>OZ025241.1:6360680-7608180 GCA_964019155.1 Osedax fenrisi | reverse complement strand
AGAGGATAATAAATGAATATTACTAGATTTTATTAAAAGTATATATATATATAATTATTATAATTATTATTTATAAATTGATATAGTAAATGGATCATTTAAGGCATTCAATAGCTTTTTTGAACAAATTCCGGAACAAAAAGTAAGTCATATTGTATAATTAAAATTATTATAAACTAAAATAAATAATTTAACTTAATATATAGTAATATTCTATACATTAAATATCTTAACCGTTTCGGCTTTCATCATCGCGGTCGTCGCGATTAAGCTACAATAACACCATTAATATATATATATATATATATATATATATATATATATATATATATTGTTATATTGTTATATTGTGTTTACATTTATTATCATATATTAAATGTTAATGTGTAAATATTAATATATCATAAAGAATATAAATGTAATGATACCATTTATAAATTCATAATATTGTATACATAAAGAGTAATACATTATTACTAATAACTAGTAAACATATTATAAATATAACAATTAAATAACATATCATATGTGTAATATATCTCAATAAAATGCTTTATTACCAATGTTTTAAAAACTAATAATATCAACAACAAAAACTATCATATATGTAATATGACTAATTTTATAAATGCATTTTAATTTTTGTTTAAATAATTATTTAAATTCAACTAACTGAGATGTAAAATAATAAAAAATAACAATCACGTGTAGTAGTAGCTCACTTATTATTATAATGAAATTAATATTAAATATTATTTTAAAAACAAATATTTATTTTAATTTTTTATTTATTTGCTATATATTATATTTTTGAAATTATTTAAATAAAGATTTATTTAACTATGAAACACTCTAAAAAATAGAAATATCATATCATTAAAACTTTTGTATATAAAATATATTTAGTATATATATATATATATATATATATATATATATATATATATATTAAACTGTATACTATTTAGTAGTAAATATCAATATTACTTTTGTCACTTTAATAACGTTATGTTTTCTATGAAAAAAGTAATACTTTAATGTTATATTATTGAATAGATTTATAATTTTATAATGTATATATTTTATATTATTATATTTATATATTTTCTATAGACTTGTGATTGAGTAAAATAATATGAAAACGGTTTAATTATTAATTAGGTGTATACATTTATAAAAATAATTTAAAATAGTTTTTAATTATATTAATTTGTATCTTTACTATTACTGAATCACTTTTTATAAAGTTAATATAAAAATTTTAAATTATAAATCTATGGCAATCATTATATCATAATATATACAATAATAGTCGTTGAATAACAATGTAAAAAATGAAATTCTATGTAGGATACTAGGCTAGTATTTCTACTATAGTCGTAAGGTTTAACCTAGCTATTTATGATTGCCTAATAAATAACGTATCTGCATATGTTATATTAATGCCATGTCTTCTCGTCTAGTATTAGATCCTCGACCATATATTCAATAATTCGAAATATTTCTTCATATATATATTATATATACCATATTATAATTACTAAATATTAATTACTATATTACACCAAATGTAGGTTGTAACAAAAGGTATCGTATATAGTAATATTACTTAATATATATCACTTATATCTGATTATCAATTAGATTAACATGTAAAATAGTTTTACTCTGCACGATAATATTTTATTTAATTATATAAATTATTATTCTTATTTTATAATTATTATATATATATATAATTTAATTTAATTAATGATGACCAAATTTCATATATTTTTATAATGGATGATAATATGATAAGTATTGAGTTATATTTTATTTAAATACTGAATATATTTAAAATATGTATAATTATAATAAATAATATCATTGAAATTAAGTATTATTAAATAATTGAATGTTACCTATATATTTAATAACTAAATAAATAACAACCAACACAATTACTTACATATTAATTATATATTAAATACGTATTCATATATGTTGTATTACTGTTATTAAATATGTCAATTTTGTTAAATGGGAACCATGGATGTATGTGATGGTATGAGGAAGTAGATAAATGGTCACGAATATGTAGGTTGACTTGTGTTACCGATTGATAAACGAATAACTCGATTTAGGGGAGAGATAGAATATAATAGATGATTAACGAAGAGTGCGTAACAATAAGAGATATATTACTTTTTACTTTTAATATTTTTGTAATACTAAAAGATGATAATTTGCATATTTAATGATAGTGTTAATATGAGGAATGAAGGAAATAATAGAATCCACAATTACATTTACGTTAGATGAATTAAATAAATAAGGCATTTAAATGTATTAATAGGAAAATGAGGGAAGTAAGTATAATATGGAGAAAACTTCGACAATGTAGTTTTGGAGAGATTAAGGATATATATATATATATATATATATATATATATATATACATATAATTGCCTGTATAGCTCATTTTGGTAAGGTGAGGGAAGTAAGTATAATATGGAGAAAATTCGACAATGTAGTTTTGGAGAGATTAAGGATATATATATATATATATATATATATATATATATATATATATATATATATATATACATATAATTGCCTGTATAGCTCATTTGGGTAATGTATCAGATACACAAGCAGTTGGACGCATGATCGAAACTCGTCCAGACCATTAAAAGGTCTTAAAATATTAATTATAAGTGATCTTATATAATTCTTTATAAATAAATGATCGGCTCTCGTTACAACCACGGACACCTTAACATGAGAGTGGCTTCGAAGATACATTAGAGCCATATATGGTCATAATTGAAAACTTCATATAAATTCATGGATATAATGAAAGGACTCCACCAAATAAAAATAATAATAATAATATATATACTAATTATTTAATAATTACAATATATGAATATATTTCTTATCAAATTCTAGATTTTGAACATGTAGCAAGATATAGACCTTTGGTTAATATATAATAATATTACTGATACGTTAATATATATATATATATATATATATATAATGTATTTACAATATATTCATAATACAGCCGTCGACATATAAATTAGGTAATATGTATATTGAATTATAATATAAATAATAATAAATTAAATATCATAATTTATTACTATTTATTACTATTTATTATTTCATATATAATATATACTTATATTATAGAAGAAAACAATCCACACACATATATATATATATATATATATATATATATATATATAAATATATATATATATATATATATATATATATATGTATTTATGTGTATATGTAATATCCTACCTCATCCGTATCATGATTAATGACATAACCCACTAATAAATAGCTTACCTTATACAAATATTCTTATTAAAAACTGCACATCTTACTAATATGATTAACGTTAAGTCATCATATTCTCATGATCCACTACCACTCACAGTTATACAAACATCGCATCAAACCACTATAGTTACTTCGGATTCAGTAATAATTCTCTGATTACAAGAATTATTTGCTATCTACCTCAATTAATAAATGGAATTATCTCACCTTTCCCGAAACTAATAAAATGCATATCTGAATTGACAATCTGCTAACCAAGGTAACAAAGAATTCTACATACCAATCTTAACAATTATTAACAAATAATAATGGTACATATCGAATATAATGCTGTTCTTAATCGCAAATAGAAAAGGATAATACATATTTAATTCTACTCTAATCTTACTATTTGAAGGCATGTAGGGTAAAGTAACCTAATATGGACACTTTAACAATAAATGGTCTTAACATTATATGAATCATTATTTGTATTCAAAAATTACAATATATTAATATTATGTGATTATAAATATTATTGTGATTTTAAAATTGTATTTAATATTTTAATTCCATAGATAACGGGGGTGTCCGTATTCCGTATTCCCCCGTCGGGGGTGTCCGTATTCGGTACCCATGTCCGAATACGGACACCCTGTGTTATACTACGGACACCCTATATACACTAGATAAACTATATATTATTGATGAATCAATCATACAAATTACAATTACATTATTTACAATTAATTTTATGAACAATTTATTATAATTTAATTAATTAATAATATATTTATTTTTATTATTTTTTTAATTAATAATACAATTTAAGTATCTAAATAATACAAATTTTAGATTTATCTTCATTAGTGGTATTACTATTATAACGCACGCGATTTTTATGAAAATCAGAATAGTTCATACGCTGCGCGCTGATTGGTTATAAGATGTGCGTATTAAGACATCTCGAGTGTCCGTATTAGGAACTTATATGACCTCTAGATATATGTTTATAACTTAATGAATATTTGATAACAAATATAGAAATTATATATATAATTTTAGAATGCTTTATTTTTATAATATAGTGTTATATTTTATATCGGTACATTTGTATATTCTTGAGAAGGTTTTAATTAGAATTTGTATTTCATCAATTTAAAAACGTAATAAAAAAATCAGTTTATTGGATATATCAGAAATATTTTGAATAATTAAAAAATAAAAAATACTTTTTTAAACTATTTATATAATTATGAATATTTTATTCATTAAACATTTTGTTGTAGGATTTATGATTTCTCAGATACAGAGAGTGTCCGTATTCGGGCACTGTCCGTATTCGGTTACTTTCCCCTAGGTCTGAACTGTAAATTGAACATAATCCACTTAACTTAACTTATAACATTCAATAATTACAAGTTAAATTATTCTCTACATGTGACTACACATAATTATAGTTATGTATATATATAATTATGGCATACACTTATAACTCAGAGTAGAGTTACTTTAATTTATCATTATTTCGCTCGTATTTAACCAAACATATATTAATAAGTATTCACTAGTAAATTATTACCTATATACTACTAATAATAAACTACGTGCTTCACGTACTAATTTCTATGATAAGGATCGACCATAATGCTGGTTTGATCACATACTGACTTAGAATAATGACTTAATTTTAAATAAATCTAAAATATTAAATTTACAAACCAGTTTTCCAAATTTAATTTTCAATAACTTTATAATTATTCCGACTGAATAAACATATTGTGTTTTTTATCAATAAACTCTATATAATAATACGATATTATTTTCTAAATACATATTAAATATAATTCTATAATACTCTGAGAGTTACCAATTCTGATAATAATAATATTAACATTATTAACAATATAAAACTAACTACATATAATAATTTAAATAACAATATAAATACATTGATACTACGTGGATATACATGTGACGTAAATAATTGTACAGATATTGATTATTTCAAGACTACAATAATGTGACTGATACTTAATAGATATAGCAACACTTTACTACTTAAACTCAATAGAAATAGTCATATTATCTCAAAACATAGAATAATACCTACATAATTAGCATAATAAAGTTTAAAACAGACAATATCTCTATATTTTAAAGATAGTTGATACTACCAATAAAAATATTCCACTAAAACTTATGACAATGCTTATGATTAACACAAAACTCATACTCCATTCATACTCGTACATTATATAACACACTGTACATCGTTTATCGCTATATCATCCTTCTTCAACTGTTATTACTTATCATATTCATCATCTATAATTCCTTATCATCTTCCTCGTATATAATTCATCATTATCTATGTAATCTATTATGCATTATAATATTCAATAGCTATCATTTATTATCATCTTACAAATTTATCAATAATTATCATCTTTATTAGCTAGCTTTATCATCTCCCTAATATATCATTCATTATACTATTCTTCATCTATCATTCTTTATTCTCGTCCACAGTTATCATTACTTATCATATCTTATTCCTCCTATAACTAAATACTATAAATACGATAACCAATGTTTCTGTTAAGTTATATCTTCTTTCTGAAACTCGCTATCTTATCATCTTGATATTCTACATATAATCCACAGATTATCAACGAAAGTCTTAACTATATATATATATATATATATATATATAATACCATTATCACACTATATGATTCATACCCAATTTCGTAATACTCAATTATAAATATACTTCAATATATATTACTAATTATATTATTATATTTGCTAATTTGTTAGAATTTAAGTAAATATAAATATTACTTTCTTCTCATATATTATTTATGATTGTTAACCAATGTATATACTTATATGTATATTAATACACCTGATTATATAGGCAGAGAAGATTTTAAAGGTTTAATTATAGTTTTATAATAATACATATTAACTCTTTAATGAATATGTTAATAATAATTATATTTTAATAATATACAAATATTTTATTTTATTATATATATATATATAATGTTATTATATTTATATTGACTATTATTTTAATATATATTAAAATAATAGTTAATATATATTCACATTATATATATATATATATAATAATATAAATATTTGTATATTTGAAACTATATATATATATAATGTGAATATATATTTACTATTATTTATATATATATATATTAAAATAATAGTAAATATAAATATAATAACATTATATATAATAAAATAAAATTTGTATATTTAGAAACACATTCTGACTTTATGAATAAATTGCTATTGTCTACTATGGAGTTACATGATAAGCATATTGTTAGTATTATAAATATACTCACCTATATATATATATATATATATATTCGACACTATCTTTCAAATCCTGGAACTATTGGCGCATGGCTAGAACTCAGACTCTTCCAGTAAAAGCTTTTCCAGGCTCAACAAATAAAAAATATAGCAATGCTACTCCAAGGATGAAACGACGATGCACATATTGAATATGTGTACTGCATCACAAAAATGATGACAGAAAGACATGATGCTGTCCTTGGAGTACTAACTAAGTTCCTAGATGAATGCGATATTGAGTACGATACTAGCTACATCTCACTAGATAACTTAAAACCGGATCTTGTTATCAAATATAACAACTCATGTTATTTTGTCGACATAACAACACGACTCGATTACAAACATGGAATATGCCGCTAACAGGAAGATAGAAAAGTATCGCCACCTCGGATATGTAATTCCCTTCTCTGTTGGTTCTTTGTGCTATTGGTACTCTGGAAACCAAATTCTCAAGACAGCAATGAATAATCACCTGGAAAATATTGAAGACCGCCAGTATTAAAGAATCAATAGAAGGTTCGGGAAGAATTTTATCGAAATTCTTCAACTGTTTTTAAAGCGTTTTATTATTTTACTTAGCATTTTATATTGTATCTTTAGTTTATTATCTTATTCTCTACTTTTAACTGTTTTTATCACAAAATTCTATTTACATATTCAATCAATTTTTATTTTGTTTAATTATTATAAATATTTTTATACCGTTTACCTCCGTTGTATTTTTAGGATCACTAACTATGATGAAGAGGTCATAAGCTCAAAAATATTTGCTTAATTGATTTTTTAACACCCTTCTGAGTTATATATATATATATGTATATATATATATATATATATATATATATATATATATATATATATATATGGATTGGTGTAATACAATATAGTGTGCAATTGTGCAATTAATATTATATCAGTGTTTATCGGGAAAGATAATTAATAATTCATATTAGCGATTGATTTATTGATAATTTATTTGAGTAAATATATTGTCGATATATATATTCGAAGGTATAAAGTATAAAAAGTTGCTAAATAACATACATTCTAGAAATAAATAAAGAATAATACGAAATTAAAAATGTTATATATTAAAAGATTTGCAGTTACTTTATAATAAACGACAAATATTCGAAAATCGCGATGGTATATTTTAATCGTAAAGAATATCTATTGATATGCATATCATTCATCGTATATAGGTGAACTACGTCTACATATTATAACGATATCAGACGAGAATGAATAATTCATAATGCATATACGAATAATGATTAATACATTATACGGTAAAACAGCTAAATCAAGTTATAGATAAACTCGTTGTTATTGTTGGAAACTTATTGTTAATGTGTTTGTGTTTTAGTATAGAAATGTATACATACATGTATTAATGTATGTTATATATGTACACAGGAATCTAACTAATATTGTATTATATTGTATTTATATATATATATATATATATATATATATATATATTACACTATAGTTTATTTTGACTTTCTTTAAAATTACGTGTAATTTTCTCGATAAACTTTACATTCAATAATAAAACGTGTATAAAGCTTAAATCTGATAACAATAATTGTATTAATATTTATTTATCAACGGTTATCTGAATGCACATGATCCATATAATATTATATAACATGAATGTGTTTACACTTTTACAAGTAGATAGATATATATATATATATATATATATATATATATATATATAACTAATAACTGCACTTTCACTCTTTTTGCTGACGATACCCACTTTAACATTTAAGTCTCATAATTTATATGATCTAGAAAATGAAATAAATTATACTCTAGTTTTAATATGTGACTTGCTTTGCGGTAATAAGCTAGTTATTAATATTGATAAAACAAAATTAATTTTATTCCATCGCAAAAGAGTTAATATAAATTTAACATAAAAATAAATAATATAGTCATAAAACAATCAACTAATTTTAAATTCCTAGGCATTTTAATTCAATGAAAATTGTAATTGGAAAATGCAAATAAATAATATTAAAAATAAATTGTACTTTGGACTTAGTTTACTACATAGATATAACTATAAATTTAATATTAATACTTTAGTTATGCTATATTTTTATTTTTTTCATATTCATATTAATTAGTGTTATGTGGGGAATTAATTACCATATCAATACAAAATACATTCAAATTTTATAAAATAAATGTATTAGAGTAATATATAAACTTGATAACAAAACTAATATCGATTACATTTTTTAAGACATAATTTTCTTAAATTTAAAGATATAATAAATATATCTATTTATAAATATATGTTTAGCGTATATAACAAGCATTATATGCAAAGTTAAATGTGTACATTATTTACCCATAATTGATCATATAATACTTTTCGGTAACCAATAATAGAACAATCTTAATAATAGAACAATCTTAATAATAGAACAATCTTAATAATAGAACATTCTTAATACCAAAAATAAGATTTATCATGATAAATATAGTGTTTGTTACAAAGGCGCATGTTTATGGAATTCTTTAAATACAACCATATCATCTTTAAGGAATTTGAATACTTTTACAATGCATATTAAAACATGCTTTTGAATAATGATATCTAATTACTTATACCTTATCTGTATTTTTTGTTATTTTATTTGCATGGTCGTCTTTTCTTCTTTTTAGCTCTTTTAAAGTGTTCGTATTGTATATATATATATATATATATATATATATATATATATATTTTTATCTTTGTACCCTTATTTTGTCTTTCTTAATTTTTATAGTTTAACTTATTTATTATTTTAGTAGCTTTTTACATTTTTAAATATTTTATTATATATTTTTATTATATTTTATTGTTATATACATGATTATTTCTTGGTATTTAGAGATAGATTTAATTTTATTATATTGATTTTTTATGAGACAGAACATGAATAATAAACTAGAATTGCAAAATATTTATACTCTTTATATTTATTCGTTTTTGTATTAATTCCTTCATTACAAAGAACATGTTGGTATCTCGATAAGCTCAATAGAACTTCTATACCATACCTTGGTTTTAATCTCGGTCATTAACTGAATCTGATATTATTATTATATATATATATATATATATATATATATATATATATATATATAAATATATATACATACACATAAATAGGCATACATATATATATATATATATATATATATATATATATATATATATATATATATTTTATCGTAGATATACATTTTTTAGAAAGATAGTGAATCACCATATGTCGAAGATCTAGATAATAATCAAGGTTAACAATATAACTGCCTATATAACTATACCTATCATTAGTATATACAACTTGTTATTACATTAGTGTATACGTCATTATCGTGTAGGGGAGAGAAGGGTATTGTGGCCGATAACGATATTTCAAGAACCATTATAGTTATCAACAAATGATATATACGAAAAATGTAGATAATTGAATTTTAAGAATGATAGTGTTTTTTGACATCATTTTTTATTTATATCAATGTAAATTATTGATTTTTGATTAGAGAAAAAAACAATAATCGTAATTTTTATTTTTAAAAAAACGTTTGTAGCTGAATATAAGTAAAACTAAATGGGATAACGATTAATTATTTTATATTTAATATAAACGTGCCTGTGTATCTTGATATCTGATACCATGTATTTTATTTTCTAATTATAAAAATAGTACGTATTTGAATACATGACGCGATCCTAGTGGCTATTTCGGAACTATCGACCATAATACTCGCACTAGTGTATTTTATCTCTATTTATACGGAAAATTTGCTTTTTAATAAAAATCAAATGATTTGAATACAAATAATTAAATGAGTAAATATTGATATCCATTATTTAGAACAACATATTGTAATTGTATATACAACTTATTGGATCATAATATCCAATATTAGTATGATATATTTTGTTTCTTGTAATGTAATAAAAATATCTGCCATAATACCCTTCCCTACCCTATGTTATGTGTTGTATATATAGTAAGTAATATACGTAGTTTATATGTTTAATTATATGGTAAATTAAATTATACAATACAATAATTTATAATATTGATGTATTATATAATATTGTATTACCAAATAAATATTATTAAAAATTGATACAATAAAGTAGACATATTTCTTATAATATATTTAAATTCAAAATAATATAAATTGTAAATACATCAATATAAAAAAAAATATCAAATACTTACTGTAACATTACATAACATCTCAACATACATATATATATATATATATATATATATATATATATATATATATATATATATATATATACAGTAAAACCTATCTATAAGAAACCTCTTTATAAGAAAATTGTTCACACATTTGGTTGGAATTCAACCTTTTCCACATTAAAAAACCTCTTTATAAAAACATCTTATAAGAAAAATATAAGAAAAACCTCTTTATAAGAAACTTATTGTATACAAAATATAAGAAATATAAAAAATAATCTTATTATACATATAAAAGATAGTCTATTTAATTATTTATTTATTTATTTATTTATTTATTTATTTATATATATGCGTTCTATGTTTAATAAAATGGCTCGACGGATTTACAAAATTTAAATTGCTACTAATTCTCTAGGACAATAGTATTGTGGTTGTCCGGATGACTTTTTTATTTCCACCTCTACACCGATCATAATTACATAAAACTGTCCTTTTAGAGCTATTTTCGACCTATCGGTAAATCTTTTGATTTTAGAAGAAAATGTTTCACACATAAAATGTATGCGAATGTGAGGTGTTTCGTAAAAACGTAAAAATGTACTTTACTTTAATAAATGCATATGTAAATGGCAATAAACTGTGATAAATTTTACGTTTTCGATAAATTTAACGAAGACATTTTAAATTTGTCAATAAACAATTAAATGTAAGTGCTTTATTATAAATAAATAAATTATTTTCTATAATTAAATCTTTGTTTACATCTACGTTGCTAACGATCCTACGGGTAAAACAAGCATAATTCCCGGGCAACGCCGAGACGTAGCCAGCTAGTTATATATAAATATAAGTATTATATACAATATATATTTATAAAAATTATAGAAATTATTATATAATATATTTTTTTTTCTTATGAATATTTTATATTACATAAATAGCTCGAAATGAAATAAAATTAATTAATAATTGTTATTGTATATCCATAAATGTATTCAAATTAATTAATAAATATTATTATATACTTAAATGTATTGATGATACAATTTATTAAATTATACAATTAATTGTTAAATAATAGATTATTATAATATTCATTATATTATATACATCAATGATGATTCATAATTTATAATTGTTAATGTAAATCAAATAAAATGTCATTATGTATTTACTTGTCTAAGCGCAAACAATACAGTACATTTTAAATCTAATATAATTAAATAATGTGATGAAGGTTTAATGAACAATCAATAATTATGTAAGATACATGATATTTTTCCATATTTATTATCAAAATTATTGGAAAAGTAAAAACCTCTTTATAAGAAAACCTCTCTATATGAAAAAAAAGTACTGCAAATAAATAGTTTCTTATAGAGCGGTTTTACTGTATATATATATATATATATATATATATATATATATATATATATATATATATATATATATAATAATAATAATAATCAGAGTTTGGGCATTAGCCTGGATGAACGAAAAAGCAGAGCTTATCAAGTCGTTCACCCAATGTGATTGTGGGGGGAAAAATTATGTATAAAATTAAAATAATATTAAATAAAATATTAGATTATAATATAAATTTATATCCAGGATATCAGTAAAAAAATAGTCATAAAAAAATCTACCTAGAATACTTTATATCGATTGCTAATGAAAGTCGATAAAGGTGTATCAACTTGGAGGATTTGGGGTTTCTATATCCAATGCCTTAAGGAACTCACTTTCGCCAAGAGTAAGAGCACTGGCAACAATTGCCCCCACACAACAATTGCATCCTCATCCCCGACACGAACCATTACCGGCAACATAAACAATCAATACAAAGTACTCGTGAATATCTTATATTTAATATTTAATATTTAAAACAAAAAATTGACTTCCTGAATAGAAAATAATACTGAATGTTAAATAAAATTTAAATAAAATTTAATATGTAAGTAATTAAAAATAAGTAATAACAAATATGTACCATTAAAAACTTAATACAAAAATAAAAATAAAAATAAAATAAAATTGCAAAAAACCCCACAATCATTCTCATCATGTATTTAAAATAAATAATTGAATAATATGTACCTACAAAAATATAAACCAATAAAACACAAATATTAAAATTGTATAACAAATTATAAAAATATATTAAAAAAAAACTATAACTAAAAGCTATATAAGCTATAAAACTATAAATATAAAACTATATATATATATATATATATATATATATATATTATATTGTATCAATAGTGTACCTATATAATATTATATTTATATAGTATCTATTTTAAAGTATTATATCATTTTGATAATTATATTAATATAATGTTATAATGTGATTTACAGTTACCAACTCGAAACCTCCTGTGAAGTTTAAATGTCCAGGTATACATCAATCTATATGTATATATATATATATATATATATATATATATATATATATATATATATGTATATATATATATATATATATATAAATAAATCAGATTTATTATGTCATGTTGTAAAGCATGAAATAATTGAGAAGTTAATAAACAAGTGTATTTGTTTTTTGCGAGAACCCCAATCATCATATTATAGATAAGTTAGATTCGCATTAGTAAAATATGTAAATATAAATAAATAAGATGTAAAGAATAAAAAAATATGTATCAATAAGTCAAGTTAAAAATAAATTATGTAAAGAA
Source organism: Osedax fenrisi (assembly GCA_964019155.1). Lineage (NCBI taxonomy): Eukaryota > Metazoa > Annelida > Polychaeta > Sabellida > Siboglinidae > Osedax > Osedax fenrisi. The sequence continues at coordinate 7,594,544 of OZ025241.1, read as the reverse complement.
TAAAAAAAATAGGTATCAATAAGTCAAGTTAAAAATAAAGTAAGTAAAGAATAAAAAATATGTATCAATAAGTCAAGTATAAAAATAAAAGATGTAAAGTTATATATAGCAAAATCACAAAACGAGTTGAATTCTGAATGCCGAACTATAAAAGGAATAGAATAGCTAAACAATATAAATGAAAAAAATAAAAACTAAAACAAGCAATATGAAGGTTTAATAAATAATACCAGTAAAAAAAAAATTAGATAATCAATTGTTTAATTTATTTTCATATTTTGATAAAAGATGTTTTTTTAATATTTTTTTAAAGTTTTTTATATTAATTTTTGTAAATAATAATTTATTTAGACATACATTATTTCATGATTTAGGGCCTTTAAATGATAATGATTTATGATGACGGCTTGATTTTATATAAGGTAATTTGAAATACTGAAAAGTATTTGTGTATTCATTGTTATATAATGATATTCTTCTTGGGCATTTCTTTAAATGTACATTGTGTATGAATACAATATTTTATAAGTTATTAAATTTCAATATATTAGAACATAAAAATAAATTGTTAGTATTATTCAACATAAAAATAGTATTGACAATTTTAAAGATATTTTTATTTAAAATTCGAACAGCCTTTTTTGTAGAGTTGAAATACATTGAAGGTTATTAAGAAAATTATTTCCATACATTTCTAAACAACACATGATATGAGGTAAAAACAAATAATTATAAAGCAGCTTTAAAATATATATTGGTAAATAGCTCAGCTTTCTTAATATATATATAACATGTGATAATTTCAATTGTATTTTTCTTATGTGTTTTTTAAAATATTACTATTAATAATATGAGCATCTTTATAATGTAGCACTTTTGTTTTATCAATATTTAATATTAATCTATTATTAGTGAACCATTCATGTACATTTAAAATAACTAAATTTTAACTTTTGCATAGAGTCTTATTACTAGGTTCACTGATGCTAACCGATGTATTATCAGCAAAAAGTATAAGATTAAGATTTATATTTAAAGTATGTAAGGCCATATGAATATCATTTATATATATAAAATAAATAGTAAGGGACCCAAAATGGATCCCTGAGGTACCCCAACATTGATGATACTTCTTCCAAAAAGTTCGTTATTTATTCTAGTTGATAACATTATATCTTGTAGATAGCTTTCAATTAAACGATTAGTACTGCCCCTAAAACCATAATATTTTAATTTGTTTAATAGAATCTTATGATCTATAAGATAGAATGCTTTTATTAGATATAGAAATAATGAGCTAATTTATTATTTCTTTCTAAGTTTGATTCAATAAAATTATAGTGATCATAGAGTGCGTACGAAGTTGAAGAATTTCTAATACAACCATATTGTGTGGCATATAATAAATTATGTTTGTCAATAAAATGTAGAAATCTATTTTAAATTATTTTCTCTAATATCTTTGAAAATTGAGATAATAAGGCAATCGGTCTATAGTTATTTATAACATCTGGTTTTCCTTTCTTAAAAAGGGGGGTTATTACTGATATTTTCATGTTATCTGGAATAGTAGAGTCACAAATTATTAAGTTAAAAATGTAAATAAGTGGATCTAAAATAAAATTAAAAACAATTGTGATTATATTCATGTACATTTTACTAAAATCTAATGAAGATTTAGATTTACAATCCCCAATAGCAATCAAAATATGATTAGCAGATATAGGTTATAAATAAAATGTATGTTTTTGAGGATTTTTAAATATATCTCGTGGGTTGATCTATTTTCACTATTAACTATTGGCAAATACTTATCTTGTAGATCAGTAGCTATTGACCTAAAAAACTTATTGAATGCATTTATTCTTTCATACTTACTAAATGTATTATTACCATAAATTATATCATCAGGAATGATATTATATTTGTTATGATCAGTTACTTTCTTAATTTTAACCCACATATCTGAACAATTATTGTTACAAAAAAACTGTTATAAGCTACATTCTTTTGTCTATGTATTATGGCATTCATCTTGTTTCTCTATATCTTATATCTATCAATGCTAACTGTATTTTTCAAAGTTAAAGAATCTAGATATAATTTTTTTTTTTATTATTCGTATGTGAAATAAATGGACAATTTGTATCATATAGATTACTGAAAGTGTCTAGCAATATATTAAATGATTTATTAACATCACTGTTACTTTTCATTGTAGACCAATCATATGCAGCTAGATCATTAGTAAAATTAATAATATGTTGTGCGGAAACATTTATTTTTAATAAATAATTAGTTTTGATGGACGGATTTGATGAATAATTAAAAGAAATATTTAAAAATAAAGGTATAATATCAGATATATCTGCTGAAAGAGTAACATAATTAATAAAAATAATTAATACAAAAATTATCAATTTGAGTGGATATTGTGTTAGTAATTCGCGTTGGTGTATCAATAATTGTACTAATTAATCCTAATTGATTTAAAATATTAAAAAATGCATGATAATCTAACTTATATAGTAAATTTATATTAAAATCACCACACAAAATTAAATTAGAAAAATTAAAATTAGAAAGATGTTTATAAATAAAATCATAAAATAATTGTTTATTATAATTTGGTCGTCTATATATTAAACAGATATGTATATAATTATAAGAAACATTATAAAATGTAAGTTTAAAAGTCAACATATCAATATCATCAGGTATTTGATAAGTTAAATCTTCGACAATAGAAGCCTCCAAATGTTTATCAACTAATGCTAATACTCCACTACCTCGCTTTTTTTCTTACATAAACGATTTAACTGGAATACATTATATGTAGGAAAATAAATTGAAGTGTTATCATGACTCGTTAGCAAAGTTTCAGTTAAAAGTATTATATTGAATTTATTTTTTATAAAGCTAAAATATTCAGTAAGAAGGTTAATATTTTTATTAAAACTACATATATTTAAAAGAAATATTGATATTCCCCACTTTTATCCCCAACATTTGAATTATAAGAATCAAAGGATAATAACGTATAATTCATCACTAATATTCACACATTAAGTTAATTATCTAATTTTACTTTAATTATATTGAATTTGTTATTAAAAAAACGTATGAAATACAATTTTAAATTTGTTTATATAATATTAGTAAAAATGTAATGTAAAAATGTAATAATGAATAAAGCTTAAGTGAGTGAAAAATAAATAAAAATATATAAATGTTTAATACTGTATATGTACATGAAATCAATTTGAAATATATATATATATATATATATATTGATTTTACGAATGTATGAATACAATATAATTATAATTAATGAAGAAAGGAAAAAAAAAATTATACACAACATATTTGAATTTAATTCGTATATTCATCCAATTGATTAATATTATTGATTTTGATTATTGATTTTAAATATTCTTTATTATTTATATATACAGTATCTTTATATATATCCATGTTTTATTTATTTTTCATGATTTTCTTAATTGTCTTGTTTTATAAAATATAATCTTGTTATGTGTATTGTGAGTTAATTGCTGGCTTATATATAAATTAGTATAAAATAATTTATTTTTGTTTTTAAATATTTGTAATTTAGTTTCTAAACTATCTAACTTAATTATATATTTAGTGCACTTATCTGTTATTCTTATATCATCTGATTTGTTATTGGTATTAGTATTCAATTTATGTATATGTAAAATATTATTATATGATAACTTTGTATCAAATTTTGTATTTATAAAATCTGTACAATTATTTGTATTATTAAAATCAGTTTATAAATTAGAATCTATATTTGTATTTGTAAATATTATATTATTAGCTATATCTTTATTTTTCTCAATATCTTTAAATGTATCGGTTATTGTATCGATAGTAATACTATTATTATTTTGTATTTGATTATTAGTAATTGATTCTTTAAATATATTATTTTCCTTTGTTAAATTTAAAATTATTGTAGTCTGATAATCAACTTTATCATTTAATTTATCAATTTTATCAGATAAATCTTTAATCAATTTATATAATTTGTCATTAGAAATTGGGGACATAATATAATCAATAATTAATAGTTACATATCAATATTTAAATATTAATATAATTTGTATACCAATAAATATAATATACATTTAACAAAATATGTATTATAATGTATAAATAATGAAGAAATATCTATGATATAGTCAATATAAATAATAAAATCAATGTAAAAATGCATATAAATAAAAATAGAAGAAATCAATGAAGCGTATCCCACTATTTATAATTATTACAATTTAAATGGACATTATAGAAAATATACAATATAAATTTCAGTTAAAATTATACAAATGGAGAAACAATATACTAATAATGATTATAATGTAAAATGAAATGTAGTTTACTTATCTTATAGTAGATTTACTTGGGTATATAAAAAAAGAAAATGTACGTATTATTATTACAAAATGTAAACATGAAGTGAATATATATATATATATATATATATATATATATATATATATAATAGAAACTATGTAGAGTTATTGGTATAATATAACAATTAAATAATAACCTCTATTTAAATACTATAATTTAAATTTTTAAATTTTTAATAAAGTATCATTTAAACTATTTTTCACATATATGGGGTAATAATTTTAAAACAAATAAATCATATATCGCAATTTTACAGGAAATATCATTAAAATGCATAATATTAAATAAAAATTATTAATATTCATGATTGCATGCAGAGAAATTTTATTTTTAAATTTGATAATGTTGTTAAATTTAATTCTATACAATGTATACATCAATGTTTCTATAATAAATTACCAATTATGTGAAATTCAGACTTATTAAACAAAAGTATTTTAATACATTTAGAAATGCATGTAGAACTTTTAGAAACTTATTTTATCTAACAAATATTATAATATATATATATATATATATATATATATATATATATATATATATATATATATATATATATATATATATATTTGTGTCAATTTATGTGTTTATACCTATATATTTATTTATCTTTTACATGACTAATGATAAATAACTAACAATATTAATTTTAAAATATAATTTTAAATATATATATAACTTTTACTGACTATAGTCAGGTATACCTTACTCTATCATTTGTATATATTTATATCTATTATATTTGCATGGTTATATTTTATGTAAATTAATAAAAAAAGGATGATTTATATTTTGAAGATTTTGAGTTTATTATATTATTATTTTTGTACTTTAATATTTGTATATATTAATTAGCACAGTATTGATATGTTAGTATTAATATATTGACTCTTTTGTTTTATGTGTATTTGCTTAGTTTTTGGTTGAAAGAAAATGCTTACAATAATATCATACAATAGCCTACTATTATTTTTTCAAAGGTAAGTCTAGGAACTACTTATTAAATTATTGAAGTACAACAGTTGCATTTTGCCAGTATTTACGAGAATATATATATATATATTTTGTTTGTATACTTGTTTATTTATAATTTTTAACAGAATTTTTTAAAAATACATTTCACAAATTATTATTATTTTTTAATTTGTACTTTATTCATTTTATATAATTTATATATTTAGTATGTTTATTGCTTTTAGTTATTTAAATTTATCTCCTCATTATCTTAATATTTGAAAAACTTGATAAACCATGATTTTTCATTCATGGCATTATGACATATCTGATGTTATTAATAATTAATATTATATATATATATATATATATATATAAGTAATAATTATTGAGTATTGTAACATATGTGAAATACTAGCTATTATTTATAAATAATATAGATAGGAATATATGTATGCTTATATAAATATAAATATGTATATGTATATATATATATATATATATATAATAATATTTAAAGTTGGCTTTAAAGCCTAGATGAATGAAAAAGCAAAAGCTTGTCTGGTCATTCACCTATTTACGAGATTACGAAAAGTAAATTAATAAACGATAATATATAAATAAAATATATATATAAACAAATATAATATTGTATTAAAACTTTAATATAATATAAAATATTACAAACAATCAATATATAATACTATTAAATATAAATGAAATAAACATTTTTTTTTATAAAAATAAACATTCATTTAAAAAATTATAAAAAATACCAGATAATAGGCTACTATTAAGCACAAATCAGGATGCTACCATTGCCACCCAGTATACCCAGGATGCGTAGAACATCAACTTTCAGGTAAGAGTGATTCAAATCCTATATCATTTGGGATTACACCATTCTCAAAGTTAAACATTTTAAACGCTGCTATCCGTATTCCCCGATGCATACTATACATCCCTAATACATCCAATGTCTCAAGCATATCCAATATGTACCCAAACACACCATTATATGCTAATGTATAATGAAACGAAAAAATGAAATTATACATTATAATGTTAAATATAAAAATTATATAAATTAAATTAGATATTGAAAAAATAATTAATAGTATACTACAATAATTTTAAAATAATATTAAAATAATATTTCTTATAATTTATCACATCATGTATACAAAAATAATGATAAATTGTAAAATACCAGATAACTTATAATAACAAAATAGTACGTAACATAATTGCATAAATATAATATATATATATATATATATATATATATATATATATATATATTTATCCCTGTGAATTCCAGCTAATTTTTATCAAATGTGAAAATAATCTATATTTAACAAAAAGTGTACGCACCTTTTTACAAAATGATCATTCGTATTAAAATATTGATAATTATATATAACAAGTTATATTTATTTTATAAAGTATAAGATATATTATATAAATCTGGAAAAAAATGTGGATTTGAATTATTATTCGTAATAGTATACTTAATTAATTATAATAATTATAATTAATTAAAATAGTTTCATATTTCAATAAATAAATAAATAAATACTCCATAAAATATTATAATATACATACATATTCTAATGGATAAAATGTTTATAACATTCTACTTAATAATAAACTGAAAAAATATTATATATTAATTAATTAATTTATTAAAATTAATCAAGTAAAATACTTTTCATAATAAATATTATATTATGTTGTATTTTGACATAATACTCAAAATCAAATATATAAAGACATATGTTAAAGAATCCTATCACCTTAATTGGATATTACTATATATACAATCATTTTTATTAATATAATTTAACTACAGATTTTTTTTTTAATATTAGTATATATTCACCAAATGAAAAAGCATTACATTATATACATTATGTGCGATTTGAGATGCGTGGGATTCATAGATATATATATATATATATATATATATATATATATATATATATATTATATTATATAAATTAATATATAATATACAAAAATAAAATAAATCGTAGATATATATAAATCATATAATATATAGAATAAATAGAGACAAATATTACCAGAAAACAAATTAATTAAATATTAAAAGAAACTTTTTTTGAAATCAAAAATATTTTATATATTTTTCATTAGACATATATTATAATGTATGCCATCTAAAAAACGAATATACTTATTAATTATAAAAAATGCAATTAAAAAATAAATATTAAAATGTTATACATAAAATTATATCTTTATTATAGTTGTATACAAATAAAATAAAAGTAAAAGTACATACATTAGGATTCTTTTTTAAATTTGTAAAATATATAAAATATTTATAATTAATCAATTAAAATGATAATACCAAATAAAATATAATACTTTTTTTTTAATTTGTAAAATTTAATATTATTTAATAAGATAAAATTGTTAATAACATTATATCATTATAATGTAAGTAAAACTATAGTTTTACTTTATATAAACTTATTAAATATTTGTTATAGTTTTTATTAAATTTAATTAGATTATTTTTGTATTTCAGATTTATGTTTAGGTTATTCCATAATGTTCGTCCAACATTAGTCGCTTTTGGATCATTTCTTACTTTTATCCTATAACATATATTTATATTATAAGATTTTATTTTATATAATTTCTGTAAATTTAAAGACAATTTTTATTATTTGCCCTGTTCATAAATGTAACTGTATTATATTTCACAATATCACAACATTTAAAAATTATATATAAATATATTGTGTACTTAATATGCATTTAAACGCTCATTTTTGTATAATAGTTATTTTTAGTAAATTAGACACAAAAGTATTTCTCCATATACACAATAATTTAGTTGTGAATATAAAAAAGAATTATATAGTTAAATTAATGTTTTATATCAAATTTATGTTTAACTTTATATAAAATAGCGATTGCTTTACAAAGTTTTTTTGCTACATAATTTATTTTTGTTTTCCAATTAAGATTGTCGTTAATATATATATATACCTAAAAAATGAATATTAGTTACTTGTTTTAATTGAATATTCGTAATATATAAATTTAAGTTTATATTTTCATATTTATTTCTGATATTAAAAAAGACATTAGTTTTTTTAATATTTATGGATAATTTATTTATATTAAGCCATTTAAATAATTTATTTATATTTGTGGGCATATTATCTTTAAGATTTAAAATTGTTTTATCATAAAATATTAAGTTAGAATCATCTGTAAATAAAATATGTTTAACATTATTTACAATTTTCGTTAATTCATTAATATATAAAATAAATAACATCCTTGTAGAACTCCACATGTAATATTATTATAATTTTAATGTTGCACATGTGGGGATACATATTGTTCTTTTTCAGATAAATAACTTTTTATTAAATTAGAATCTGTACCTCACATTCCATATATATATATAAAGTTTATTTAACAATATGATACGATATTAGTACGTACTATAGTGCAATAGATGTTTGATACATGTAGCAAATGATTGCGTAGATAGATTGAAATACTTGCACATTTTTGTAATCTGCATATATATATATATATATATATATCAGTGTTCATTCTAGGTTTCAGGGCAGCTACCAACAAAATGTATTATAGGGCATTTATATATTTTACTAAGTAAAATGTAGGATGACATATATGGGTAATTTCGCCATCTATTTATAAATTCATTTATGATAAATAATATATTATATGGACACTTATACCCTGAGGAAAATAAAACCTGTAACAATTGTTACTTACAAAAGCTACTTAGGAGGCTTTTTAAATTAGAGATGTAAATAAATAGCAAATAAGTATTCGATTACTTATTATTCGCTTACAATTAAATGATTTACAAATTGTAATTCTAATACATTGATATCAAATAATTCTTTTTATATTCACTCTCTCAACATTTGATTCATGAGATATTCAGATATTAAAAATTTGATCTTCGAGCATTTATAATATTGAAAATTAGGTAGTCGAGAACTTATAATATTGAAAATTATGTTGTCGATATGTTATAATATTTAAAATTAGGTAGTCGAGATCTTATAATATTGAAAATTATGTTGTCGATATGTCTTAATATTGAAAATTAGGTAGTTGAGATCTTATAATATTGGAAATTAGATGGTTGATATGATATATTGAAAATTAGGTAGTCGAGAAGTTATATTTTTTAAATTAGGTGTTCGAGTAGTTTGATATATAAGTAATTTGGTTCTCGATAAGTTATAATATTATGATTATTGTAATATCATATATATAATTATATATTTAGTATAGTAATGTAATAGTAACTCTATCAAACTTATATATACACTTATTTTTTTATATAAATATATTGGTAATATTACTAATCAATCGAATAGTATATTTATAATTTAAACTTTCATATTATTATAATTCTATATAATGATTATTATAAGCATAATGATATATTTCGCGAAAACACCTATATACTATTATGTCAAGTATACAGGATTAGTTATTCGTATCATTAAAGACTGTAATACATGGAAATGTATTTATAGGAATATATAAATAAATAAGTTTCTATATATTATATATAATATATAACAAACTATATAATACAAATTATAAGATACTAAATATATAATATATATAGTAATTATTTTTATTAATTATATATTATATATATATATATATATACAATTAACTATATATAATATATCATACTTATAAATACTTAAAAATACTTATAGGTAGATACAAATATACAAAAATACCTATATCTATATTAATATTATTAGATCATACTGGTACACATTATTATATATAATTTATATAAGATATTTTAATGTCATAATATAAAAAAATAATTAGAATGTATATTATAATTGTATTGATTATTAAAATTTAATAATTTGTTTGCACATTTTTGTTAATAACTTTGTTTAAATACAAATTTAAAAAAACATAATATGAATTGTATTATATAATTTGATAAGCTTTCCAGTTATACCAATTTTATCATAATAAAATCGATATAAAATATGTCATGCTCATGTATCAACATGCAGTACGTACTTCGTACGACGGTTGAATTTAAATTCAATATATATAATAACTAATAAGTAGTATAATACATGATATTTATGACATTATATTTTAAACATTATATATTATATATAAGAATAATAATTATGATAAGTATGATAATTAATATATAATATAATATTTTTAAATATTAATGTAATAATAAAATAATAATTTTAAAATTAATAATTAGATTATAATAAATTTAAAAAGTATACAGTTTAATTATTATGAATATAAAAAACAGTGAACTTATTAATAATATTGGTAATTAAATATTTCATTATTTTATATTTTCATGGTTTTTAATATCTCTAATATCACTTTAATATTACGTTTTAAAATAGGATTTTGAATAAATATATAAAAATTACGAATTTTAAATAAAACAATCACGTGATTTATATATATTGGGAGAAAAAGAATTGGAATATAAATAATTATTGAATTAATTTTCATATATTAATATAAATATAAATTGGTAGCAAATTCATTACCCAATATTTAAAGTTTGCTACCCAATTTTCATTTTGGGTAGTGAATTTGCTACCCAATCTAAAAATAGATTATTCTAAATATAGATCAAGCAGTTTATTATCATATTTCATATTTAATTTGTATTTGAATCTAAATTGTTTGTTTATATAAAATATCAAACGGATATAACAAAGGGCAAATAGTATATATTCGCCATTATTTGAAAAATAATGAATTTATTCTAATGTTATGACAGAAGTTATTCATATTCTACATTATTTTAACTTAAATAATAATAGAATAATAATAATACATTTAATCGCCATTTTACAAATATTTATTAAAAATCTTCCATTTATTAAATAATAAATTCTTCAATATTTTAATACTTAAATAATAATATAATAATAACACATTTAATCGTCATTTTATAAATATTCATTGGAAAACTGACATTTATTAAATAATATATTACTGTAATTATAGATATAACACTTTTAATTAATGATATTACAAGTATATTAATAATAACTTAATAATTAAACTTAATCCATATAATTATATATTTAGTGCAGCTACCCACAAAAGTAGGGCTCTTCCAAATTTGGGTAGCTGGGTAGCTCTAGAATGAACACTGATTTATATATATATAGAGTATACTTGATGGCAATGTTAGTATCATGTGTGTACTTTACATCAGTAAATTATCTAGTATTTTTTATATTTTTTAATAATTTGTGTTTATTTTAAAAATATTTATGTATATTTCATTTTATTTATTTAGTAGTATTATAAATTGAATGTTTATAATATTTTATATTATATTACAGTTTTAATACAATATTATATTTTGTATATATGTTGTTATATATATATATTTTTTTTTTATTTATATATTATCGTTTATATATTTACTTATCGTAATCTCGCAAATAGGTGAATGACCAGAGAAGCTTATGCTTTTTCCTTCATCTAGGCTTTAAATCCAACTATGAATATTACATATATATAAATAAAATAATTAAAATAAGTGAATAATTGTTATCAAAATATTATAAATTTCTATAAAATATAACTCATATTTCTTTTATTCATTACTTTCTAATTATTACTACTCAACTTAATATAACACCTCCTCATCTGTTCCTAATAGTGTACTAAGTTGTTACATCATTAGCTCATTAAATTCAAATATAATAGCCAATAGAAATTAACTAGTTAATTTCTAGACTACCCTGTAAATTATATACGAATCTAAATAGATTCTCATTTTTGCATTCCTCATTCATATTTCATAACATTCTCTTAAACATGAATTTTTAATATATTCATTTCGCAGGTTTATAAAATCATGTATTATTTAGCAACTTCCAATATAACTGATATTTATAATGAGCATGCGTATGTATTTCTATTAGATATAATACTTTGTTAATAATTAATAACGTATGGCTTTTTTTCGAATCTCTCAAATAACGTAAACGTTATATATTGTGAAATTAAACAAAATAATATTGAGCATAAAATCTAAAAACTGTTATATTTAAAATAAATATAGGATACTTTGATACCAACAATACACCGACACATTGTATTTCATTATATAATTTGTTGGAGTTACAATATATATATATATATATATATATATATATATATATATATATATATATATAAATAATTATACTATATAATTGGATATATTAGTAAGTGAGGGCTTTCGTCGCACCAAGCTGTTCAACGATTATATGGATAAATACTATAAAGAAAAAGTAAGTCATATTTTATAATTAAAATTAAAATTATAAACTAAAATATATAATATAACTTAATATACATTAATATGTCATAATATTCAAAGTAAATATAATACACTATTCAGCTAAATTAACATGTGTTATATGTTACCATATATATATATATATATATATATATATATACAGTGAAAGCCGCTTACTTCGACATGGTTGTGTAAGCTCCAAAAATGTCGATATAGGCGGATTGTCGATATGAGCGATAGGGGCGTAGCCCTAATGATGTATAACGCATTATTTTATTTATATATAATATTAATTATAATTAATTGTATGTAATAATATAATATATGCATATAATATAATAACAAAAAAGGTTTAATTACATGTTTATTAAATAATAAATATATATTTACTAAAAAGTTTTTATATAACCTACAAATATTTTGTAATCGATGATTGTTTAGCGGATTGTATGTTATTTAAGTGTATATTATAAATATGTGATTGTATTGTTCGTGTGTATATATTTATATTACTGTTATCGTGATCAATCAAATAATATATTAAAAAGTATTACTTAAATGTATATAGTATATTAAAGTATATTCTATACAGTATACTATATATAGTAGAGTATATAATATATAATATAGTATACTATATAGTATATATATTATACTTAACTATAAAGTATAGGTTATACTTAACCTATATAGTATACAGTATAGTCAGTGATGGGCATGATCGCGATAATTGACCGGCAATTCTGGATCGGCTTATTTGATTCACGATCTTTATATTTATAATAATATTTGTCTATTTTATTATTTATGTTTTTGATAGTTTTTGTTATATAGTTATATAGTTATATCTTATTTTTAAATTATTGCATGTATGTATATATGCATACTATAGTATACTATTAGTTTACATATTCGAAATACAATGATGTATAATAGATAATATGATGATATTTAAACATATTAATATTAATACAATTGTATAATAATTATTTACTTTATTAAATATAACATAGGATATAGACAAAATAAAAAAACCTAATGGAAACTAATGACGTAACAATTCGTGATGCGACATGTTAGCAAGTTACGCCAATACCTTTGATAATATTGATCTTATGACCAAGTATATTTTAAGAATTGTTAATTACAATTGAGCTCATGTACCTGCATATGGTGATGCAATGCACCACCGACTTGTAATCAATTTTATTTTACATTTTTTTGAATTTACAATTTTACTATTTTCTATTATATTTTTCTCATCTTTCATCCATCCTACAATAGTAGACAATCCAAAACCCCTCTGCCACAATCGTTCTCTCCTTTCCATTTTTAATAGTATTGATAGCAGTAGCTTTATCAACGATAGAAATGAATTTACGTGTTGGCATCGTTACAATAATTTAATAAATGAAATAAGACATACGTAATTATATCACAATACATATTTGTAGGCGTATCTAAATATTGACCAATTACGCAAGATATTAAATATCAAGTTATTTATAGATATACTGATGATATTAAGTAGTAGGGGAATAGCAATGAATACTATAGGAATACTTTTCATACAAATTAAAATTTGTAAATAATTTGTTTTATAATCAAATTTGTCGATGTAAATGGATTCAATTCCAAATATTACCTTATAAATATGTCGATAATGCCGAATTATCGATATAAGTGGATTGTCGATATACGCGGATTCATTTGCATGTAAATAGGTATAAAACCAACAAAAATATCTCGAAATATCGATGTTGCCGAATATATATATATATATATATATATATATATATATATTGTGTTCTCATTTTCATATTTATTATCATATATTATATTTATTGTGTAAATATTAATCTATTTTTAAGAATAATAACGTAATTATATAAATTATAAATTCATAGTTTTTAATACATAATATACATTATTTTATTTTGTTTATTTACTATATATAATATTTGGAAATTACCTAATTAAAAATTATTTAACTATGGACTACTTTTACCAATACAATCATTAATATAATTGATTATAAAATACATTATGTATCTAACATTTGTAGTAAATAGGTATATCAAATCTTGTAACTTTATAATCACGTATGTCAAATTTTAAAAGTTTATATTTTCCATACATAAGTAATACATGTTACCAAAGAATATATATTATAGTATTATAATTACGACTTATGATATAATAAAAGAATAATAAAAACATACTATTAATAAATTAGTTGTAAATATTAACTTAAATCAATTGTAAATAATTTAAAGTATATTCAAATAAGAGATCCATTTTCAACCACAGTAGATATTCGTCATGATTGCTTGTTATATCCTGTATTATTAAACATATTTTTGAGGAATATAATTCAGTATACACTCAAATATCATGAATCCACTATATCTATTGAAGGTAGACGGATCAGATATCTACGTTTTGCAGACGACATATACCTCACTGCAGGTTAATCTAATCAACTACAAAAACTCACAAACTCGCTAGAAAAAAGCGCATCTATATATAACGGTAATTAGTGTAGATTGCATATATAACATATGTATATATTAATGTATACACTTTTAACTATGTATTATTTCTTTTTTAAATATAACGAATGATATAAACGTGGCAAAAAAAATGTGATTAATAAATTAGGCAAAAAAGAGGCAAAAATTATTTAATAATAACATGCGTGTACATATATTATTTGTAAACATTTTAAATTATTTTGCATAGGCATATAATTTTTTTAAATTATTATCCCTATTTATTATAATCCATTAAAAAATACATTATTATAATGCGGATAATATTTATAAACTATATTTAACATACGAATATAATGTACATTTCATAAAAGCATGTATATAGTCACATATATATGTATATTATATATATATATATATATATATATATATATATATTCATCTACAAATATCTACCAATCTAATATGTATTACTTTACATATATGTGTAATAAAATATTGTATATGTATAAGTAAATATATATATATATATAATTCCGAATCAATAAAGTAATTCCAGCACAAATAAGTAAAAATATTTCTGAATCAGAAAGCAACTTAGATAATAATAATAGTATACTATTTTAAATTCGAACATAGATGACATTATAACAGAATCAGAAAATATTGCAAATATTGATTTTACGAATCAATATACATTTTCGGAATTTATAAATACTAATTTGGATTAAAAAATAAATATTAAGGACATTATAAATATCAATATAATTTAAACGAAATCAAATAGAAATACTGTTGATAAATCTAATTATAATTCAATAAACAAAAAGAAACAATATATAAATATAATAAAACTGAATTCTATTAATACTAAAATAGATATATTATAGAATACATCTAACATTTTTTATATTCTGACTATAATATATTTAATTTCGTAAATTCTATTACTAAAAATATTTTTTATAAAGCCAAAAGATTGGTAAAATCTAAAAAAAAATCCATAAAACTTGGCTTTATAAAAATACAGTTTGTTATGTGTCTATAAGGATAATTTATATTCACAAATAGCCATAAACGATATAGTTTTACTTGATAATTATATATAAATGTTCAGTTTTTATTTTTATTTTGTTCTTCTATTTCATTATATTTTTATATTTACAATTACTATTTATACATTTTCTTATATCACATATAACATTTATATATTTTTAATAATTTTGTTTACCATTTTATGTTTTTTTTTAATTCAAAATGGAACCTAAAATATATACACTATGAATATAATAAATTAAATTATGAATTTTTAAATAACTTATGTTATAGTACGGAAACCCTATATACCACTATAGTGGTATCTATAGATATACTAAAACTGAAGAAAGTATTACAATTATTTTTTATTAAACAGTATTGTTAATTTGTTTATAAATATTAATTATTATAATTTGGTAAATATCTTTTTTTTAATCATTTTAAAATATTTACAAATTTGTATTATAAACAGTATTACGTAAATTACACATTTTTATTATAAACAGTATTACAAATTTAAATTATGAACAGTATTACAAATAAATATTAAAAATTAAACACTATTAAAAATTATAAAAACTATTATCAATAACTACTATAAATATGATTATAATCTTTAAAAAAAAACAGTTTACAAATTATAAACATGTTTGCATTACAGTATTAAAATATATCTAAAAAATATGATTTAATTTATTGTATATTATTTTATTTTCATTTGTATATCTCGTTCATATTACACTTCAATGATATTATCCTATTGCAATTATATAATAATTAATTATTTCTTTAACAGTTTTAATTTTAATTTTTTAATTAAACAGTATTAAAATATATGTCATATTGATAGTACAAATTATTTATTTTTCTCTTTCTTTAATATTTAACTTTGAATGCCTATTCACGAATCATAACTTTTATTTTTATTATCTGTATCAAATTTATTTATATCTCATTTATTATTGTAATTTTATATTTTATCTTTGTTTCTAATTTTATATTTTTATTATTTTCGTATGTGATTAACCTTTTATTTAATCATTTCATTATTTTTTATATTACTATGATATTATTATTATTATTGTATTACTTATGCTTTTATTATGTTTATCATTATTTCTATTTTATTATATTATTTGAATGTAAATGACGATATGACATTTCACATACTGTTAGGAGGTTTCGAATTAATAAATCTGATCTCTTTCACTGAACCTCCTTAGACTTTGTCTATAAACTGAATTAATTCATATATACAGTTATATATATATATATATATATATATATATATATATATATATATATATATGTGTGTGTGTGTGACAACTACTATAACATAGATAACTTAAAATAAGTATGCTGATGTTAACTATATATATATATATATATATATATATATATATATAATATTCATATATACTTATATATATATATACTTAATCACATACTTAATCATGGATGTATATACATTTTTAGAGAGCAGAAGAAGAAAGAGAAAGTAATAAAGGTTATCATAACTTATTTAATTATAACAATTAATAGTATATATATATATCGAATGGTTTTAGAGATATCATGCTTGTAGCCATGAGGGCGAGTAGAAATAGGAATAAGGAATTTGCAATGCAAATAATTTGTCGAAGATAATTCTCTTAATATTCTAGACAATATGTGATACCGTATACATATTGAAGCTGGTAATTTGGAAATATTTAAAGATATGTGTATAAATATCATGCCCAAGTATATACCATAGTTACTAATTGATTATAAGTGAATAATTATATACTATTGATAAATAGTGGATATGTTAGTATACATTATCTATATATATAATGTTAGGAAGTGCTAGGAAGTGTATCAGTAGTTGCTTATTATGGGTATTTATCAATATTATTTGATACATCATAATATAATAAATGAAGTATATTCAATACTTTGATGGTTATCATGAACATATATAGAGAGGAAGTAATACGCATACATTGATATAATCTGCATACATAATTTAGTGAATATATAGAAATTAGTAAATTGCATTTAAATTTGCATTTTAATATGCATTTATAAATTCAATTAAATGTAATTAATTATATTTTAATGTGAATAACAACATATATATATATTCCCCTCGATAATAAATTAATATTAAAGTATACATATAAATAAATAATTATTTTTATTATTTGTATAAATAACCTATATATATAATATATAGACTATTCATTTCAAATAATTACTGTAACATACACTTTAAATATCAATATCCATGTTTTATTATATTATATATAATAATATATTTATTTATGTAACTATTTATAAATATTTTATTATTTTTATAATTATATTAATATAATGTTATCATATAATCTAAAGATAAATCAGTTACTAAAGATGAATCCGAGGCGTCTGTTCAGAATATGTTTACATGTTTGTATCAATAATGTATATAATAATATGTATTCATTGAATAACGTATATCTATCAAATATAATTAAAATAAAAAATGGACCCGAAGTCGCAAGTCATAACCATGTACAAGTCATAAATAACTGTGAGGTAACAGGCCCTGAGCCCCAGAGCAATACAACACAACTATTAACACTTTGTTTCGTGTCATTTTTAAATGTTTATTAACTTCTTGATACAAAAAAGAGAAAAAACAAGAACTACCTGTAGTCGAACTCGGAATATCTCGATTACTAGCTTATGACTGTCCCACTGAGCCGTGATTATATATATATATATATATATATATATATATATACATATATATATATATATATATATATACTGTACAGTTGGGTAAACCGTTTTGTTAGCTCGCTCACAGTAAGTCATAAATGTATAATAAACATATTTGAAAAAAAAATAAATCAAAAAGTACTCTAATGAAGACATATTTGCATTTATGATTCGATGTAAATTTCTACAAATAGAAAAAATATTTTATATATTTGTTTAACACATTAACCAAATGCTTAAGTGCTCGTTTCATTAAAATAAAATATTTGGCAAATAAGTGTATACATATATTATAATATTAATAAAGTAAAAAATTAAGTAAAAATTAAAATTAATTTAATTTTTATTTAAATTTTGTAATCAATATAATTTATTCCATTATTTCTTTGATACATTATTTTAATTGTGTATAACACTTAGTTATGAGCCTAAACTGGATATTTATGAGGTATAATAATTATAATGAAAACATATTCTTCAAATAAAAAATATGTTACGACTAGCTTATCGACAAATTGATTGTTTGTTAAATGCTCAATAAAAGTAATTTTTTGAATAAGTATATGCTATTTTTATATAATACTTATAATTTATATACATATAATGATGATAAATATATTTAATATATAAAATTGTTGTTTATGATTACATTGATAATTTGTATATTCGATTTAGAACAAAATTAAAAATTAAATTACAATTTCCGTAGATCAGTTTAATTATTTACAATTTTTTTAAAATATTTTTAAGGATGTTTTTATATACTACATATGCTAAAAGGAAATGTTCACTTATTATTATTATTATGTTGGTAATTTTCTATGAAGAGAACTAAAAAAGTTACCAAAACAGTCTATCCTATAGGAGTATACTGTACAGTCTTTATAGACCCTAAACAACTATATATATATATATATATATATATATATATATATATATATATATGTATAAACTACCATCCAATGTTATAATGTGCAACAATATATAATATATTCTACTATTAAACGTTTAACGTATATATATATATATATATATATATATATATATATATATATACATATATGATAATAATGATATTCTATAGCATTGGAAACATATCAAATACTGATAATCATAAGTGTTCTTATCTCTATTGTTATATCTGCAATATGTTATTGTAGCCGTGAAGTTCTCGAAAGTTCCACGACAGGTTAGTGTTACATCATCTTATGTATGGTGTAACTACGTGATCGTGTAATATGGCATATAAGCATTACGCCACTAATATCCGTGTTCATTGATAGCGATAAATAATAATTGATAATGATAATATAATTACTTAATCATTTTTAGGTGGTTAATATATTAAGTCATCAACCATGGTTAACATATTAAGTTATCCAAATTAATTCTATGTGTATCTACGAAATATATACATACGGATACAAAATGTATTATTTTAGGTTATACGATGAATTAAGATATATTTATAAAATAGTTTTTGAAATACATTTTGTTAAATTCATTTATTTATGTATTCACTATTAATATATAAAGGGGAAAGTAACCGAATACGGACATTACCCGAATATAGACACTCTCAGTATCTCAGAAACCATGAATCCTACAAAAAAATGTAATGAATAACAAATTCAATTATATTAATAGTCTAAATAAGTAATTTTTTTAAAATAATTATATAAAATAGTGCTGATATATCCAATAAAGTCATTTTTTTATTATGTTTTAAAAAAATGTCAACTTAAAGAATTATCAAGAATATACAAATGTATCGATATAAAACATATACATTAATATATAAATACTATTAATTTATTAAAACAGTTTAATGTAAATTACCTATTAAAATACAATTTAACACATATAATAGTTATTTATAATGATGAAAACATATGTTATAATATTACGTAAGATATAATCTCTATATACTATCGTATATGATAGTTAATTATATTACTGTAATTCTAATAAATCGTGATATAAACATTATCATTTTTAAGTTTAATAATTACAAATACATCAATCAAATATATTATATAATTACAAATATTCTAATATTTGTAATTATATTGCATTATTTAATCGGTTATATTGTGCAAATAATTAATTGATAATATAATAGTAATTCTGTGATTAATAGAGTTAATGACAATTTTAATAAAATATATATATTATGGGCATTATTATGTTTATTAATATATATATATATATATGTGTGGGTATATATTTGTGTATGTGTTGTATGTGTGTATATAATTTCCTTTATGTTTAAAGTTTATGTATTATTATATTGTTAATATTAACTGATAATATAACAAGAATAATTTAATAAATATACTACTATCCATAATCTAATATAATTTAAAAACACATACAGATGCAGATTATTTGTCTGGTGTCACATATGATGGTTAGCTACATTTGTATTAATAATATAGATACTCTGTAATATATTGTAACTTAATCACGTGTAGTCAATCAATGCATATATATATATATATATATATATATATTAATATATATATATATATATATATATATATATTTATAAATATATACATATAATATTTTAGCCGGGGTCATAATTTTGAATACTTTTAAATATATCCGATTGTATATGTAGTTATGTCATATAATTAATATTTTCAATTTTGATTAATGATAATATAACATATTTAGCTACTGAATAATCTACTGAATAATAGGTATGATTACATTTTAGATAAGTATATTTATTTAGTATATTTAAATATATATATATTAATATTTTATAATATAAAAACTATAAATAAGTAATATCATATTATTACATTTATTACTAACTTGTTAGAATATATTATATTTATTTATAAATTAATATTTTATTATATACACAAGTTATATTTACCATATATTTAAATGAATTTATTAGTATATATATACCATTTACTTTTATATTATATAGGTAATCATGAAAAGAAGAAAAATGATATATTTAATAAAATAATATTTCAAATATAATTGTATATTTATATATATATATATATATATATATATATATATATATATATATAATTAAATTAGTAATATATTACTATTAGTATTATATATAATTCATAGTATAATATATATATATATATTTAAATTTTATATTTTGTAATATGTATATAGTTGAAATAATAGTATAATATTGTAATAACATGTCATAATTATATGTTTACATTATGTAACATAATTTATATTCGATTAAAATAGAAATTATAATTATTAATTTACGAATACATAGTGTTTACAAACATTGATTATAGTATACAATATTACTTTATAGATGGCGATACTGGTCAGTATAGCCTATATGCTATTTAGCTATAGATACACCATAGATTTGTATTTGACCTATATTGGTATTTTTATATCTAGATAATGTAACATTCTTCAACCTACATGGTGCCTCGTTATGGTGCCACCTTAAGATGGCCGACCATCATACGACACATACATTTAATAACAAATGTTCAAACAAATAACATTGATTTTAAATAAATTCGATTTTTGTTCTATATACTCTTATAAAGTGTATGCCAATTATATCAAAATAAATATGTATATGTATTTAAATTATATATTTATTCTGCAATATAATCGGAATAAATCTACTTTTATTAAATAATACTTTATATGTGATGGTCGGTCATTTTAAGTTACCTGAATCTAGGCACCTTGTATGTTGAAGACAAATCACGTGACTACTAATCCAGGTCAACTATACATCTATGGTATATACTATACACCTATATTTTTAAACTTTTATAAATACGCACAATCGATTTTATTGATATATTTATATTGCATAACATTCAATGTATAGGAGATTACATTTTTAACTAAATATTATCTTAAACAATAATATATAATACTTAATATCTCATTTCATAAAATTATTATTTAAAGTTTAATTATAAATATACTAATATAATATTGATATAATACACTATAGTTCACTTGGGTTTGTGTCATATTGAGATAGTATCGATTTTAAAATATTGTATCAATTTTCATAAATTCACTGTTCAGTAATTTAAAATGTATATATATATCATATTTATAAATAAATATGTATTACATTTTAAGAAAATGTAATAGTATGTGATGTTCATCATTGATATATATAATGGTTATTTAGTAATTGTGTTTATATCTAAAATATAACTTAAATGACATATCATAATAATCATTTATTTTTATATTTAATTAAAATATATTTTCTAAATTATTGAATTATAAATTATAAGCAACAGTTTATTAATTACAAAAATTTAATTTTCAACAATAAGATATATAGGAATAAATAAATATATAATGTATAAACACATATGTATAGTTTAGAATATATCCCGAGTAAATGGTAAATCAAGATCATATACCTAATAAAGCTACAGGCTGGGAATAATTAATAATATATGACCAAACGAGAACAATGATAGCACGTATGTGTATGTTATTTGGTGTAAATGTATGTTGTTTATTGAGAAGAGTTTTACCAATGTTTAGATTAATGCTACAGCATATGTAGTATACATCGTACGGTATACGTTAAGAGTTATTTCCAGAGCATACAGATTCATACTAGATTCTAAAGATATGATGTTCATTATATTATTTTATAAAAACATATACATGTTGGTTCAATATTGGTGTTGAGATCGAGGTTTTAAAAAAATGATAATTAAAAAAAATAATATCGAAATGTCGTTACTCCTATGTAATTGTATTGTATGTGTTTATAAACAATTGTCCTTAAGGTAATTTATTTGAATTTTGTACATTTTATTTGTATTTTATTGTAATGGGTATATATACTAATGAGTAATTTTCTTAAATACTATATTCTTCTAATAGATAACATTAATATATTATTATTATTATTATTATTATTATCAGATTTAGGCAATGCAAGGGTAATTATAGAAGCAGTGTTGCTTATCGAGACAATTATCCCGTTATTAATATTATAAGTTTCATTATAGATAAGAATAATAAATAAATAATAATGTTATAATTATATGACTTTCTGTTTACATATATATGATAACTTATCATGTAACTAAATGTAATCATCATGTAATAATATAAATAAATGATACAATAATCAAATTAAAATCTAAAAAATACATCAAGTAATTAGTAAATTACAATAAAGTACAATAAGTATTATATTTTACTAAGTCATTGAAAGGTAATATATTGTTGAATTTAAATAAATCCTTAGTATGATATAGATAAGGTTTATTATGTATAATACGAATAATTCTTTTTTGTAAAATATTGATGCATAATGTGTTAGTCTTATAAGTATTACCCCATAATATTATGCAATAATTAATATGTGGTAACAAAATTGAATTATATACATGCAGCAAGCCTTTTGGTTTACAAATTTAGAAATAAATTAGTTATCCAAATTATTTTTTTTAAATTTATTTTTTAGATATAATATGTGTAGTTTCCAATCTAAATTCTCATCAATTATAATAATTATTATACCTAAAAATTCTATAGATGTAACTCTTATTAAATTTATATTATTTATTGAGATATTAATATTGGATAATTTATTATTGAAAAACATATAACAGGATTTATTAATATGTAACCTAAATCTATTTGAAATAAACCATTTATTTATAATTAATAATTCCTTTTTTATTAGTGTATCTAGAAATACTTGATTATAATCATCAAAATACAAAGTGGTATTATCAGCAAACATAGTAAAATTGCATATTGAAGATGAACATATTAAATCATTAATATAAATAAGAAAAAAATAGGACCTACAATTGTTCCTTGTGGAACACCAATTTTAACTCTAATTTTATCAGATAATTAGTTTTTAAAGTTAACAGTCTGATATATTTGTAAAATAACTGTTAATACATTTTAAGGAAATTCCACGTATACCTATATTTTCTAGTTTACTAAATAAAATGTCATGGTTAACAGTGTCAAATGCCTTTTTAAGATCAATAAAAATAGCTGCACCTATTTTATTATTTCTAAAGCTATTACATATTTGAGTTTTAAGATTAAAAAGTGCATGAGTAGTATTTAAATTTGTTCTAAAACCGAACTGATTATTAGATAAAATATTAAAATGATTTAAAAATGAATAAAAACGAACATAAAATACTTTTTTTTAAATTTTTGAGAATTGACTTGTAAGTGAAATTGGACGGTAATTAGTAAATAATGTTGTATTACCCATTTTAACCAAAGGTATTATTCTAGAAATTTTCAATATAGCTGATTCAATACCAGTTTCAAGATATAAATTAATTAAATAAGATGTAGGAGTTATTATATTAATTGCAATACATTTTAATAACTTCATTGAAATACCAAAATTATCTATAGATATTTTAGATTTAAAATTTAATATAATTTTTAAAAGCTCATTTTCATTACATGGAGTAATATAGAAACTATTGATATTAGGTGATTTTAAGAAATATTTGTAATCATAGACATTATCCTTACTAATATTTTCATCTAATTCAATACCAATATCTCTAAAAAATATATTAAATGTATTAGATATTTTAGATGGATCAGTGATTTCAATTCCACATGATTTAAATGTATCAGGGAGTAGGTTAGGCTTTTTTTTTATTCATCGCAATATTCAAAATATCCCAAGTATTTTTTACTGTCAGAGCAATTGTGAAGTTTATCTGAATAATATGTTCTTTTAGTCTTACGGATTAAAGTAGTTAAAGAATTGTTAAACAACTTGTACTTGATTAAGTCATTTTCGTTATTTGTTAATTTATATTTGTTATAAAGTTTTTGTTTAATCCTACATTTTTTTTTAATTTCTTTTGTATTCCATGGAATAATTTTTTTTTATATTTTCTATTTTCATATATAGGGCAATAAATATTAAATTTATGAATAAAATAATCAATAAATAAATTCCAAAAAGTTTCTGAATTATCAGTTTTTAAAAAATTCCAGTTGACAGTTTTTAAAAAATTTGAAAAATGATAAACAGTAACATCATTAATTAAATTATGTTTAGTATTATTTGTATTAACAATATTTAAACGATTACTTTTATGTATATCTAATGATAATATAATTGGAAAATTATCTGACAAATCAGATATAATAATACCAGAAAATTTTGCACAATAAAGATTTGTAAAAAAATTATCAATTATAGTAAAAGAATTGTTATTTAAATCAATTATAGTTGGCCTATTTATCATAGGAGAACATCCTAACTCATGAAATTTGTCTAAAAATATTTCTGCATTTTTACAAATATTACAATTATAAAACATATTTAAATAAAGTTGTAAATAATAAATTGAAAAACATAGTAAATGAAACATTATCGATGTTTGGAGTTCTATATATAGAACTAAAAATAATTTTTTTATTATTATTTAATATTAATTCAATAATAATACTATCAAACAATTTATTAATAATTAAAGATGGTATAATAAATGAGATATTTTTTTAAACATAAATTAGAACTCATCCACCTCTTTTATGAACTCGGCTAGATAATACTGTATTATAATCAGGAATATCAAATACAAAATTAGTATCAACATTTAACCAAGATTCAGTTATTGATATTAAATCAAAATAAATTGAAAAAGAAGTTAATAATAAAGACAATTTATCAACGTTTTTTTTTAAACTTCTAACATTGTTATTAATTACATGTATTAAGCCCATGTTGAAAAATTGATTTATGATTTAAATTAAATTCATCTGAAGTATAATATTTAGAATCAATTGTTAGATATATATTAAAATTATACGGATCAACATCATTTAATAAAGTATTATCAGAATTTATAGTTGATTGATTAAATTCAAGAGGTGTATACGTATTATTAAAATCAATATATTAAAAAATAAAAATATACTAAATAATTAAACTGTACAAAAAAATAAAAAGACAAAAAGACAAAAAAGAAGAAAAAAAAAGAAGAAGAAGAAAAAAAAATATACCACAAATAAAATTTTTTCAGAAGATGGAAACTCAATTAAATTCAAAATTATTTTTGTAGTACCATTTTCTTGTAATTTTATGAAGGTAATACCATTAGATGTCCTTCAGATATGAATTAACTTATCTTTTCTAAGTACCCGAGCCCTGCAAAATATGTATGCATTTATGTTAGTCAAATGTTCATTTATATATATCAAAATCTACAATAATTATTCGATTTCAATAATTTTAACTTTATTAAATAGTTAATTATAATAGAATATACTTTGATAAATTGTGACTTCTTATGTTTAATATTCTTCGAGCTACGGCCGAAAAAGTGAAAAATACATGATTTTAGAATAGTCTATTTTCCTACTTCCGGTAAATTTTTCGTATAAATTATAATTTCATCAAATTAGGAGTACGAAAATACATGTAATAAAATCAGAAAAATCATTAAAATATGAATAATAGGGTTTCCATATCTGTTTTAATATTTCGCTAAATGTCATCATATAAAAAATATAGATTTATAAAAAAATATTTTTTCTAAAATCTATTCTATGATTATATATGCATTACATACCGAGTGAGTCTATACACATAAATATATGTGTGTATGTTGTAATTGATATTTTTAGTTATATTTATTGTCACTGTTGTGTTTAGGTTGGGTTACGTTTTAATATTGGTAGATTTTTTTTAGCTGCATTACTTCCCGTGTGAGCATATACAAGCATATTCATTTATATTGTTATTTTCACAGTTTTGGTTAGGTTGGATTAAGTTTTAATATTGGTAGTTTTTTTTAGATGCATTACTTCCTGTGTGATACTATACAAGTATATTTATTTATATTGTTATGTTAACTGTTGTGGTTAGTTTAGGTTAAGTTTTAATATTGGTAGTTTTTTTAGCTGCATTACTTACCGAATGGACCTATAAAAGTATAGTGATATGTGTGTGTGTTCAGTGATATTTTGAGTATTAGTTATTTTCACATTTGTGGTTAGGTTGGGTTAAGTTTTAATTTGTGTAGTTTTTTTTAGCTGCATTACTTCCCGAGTGAGCCTATACAAGGATATTTTCACAGTTGTGGTTAGGTTGGGTTAAGTTTTAATTTGTGTAGGTTTTTTTAGCTGCATTACTTCCCGAGTGAGCCTATAAAAGCATATTTATTTATATTGTTATTTTCACAGTTGTGGTTAGGTTGGGTTAAGTTTTAATTTGTGTAGGTTTTTTTTAGCTGCATTACTTCCGAGTGAACCTATAAAAGTATAGTGATATGTGTGTGTATGTTTTTATTGATATTTTGAATTTTAGTTATCGTCATTGTTTCGAATAGGTTGGGTTAAGTTTTAATATTCGTAGGTTTTTTTTATCCGCATTACTTCCCGAGTGAGCCTATAAATGCATATACTTTTTTTAGTTGCATTACATATATTTTACATATATGTATACTATATACCTATATAACTAGCTGCATTACTTCAAATGTTGTTTACCCTGAAGTTTTGAAATACTTTTACTAATTAGTAATAGTAGGCAAAAGTAGTTAACGTTTTATTTTAATAAATAAATTATGAAATTATCATTGTATTTTTTCATTAATATAAAATAAATATAAATAACGGCCCACTAGCTGCTAGAAAACATTATATAAAAATGTAAAAAAGACCCAATGGTCTCAACTAACCCATTACACCCACACCTAAAATATTCTCATTCACAGGCAACGCCGGCCACCCACCCTAGTATATATATATATATATATATATAATAGTAATACAATAAAATATAGATAGCAATAATTCGAGGATGTTATACAAAAGTGAGACATATGATTGAATTGAATGCACACTTAGAACCACATTTAGTTTACCATGGGATAGAAAACTATTGGCGTATTAGTATTAATGATGATGTTGAAAATAAATGTAATGGTTTTATGATATAGATATAATATATATATCATATATATATATCATATATATCATATATATATATATATATATATATATATATATATATATATATAAGCTGATCAAGAGTAAAGTGTAACATAGCTAGAGTACTATCGTAATAGGTTACGCAATATTTTCTCGATAGTCTCTCGAAGTGATGTAGATATAACAATATACATGTTTCATATAATTATGTCAGTGTTACGGGGGCCGGTTATCGTCAAGACGATATGCCCGATATAGTTATTCTATACACGGTATACGGTATTCATTTATAGTACACCTTAGTAAGTCACTTACCGTCGAACTAATAGATATTTATTTAGCGAATAATAACTTGAATTAATGAAGGTTATCGTTGTGTTCGAATAGCTAGTTTGCTTAATATGTAATCGAATGTGGTCACGGTGTATAAACATTATTTATTGTAATGATCCCTGTTTTGACTGAAGATATATTGGCTGACTAAGATATTAAATGTATTATATATATATATATATATATATATATATATATATATATATATACTGATGATAGCCTTCCATTTGTGAATTGAAATGATAGATATACTGTATAGGTCTTCTAAGTAACTGAATTTAACTGAATTTAAACAAATCATATTAGAATATCTTGAAGAATCGGAAAGTATATATTATCTGCTATATAAAATATAGTATATTTAATCATATATATATATATATATATATATATATATATATGGTTGTATATATTAACACAATACATTATATGTATATTTAGTGTTACATGTGTGTCATCTTACTATTGAAGTACATATTTGTCAGTAATTCATTATTATGGTAAATTTAGCATGTATGATATGACACCTTCAGAGCTGCATCCATAGCTGACATGTAGATATATAATAGTATGAGTATATATGATTGTATTCTTGATATATGATAGATAATCAGTCGGTTGGAATTGCGTGTCGATTGATTACGATCGATTGTATATATGTCGTCTATATCATGCTCGACCGATGCATGCAGATATAAAGTTAGCTTCGGATAAGATGTTATAATAGAATCTATATAAGATTATATACGATGTTTGTGATCATATCATCCGTAATTAGAAGTACGGGTAATGTAAAGTGACGTGGTGAAGGAGTCGATATTAAATTATAGTCGACTATATTGTCGAGGAATGTGGGTATAACTCATTAATATGGGTATAAACGAAGCCGAGTTAGTAGCAAGTTGACAACACTAGCATTAGTCGACTGGTTCCGAGTCGCAACTTTTGATGTTTCATTAATACATAGAATTCTATATTAGTTTGTAGATATAATGGTCAATTTACATATGAAATATTCCATATATACATATCGGTTCGCTATTGTTAACGGTTATGCCTATCTTAACTGGTAAGTTATATATTACCATATATGGTAATATGCACATACTATATTATGCGTTTTATAGTAGGTTTATGAATATTTCTGTATTATACTTAGCGGGAATAATACCATTACAGCTACTATCGACTATAGAATGGAACATAATACGGCTTCTGGTTAAAATGATGCATTATTGCACATTTGTAATACATGATGTGGAGTCAATCATTAATACTTAGCCGGGGTAATCAGTTATTATTGAGGTATTCTCATTTCAGCTAACGAATATACGTCGAACAAAAGTATATATATATATATACTTTTCTGTGGTATTATTCTTTAGTAAATATATATATATATATATATATATATATATATATATATATATATACATATATACGTGTATGTGGTTAACTTTACATATTGGGCTACTTAATGCATTAGTTACCTGTTTTCCAAAATGTCTATTAGTCGATTGTTGTCTAATTTCTTAAAATCACGAGACTTATGTGAATAGTTAATACTCCTCCGTAGATTGTTTATTTTGTAGAGACTGGAATTGTTGTAGTAATTAGTATAATAATTTTAGTTTATAAATATTATGTTCATCCCTCGCGTATTTTGTTTGAAGAATATTACCTTCATTGATGTTAGTATCACGCGTGACGTGTTATCTGCTAGGATATATATCGAGCTTTAATTCGTAGCGGAATACCACAACTGCATACAGAAGTAAAAGGTTAACCTAATAGAGTATCTTAAAGACAGTACGATTATACATCAGTATAATACTAATTTAAGTTATTAAACAAGTATCACTGTGATAACTTATGTGTACAACCTGAATATTCGTGTAACACTACGTATTTGAATATAACCGTGTTGCCACTTATTCACGACCTCGTGACCCATCGTAGTGATAGTTATGAATTTATTCTATCGATGTATTTACTTTCCTATAGGATACTATTCTATAAAGTGTACTTATAATTAATTTTCTATCGATGCTCCAATTGATTTATATGTCGAGACAGTTATTCTCGTCAGAGTGGGGCTTCTGATAAATATATCAGAAGTCCCATTCAGTGTTTTAATAAACGAATTCATTACTTCGTAGTAAGTGAGGTATAATGAGTATGTAGATGTATAACGTACGTAGATGGGTGTGGCTTCATGTGTTAGGTATATTAATCTGACCTTAACATAGAGATATGTGTACGTTTTCATTGCTGCAATGTCATAAAGTGTATTTCATTCGAACGAGGTATCGGTAATTTCGCGTATACGTATTATATTTTGTTTACGTGCAGTTGTGTCGTGTAGTAAACGATGTTCAAATTAAGTTGCAGTTTTTATCAAATGTATATTTATTATGAATCTTGTATCATATTATATAACTTAAATTTATTCCTAATATATATATCCATTGTAGCTGTTCAATGCTGGAGAGTATGCTCTTCTACATGTAATATGTCATATGTATTTAGTGAATGTTAGTTATAGTATAAACTACTACAGTATATATATATATATATATATATATATATATATATAAATCATACAGTACTATAGTACTATTAGTGTTGATGAATCTGTATAATGTTGATATAAAATAATTAATGATTGTTTAAAGGGACGAGCTCCACTTAGTTTATCATATAAAAACAAATTTTATTTTTTGTATGAGAAACTATGTATAATTGATTACTTTTACGTCTCAACATCTAAAAAGTGTGATATAAATCATCATATCAATATCTAAACAATTATATTTTATAGACCATATTTTTCTCAATATTATTCAAAATAGTTAAAATTATAAGAATATATATTATATTATAAAATTATGAATACTCGATCGATTGAAACAATTTGAAAACATTAGTAACTGTCACATTATATTGTTTATTTATAATTTGAATTTTGAATATATATATATATACATACATAGGCTACGCAACATGTCGTGCATTAGCCAATGAATATTCAAGGTGTATGCCTGTATTTTCCGACTGTGTCATAAAGTTCACTATTTATTATTATTACAGTGACGATTTAATTAAATATTTCTATATATAATTAGTGTATATACATAATTATAATGATAATTCATATGTACTCATATATATATATATATACACACATGTATATTTTTTATTCTCAGTTATGTCAAAGTATATCAAATAATATAAATGAAAATCACAATAAATGTACCATAAAAATAACTATTTACTTTGAACTCGATTTTCTCATAAATTTATTTTCTCATGCATACCAACTTTAAAAACCCAAAGGCTTTTTTTCCCTTTATTGAATTTTATTATAATCTTCACCTTTATAAATATATTTAATTGTTTTTATATGATACATTGGTATTTTTAATTAGTCATTATGAAAATATATAATACTATAGTTTAACATAAAAAGTTAAAAAATTGGTTTTATAAAACAAAAATATTGTATAATTGCTAATTGAAATAAGAAATACTATTGTTTTCATATAGAATAGAATAAACTATATAAATATTACATATAAAATTAAATGTTAAACTATATTGTATACAAATCGTTCAGGTTTTTAAAACATGTACCACTTCCATATCTACGACATGTTAACATATATTTATAGACCGAACGGCTCCCCTTAACAATTATTTCATAAATTGGAATCATTCAATTGCCGATAATATCCGATATATATCAATATTATATTTCATAACATAAATGACAGAACACATTAGTTATATATTTTATGACTTACATGTCATACTACATATTTACTCTCATTAATTATATATATATATATATATATATATATATATATATATATATGTATTCATATTTATTAAATTTTATATATGTATTATAATTAGTTATATATGTAGATATATATTAATATTATATTATATTTAGATATCTTAAATAAATTAAAAATATATAAATGTAATATTATATAATTTAATAAATACATTTAAGCTACAAGTATTGAATCATTAATATTGTCATGGAAAACCATCGACGAATTGGAAGAGAAAAATACACTATATGTTTATGGGGCATGTGATAATATTACCAATTTAAACCGTTAGTAAACTGATATTCTATATTGTATAATTTAACTTCTTAATTATTAAAAATATATTTATATATGCATAATGTAATTAGTAAAATAAATATATATATAGGTAACCATAAGTTCTCTATAAGAAAACATCTATAATATAATATCTTTAATATATAAATAGAATATTTATATATATTATTGATGCATTTTAATGGTATATCCACGCACTATCATAATCTTTGACATTGTCAATATAGTTATTAATTAATAAATACATATAATAATAATAATAAAGTTTATTTAAACACTTACATAATACTAGCAACAAATCTCTAAAGTATAAAAGTTAATATATATATATATATATATATATCTTACCTCGAGAGCTAAGACTTGTGACATACTTATAACGTTTCAAAAGTAAAGCCAACCAGTGTATTATTGGTAATGATTAATATTCGTATATTTTGTTTTTATATTATTTTATTTTGTTCACGTTTATTTATCTAACATTCCTCTCGTATTCTACTTATATATTAGTGTATCGTTTATTTATCTATGTATTATTATTTTTGCTAAAACATAAACGAGAAATATCTTTGTTATATTTGTATCTAAATAAATCATCTATCTATATATATATATATATATATATATTATTTATCGCATTAAGGGGAGGCCGCATAGCTGAAATTTGATACAATAAAAAAATAAATAAAAAAAAATGTATTATAAAATATACATTTATAGAATGTTATTTAGTACCTGTTAAAAAATTAATAACGAAATCGTGTTAGAACTACTATAAAAAGTAACTTTTGTGGACCACTATATAATATAAATGTTTTATTATGTTATCATTTACTTGTAAAATATTGTGTTTTTATATATAAAAATATATTGATTTATTATTTTATAATAATTTATTTCCATATAATATATATATATATGAATGTAACATAGTGTGTTTTTATATATTTTATTGTATTCATCTATCTATGTATTTATGTATATTTTCATTTATAAATATTTGATATTTTATTTATATAATTACTTATTTATGTAAATATTATTTATTATTATTTTTAATTTATATATATATATATAATATAGCATATATGTAATAATTTATTTACATATTATATGCATATATAAATGTAATATAGTGTGTTTTATATATTGAAATCTACTCATTTATTTCCATATAATTGTAAAATATTATGTTTTTATATATAAAATATAATATATGTATATATGATATATGTATATATTATATATATAAACAATAACTATTGAATTCATAATATGTATATAAATGTAATAAATATAAAATAATGTGTTTTGTGTATTGAATTATAATATATTTATATAAAAGAATGTGTTTTATTTATTGAATTATTGAATTTATAATTGAAAAACTTTGAATGCAATTTACTCAGAATAATTGTTTATCAATACCTATAGACTTCAATTGCCTACTACTCTCAGAATATGAATACAATCTATCTAATTTTTATTGATATATATAAATAACATTTATAAGAATATAGTGATAACTCAATAATAGTATTTTTTTTCTACATTTATTTTGTATGCTATTATATGAAAAAATATATATAAATAATATATAAATACATATATATAAATAATTAATCAAATATATTAGAAAAAATTATTATTTTATTGTAGCTATATATACCCTTAGTATAATTTAAAAATTTCTCATATATTTATACAATATCCATTGAGTAGTAGGCTTTTGAATAACACTATGAATTTCCTATCTAACACATGTAAAATAAACAAAATGGCGGCGGTGTGCGGACTCCCCTTAATATAACACTTATTTAATAACATTAAATTGCATTTGAAATACTAATACGAATTATTAAATTATCAAAAATAGTAATGTATTATACAGGAGTTAGGGTACACAGGAGGTATTAAAAATAAATAATAAATTTAAATAAACGATTTAAATTAGTTTATCTAAGATAAATTATCTTCAATTATATGTGTAAATTAAAAATAATATTCAGTGTGCATAAAACTATAGTACTAAAGCAACATCTCTTAATGACGAATATATTAAGGACATTGTACTTAAATACTGAACTATTATTAATAATGTATAGATATAGGGGAGAGTGCTCTAATATCGACATGCATATAATATCGATACCCTAGATATCTCCTAAAATATAATTCAAATCAAAAAATAATTAATGTATGAAATGTTAATACATATGGTTCTAATTTATATAAGTATACTTTTTTTTTTAATTATAAACAAAAAACTGATTTTTTCGCTACAACTGAAAAAACTAAATTTATGAAATTTGTTTAAATTCAATATCGATTCTTAATCATTTAAATATTTAAAATAAATCTTATAGATCTAATTATATTTTACTATGTGCCGAAATATTTTGTATTTTTCATAATGTGTTACAAAGTTATAAACTTCTACCTAAGTAACATACATTTTCATAAATGTTCACAAAAATTACTAATATCAACACCCTGTAAAACAAATTAGATTAAACTTTAAAATTAATTTAATTTAAAAAATAACTATTATATGTATACACCTACTTAATGCCTATAAATAAAAACTTATAATTGTATACCATCGTTATATTATATAACCTTTCAATTTGGTTAAGGACCGGTGTCATATAATAATTCGTCCCAAACTCAAACTATTCCCCGATAATCACGTGACTATTAAATCGATGATATTTCACTAAGTACACATACAAATCGCTTCAAATTTAAAACACATATAACTCATATGTATATACACACATTTTGAAAAATCAACTTCTAATTTTACATTAAAAGAAAGTAATACACACATATATAAAGTATTATGTAAATGAATTTGATAATACCAGATTAAACGATAATAAATTAATATTTTAAAATTCTGAATCGACAGAAGTTATTATTTTTCAATTTTAAGTATAATACTATAAGATCGTATTATAAAATTGTCTCTGTATATTATAATTATATAGAGATAATTTTAAAATTCCATTTTATAGTATTAGACCAAGAATTGAAAAATAATAACTTAAGTTATTCAGAATTCTGTCTTTTAATCTGGTATTTTCAAAGTCATCTCCATTCTACTTTATATATTTGAGTATTTCTTTCTTCTAATGCATAATTAGAAGTTGATTTTTTCAAAATGTGTTGAAATACATATTAGTTATATATGGTTTAAATTTGAATGCATTCGTATGTGTATTTAGTGAAATATCATCGATGTTGTAGTCACGTGCCAATCGGGGACGATGTATTATATGACACCGGCCCTTAACTAAATTGAAAGGTTATATAATATAACGATGGTATATTATGATAAATATAAATATGTATAAGTATAAAATAACTATATATATATATATATATATATATATGTATATTATGTTGGTATAACTTGAATAATAGTGTTTTTGCATTTAAATTGTTCAGTTAAAATCACGCCGTATCACTATAATGTATTTATGTGTATTAAACTTGATGACGATTTATAAATATTGTTATATTATTATACATTAATATATAAGTTGTTTTTAAATAAATTACTTAATTGCTTTTTTATCTATTACTTAAATTGATGTTAATTGTAAAAAGTGATTTATAATTATATTTGAAAATTAATAATAATATATATATATATATATATATATATTATTAATTAAAAAGTGTATGTTTAATTACATTAATTTAGTATTTACGTAATTATTTGTTATTTGAATACTTTAACCTTTACCCCACATTACATTTTCGATTTGAATGTGCGAATTCGTTAAATAATAACTATATATACTTTAATACATATACTTATGTAATTATTTTATTTTTACATATTTAATAACTTACACGTAGATATTTCTATTATATCAATACATATATACGATTTTGTCATATTTAGAAACTATTACTACTGACAAAGTTAACGTAATTGTATCATCTCAGAATCCACTTAACGTTAGTTATACAATTATATATATATATATATATATATATATATATATATATATAAGTAAGTAAGTAAGTAAGTAATTTATATATTTATACACTTGTTAATTTTTCAATCTCACAAGTGTAAACGAAAAGAAAATAACAGAAACGATAAATAACTAAAATAAATATATATATATATATATATATATATATATATATATATATACATATATATATATATATATATATATATATATATATATATATGTTTATAATTATAATTTAATTAAGTAATTTTTTAGATTAATCTTGAATGTTGAATGATTTCTCAGGTTTCGTATGTTTCGTGGTAGGTCATTCCACAGCGTAGAGGCACTCCAGCTTATTGATCTTTTCATTAATCTTTTAAATTTTATCGAAGGAACCTTGTACATTTCATCATATTGCTTACGCGGATTTATCTTCACTTCCCTAATAAATATATTTTTGAGGTAGTTTGGGGTACAGATTAATAATTTGTTATGCATTATGCAGAGTAACTTAAATTTAGTCATATTATCATGGTTAAACCATTTTGCGCCATTTAAAATATTCTTAACAATAATATGATCATTCCTTTTTAGATTATATATTAATCTAATTGAACATTTTATTACACTGTCATAAATATTCTTATTTGAATGAATAGTAATGCTATTACAATAACGTAATCTAGATATAACTAGTGATTGCACTAACGTCATTGTAGAAGTTACAGTTAGGTATTTCCTTATTTTACGAATATTATATAAGTAGTAATTTGCAGATTTACAAATAGATGAGATAAATCGTGAGAATGAAAGAATCTAATGTAACTCCAAGTGATGTAACGTACTCACTAGGTTCTATAATAGTAGAGTCAAATAGTACAGTAGGGAAAATACATGAACCTTATATGTTTATAGAATACGTTCTATTTGATAAATAAGAAATAATCCAGTCTAAAGATGAGCCAGTAAACCCAATATATTTAATTCTATCAATAATAATAATGTGGTCTAAACGATCGAAAGCACACGAAAGATCAAGAAGTATTAATTGTACGGAATAGAATTATATAAATATTTGAGTATATCATCAGAGATCTTTAGTAGTGTAGTTTCAGTACTATGGCCTGGTCTATATGCATTTTGGTATTCATCAACAAGATTATGGAACAGTAGGTACTCTATAATTTGTCTACTAACAATCTTCTCAATTATCTTACTCAGTAATGGCAATTGTGATATAGGTCTTTATTCCATTCGAAGACATGCAAGCAACCATAGACTCGCAGCTATGTGAATCAAGAAGTTTATAAGACTCGATTATAAAATAATCATTGTTTAAATAATCACCAATTCCCCCACCGGGTCTATTATTTTCTCTAGTTCTATGAATAAACGTAAAATTAGATGGAAATTGTGATGTCGTAGAAGTGTCAGATGAATGTAGCCAAGTTTCAGTAAAAAAAAACAAATAGAAGGTTTGATATCAGTTATGACATCTAAAATAAGATCAAAATTTGCAGAAAGAGAACGGCAATTTAGTAATATACATCTATTATAATTATTATAATTAAATAGTCATATATCAACTGAATCATTAGATTTTTAGAACTTAGAATAATATTACAGAAATGTGATCGAAATGTGATTTGCATTATAGTGTTAGGATCAATATCAGCAATAGTAAAAAGTTGTTTAATATACTCAATATTTCTATTAGAACATATTTTCAATAACTATATAAGGAATAATAGGTGGTTGTATGTTTCGGTTAGTATTGGTATTATTTACAGAGTTAGAACCATTGGTTGATGTTTTAATGATATCAGAGAAAGAAGAAATTGAATTATTAGAATTAGTTATTGTACTAGCATTACTATGATTGTTATTATTTACTTTACTATTCACACATATCATATTGTGTATTTCAATAATCTTATTGGATAAATTTGATAAACTATTTTGAGAATTAACCATATTATCATCATCATCTTTATTAGTTTTATTACCAGTAGTAAGACACATTTTACATGTAAATTTGAAACATGGTGAATTAGGTATATGAAATGCCTATTTAGATTGTGCTATATTCGAAAAATCATTTGGTAAAATATCAGTTTTATATAAACAGTCATGATTAATAGCATAGCCACATGTTATAAATTTATCATTTAAATTAGAATTAAATTCTGAACATACTGTCATACTGAAATTTGCATACAATTTAAATTGCGTACGTAACAATCACCTATTTAATTCGAATATATCTAAAAATAAATCAGTGATTTTACCAGTAATCTGATTGGTCCTAAATTAGATCACGAATGAATGCTTCCAAGAATTTAATAATATTTAATAATATTTATGAATCAATTAAGTGTGATTTATAAATAGTTTTTACTAAACTTATAGGCAGGTTGAGTAGTCAGCCGACTACTCTATCAAATATCTTCAAAGGGAGATCATCTGAAGTCGATTAGTCGGCCAATAATCGAATATAAATTACAGATTTATAAACACGTCTCATTGTGAATTGTAAATAAACGCATATCATAGTATTATAATATATAATATCACATATATATATATATATATATATATATATATATATATATTATATATACCTTACCTTACCAGATCGAGCTTGCTCGGCATTCATTAACACGTAACTTCCATTCATCTCTATCATTCATCGCATTCATCAGTTCGTCTACATTATATTCGGTATCGTCGACGAGTTGATCTACAAAAGTTTTTGCTGGACGTCCACGGGAGCGTTTAACATGTTTAGGTAACCAGAGAAGAACGTCACAAATCAGCTCTTTTTTGCTCCTCCAACAATGTCCTGTGAATCTAAGTCTTTGTTCACGGATCGAGGAAGTTACTTTTGGAGTTTTGCCATAGAGTTCTTTGTTGGTAAGATGTTCTTTCCATGATACGTTCAGAGTGGCCCGTATCATGCGAGTGTAGGCTCCGTCGATTTTTTTTTCAATTTTGTTGTTAAAGTCCATGTAATTGCTCCATATATAAAAACAGATTTTACCATTGCTCTGAAGAAGTTTCTTTTAAGATTTTTAGATAACTTTGATTTCCATATGTTGTTCATTTGGTTTAGTGCGGCCCAGGATTTTCCTATTCTGACATTTATATCATGATCTGTGGATGCTATAAAACTACCAAGGTATTTAAAGTCTTGGGTTTTCTTGATATTTTCTACATTCTGGGTTTTAATCATATCTGTTGAATTCTGGTTGT
This sequence comes from Osedax fenrisi, assembly GCA_964019155.1. Lineage (NCBI taxonomy): Eukaryota > Metazoa > Annelida > Polychaeta > Sabellida > Siboglinidae > Osedax > Osedax fenrisi. The sequence continues at coordinate 7,553,892 of OZ025241.1, read as the reverse complement.
ATGCCATGTATTCTATTTTAGCGACATTAATGTGAAGTCCGATTTCTTTTGCAGTTTTTTCTAGACTATTTAGTAAGATATTGGCTTCTTTTACGTTATTGGTGGTGATTGCAATATCATCTACATAGTCTACATCTGTTATAGTGAATGCGGGGTATCTTGAGCTCTTTCTTTCTGTGAGAGTTAATCCATATTGTGAGTTATTATCAAATCGATGTTCATTATGTAGTCTAAACAGATAATAAATAGATATGGTGCTAAGGTATCTCCTTGCAGAACTCCTGTGGTAATATCGAAGAAAGGGGTATCTCCATCTGGTGATCTGACCATTGCGCGAGTGTTTGTATATAGTATCATTATTGCGTTGATTGTTTCTTTTGGTATCCCATATGCTGATAGAATATATTTTAATTTTAATCTGTCGATTGAATCGAACGCTTTCGAAAAATCAATAAATAGAAGTATAACAGGTACATTTTTCGATTTTACTCCTTCAATTAAACGACGAATGGTTAATATTTGCCCAGTTGTTGATCGATTTGTTCTAAACCCGTTTTGGTTTTTTCTAAAGATATCTTCTATCTTGGCTCTTATTCTATTTAATAACATCAGATTGTATATTTTCGAAGCTATTGATGTAAGAGTGATACCTCTATAATTCATTGTCAAAGCTAGATTTCCTTTTTTTGGAAATGTTAATAAACAACCTTCGTTCCATCTTTTTATTGGATCTTGATTGTATACACTATTGCAGAAGTGTAATAGAATTTCTTGGAATTCTCCTAATTTCCAGACTTCTGCTGGGATTTCATCCAGTCCTACTGCTTTACCATGTTGTATACTTCTTACAGCTATAATCATTTCGTCAGGTGTGAAGAATCCTTTTTTATATCTAATTCGTTATTTACAATTTGCGAAATTTCTTCTTCATTTTCATTGATCTTTGTGGGTTTACCAAGTAGATCTTGGAAATGTTTTTGCCAAAGTTTAACACGTTCCTCGTTATTTTTTGCCTTTATTTTTGATCTGCATGAGTTTTTCCTTCCGCTTACTTCGTTTACTATTTTCCAGGCTTTTACTGATTTTTGATTTCTTACAACATTTTTTATTTCATCAATCTCACTCTGGATGTATTCAGATTATTCTTTATCATAAGAAAGTACAAGATTTGTTTGTGCTTTTTTAAATTTTCTGATATTTTCCATTGTTGGATGGGAGTTTCGTTTTTCTGCCGTTTCTTGTAGAATAGTTCGTTTGTTGAATATCTCTAATGTTTCCCATGGTATTCTTTTCTTTAACTTTGGTTTCAGTGGTATTATTTCTTTATCTATTTCCTTGCGTGATGTTTCAAAATGTGCAAAAGTCGAGTCAGCGGTTTTTGTGGATGAAGTATTCAGAAGAATTTCAAATCTGTTTTTGACCTTTGTGATGAATGATTTTCTTATTTCAGTATTATTTTTCAGACAGCTCCAATCATATGTCTTGTTCTTACTCGTTTTTTTCTTATTTACTCTAAGGCTTAATTTTATTTGAGCTGAGACGATTCGATGGTCAGAGGCGATACTAGCGAAGGAGTTATATGCTCTACAATTTGTTGCACTATTCTTCCATTTTTTGTTAATGATAACGTAGTCTATTTGTGAAGTGCAGGTATTTGGAGCTGTCTTTGACCTTGTCTTTTTTGGAAGAGTGTGTTTAAACAAAATAGTTTATTCTCGAGAAGAAGATTTGTAAGCATTTCTCCGTTCCTATTGCTGTTAATATGATATGCTTGTTTAAAATTGTTTTGACCTAGTTGAGCGTTAAAATCGCCTCCAATTAAGAGTACGTTGTGTTTTGGGACTTGTCTAATCAATCTTTTTCTTTAGTTTTCTCAGTAGCTAACTTTTCGAGTGTACCCTGGGATGGTAATACAGGACGCGCTCCTTGATTTTCCGCGCGAAGAGCGATGCGGCATGAATGTTGGTGTTGTTGTTGTGTAATGTTGTGCTTTCAATGGCTGGTATAGCAGATGCGGTCGCCACTCCATACAACTGTTAACATTATTCTTTGAGAATTGAAGTGCCTCGCCGATTCTTTCAATTAATCAAATTCGGTTTACCACAGATAGTACCCTGCTTCCGATGCTTGCGTAACCCTGCGGGGTGGCTTCTGTTTTATGATATATTGCCAAAGGATATCTAGGATTTTAATATCTAGGATATTAATTATATTATATATATATATATATATACATATTTATGTATATAGATTACAAAAGCGTTAACTGATAACGAATATAATGATTTGCTAAATTGTTAGCATAAATTAATATATTAATATAATTAATATTTCATTATACGTATAAGTAACCTATATAATATATTTAATATGGTCTATAAATATCCTTAAACCATTACACCCGTGGTTAGTGAGGTATAAATGTATACTAAATTGGATTTCCTCTAACCATTAATCGTCACTATTCGCGAAAAATAATAACGCTTTGTAGTGCGTTAGGTGTACTTTGCTTCAACGTATTAGATGTTTGCTATTATTCACCTAACGTGTTGAGGTACCTGTAAGCAATCATATATATTATTATCTATATATATATATATATATATATATACATATATTTATATTATTAAAAGTATATAGGTTTATACGACATAAATATCAAAAACGGCACTATAGTGTACATATAATATATACATATAATCGGTTAATGAGTAATCTTCTCTATATTTATTTGATACTATTTAACTCACGTATATTTTATATATATATATATATATATATATACGATATAGCTTATAGTAATTATTTTTATTGTTTTTTATATTTTTCTTGATTTTATTCTTTAATTTGTTATATCTATTTAATATAGATCTAGATGTCGACATACAATTAATTAATTTATATAAGCTGAATAATTTATTTTTATTTTTCATGGCATTCTTTAATTTTTTTAATTCTTTATTTGTTAGCTAAGAATTATATAGGGTATTTATTTTGGCTTTTGTGTTAATTAAAGGACAATTTGTATTAACATTTGAAATTTTAATAAAATTAATATAATATAGAGAAGGATCTGTCATTTCCGATACAATTTACCAGTTTATATTTATAAAATAATTTTTTAAATATTCAATATTTTGATTACAATTTCTAATATACATCACTTTATTATCACATTTTTTAACCTGATAAAATGGTGTAAATATAAAAAATAAAATATAATTATCTGTTATATTAGTGTAAATGGTTCCATTCTTTGTTATATGATCACTATTAGAAATTATATTAATATAATGATCAATTATTGAGTTGGAATAATGAGTCGGTGATTTTAATTTTCATTATTTTACATATTTATTTCCTCATACAGAATGCAAATCTCTTATGTATATATATATATATATATATATATATATATATATTCTGTCATTGATATTAACTTTCCTACCCATATTCATGGTAATTGCTTAGAATTAATTTTAACGCATGAAGACAGTTCCATAATCAAATATACTATTCCCTCGGATATCATTGCGGATTATTTTGCAACTATTTGTAAGTTGAACATGTTCAAAGTGAATACAGATAGTTATATTATTTACTATAGAAATATCTAATCAATTGATTTGGATTTATTTTCTTCGATTATATCCGAATATATATCAATTAATAATATAGATATTAGTTATTTTAATGATACATTATCAGAGGTTTTGGATACTTTTGCTCCTTTAAATAAACAAAATTATTCCCTCATCTATCTTCTCCTTGGTATAATTCTACATTATCTAATTTGAAAATAAATTTAAGAAAACTGGAGAAAATATATCTACATGAACCGATTTCTATAAAATGTTGTGAATGTAAGGATATGCGATTGATTTATAGTAAATCACTGTTATATGTTAAAAACCAGTTTCTTTCAGGATAAAATATTAAATTGCGGAAATGAGACTAACAAAATGTTTTCATTTATTAATTCTCTATGCAATAATGGTTCTCCTAAATCTTTACCAACACATATTGATAAGGATCTGTGCAATCTTTTTTCTGATTTTTATATCAATAAGTTATCTGATATCTGCTCCACCATTTCCAATAAGTAATTAGTTTTAGAAACATCATATAAACTAACTTTTGAGAATATTTCTTCTGAACACTATTTTCATTCTTTTTTTTCGGTTTCAAATGTTAACATATATAATGTAATCATCACTTTAAATCTTCATCTCCATTTGATCCTCTTCCTTTTTACTTAGATCATAATCTGGCTTCGTTTCTAACACTTTCTATAAACACGAATGTAAACCGTCTCTTAGAACTGGGAAAATATCTGATATTTTAAAGCATACAGTAGTAATATCACATCTAAAAAAGCATAATCTCGATAAAAAAATATTGACCAATTGTAGACCAATATCACAATTACCCTTTATTAGTAAAATTATAGAAAATGTTTTTGCCAAGCAATTAAATATTATAAATTATTTATTACATTTTAATATTCTGGATCCAAAACAAAGTAGGTTTGGAAAATGTGATAGTACATAAATTACTTTAATTTCTTTCACTGATGATACCGTATGGACTTTAGATCATAACAAAAATATACAAGTATTACTTCTTGATTTATCATCAGCTGTTGATACGATTAAGCATGATTTACTAATAGATAGCATAAAATGATTAGGTTATCTGATTCTGTTTATTATCGTATCTTCAAAATATATATTTTTCTATAAAAATTAATAATGAATATTCATCTAAAAAATTACTTATTCATGATGTACAAACAAGGTTCAGTACTTGTTCCTATATTATTCTCAAGTTATCTGTTACATTTGATAGAAATTTGTACCAGTTTCTTGATATTAATTATCATCTTTATGCGGTTGATTTAAAAATGTATATCGAACTGCATTTACATTTTCTTCCTTCTGATAATTATTATCTGTTAAATAGTTTTAATACCTTAAATAATTGGTTTTTATAAAATAATATAATGTAAATATATCTAAAACCTCTCTTATTAATTTTGCTCGTGTTAATTCCATTTTTCCTCTAGTAATTGTTGATGAATAAATTATTTCGAAAAAAAATCTGATAAAAATCTCTGTTTATTTGTGATAGTAAGCTAAGTTTTATCGATAAAATCTCAAGTGTATGTCGATCTTCTTTTTTTTTAATTTACATACAATAAAAACTATTAGAATTTGTTAACCTGATAACATTTGAAAGATCCTTATTGAATCTACAGTCGTATCTCGTATTGATTACTGTAATTCTTTATACCACGTAATTCCTTTATATACTATAAATTGCATAAATATAGTTATACAGTCTTCAGCACGCTTAATATTTCGCATAAAATTATTCGATTACCTTTGCACTTCCGAAAATTTATTGAACATAAAATGGTTATCTACTAAACAGCGATCAATATATAAAATATTATGTTTGTTTATAAATGCATATAACTTAAATCATTTAAATATTTAAAGGATTTGCTGACATACCGTATTGAGTCGAGAACCTCTAGATCGTCTAACAGCAAAATACCTCGTTACAATAAGTTCAAGCTGGCTAGATATGACAAGATATATATTCTGCATTCGGCAGCTGCACTATGGTGTCTATCTCGAGATCTAATACTTGTTACATTCATAGAACAATTCAAAAGTAAAGTAAAATATTTTATAATTTATCTTTTTTAATATTCGTATATTTTTATTTTATATTATTATATTTTGTTCACGTTTATTAATCTAACAATCCGATTTTTTTACTTATATATTATGTATCGTTTATTTATGTATGTATTATTATGTTAATAAAAAACAAATGAGAACTATCTTTGTTTATATATGTGTATAAATCATATATATATATATATATATATATATATATCTATATATCTACAGATTTATTTGTAAGTATACACTGTTAAAAAAATAACCTTTAGTGACTAGCTGAGAAAACCTTACAAAATTAAAAGGCATATATATATATACTATATAATATAATATAATTCTAATTAATACAAAATATTCAAAATTAATTATTTTGTTAAAATTATTAAATAATAATACTGAACACCAACATTGAATTTCGATGAGGATTATTTCATAAAGTTATAATTGACAATAATAAAATGTAATAAATATCTTAATAATATGAGTAAACTCTTACTACGAGATATAAATACTTACATATATTCTTACGGATTACATACATGGCATGCTGTATGAAATATGATATCAATCACGAGCTCTATTACGGCTCGACATGGTATGTGATTCTTTAGCAGCTCGATACGGCATGTGAACTATATAGCAGATTGGCACGACAAACGAACTCTTTAGCAACTCGGCACAGCAAACGACATATTTTGCAGCTCAATATGGCATGCAAACTATTTAATAGATTGGCACGGATCTGTTGAGATAATAGATTTTTTGAATATGATAAAAGATTATTATATAACATTTTTTTTAAATTTAAATAATAATACGTATACCAGCTATATTATAGCTCGACATGGCAAGTGAATTATTTAACAGATTAGCACGACAAACGATCTGTTTAGCATCTCTAATACGGCAAGCGAACTCTTTAGATTGGCACGGATCTGTTGTGATAATGTATTTTTTAAATTAACTGTACATACTATTCCCAATATTAACACCTATTATATCAAGTACTCGTATCTAACACTTATTGAATATTTTGAGTTATATGTATTTTATTTAAACATAGATGGTATACCTAATAGGTAATATATATATATATATATATATAAATATATATATATATATATATATATATATATATATTTAAATATGATATGCTTTCAATGCAAAATCATCTAATATGAAATATGCTATTTTTAATTGTATATGTTACCTATATAAAAATCGTACCTATAATTAAGTTAAAATATATAATACATATATACATGTATATATTTATATATATACCATTAAACTAACGTACAAAGCGTATTTTAAACTCAAACGTACAAATTAAGTTGAACTTATAAATATAAATCATATTTTACAGATTTGAAAATGTATAAGATACTAGCAATACTGTCTATACTGATCTCGGTGGTGTTTTCGATTTGTGCATACAATAGCGATGTTATTATGCAATATTTCAAAACCGGTTAGTATTGCGTAACCATCGATACCCACGTAGCCACTCGTAGCGTAATATATTCCGATACATTAGTATAGATTGGTTCTCTATATTACTGGCCGAGAATATTGCATAGTAATAGTATTGCGTATATGTTATAAATCGTTTATAAACGATCAGGAACGATTATGAATTTAAACAAAAGTAATCGATAACTATATAGGAAGTATACTTTGCTTATGTAATACTAATATAATGTAATAATTATATGTATACTTTAAATCTAGATAAATAATGTATGATACTTATTTCGCATTGACATGATACATATGTCACTTAGGTATGATACATATTTCTTATATGTATGAGATGTATGTCGCGTAGGTAATCAGTGAAATATACGTCTTAATAAATAACTTATAATATTAAACTTATAACAATGCATGAACAATACGTGAATGATTCGATTAGATGTATATATTATAATACATACTTACATAACTAAGATAGATTACATAACTAGGTATGGCGTCATATTACATAATTTCGCGTAATATATAATATATCCGTATCTGCAATATATATATGTGTGTGTGTATAAATTTTAGTAGTTGTAACATAGTTATACCATTTTAAATGTAATGATTATTATTAATAAATAAGTTATTAATCGTATAGAATATCCCTGTTTTATCAATGTCACTAACATTTCGATAATTAGATTATTCTTAATTTTATATATATGTTATAAAGTCAGTTGTTGATATATCGATTAATGTAATGTACATGTAAATGCATTACATAAGGTACACAGATATATCTACATAAAAACTTAAAACTAGATTTTAGTGTCACGCTCTGTGTTAATTGCATAGCCTTAGCAATATCAATGTTCGTTTTTATGTTATTTTATATTTTTATCGTCTGCAAATTATATTTTGTTATTGTGCTATAGAATTAATGCCAATCGGTAATATAGCCGCATTCATCATTCTGCATGTCATCGGGTATGTACTATTATTATTATTATTATTATTATATTAGATTATCATTGTTATATTCAACAGGTCTTTGTCTTAATAAAGTATACACGAACTCAACTTTGTTACAATTGGCGCTGCGAACAGGATACTCTATCCTACACAAAGACCCGGCGGTATGCAGTTTCAGGAGGAATTCGGTGTGGCCACTCTACTAGATCTATTCCAGAATGTTAGCTCTATTTATAGTGTTATTTTTATAAACGTTTTATTATTTGTGTGTAGTATTTATCTACTATATATTCGTTATACGTGTGGTATTCGGCGAAAGGCTATGCAATTAACCGAATTTAAGGGAGAGTTTAAGTCATATATATTGATTAAGAGATGGACGAATGAGGCGCGTAAGTTTATGGCAGATTATCCATTATGCAATCACAGTAGTATTTTATTAAATCATATTGTAGGTAAGGCTAGACTAGAAATAGAAATCCGCGAATTCAGTGCATCTACTGAATCAGAGGTCATACTTAACGCGATATTAGAGACTTATTCATTAGATGACGAACCATCATGGCGATTATTTTATAATCGAATTCAATTTGATGGGGAGTCAATATACGATTTAGCCAGTAGCCTATGGATGATGTTTAAAAACTGTGAATCGGAGTCCGGATTGCATTATAAAAGTGATCAAAGAGAATTTATTCTCATTGAAGGACTATGCAAAGCTCTCCGAGATAACGATATCGCTATAGAAATATACCGAATATACCAGCTAAATCCTAAGAATAGTTTCTGGGATTTGCGTAATATGGCTATGAAACTAGAAAAGCAGCGTGTAACGCAATCATCCCATGCTAATAAACCTTTTCTAAGCTTTACGGCAAAGCCACAAGAAATAGTGTATACCATTCATCCCAGAAATACAGATACTCCAATCCCAGCTTCTCGATCTAAGTGTATTCTTAATAGAGTATCTGATATTGGGGTCCCTGATTCGATATCCGTTGACTCGTATATACCGATACCTGCGCCTAGATATAACGCTGGTATTATTTCGCAACCCTTATCTGTATTACCTATACCACGAGCACGTACTACAAATAGATATAATACTAATCAAACACCTGTCGCCTCACCCTTTAACCATACTAAAGATACTGTATATAATAGCCAAGCGCGTATGCGTATAAAAGGAGCGTGTTATAATTGTGGAAACAAAAATCATTATGCTAACACGTGTCCTCTACCCAAGCATAGTAGATCGGGAAACGATTTGCTTCTTCAGTCACAGCGAGCCGATTGAATGAAGCTAAAATCAGCTCGTTATCTGAAAGTAGTCCCTTTGCGAATATTTATTTAAATGGAATTAGTACTAGAGCTCTACTTGATACTGGCGCGGAAGTGTCGTGTATCAGTCGAGAGTTTCTGCGGAAATATATGTCTGATATAATAATTAACGATATATCTGAAAGATTAGATCTTTCTTCTGCAGATGGGAGCAATATCCCATTTGTAGGATATGTAGAACTAGAATTTAAAGTATTCGATATTTGTATTGACCGCATAGGATTTCTTGTGTTACGTAATAATACAGTAGCTAATATTATTCTGGGTAGCAACCTATTCCGTACCTTGGCTACTTTATATGGGGAAAACGATATACCGAAAGATAGCGTATGGAATCCTCTACTACGTATATATAGAGGTAGTTATGATGGAGTATTACACCTTGCTTCTGATAAGCAGTTATTACTGCCAGCATATAGTCGTAAAATATACGACTGTTGTATCCAGGAGAATGTTGGTTCGGTTTACATCGAATCTGACACTTCTCTAGCACCAAAAGATGTGACTTTGACAAGTTCATTGGTGCATGCGAGAAATGGAATGGTACCAGTAGAATTCAATAATTTCTCTAACCAAGATATTTATCTACGAGGAGGAAGCCAGGTGGGGAAGTGGACTGCTTTTGTATCGACTATTGAGTCGAATAAAGCTAAGTTCGCTTCACCAAAACTTAAATATATTCTGGACAATCTAACAATTGGGCCAGTAAAGCCACAGGAATATGAGGCGTTAGTTAAATTAATAACTGAATATCAAGGTGTATTTAGCGAGGGGGAACACGATGTCGGGTTTTGTAGTAAGATTAAACATAAGATTAAACTACACGATGATCGCCCTGTTAGGTTACCCTACAGGCGGATCCCACCTAACCAGTGGCCGGAAGTAAAAGCATACTTGAATGCTCATATTGAGGCTGGTATTATTAAACCAAGTTGTTCTCCATATAGTGCGCCATTAGTTTTAGTGAAAAAAAAATCGGGTGCTATTCGAGTATGTTGCGATTATAGAGGTCTAAATGCCAGAACCATTAGAGATGCTTACCCGCTCCCTCGAATTGATGAGGCATTGGACGCACTAAAAGGGGCTTCTCTATTCTCCACTTTCGATTTGGCACATGGGTTTTTACAATGTGACATAGCGGAAGAGGACATGGAGAAGACTGCTTTTAGTGCAGGCTCTCATGGTCTGTATGAATATACTAGGATGCCAATGGGTTTGGTAAATGCACCAGCAACATTTTCCCGTCTGATGCAATCTTGTCTAGGTAGCGAAAATCTCGAAACCCTTATCCTATATTTGGATGATATTTTAGTATTTGCGCCAACTTTTCAAATAATGTATGATCGCCTATCTTTATTATTCCATAAGCTACAGGAATATGGTTTGAAATTAAAACCATCAAAGTGTTCACTCTTACAACGTGAAGTAAAATACTTAGGACACGTAGTATCGGGAGAAGGGGTAGCTACGGACCCCGATAAGACTTCAGCAGTTTTCTCGTGGCCAATACCTGCCAATTCTACAGATATACGCTCTTTTCTAGGATTAGCTTCGTATTATAGACGATTCATTCCGAAATTTGCAGCATTAGCTAAGCCATTGTATGAGTGTACTACTAATTTTGAGTGGAATACCACGTGTGAGGAGTCATTTAATGCATTGAAAGAAAGGCTGGTCAGTGCACCTATTCTAGGATACCCAGATTTCAGCCTTCCTTTCATTGTAGAGACGGATGCCTCCCTACAAGGATTGGGTGCTGTCCTATCCCAGAAAGTAGACGGTAAAGAGAGAGTTATAGCATACGCTAGCCGGGGACTTAGAGGGGGTGAGAGAAATGACATTAATTACAGCGCGATGAAATTAGAATTACTAGCTTTAAAATGGGCTATAACTGATAAATTTAGGCCATATTTGTTAGGTTCGAAATGTCTAGTATTTACTGATAATAATCCTTTAGCACACTACCAAACTTGCCGTAATGCAACAATGGAAATGAGATGGATTGCTCAGTTAGAACAGTTCGATATTGACATTAAATATAGACCTGGTAGGGAAAATAAAAATGCGGATGCATTAAGTAGACGGGTTCATATCTCCTCTATTCATCGTACATCTTCGCTTATACCCAATAGACTTAACCCGATTCATTGTTCAAACGTAGCTATAATTAGAGTTCCGGACAAGCGAATGCATAGAGTAGATGATAATGTAGTAGATAAAATGGTTGATATGCAGAGTAGAGACCCCGTACTCGTTAAGTTACGAGAGTGGGTAAAAGGTGGTGAAAAACCCACTAATACGTCAGGTGAAATATCCGAATTACGTACTTTACTTCGGCATTGGAATATGTTTATAGTTATAGATAATATATTGTATAGGGAAGTGGTAAGGAGGGGAAGTATAAAGTTGCAGATGTTAGCTAGTCCAGAACTTCGCGAACTAGTTTTATCGGCGGTGCACGATGATTTAGGTCATCAAGGTATTGATCGTACCACAAACTTCGTTTTAGATCGAGTATTCTGGATAGGCGTGTGGAACGATGTGAAGGAGTATTGTAAATCCTGCCGTCGTTGTGCAATTTCTAGTGCGTTGACCATTAAACCTAAAATGGGCACGATCCAAGCAGAGCGTCCTTTAGAAATCCTTGCTATAGATTTCACTACAGTGGAAAAAAGTATCAATGGTATAGAAAATATCCTAGTATTAACGGATATTTTCACGAAATACTCTGTAGCCATACCAACGAAGAACCAAAAATCTACGACTGTCGCTAGAGCTCTACGCCAATATTGGTTCCAGTATGGAATACCATCTCGGATACACTCTGATCAAGGACGTAACTTTGAATCAGAGGTCATTCGTGATTTATGTGAGGAACATGGCGTAGAGAAAAGTAGAACTACCGCATACCACCCCCAAGGTAACGGTCAGACTGAGCGTTTTAATCGTACCCTGCATGGATTGTTATGTACAATATCGCAAGAAAAGAAATCTGAGTGGCCCCGGTATATTGACAATCTCGTGTACGCATATAATTGTGGGGTGCATGCTTCGACAGGGGAGTCTCCATTTTTCCTCTTCTTCGGGCGAGAACCAATCCTACCTATTGACAGCGTGCTTTGTAACCCGAAGAAGGAAGAATTGACCTCACTAAATCGAGTATGGCACCAGGCTGAAAGAGAGAGGCGTAATAAACATGCGACCAAAACTCCTAAATCTTTTGATGACGTGAAAGTGGGTGATGAAGTATTTATCCGTAGTCACCCATTGGGTCGAAACAAGATTCAGGATAAATACTCATCACATCCTCTAATTGTCATCGACCGGCCTTCCCCACAAACGTGTACGGTAATGCCTATAACAAAGGCTAGGATTGTAAATAGGGCAGAGATATTGAAAGCGACCAGATTGCGTCGCGATAACCTTACAAGCGTAAGTGTGCCTTTGTCGACGATAGATAGCCCAGTGCCGGGTCCATCTCTGCGTCGAAGTAATCGCGTAAAAAACCTCGGGTGACATAATTAAATTGTGAGTGTGAGACCACTTCATAACGGAGGGGGTGTATGTTATAAAGTCAGTTGTTGATATATCGATTAATGTAATGTACATGTAAATGCATTACATAAGGTACACAGATATATCTACATAAAAACTTAAAACTAGATTTTAGTGTCACGCTCTGTGTTAATTGCATAGCCTTAGCAATATCAATGTTCGTTTTTATGTTATTTTATATTTTTATCGTCTGCAAATTATATTTTGTTATTGTGCTATAGAATTAATGCCAATCGGTAATATAGCCGCATTCATCATTCTGCATGTCATCGGGTATGTACTATTATTATTATTATTATTATTATATTAGATTATCATTGTTATATTCAACAGGTCTTTGTCTTAATAAAGTATACACGAACTCAACTTTGTTACATATATATATATATATATATATATATATATATATATATATATATATTTGTGTATGTATGTATATATGTATGTAATGTATTTATTATTAATATTTATAATAATTAACTAATAATACATTTTTTTAAATAATGTATAATGATAAAATAAATATAATTAGTATCCTACATAGTATAACTTAATACAGGCATACATGTTAATACATACGTAGAAAAGAATCAATATGATGTCACTAATAAAGGTTAAATATCATTGTTAATGTAAATTATGTAATCAATAATAATAAGTTTACTAAAATGTAATAAATCGATCGATATTAATATATATATATAAATATAAATATCGTTCTCGAAAAGATCATTATTAGTATATAATAAGATTTTATAAATAAGATATTAAGTGACCTTACTAAATAGGATCTTAATTTATCAATATTACGGGTTTACTGTGTATAATGGTTTATCCCATTAATTAGTTAGTATAGATCCTTCTAGAATATTCCCTTGTTCGTGAATTACTGTAAACACGCATCATTGTGCTAAGTATTTTATCACTTAAGAAAGCGGTTTAATTCTCACATATCAAATATCCACATCTCCGCTATACTTGAAAACATCCTTTCTACTCAAATGCGGAGTTTCAATTGTATATATTTAAACATATATAAAACTGAAGTATCACCAATTATACGCACAAATATATAAACAATACGTACAAATATATAAATCGCTAATAATATAATACTATATAATAAACAATGTTAGTGTAATATAGATTATGAATTTATAAAAGTATATCGTGTATAAAACGTGTTTTTTATATAATGTATAAAGAATTATTTATATATACAACGTATAATCAACTAAACTAGACTTGTAGTTATATAGTAATATATAATGTGTTATCAAATAGCAGCCATATATTAATTATTGCATTTAATTGTTTGTAAAATGTACACATAATATTTTGAAAAATGTATAAACCTAATACATCATTAATTAGTTAATGCATGAATGAATTATATTTATTTTACTTGTATAATATAAAAAAATTAATAATTAATACACATGGAATATGTATACAATATAATATAGTTAAATAATGAGTAAAAAAGGAACTCTTTAATAGAAATATGCTTTCAAGAAAGGATACCACACAAAAATATATAAGTATTAAAGAACAAAAACAAAAGAAATATGATAATAACATAAATATAATAATATATAATGAAATTAAATTACATAGTGAATCAAATAGCTCCAATCTCACGTGCGGCAAACATCTACTCACAACATGAATACATGGCATGCCCGAATGGCCTTTATCGGATACATATCTTCGTATATTATTCCAAAAGGATTTTATTTGTATATAATATTTTCTATCATAGAAAACCGTAATAAGGAATAATTAACGGAATAGCGTTAAATACACGTAAGACAAGAGTACTATAAGAAACAAGATGTAATTAAATACAAATAAATATAGGTATAATCGAGCAATACAAAATAATAATAAATTTGAATAATATAATAATAGCATAATAAATAAATAATATCTCCAATATCAGGATAAGTCGTTCACTTGTTAAAGCTATCTCCTGTCTCCGATATCTGTTTCTTAAATGAAGTAAACTAGAAAATGAATGAATACAATTAGATGAATAAATATTTACTAATATAGAATTTTGTAACTTATTTTTAAAAATACTATAAGTAATTGAATTTTTGATAATTAAATCAAATTCATTCCAATTAGTTATTTTAATTATTATTACTATTTTAATTATTAATATTTTTCAAATTATATTTAATAATTTGTATAATATATTTAAATAATTAATTGTTATTTATATTATTAGATTCCACGGATATAAAAGAAGTAAGAGTAAATTTCTAATAAATTCTTTAATAAAATTATAATTTTTAATTTATATTATAGACACAATTAATATAATATTATATATATATATATTAATATATATATATATATATATATATATATATATATTTACTGTACAAATCTACGTATATCGATATCCTAGGTAAGAGCCAACAATATTAATGGATAAACCGTTAATTGTAATGGATAAACCAATAGGTTGTATCTACCTTCATAACTTAAAGAACTGCATTTTACAGTACACAATTATTTTATATTAGTTTTAATTAATTTAATATATTTAAATTAGTTTACCTTGTTATAAATGTATTGTGTATTATACATATTATTATATTATAATTAATGATGTATGGAATATAAATATGTGTTGTATTGGTTAGTAATAAGTGGTAATTCATTGTTTAATCCCAGCTAATAGTAATAGCCTCATAATATCAACATAATAACATAAATAATAGCCTCAAATATTTACACTGTGCGTTTATGCTGATATTATGTTGCCATTAAAATCTATTGTGCTATTATTATGCTAATTTTTGTTGTTGACATTTAAAAAGTTTTTCAAAGTGTTAGTGTTTTTTATATTAATAGATAGTGAAATAACTATTAAAGGACCTTTATAACCAATACATAATTTTTCATAATAACGTGATATATTGGGAATAACGAATTCATTTGTTGACCTGAGAGAATAAATTGACTTTTTTTTATTAAATAACTTAATAATTTGTGGATGTATGTTATGATTATACCAAGATTCAAACATGTATATATAAATATTTAAATCAATAATATCTTTAAATTTCAGAGAATACGTTTTTGTATAAAAATATGCTCAATATTTGTTTTATTATTTAGATAATAAATTGCCCTTAGACATCTATTCTTTATTATAGTAATACATTGAATATTACTTAAATATGTATTACCCCATATTACTGAGCAATAGTTCAAATGAATATATATTCATAAGTGATTCTCAATTCAATTTAGATTTTAATCTATTTATTAAAGAGATACATCGATTAAGTTTGGATATAATATTATTTATCTGTTTTTTCCAGTTAAGATTTTCATCTATAAATATACCCACAAATAAAATATAGTCAGATTGTTAAATAAGTAAATCATTAGTTTTTATATTTGATGTTTAATCCGTAACCTGTGAAATAAAATAAAGTTAGTTTTTTCAATATTTAGGTGTAATCTGTTATTACATAACCATTCATGAATAAGAACTAAAGTGTTATTAATAATATTTTCAATAATATTTGTATTAGAGAAGGCAATAGTTGTATCATCTGCAGAAAGTGTAAAATGACAATTATATTGTATAATTAATAAATCATTAATAAATAATAAGAATAATATAGGTCCTAATACCGAACCTTTCGGAACACCATATTTTATAGATGAATTAAAATGAATATATTGATTTCTATTAGTTAAGTAACTCCTAATAAAGTCACCATTTAAACCTCTAAAACCATATACATAGTTATTCAAGTAAAATGGAATGATCTAGTGAATCAAATGCCTTTTTAATAACTATAGAGACTGCCGCGCAATATTTTATCATTATTGGTTTATAAATATCTTAAATTATTGGTTTGTAAAATCAAGAAGTGCATCACAAGTTGATGTAGATTCTCTGAAACCAAATTGATTTTTTAAATATTTTATTTTGTTCAAAAAATTTAAAATTCTTATTTTTATTAATTCCTCTAAAATGTAAGTTATAGTAATTGTGATGTAGAAATCGGTCTATAATTTAAATAATCACATCGATTATATTTCTTATATTTAACAATTACACTTATTAACAATTAGTAGTTTTCAAGGTATCTGATCAGAAAATATACCCGTATTAATAGAAAGGTATAAATACATAATAAATACATAATAATTTGTCTGATAGATGTGCTGATGGAATTATTCTTCGTAATAAATATAGGTTAAATCCATGGGAATCATTATTAAATTTGTCAGAACATTTGTTTACTATATTTTCAATTTTCATTACTCTAGTAGGTGTAAAGAAAATATAACTTGGGTTATAAGTAATCTTAGTTAATCTAGCATTGTAAGGGTTATAAAACTATTCTTTAGATCAGATCCAATAGTAATACAATATTTATTACAATTATTTGAATTTTCAGAATCTGATTTATTATTATTCATTTTAATAGAGTATTTACCTTTATTCTTAATATGATTATTTATAACTCTCCATGTATCTGTTTGGTATTATTGGTTTTTAGTTTACCAGAATAATAATTGTTTTCAAATTTTGTTTAAATGTTTTTTAAAAAATTTTTATAATTTTTATATTCCATCTCTAAAGTTATAATAGTTTTTTTTGTAAAGTTTATTTTTCTTATGTATACATTTTAGTAGTGATTTCGTAATCCATGGTTTATTATTTATATAAAGCTTATTTTTGCTTTTTTTTAAAGGACAACTAATATTATATAATTTTGTAAACATGTTGATAAAATGGTTAAGATATTAATATTAGAAATTGAGTAAATATCAGTCCAGTCAACTTTTCTTAATGATACATTTAGTTTTATAATCTTATTTTGGTATAATATTATTATAATGTTTTCTTATATATTTAAAAATCGGCTTATCATTAGTTTTGTTTTATAATAAGTCAAAAATGTAGAATATAGGTAAGTGGTCACTTATATAAGTTATATATTATATCTTGGTTAAAATTTGTAAAAATATTTTCTATAAGTGAGTTTCCATTAGAATATATATTAGTAAATTTAGTTATTAGTTGTATAAAATTCATAGAAATAAATGTGTCAATAAAATACTTGGTTATATTATTATAATGTGAATGTAAACAATATTGAAATCACCTACAATAAACATATTTGTATGCGCAAGGTTATTAAAATTATTATACATTATATTAAATAACTTATTTATATTATAGGAAGGTGATTTATAAATACCAGAAATAAGTATATTAGTATTAAAAAGAAACAAACTTAAAGATACCATATCTTATTCTTCACATATTGATAAACTTAAACTATATAATTTATTGAATATAATTGAATTATGTATATAAATAGAAACACCACACCACGTTGATTGATTCTAATTGTATGTATGGCTGAATAATTTTTTAAATAAAAACTATGTTTATTATTCGAGTTCAACCTTGATTCAGTTATAACAAGTACATTAAATACTGCATTAATATAATGTAAATAATCAGTTAAGGATGTAAGTTATTTATAGTATTTACATTGTGTGAATATATTAATGGTATTTATATATAATTCATTATCACTATAATATGGAATATACGTATGTAAAGGCGATTTTATCAATTGTTCATCAGACATAACTGCTACCATGCTACCAAAAAGCTGTTTCTAGTTATAGCTTAAGTTAGCTTTTGTATGGGTCGTGATTTGTAGCTATTTATGAACACAAAATCTATAGCCAGGTAATCCATTATACACCTATATATATGCAGTTTACAAGCTTTATAGCAATATGGCTAATAAAAGGAATATAGATAGATAGATAGATAGATTAAAAGTTTATTGAATTACTGGTTATAGGTATACCTATATAAAGAAAGTTATAATTATATATAAACATATAACTATATAACATATAAACAAAATATATAAATGTGATAATAGTAATACAAAACGACACGATACAAAAAAAACAAGAAATAAACTGAGAAGTAAAATAAAAATAAAACATTGGATTATACGAGCCGTTGAATCAATATATAGTATCTGATAGTGTAAGTTGTTAAACAGGAGAGGTAACAAAACCGAAGATCTCGGTTTGGCAAAACCCATATAGGATGAATCAATTCCCAAGGGTGGATGAGTCTCTAGTAAGTAATTTGGTTGACGTCTCCTGGCGTTAAGCTACCGTAAACTGCTGACAGCAAGCATAATATCAGATACTACATATTGGTACAATTAATACGAAATAACAATAACATGATTGATACATTTGGTGTGAATTAATTTTTAACGGAAAAGTGTTACGGTTTTACAAGATGTAATTGTAAAGGGTAACGCGTTCCAGGAAGAGCAAACTCTATTTCCAAAATAATTCAGATGGCCGTTTGTTCTACACTTTTTCTTTCGTATCTTCACTTTAGGCCTTCTGAAATTGTTGCTATATAGATCAAATATATCAGTTGCATCCACATCGACAAGTCCCTTCAGTATCTTATATGTCAGGGTAAGATCAGCTAATAACCTGCGATGAAATAAAGTTTTAATATTGAGAAAAATAATTCTATCTTCATAAGACCGTTTAGTAAGGTTACATCTATAAAAAAGTATTTTACTGACATAGATTTGAATATTTTCTATATTGTTAGGATTGCATATGAAATTGTCTGGATTCCAGATAGATGAATCCGATTCCACAATAGGGCGAACGTATGATATATAGGCTTTAAGCAAGTATATATAATCATTGGTGATGAAACATCTAAATAATCTATTAATAATTAAGTGTGCTTTAATACATATAGTATTAATATGAGTATTAAAACTCATATTATCATTAAATGTTATGCCTAAATCCTTGAATGAGGTGTGTATAGGCAGTTCAAAATCATTAATGAAATATGAATGAACAGGGTTTTTATTACTAATTCGCATGACAACACATTTAGTAGGAGCAATTTCTAGTTCCCATCTCTTCATCCAATCACAAAGTTCATCAATAGCACATTATAAAGGTAAACAACTTTCTATGGGCTTAAAAGAATATAAAAGCTTAGCATCATCTACAAAGAGAGAAGAATATATGGGTGGTTTTATAATATTTGGTAAATCATTAATATAAATTAAGAATAACAACGGACCTATAACGGACCCTTGAGGAACACCAGATATAACTGGTGAGAAGTTAGAGAAACTATCATTAATTTAACACGTTGTTTTCTATCGAGTAAATAAGATTTTAACTATTTATAAAGATTACCACTAACGCCAAAATAAGATAATTTATGCAAAAGTTTAGAATGTTATACTTTGTCAAAAGCCTTAGCTAAATCAATATATGCAATATCCGATATTAGGAATGCATCTCTAGCTTCATAAATTTTTTTATAAAAAGATATTAGTTGCAATTCAGTTGACTTTCCAGCTAAAAATCCGTATTGACATTTAGTAATATAATTATTTGAACGTAAATAGAAAGTTAAATTATTGGAAAGAATTATTTCAAAAAGAATGAGCATGCTAGGTAGAATGCTAATGGGCCGATAATATGCTGGTTTAGTAGCGTCACCTTTTTTGAATATTGGAATAATATGTGATATTTTCCAAATATCCGGACAAATCCCTGAATCTAGAATATTTGTAAAAATTATCGATAATGGATGACATAATTCAAATAATAATTTCTTTAATAATCCTTTCGGTATACCGTCTGGTGAATTATTGAATTTACTAGGTAGTCAACATAGACATTTACATAATACCTCAGGTGTAGTAGGATAAGAGGATAGTGATGATGATATGTGAGATGATATGGATAATATGGGTATATTAATATTATAACTTTTTTAAATACAGAACTATATTGATAGGATAGGATAGGATGGTTTATTTATACACCAAATATGGTAAAGAAAGATTACCCTCACTGGTGTTGTGAACGAACAAACAAAACGAAACAATAACATTAAATAAGGTAGCAATATAATATATAAAAATAGAGATGGAACCAGATCAACATCAAGGAGAGGGTTACTTTAAGTTTAAATTTAAATAGTCTTTGAGACTATTAGCAAATACGTGAGGCGACTTCAATCTTCGTAGGCGGTAAGGCAACAGATTCCATGTAGTAGGAGCCATGCTTGTAAAGGAGCGAGAACGCATCACGTTACGAATAACAGGTAAGTCAAGTAGTGTGGCATCAGACGAGCACAGATGTGGGAGGATGTTGCGACGAGTGAGCAATGCACGTAAGTATGCAGGTCTGCCTAGGAATAGTGTTTTATGTGTTAAGCAGAGAAGCCTAAATTGGCACCGTTTTCTAAACGATAGCTATTTCATATTGCATTGATACGATAAACAAGACGCCTTGTCAAAATCAGATGATGATATTGAATTGTCAATTTCATTATAAAGAGGTGATATAAAATTAGATGAGTGTAATTTCTTATTAATGAATTTATATAAAGTGGATTTATTATTGGAAGATAAAACCTTAGATTCCAGATCAATATTATATTTCTTAATTTTTATATCAACATCAAGCTGGGCTAATCGCCAATTCATACGACTATTTTCATCACAAATAATATTGTGAAGATGTCGATATTTATTTAATAATTTTTTAATATGAATTGGATATCTATATTTTGTAATGTTAGGTAAAGGAGTATGTTTATTACATATAAATAAAAGCTTATTAATAAATATAGTAAGCATATTAGAACCATTAATGGATGAATTTAGCAGATTATTCCAATAATTGATAGAAGATCATTTTTAATATTATAATAATCTGATTTAAGGTAATTTGGAATTGGTAATATAGGAGAACTAGATATTGGTATATTAATACCACGAGGATAAACTAAACAAGATAATATGTAAATACTACAATGAGAATCATATTCTATCGAATTAGTAGATATGATAGATGAAACCATTTTAATATCATTTGTTAGAATTAAGTCCAGAATATTCGAATTACGCGTATTAAAATTCACTAACTGCAATAATCCATTTTTTTGAGTAAACGAATAGAAATATTGTTCAACAGATGAGATTCCCAGACCATTGATCCAGTCAATTCCAGGTAGATTAAAGTCACCATATATAATGCTAGTTTTAGTGGAATCTGAGACACTCGAGATAATATCACATAATTTGATAGTATCATTGTATGACATAGTTGGCGGTCGATATACAACAATAAGTAGGTAATTAAAGAAAACAATGTTTAATAATTCACAATTATGAGAAATAGAATGGCATAATGCATGGGCCTGATAATGATGTTTTATGTAGATTAAAATACCACCACCATGTGTATTCGTTAATCTATCTAATCTAAATAAACTGTAGAAGTTATTATCTGATATCATACCATTAGTAATATCGTGATTAAGCCATATTTCCGTAAAAATAAGGATATCATATTCACGACTATTAATAATAGCCAATAATGTGGGTAGTTTATTGCATAAACTTCTAGAGTTTGAATAAAATACTTTAATTAAAGGATCTAGTCAATTACCATTACTATTAGTATTATATGTTTTTTGATTATTATCTATTGAGGATTTCCATTTATTATATTCAGTGGTTGAATAATCAATATTAGAAGTCCAATATATTACTACTCTATTATTATTTAGAGAAAAAAGTTTTAGTTCGTAATTTAATGTGCGAATATTAAAAACGCATTTGATATTACCTGGTTTCAGTGATGCTCCATTAAATAATATTTTACGTTTTAATCTATCCTCATAGGATGGTCAGGACGTAAAAATACTTTAGAATAAATATCAATATTATTTGTACGTACATTAATAAATGATTTCATTAATGATTGTATAGTATATGGGTTATTATTAAAATTAATTTTATAAAGTACTCTATTGTTCAATACAATGTTAGAAATATTAGCATTATTCATATCAATTTTCAAATCAGACAATAACTTATTAATAGTGGTTTCATCTTTGATACCAAAGATATTATCATAATGAAAAATATACATTAAGAATTTATTTATTAACTATAATATAGTATAACATATTTACAAATTTATTTATAGTATTATCATAACACATTCATCATATGTGTCTGTTGAAACGTTACTCCTATATTTCAAATCTTTATTTCGTAAATCTTCAAATAGTGCTTCCTCATCTTCTTGTACATGCCGATCTCCTACTGACTTATCCTGATTAACTGTAATAAACATATTTAATATATAATAATAAGTCAATAGCATAACATTTATTAATAATATAATTTAATATATTATTATATTAGGCAGAGTTGATGAATAAATGTACATTTTGAAAAACTATTATAATTTGACTTTTTTTCTCTAATAAATCATTTTGTGACATATTTCTCAGAAAATTTAGTTCTATTAAATTTAATCCCCGATTCTCCAATCTATACGTACGAAATTCACTACCTTATAAAACCCGTTTATTAGGTAAAATCCTTTATCATGCATATATATTGAAACTATAAATACCCATATAAATACTAAACCTATATTTAACACATATACAAATTCATTTGAAATACGACTTATATATAATTCTATATACTGGTCTCTTACACCAATTACCATAACTCTAACTCTCCTTATTGACTGGTAATCTTCTTACCTTAAATTTAAATCTTCCGTATCCTCATCTAGTAATCTCTCCATTAATACTAATTCAAACTCCACACCTAATATTCCTTCTAAAAATGCTAACTCCCCTTATTTTCCTGTAAAATCTACTCCATCTATTGATTTAAATAATTCCACCATCACAAGTTTCCTAGTTGTTCATTCACTAAAATCTATCTACACCTTCTCTAACTAAATCTGAATGACTATTTGAACACATTGCCCTAATAAATATTCGTTCTCTTCATTCCAATGCCTCATTCATATTACCATTCCTTTAAAAATCAGATTTTAGTATTATTGCATTAACGGACACATGAATATCTCAAGATGATTCCGACAGATTTGCCCTATTTTACAATTGTGGTTATACATTACTCTTATCGCCATTATTATCAGGTCGTGGTGGTGGGGTTGGTTTACTCGTAAAAACGTATCTACCTTTACCATGTATATCCATTTCCCATAACTTCTCCTACTCTGACTGCTTAACCATATCGTTCACCCAAAAACACAAATCTATATACATTACTGTCATTTATAGACCGCTTAAACCAAAATTCGCTTTATTGTTAAGTGAGTTTAACGATCTTGCTACTGATCTCATAAGTTCACCCATATACCACCCTATTATACTTGATGATTTCAACTATCATTTTAATATTACAAATTTCTTATCCCTATCACAACATGTCAATTTCCCAACTCATATAAATGGCAATATTATTGATCTTGTATTTTCCAGTTCTCTCCATTATTAACTCATGGTGAGTAATATTTCTAGGTTTGATCTACTTTCCGATCACTTCTTAATCTCATTCAAAACTAATTTTACTATCACTCCTAATCATAAAATACGTATAACATACAGACCCATTAAGAATATTAATTCCATGATATTCTTAGTTGACTTACATTCTGCTTTAGGTGACTACTGTTATTCTCCATTTATATTAAATTCCATACTATCCCATCTTCTCGATAAACATGCGCCTTCAAAAACCATATCAGTAACTCTACATCATAATACCTCATGGTTTACTTCCCACCTCATGTCCTTGAAACGATCACTTCGTAAATCTGAAAGAATATACATATCCTTGAGATCTTCATCTTCTAGAGCTTCATTCATTGAGCAACGTAAGATCTACAAGATAGCAATTTCCTATTCCATATATAGCTTATACTCAGGTTATAAACGATTTTGCTTCTGATAACATACGACTTTTCAGACTAGCTAATACGTTGTTATCTTCACCAAAACCAGCATTACTACCATCTATAACTAACATTTCTCCATTACAATTAAGCTGCCTTTTATCCAAAACATTTTCTAATAAGATTGAATCCATCATAATAATGATCAATAATCATACGCCTACTGCCAAATATCCTTCAATCATAGTTACCCAACCTATATCTGTTTTCTTAAGTTTTTTTCGTCCGCCATATATATCTATCATATATAAACTACTAAATGCATCCTCTTCGATATCTCCCTCCGATCCTGTCCCACTATCTATTTTTAAACATTACTCAGATTATCTATGTCCAACTATCTGTAATATCATCTCATATTCCATAAATTTCAGTACTGTCCCTTCTATTTTTAAACAAGCAATAATCACTTCCATTCTTAAAAAACCTTCACTCGATCCTGAATCACTTCTCAATTATTACCCAATTTCTCAGCTACCTTTGGTGAGTAAAATTTTAGAAAGAGTTGTCTCTCGTCAACTAATCTCCTACTTAACCGCTAATAATCTCCATATTCCTCAACAATGTGGTTTTCGCCGAGGACACTCAACATAAACAGCACACTTAAATGTAATTTATGTAATAACTTCTACCCTTAATACTACAAATTGCTGTCAACTAGTAATACTGGACATATCCAGTGCTTTCGATACGCTTGATCACAAAATTCTACTGTCCCGTCTACACCTGCTTGGAGTTAGAGACCTTGCTCTCTCATGGTTTACTTCATATCTATCTAACCGTAGTAGCAGTGTACAAATATATAATTCTTTTTATTCCCCTTCTCCTATGAAATATGATGTTCCTCAGGGATCAGAACTCGGTCCTTATCTTTTCTCAATTTATTTATACCCACTAAATATCTAATATATATTACCATCTTTATGCTGATGACATACAACTATATATGTTTCTTCCAACTAATTCATCACCAGATCTCAATAATCAACTCTCTAATTGTGCTAATGACATTAAAGAATGGCTTATTTCTAATAATCTTCTCCTTAATACCTCTAAAACTACATTGTTGAATCTGTCTCCATCACCAACTTACTTCCCTTCTTTTCTTATTGATAATATTGTAATATCTCCTTCTCCTACTGCATCTAATTTAGGTGTACTTTTTGATTCTACTCTTTCTTTCATTCCTCATATTACTGCCATCACTAAATCTGAAAATTATCATCTATTTATAATTAGAAAAATACGAAAATCAATTACTGTATTTCTTACTAAAACTCTACTTAATTACCTTTCCTCTTACGTATATATTACTATTCCTCAATTCTATCAATCTTACATTATCATCTATCTCTCCCCTAAATCGAGTTATTCGTTCATCAATCCGTACAAAATTTAACCTACGTATTCGAGATCATTCTTCTACTTCCTCATACCAACACCTATCTCCATTGTTCACATTTAATAAACGCTCTGCTTGTCGCATATTATCTATTGTTCATTCCTCAATATATCTTCAAATTGCCCCTCTTATATTTTTGCTTCTCTTGTACAAAGAGCTTCCCTTCCATCACTTAGAAACCATGCATATCATATTCTATCTACCCCTATTCTACGTCCCTCAAAAATGAATACTCGGGCACTAAATTATATTGGTCCTAAGCTATGGAATTCACTCCCGCCCTATATTAGATCCATAAAATCGCATAAAACATTCATGAAATATATACAACAATTGATCTGGTGGGAACCTGAAATACTAATATTGTTTGTCATTATTATTTTATTTATTAATTTCCGTACGGCTTATTCTATTTTATTTTATTATTATTAATGGTATTTATCTTTTACCTACTTTTATTATTTGTATTCTATTATATACACTTTTGAGAAATCATTTATGATTTATTTAAGTGTCTAAATAAACATGCAATCAATCAATCAATAATTATCCTGCTGCTTTTTTTAGCTATACGCAAAAAGTATATGAACAAATTAAGATATAATATTTAATTATATATAAGTGAAGAGAAAATATTGGTAGTAATATTTAAATAAAAAATGACATAATATAGAATATATATATGTGAAATAAACTATATTTAAAAAAACTAATCATATTATATATATAACATTAAATGTAGCATATGTATAGGTATCAATATATATATATATATAGCATACATTGATATTTTAATTATGCTAGATAATTCCTATATATTTACATATAAATGCATGAAATTGTATTTACACTGAGGTATCTATTTAAATAGTATATCCATATATGGATATTATACCAGTTTTATATCAATATTTTATGATATTATCCTTTTGAGATATCGTATAAATGTTAATTAATTATATTATATAAATTATAAATATTTGTAAATATAGAAATCAATTAATTATTATTAATTGTAAATTACATATTAATTATAGATACATTCTTACAAATTATTAAACAATTATTTCTTGATTATTATAGTATTTAAATTTGTGTAAAATTCAAATTTGTAATTATCTGAATATTTGAAAAAAATAATTTTTAGATTAGTATGCAATAAGTTTATTAGATATGGAATTTATTAGTTCATACCTGTTTGTTTCCCATCAATATGTAGATTTATAGGGTTTCCGGACTAAAGAACGAAGCCATTTCGGATATTATCGTTCAATAACTGCAGATCATATATGATCTATAGATAGGTCTTCCAAACAGTTATCCTACATATCATTTATGTATGTATATGTGTTAGCGTGTATGCATATATGTGTTTTTATGTGTGTATGTGTGTGTATGTATATATGTACATGTGTAATTAAATATGGAATAAATATGAAGGTTTATACATCGATGACAACTTAATTTTACTTGTTAATAATATAAGATTTTTAATTTAGTTAAAAAACACCATTATTTCATATTATAGAATCATATATTATTTGTATAAATATTTAAGGGATTCTTCTGTAGCTAATAATTACAATTTATAATTAAATTATTGTTATATAATCATACATTTTAATAGATATTTAATAGATAATATTTCTAATTGAATTATGGAATTATAGTTTTATTTTAGAAATAATGTTATATTAACTAAGATATATAATATACATACACACACATATGTATATATATATATTTATATTGTGAAATATCACATGAATATTTCTAATGAAACCTATCTATTTCATGATGAAATTATATAGGTTTCGCTTAAGACATAACACTTCTACTAGATAGTTAAGCCCTGCCATTAAGCTATAACCAAACATATATACTGCCAGTATTCCTAGTGATGTTCAGCTGATCTTGCTGAGCTGAGAGTACTGCGATACTTCACAGGTGATACCTCAGATATGTAGATAACAGATATAATGTTAACAATTCCCCGGCTATACCTGAGAGGGAGTATACCTAAATGTATAGAAAAATATTAAATAGAGCTACTTTTCTATCATTTGAATTTCCCTTATTTAAACAAATATATGTTTCTATATAATATATAATAATTTCTATAAAATAGTATATTATGTTTTCATATAATTTAATTATAATTAGTGATTTTAAAAGTTGTAGGCGGTTATGGTACATAATCCAAACAAGCTATATTTTATATATTGATATTCACTAGTGCAACCTTTTAGTAGTATATATTGGGACTAATATTATATATCCTAATGATAAATGATATAATATGTGTTATCAATATGTATTCATAGTATGATCATGCATTATATGAGTTATTAATAAATTATTATTACCATAATATATGATACCTGATCAATATCTATAATATTTTTGTAATACTATACGCTAGAACGCCCACAAAATAGTGTATTCGAATTAGTAAATTTATAATAGCATAACTACAAACACATATATATATATATATATATATATATATATAATACTATATATAGATATCACAATTATATGAATATGAATCATAAATATTATTTAAATAAATAACGTGTAATATTGTATAAATTTAATAATTATACTAATATTAAATATTAGTATAAATATACAATTACAATGCAGGATTAATCTTATAATATTATATTATAATAAAATGAATACTATATATGTATACTACTTAAAATTAAATGTATATAATAATAAAGAATTATCATATTTATTATACTTTCGTTTAATGCATAGTATATATATTTTTCAAAGCGTGAAGCTTTTAACCATAATCCTAATATATAGTGGATAATGTATATTAATTGTATCATTAGCTTGAAATATAATGTATAAAATACGTTGAGAAATTATAAGATGCAATTATATTCAGATATTATTTAGTAGGTCCTATGACGCTTGTGTGATGTGATGGTTTTTTCAAAATGCTGATATCGGCCATGTATGGTTTTAGGGGTACCTGATAAAAAAAACTGTATACTTATACACACACTTATTCCAATAAATAAGTATGCCGGCGTTTAGTGGGTAACTTATTTTTTAAATCGTGAACCATTTGCTGAAAATTGATATCGGCCCCCAATATGTCATGTGTCAAACCGAGAGTTCAAGTAAATATTTATCGTTATAAATCTTATTAAATTATTTACCTAGTAGATAAGTTGTTTCCTATATATGCATACATATCATAATACTGTATGCTTATTTATTAATATAATATCATACACATTGTTTACTTGAACTCTCAGTTAGACATTTGGCATGTTTGTGGGCCGATATCAGTCTAAATATGACTTATTTACTACATAATTTAGAATACATTTTATATGTATTTAATATTAAATATATATCTTAATTAATAATTTGTATATTCTTACATTATAATTAACATATATATAATATATTTATATATATATATATATAATATATATATATATATATATATATATATATATAAATATATATATATATATATATTACTATTATAATAATAAATATTATTAATCATTATGATTATCATAATTTTTAATATTCCTAAAAAGTATTATAGTCATAAGCTTGATTTAAATATTTAAATATTTATTATAATAAATTATATTTTATAATAGTATTATTAATATATATATATATATATATATATATATATATATATATATATATATATATATATATATATATATATATATATATATATATAAATAAATAAATAAATCCAATTTGTCATTCCTCTCCAACAGGCAAGGAATAATGGGGAAATTAATAAACAAGTTAATGTTTTTACTAGAATTTCCCAATCATCATATTTTTGGATAGTCTGGATTCTCATAAAATAAATAAAATATACATATAATTAAGAATTTAAAAAATTAAAATTACTCTAAAAATATAGATAAATATAAATTATTAAAAATAAAAAATGGAGTTGCACCTGAACATAACATAAAATAACATAACATAAAAGAATAATAAAAATAAAAAATAATATTTTTGATTTTATTTTATTTTTTGATTTTAATTTTTTTTTTTTTAAATTAATAATTGAATTAATGATTATGTATATATATTTAAAAATTATAATACTGAAAAGAACATTACATTATATAAACGAAATAAACATGAAGTGTATATATAATAAAAATTAAAATTAGAGATTTTTTTTAAAAGTTAATACTGTAGGGGAAAATACTTTAATAAACAAATAAACAATGAGTAAATAAATATATTAAAATAAATGAATAAAAATAAGAAAAATAAATCTATTAACAAAATGTATATGAATAATATCTATTAATACTGTTTTAAGAGGTATTTTTTTTAATATTTAAAAAAAAAAAATTTTTTAAATCTATTGAAATTAAATTGTATACATGGATGTAGAGTAAGAATATTAAAATTATAATATTATTAATTAATATTTATATTAAATATTAAATATTAAATATTTAAAAATGTTAATGATTTTTTCTAAATTATTTAGTAAATCAGTCATACATAAATATTAATATATGATTTTATATATCAAGCATATTATAAAATCACTATATTTACCTTATACGAATATAATTGTCGTTGAATATAATAAAGATAGTCAGTAGTTAATGAATACATGCTTATAAAAGTAAATAATTAAAATTGCATCATATTTTGATTTTGATAATAGGCCTATATATAAAATTTAAACTTTGAACTTTTCGTGTCAATAAAGTAATTTTAAGAAATATATAAATTGTTTCCATTTTAATTATATATATATATATATATATATATATATATATATATATATATATATATAATAACATGTTGTTTGCATAGATTTATAGTTTACATACACTTTATGATAATTATCATTAACTTAAAAGTTACTTTAAAAGTACAAATATATGTATTTAATTACGCATAAACTATACATATATGCATACACCATTGTGTTTATATAGCAATGAGTTTTATTAATTGTCTTACAATGACCCATTAGGAATTTATCACAACTAATTATAATAACATATTAAAATATTTCAGTAATTAATCAGAAAAACTGTATATGAATAAATTATTCAATAATCATTATTATAATGTACATTTAAAAATCTACATATTTATAAAACTACAAAAAGATATCGATAATAAACCTTTACAAATTATTAAAATTAGTTGATATAAATTAGTATATACTAAATTACTTTTACTAATTGTAATATTTTTTGCAAATAATTCTAAAAAAATCTAGATAAATTTGGATGAATTTGGAAACTAATAAATCCGGATATATTTTTTCCAGATAAATCAAAAAAAATATCCGAATAAATTTGGATGGAATTGAAAACTATTAAATACAGATATTATTTAATTGAAAAAGCATATATAAAATATTAGTAATAATACAAATTGAAAGATGACAACTTGGGAGAGCGAGGATGAAGAAGAAATTGTAAAATAGTGTATAATAAAATAACTCAATAATTTATTTTATTTTTAATTAAGCAAAACAAATGTTTTATATTTATTTAAAATATGTTAAATTTAATATTAGAAAAATTATAAATTATGCAGCAATATCATAAAAATACATTCATTTTTATATACTTCACAATCGGGATTACAAATCATATAATTTACTAAATACGAACAATGTATCAGTTCGATATAATAATCATTAATACCAGAGACAAAACAACCGATGTTATCTGAAGTAAAGTTATAGAGGTCATATAAATAACGTAATTTTGAATAAACTTTACAAACAAAATTAATATTATCATTAGTTTCCATAACAATACATATAAATTCCTAATATTCATATATATTATTTAGATGTTTAATTTATGTTAAACACTCTTTGTTCCACAGCAATCAAGCGTCTAAAGTAAAAACAAAAAACAATATAACGGAACATAAACGACAATAATAAACTAATAATAATATAAATAGGAATACAGAAAGTACTCAACATTAATATAAATTGTAAATAAAATTGTAGATATTAATAAATAGTGATAAAAAAAATGATCAGGGAAATGCAATAGTAAATAGATATGTTTTTAATAGAGATTTAAAAGAGGTGGTGGATTGAGTGGAGCATATATTATGTGGTAGTTTATTCCATAGATAAGGGGCCGATATGTGCCATGCACGAATATTAGTGGTATGTAGATTAAGCTTAGAGGGTAGATGAGAAGGTAAGAAGTAGTTGAACGGATAGATATAGTATGAGTAGGAATAGAGATTAAGGAAGATAGATATTCAGGTCGGTTGTGGTGAAGAGAGTTATGAGTTAATAGAAGAACTTTAAATATTATTCTAAATTGTATTGGTAATCAATGCAATCTATGTAAATATGGGGAAATATGTATTTGGGAAAAGCGATCAATTTTAAAAATTGATCGTACTAACGCATTCTGTAGTATTTGTAATTTTTTAATTTGATAGCCAGGTAAGGAGAAAAGGAGAATATTTCAGTAATCGAAAAGCGGTAATATGAAAGATGAGGCGAGAGTTATAGAAATACTTAGGGAGATGGAGTTACATATTAGACGGAAAGAGTGAAGATGAAAGTTTATAGATCGAAGAAGATTTAAGATGTGGCGATGAAAAGATAAAGAAATATCGAAATAAACACTAAGATATTTAACATTATCAGAATATAAGATATTATGATTGTTAACCATGATAAATGGTGGGACTGTTAATGGGCGTCTGGGAGAAGGGAGGTGAAGAAATATAGTTTCTGTTGTATTGGGATTCAGTGATAGAGAATTATTTGAAAGCCAAGTATAGATTTATTACAGTTAGACATAAGATTGGGAGCACAATTTATATCAGAAGTGCATTACGTTAAGTTGTATATCATCAGCGTATGAGTGGACTTATATAAGGGAAATTTAGAAATTATATCAAAAATAGGAAGTAGATAAATATTAAGAATCGGTCCTAATACAGAGCCTTGGAGGACTCCGTAAGAAATAGTTCTAGGAGATGATATGTGCCCATTGATAATAATAGAAGAAGTACGATCAGAAATGTATGACGCAAACCATTTAAGTGCAATACCGGTGATACCAATATTAGCCAATCGTGATATGAGAAGACTATGGTCAATTGTATCAAATGCTGCGCTAAGATCAAGTAGAACAAGAATTATTCCATATGTATTATTAAGGTCACATAAGATATTTGTTGTTACCCTGGTTATTGCTGTTTCAGTAGATTTGTTCAGTATATAAGCACTTTGGAAATTACAAAGTATATTATTAGTAGTCAGGAAAGAAGATAGTTATTTTGAAACGACTCTTTCTAAGGTTTTAGAAAGTATTGAAAGATTGGAAATAGGTCTATAATTATTAAAAGATGAGTGGTCAAGAGAAGGTTTTTTAATTATAGGAGTGATAAGAGAATGTTTGAAAATGAGGGGGACAGTACCAGAAATAAGTGATTCGTGGATGATATGAGCTATATTTGATATTATATAATGAGCTATATCATTTAGTAATTTTAAAGGAATTTTATCAATAAAAGAAGAGCTGCGAGAATTTGTAAGTAAACAAATTAGTTGATCATTAGAATGTAGTAAAAAGGAAGTTAGTGTATTAATTGTAGAGAACGATATAGCTATAGATATAGGTTTGGGTAATGACGAAATAATATTTGTGATTTTATCATTGAAAAATGAATCAAATAAAGTAGGTAATTCATCATTAGTAAAGTCAGGATATGGCGATTTGTGTCTTCTACCAAGTATGCTATTTGCTAACTTAAAAAGTGAATTGCTATCATGTTGCATAGAAATAAACTTGTCATGTGTAAACATAGCTTTAGCGTTAATGAGATCGAGACGATGTTTATTTTTCAAATGTATCATTATAAATTATTATATACATATACAATTATGTATTAATTATAATGAATTGTACGAATTATTTATGAAAGCGATCTAAAATTGTATAATTTTACCAGCTACTGTATATTGTTAATCAAAGATTTTATATTTATTTTCAAAATATATTATATTTCAAAATTATCCAAACAAAAATAAGAGGTAAATAACGTAAACTTTTAAATAACCGCATATAAAATATAAGATTTGTACATTTATCATTCTATATAGTTTATATTTATATATAAATTAAAAAAATATAAAATATATAGAATATTAAAAATATAAAATGAATTTTTCGACATCTTCATCATCGTATTGAGCCAAATTAAATATAATAAACGCAAACTAATAATAAAAATATGAATAAAATATTAAAATAAAACTGAATAAAATATAATAAACGCAAACTAATATTAAAAAAATTAATAACATATTAAAAAAAACTAATAAAAACAATAAAATAAATTAACTATACAATTCAACAATCGGGCTTCTTGAAATTATCATATTGGCATTTTCTCGGTACATGGTTATATAAAGTTTTTGATAAATCCAGTTTATGGATTTATCTCTATTTTCCATATGTTTATCAGCCCATCGTTTAGAAATATAGCTAATTATATATTTAGCAATTTGACCTCAAGTACCAAATGTTTCAGCAACGAAATGGAGAAAAATAATGCCTGTATCATGACGATTATTAATATGTTTCGATTTTTTTATTATTATTCAATTGATGTTGATTTTAATTTTGTTAATTATAACATGTTCACAAATACTTTATTTAAATATAACTAAATAAAAAATGAATATAATTTCAAAAACAATGGAATTGGTGGATATTAATATTAGAACAATACTAATAATATAAATAACACAAAAATAATTAAAATACGCACCTATATTTATAATTATAATACAATCGAAACGATATTTAAAATCTAATCTATGAATAACGCGACTGTAATTTGGTTGCTATGTAAACAAAGTGAGAATATAACAATCAGAGTTAAAATAACCTATCACCGGAGACAAGGATCGAGTTGTTCGATTTAGGATGTATGGAGAATTCCTCGAGTGTATTATAATGATATAATATCCATCTAGAATATATCCCGAGTAAATCGCAAATCAAGATCGTATACCTAATAAAGCTACAGGCTGGGAATAATTAATAATATATGACCAAACGAGAACAATGATAGCACGTATGTGTATGTTATTTGGTGTAAATGTATGTTGTTTATTGAGAAGAGTTTTACCAATGTTTAGATTAATGCTACAGCATATGTAGTATACATCGTACGGTATACGTTAAGAGTTATTTCCAGAGCATACTGATTCATTATAGATTATATAGATATGATGTTCATGATACTATTTTATTAAAACATAGACATGTTGTTTCAATATTGGTGATGAAATCGAGGTTTAAAAAAAATTATAATTAAAAAAAAAATCTCGAAATGTCGTTACTCCTATGTAATTGTATTGTATGTGTTTATAAACAATTGTCCTTAAGGTAATTTATTTGAATTTTGTACATTTTATTTGTATTTTATTGTAATGGGTATATATACTAATGAGTAATTTTCTTAAATACTATATTCTTCTAATAGATAACATTAATATATTATTATTATTATTATTATTATTATTATCAGATTTAGGCAATGCAAGGGTAATTATAGAAGCAGTGTTGCTTATCGAGACAATTATCCCGTTATTAATATTATAAGTTTCATTATAGATAAGAATAATAAATAAATAATAATGTTATAATTATATGACTTTCTGTTTACATATATATGATAACTTATCATGTAACTAAATGTAATCATCATGTAATAATATAAATAAATGATACAATAATCAAATTAAAATCTAAAAAATACATCAAGTAATTAGTAAATTACAATAAAGTACAATAAGTATTATATTTTACTAAGTCATTGAAAGGTAATATATTGTTGAATTTAAATAAATCCTTAGTATGATATAGATAAGGTTTATTATGTATAATACGAATAATTCTTTTTTGTAAAATATTGATGCATAATGTGTTAGTCTTATAAGTATTACCCCATAATATTATGCAATAATTAATATGTGGTAACAAAATTGAATTATATACATGCAGCAAGCCTTTTGGTTTACAAATTTAGAAATAAATTAGTTATCCAAATTATTTTTTTTAAATTTATTTTTTAGATATAATATGTGTAGTTTCCAATCTAAATTCTCATCAATTATAATAATTATTATACCTAAAAATTCTATAGATGTAACTCTTATTAAATTTATATTATTTATTGAGATATTAATATTGGATAATTTATTATTGAAAAACATATAACAGGATTTATTAATATGTAACCTAAATCTATTTGAAATAAACCATTTATTTATAATTAATAATTCCTTTTTTATTAGTGTATCTAGAAATACTTGATTATAATCATCAAAATACAAAGTGGTATTATCAGCAAACATAGTAAAATTGCATATTGAAGATGAACATATTAAATCATTAATATAAATAAGAAAAAAATAGGACCTACAATTGTTCCTTGTGGAACACCAATTTTAACTCTAATTTTATCAGATAATTAGTTTTTAAAGTTAACAGTCTGATATATTTGTAAAATAACTGTTAATACATTTTAAGGAAATTCCACGTATACCTATATTTTCTAGTTTACTAAATAAAATGTCATGGTTAACAGTGTCAAATGCCTTTTTAAGATCAATAAAAATAGCTGCACCTATTTTATTATTTCTAAAGCTATTACATATTTGAGTTTTAAGATTAAAAAGTGCATGAGTAGTATTTAAATTTGTTCTAAAACCGAACTGATTATTAGATAAAATATTAAAATGATTTAAAAATGAATAAAAACGAACATAAAATACTTTTTTTTAAATTTTTGAGAATTGACTTGTAAGTGAAATTGGACGG
This sequence comes from Osedax fenrisi, assembly GCA_964019155.1. Taxonomy (NCBI): domain Eukaryota; kingdom Metazoa; phylum Annelida; class Polychaeta; order Sabellida; family Siboglinidae; genus Osedax; species Osedax fenrisi. The sequence goes on along the minus strand of OZ025241.1, from coordinate 7,516,732 downwards.
TAATTAGTAAATAATGTTGTATTACCCATTTTAACCAAAGGTATTATTCTAGAAATTTTCAATATAGCTGATTCAATACCAGTTTCAAGATATAAATTAATTAAATAAGATGTAGGAGTTATTATATTAATTGCAATACATTTTAATAACTTCATTGAAATACCAAAATTATCTATAGATATTTTAGATTTAAAATTTAATATAATTTTTAAAAGCTCATTTTCATTACATGGAGTAATATAGAAACTATTGATATTAGGTGATTTTAAGAAATATTTGTAATCATAGACATTATCCTTACTAATATTTTCATCTAATTCAATACCAATATCTCTAAAAAATATATTAAATGTATTAGATATTTTAGATGGATCAGTGATTTCAATTCCACATGATTTAAATGTATCAGGGAGTAGGTTAGGCTTTTTTTTTATTCATCGCAATATTCAAAATATCCCAAGTATTTTTTACTGTCAGAGCAATTGTGAAGTTTATCTGAATAATATGTTCTTTTAGTCTTACGGATTAAAGTAGTTAAAGAATTGTTAAACAACTTGTACTTGATTAAGTCATTTTCGTTATTTGTTAATTTATATTTGTTATAAAGTTTTTGTTTAATCCTACATTTTTTTTTAATTTCTTTTGTATTCCATGGAATAATTTTTTTTTATATTTTCTATTTTCATATATAGGGCAATAAATATTAAATTTATGAATAAAATAATCAATAAATAAATTCCAAAAAGTTTCTGAATTATCAGTTTTTAAAAAATTCCAGTTGACAGTTTTTAAAAAATTTGAAAAATGATAAACAGTAACATCATTAATTAAATTATGTTTAGTATTATTTGTATTAACAATATTTAAACGATTACTTTTATGTATATCTAATGATAATATAATTGGAAAATTATCTGACAAATCAGATATAATAATACCAGAAAATTTTGCACAATAAAGATTTGTAAAAAAATTATCAATTATAGTAAAAGAATTGTTATTTAAATCAATTATAGTTGGCCTATTTATCATAGGAGAACATCCTAACTCATGAAATTTGTCTAAAAATATTTCTGCATTTTTACAAATATTACAATTATAAAACATATTTAAATAAAGTTGTAAATAATAAATTGAAAAACATAGTAAATGAAACATTATCGATGTTTGGAGTTCTATATATAGAACTAAAAATAATTTTTTTATTATTATTTAATATTAATTCAATAATAATACTATCAAACAATTTATTAATAATTAAAGATGGTATAATAAATGAGATATTTTTTTAAACATAAATTAGAACTCATCCACCTCTTTTATGAACTCGGCTAGATAATACTGTATTATAATCAGGAATATCAAATACAAAATTAGTATCAACATTTAACCAAGATTCAGTTATTGATATTAAATCAAAATAAATTGAAAAAGAAGTTAATAATAAAGACAATTTATCAACGTTTTTTTTTAAACTTCTAACATTGTTATTAATTACATGTATTAAGCCCATGTTGAAAAATTGATTTATGATTTAAATTAAATTCATCTGAAGTATAATATTTAGAATCAATTGTTAGATATATATTAAAATTATACGGATCAACATCATTTAATAAAGTATTATCAGAATTTATAGTTGATTGATTAAATTCAAGAGGTGTATACGTATTATTAAAATCAATATATTAAAAAATAAAAATATACTAAATAATTAAACTGTACAAAAAAATAAAAAGACAAAAAGACAAAAAAGAAGAAAAAAAAAGAAGAAGAAGAAAAAAAAATATACCACAAATAAAATTTTTTCAGAAGATGGAAACTCAATTAAATTCAAAATTATTTTTGTAGTACCATTTTCTTGTAATTTTATGAAGGTAATACCATTAGATGTCCTTCAGATATGAATTAACTTATCTTTTCTAAGTACCCGAGCCCTGCAAAATATGTATGCATTTATGTTAGTCAAATGTTCATTTATATATATCAAAATCTACAATAATTATTCGATTTCAATAATTTTAACTTTATTAAATAGTTAATTATAATAGAATATACTTTGATAAATTGTGACTTCTTATGTTTAATATTCTTCGAGCTACGGCCGAAAAAGTGAAAAATACATGATTTTAGAATAGTCTATTTTCCTACTTCCGGTAAATTTTTCGTATAAATTATAATTTCATCAAATTAGGAGTACGAAAATACATGTAATAAAATCAGAAAAATCATTAAAATATGAATAATAGGGTTTCCATATCTGTTTTAATATTTCGCTAAATGTCATCATATAAAAAATATAGATTTATAAAAAAATATTTTTTCTAAAATCTATTCTATGATTATATATGCATTACATACCGAGTGAGTCTATACACATAAATATATGTGTGTATGTTGTAATTGATATTTTTAGTTATATTTATTGTCACTGTTGTGTTTAGGTTGGGTTACGTTTTAATATTGGTAGATTTTTTTTAGCTGCATTACTTCCCGTGTGAGCATATACAAGCATATTCATTTATATTGTTATTTTCACAGTTTTGGTTAGGTTGGATTAAGTTTTAATATTGGTAGTTTTTTTTAGATGCATTACTTCCTGTGTGATACTATACAAGTATATTTATTTATATTGTTATGTTAACTGTTGTGGTTAGTTTAGGTTAAGTTTTAATATTGGTAGTTTTTTTAGCTGCATTACTTACCGAATGGACCTATAAAAGTATAGTGATATGTGTGTGTGTTCAGTGATATATTGAGTATTAGTTATTTTCACATTTGTGGTTAGGTTGGGTTAAGTTTTAATTTGTGTAGTTTTTTTTAGCTGCATTACTTCCCGAGTGAGCCTATACAAGGATATTTTCACAGTTGTGGTTAGGTTGGGTTAAGTTTTAATTTGTGTAGGTTTTTTTAGCTGCATTACTTCCCGAGTGAGCCTATAAAAGCATATTTATTTATATTGTTATTTTCACAGTTGTGGTTAGGTTGGGTTAAGTTTTAATTTGTGTAGGTTTTTTTTAGCTGCATTACTTCCGAGTGAACCTATAAAAGTATAGTGATATGTGTGTGTATGTTTTTATTGATATTTTGAATTTTAGTTATCGTCATTGTTTCGAATAGGTTGGGTTAAGTTTTAATATTCGTAGGTTTTTTTTATCCGCATTACTTCCCGAGTGAGCCTATAAATGCATATACTTTTTTTAGTTGCATTACATATATTTTACATATATGTATACTATATACCTATATAACTAGCTGCATTACTTCAAATGTTGTTTACCCTGAAGTTTTGAAATACTTTTACTAATTAGTAATAGTAGGCAAAAGTAGTTAACGTTTTATTTTAATAAATAAATTATGAAATTATCATTGTATTTTTTCATTAATATAAAATAAATATAAATAACGGCCCACTAGCTGCTAGAAAACATTATATAAAAATGTAAAAAAGACCCAATGGTCTCAACTAACCCATTACACCCACACCTAAAATATTCTCATTCACAGGCAACGCCGGCCACCCACCCTAGTATATATATATATATATATATAATAGTAATACAATAAAATATAGATAGCAATAATTCGAGGATGTTATACAAAAGTGAGACATATGATTGAATTGAATGCACACTTAGAACCACATTTAGTTTACCATGGGATAGAAAACTATTGGCGTATTAGTATTAATGATGATGTTGAAAATAAATGTAATGGTTTTATGATATAGATATAATATATATATCATATATATATATATCATATATATCATATATATATATATATATATATATATATATAAGCTGATCAAGAGTAAAGTGTAACATAGCTAGAGTACTATCGTAATAGGTTACGCAATATTTTCTCGATAGTCTCTCGAAGTGATGTAGATATAACAATATACATGTTTCATATAATTATGTCAGTGTTACGGGGGCCGGTTATCGTCAAGACGATATGCCCGATATAGTTATTCTATACACGGTATACGGTATTCATTTATAGTACACCTTAGTAAGTCACTTACCGTCGAACTAATAGATATTTATTTAGCGAATAATAACTTGAATTAATGAAGGTTATCGTTGTGTTCGAATAGCTAGTTTGCTTAATATGTAATCGAATGTGGTCACGGTGTATAAACATTATTTATTGTAATGATCCCTGTTTTGACTGAAGATATATTGGCTGACTAAGATATTAAATGTATTATATATATATATATATATATATATATATATATATATATATATATATATATATACTGATGATAGCCTTCCATTTGTGAATTGAAATGATAGATATACTGTATAGGTCTTCTAAGTAACTGAATTTAACTGAATTTAAACAAATCATATTAGAATATCTTGAAGAATCGGAAAGTATATATTATCTGCTATATAAAATATAGTATATTTAATCATATATATATATATATATATATATATATATATATATATATGGTTGTATATATTAACACAATACATTATATGTATATTTAGTGTTACATGTGTGTCATCTTACTATTGAAGTACATATTTGTCAGTAATTCATTATTATGGTAAATTTAGCATGTATGATATGACACCTTCAGAGCTGCATCCATAGCTGACATGTAGATATATAATAGTATGAGTATATATGATTGTATTCTTGATATATGATAGATAATCAGTCGGTTGGAATTGCGTGTCGATTGATTACGATCGATTGTATATATGTCGTCTATATCATGCTCGACCGATGCATGCAGATATAAAGTTAGCTTCGGATAAGATGTTATAATAGAATCTATATAAGATTATATACGATGTTTGTGATCATATCATCCGTAATTAGAAGTACGGGTAATGTAAAGTGACGTGGTGAAGGAGTCGATATTAAATTATAGTCGACTATATTGTCGAGGAATGTGGGTATAACTCATTAATATGGGTATAAACGAAGCCGAGTTAGTAGCAAGTTGACAACACTAGCATTAGTCGACTGGTTCCGAGTCGCAACTTTTGATGTTTCATTAATACATAGAATTCTATATTAGTTTGTAGATATAATGGTCAATTTACATATGAAATATTCCATATATACATATCGGTTCGCTATTGTTAACGGTTATGCCTATCTTAACTGGTAAGTTATATATTACCATATATGGTAATATGCACATACTATATTATGCGTTTTATAGTAGGTTTATGAATATTTCTGTATTATACTTAGCGGGAATAATACCATTACAGCTACTATCGACTATAGAATGGAACATAATACGGCTTCTGGTTAAAATGATGCATTATTGCACATTTGTAATACATGATGTGGAGTCAATCATTAATACTTAGCCGGGGTAATCAGTTATTATTGAGGTATTCTCATTTCAGCTAACGAATATACGTCGAACAAAAGTATATATATATATATACTTTTCTGTGGTATTATTCTTTAGTAAATATATATATATATATATATATATATATATATATATATATATATACATATATACGTGTATGTGGTTAACTTTACATATTGGGCTACTTAATGCATTAGTTACCTGTTTTCCAAAATGTCTATTAGTCGATTGTTGTCTAATTTCTTAAAATCACGAGACTTATGTGAATAGTTAATACTCCTCCGTAGATTGTTTATTTTGTAGAGACTGGAATTGTTGTAGTAATTAGTATAATAATTTTAGTTTATAAATATTATGTTCATCCCTCGCGTATTTTGTTTGAAGAATATTACCTTCATTGATGTTAGTATCACGCGTGACGTGTTATCTGCTAGGATATATATCGAGCTTTAATTCGTAGCGGAATACCACAACTGCATACAGAAGTAAAAGGTTAACCTAATAGAGTATCTTAAAGACAGTACGATTATACATCAGTATAATACTAATTTAAGTTATTAAACAAGTATCACTGTGATAACTTATGTGTACAACCTGAATATTCGTGTAACACTACGTATTTGAATATAACCGTGTTGCCACTTATTCACGACCTCGTGACCCATCGTAGTGATAGTTATGAATTTATTCTATCGATGTATTTACTTTCCTATAGGATACTATTCTATAAAGTGTACTTATAATTAATTTTCTATCGATGCTCCAATTGATTTATATGTCGAGACAGTTATTCTCGTCAGAGTGGGGCTTCTGATAAATATATCAGAAGTCCCATTCAGTGTTTTAATAAACGAATTCATTACTTCGTAGTAAGTGAGGTATAATGAGTATGTAGATGTATAACGTACGTAGATGGGTGTGGCTTCATGTGTTAGGTATATTAATCTGACCTTAACATAGAGATATGTGTACGTTTTCATTGCTGCAATGTCATAAAGTGTATTTCATTCGAACGAGGTATCGGTAATTTCGCGTATACGTATTATATTTTGTTTACGTGCAGTTGTGTCGTGTAGTAAACGATGTTCAAATTAAGTTGCAGTTTTTATCAAATGTATATTTATTATGAATCTTGTATCATATTATATAACTTAAATTTATTCCTAATATATATATCCATTGTAGCTGTTCAATGCTGGAGAGTATGCTCTTCTACATGTAATATGTCATATGTATTTAGTGAATGTTAGTTATAGTATAAACTACTACAGTATATATATATATATATATATATATATATATATATATAAATCATACAGTACTATAGTACTATTAGTGTTGATGAATCTGTATAATGTTGATATAAAATAATTAATGATTGTTTAAAGGGACGAGCTCCACTTAGTTTATCATATAAAAACAAATTTTATTTTTTGTATGAGAAACTATGTATAATTGATTACTTTTACGTCTCAACATCTAAAAAGTGTGATATAAATCATCATATCAATATCTAAACAATTATATTTTATAGACCATATTTTTCTCAATATTATTCAAAATAGTTAAAATTATAAGAATATATATTATATTATAAAATTATGAATACTCGATCGATTGAAACAATTTGAAAACATTAGTAACTGTCACATTATATTGTTTATTTATAATTTGAATTTTGAATATATATATACATACATAGGCTACGCAACATGTCGTGCATTAGCCAATGAATATTCAAGGTGTATGCCTGTATTTTCCGACTGTGTCATAAAGTTCACTATTTATTATTATTACAGTGACGATTTAATTAAATATTTCTATATATAATTAGTGTATATATATAATTATAATGATAATTCATATGTACTCATATATATATATATATACACACATGTATATTTTTTATTCTCAGTTATGTCAAAGTATATCAAATAATATAAATGAAAATCACAATAAATGTACCATAAAAATAACTATTTACTTTGAACTCGATTTTCTCATAAATTTATTTTCTCATGCATACCAACTTTAAAAACCCAAAGGCTTTTTTTCCCTTTATTGAATTTTATTATAATCTTCACCTTTATAAATATATTTAATTGTTTTTATATGATACATTGGTATTTTTAATTAGTCATTATGAAAATATATAATACTATAGTTTAACATAAAAAGTTAAAAAATTGGTTTTATAAAACAAAAATATTGTATAATTGCTAATTGAAATAAGAAATACTATTGTTTTCATATAGAATAGAATAAACTATATAAATATTACATATAAAATTAAATGTTAAACTATATTGTATACAAATCGTTCAGGTTTTTAAAACATGTACCACTTCCATATCTACGACATGTTAACATATATTTATAGACCGAACGGCTCCCCTTAACAATTATTTCATAAATTGGAATCATTCAATTGCCGATAATATCCGATATATATCAATATTATATTTCATAACATAAATGAAAGAACACATTAGTTATACATTTTATGACTTACATGTCATACTACATATTTACTCTCATTAATTATATATATATATATATATATATGTATTCATATTTATTAAATTTTATATATGTATTATAATTAGTTATATATGTAGATATATATTAATATTATATTATATTTAGATATCTTAAATAAATTAAAAATATATAAATGTAATATTATATAATTTAATAAATACATTTAAGCTACAAGTATTGAATCATTAATATTGTCATGGAAAACCATCGACGAATTGGAAGAGAAAAATACACTATATGTTTATGGGGCATGTGATAATATTACCAATTTAAACCGTTAGTAAACTGATATTCTATGTTGTATAATTTAACTTCTTAATTATTAAAAATATATTTATATATGCATAATGTAATTAGTAAAATAAATATATATATAGGTAACCATAAGTTCTCTATAAGAAAACATCTATAATATAATATCTTTAATATATAAATAGAATATTTATATATATTATTGATGCATTTTAATCCACGCACTATCATAAGCTTTGACATTGTCAATATAGTTATTAATTAATAAATACATATAATAATAATAATAAAGTTTATTTAAACACTTACATAATACTAGCAACAAATCTCTAAAGTATAAAAGTTAATATATATATATATATATATATATATATATCTTACCTCGAGAGCTAAGACTTGTGACATACTTATAACGTTTCAAAAGTAAAGTCAACCAGTGTATTATTGGTAATTATTAATATTCGTATATTTTGTTTTTATATTATTTTATTTTGCTCACGTTTATTTATCTAACATTCCTCTCGTATTCTACTTATATATTAGTGTATCGTTTATTTATCTATGTATTATTATTTTTGCTAAAACATAAACGAGAAATATCTTTGTTATATTTGTATCTAAATAAATCATCTATCTATATATATATATATATATATATATATATATATATATATATATATTATTTATCGCATTAAGGGGAGGCCGCATAGCTGAAATTTGATAAAATAAAAAAATAAATAAAAAAAAATGTATTATAAAATATACATTTATAGAATGTTATTTAGTACCTGTTAACAAATTAATAACGAAATCGTGTTAGAACTACTATAAAAAGTAACTTGTGTGGACCACTATATAATATAAATGTTTTATTATGTTATCATTTACTTGTAAAATATTGTGTTTTTATATATAAAAATATATTGATTTATTATTTTATAATAATTTATTTCCATATAATATATATATATATAAATGTAACATAGTGTGTTTTTATATATTTTATTGTATTCATCTATCTATGTATTTATGTATATTTTCATTTATAAATATTTGATATTTTATTTATATAATTACTTATTTATGTAAATATTATTTATTATTATTTTTAATTTATATATATATATATAATATAGCATATATGTAATAATTTATTTACATATTATATGCATATATAAATGTAATATAGTGTGCTTTATATATTGAAATCTACTCATTTATTTCCATATAATTGTAAAATATTGTGTTTTTATATATAAAATATAATATATGTATATATGATATATGTATATATTATATATATAAACAATAACTATTGAATTCATAATATGTATATAAATGTAATAAATATAAAATAATGTGTTTTGTGTATTGAATTATAATATATTTATATAAAAGAATGTGTTTTATTTATTGAATTATTGAATTTATAATTGAAAAACTTTGAATGCAATTTACTCAGAATAATTGTTTATCAATACCTATAGACTTCAATTGCCTACTACTCTCAGAATATGAATACAATCTATCTAATTTTTATTGATATATATAAATAACATTTATAAGAATATAGTGATAACTCAATAATAGTATTTTTTTTCTACATTTATTTTATATGCTATTATATGAAAAAATATATATAAATAATATATAAATACATATATATAAATAATTAATCAAATATATTAGAAAAAAATATTATTGTATTGTAGCTATATATACCCTTAGTATAATTTAAAAATTTCTCATATATTTATACAATATCCATTGAGTAGTAGGCTTTTGAATAACACTATGAATTTCCTATCTAACACATGTAAAATAAACAAAATGGCGGCGGTGTGCGGACTCCCCTTAATATAACACTTATTTAATAACATTAAATTGCATTTGACATACTAATACGAATTATTAAATCATCAAAAATAGTAATGTATTATACAGGAGTTAGGGTACACAGGAGGTATTACAAAATAAATAATAAATTTAAATAAACGATTTAAATTAGTTTATCTAAGATAAATTATCTTCAATTATATGTGTAAATTAAAAATAATATTCAGTGTGCATAACACTATAGTACTAAAGCAACATCTCTTAATGACGAATATATTAAGGACATTGTACTTAAATACTGAACTATTATTAATAATGTATAGATATAGGGGAGAGTGCTCTAATATCGACATGCATATAATATCGATACCCTAGATATATCCTAAAATATAATTCAAATCAAAAAATAATTAATGTATGAAATGTTAATACATATGATTCTAATTTATATAAGTATACTTTTTTTTTTTAATTATAAACAAAAAACTGATTTTTTCGCTACAACTGAAAAAACTAAATTTATGAAATTTGTTTAAATTCAATATCGATTCTTAATCATTTAAATATTTAAAATAAATCTTATAGATCTAATTATATTTTACTATGTGCCGAAATATTTTGTATTTTTCATAATGTGTTACAAAGTTATAAACTTCTACCTAAGTAACATACATTTTCATAAATGTTCACAAAAATTACTAATATCAACACCCTGTAAAACAAATTAGATTAAACTTTAAAATTAATTTAATTTAAAAAATAACTATTATATGTATACACCTACTTAATGCCTATAAATAAAAACTTATAATTTTATACCATCGTTATATTATATAACCTTTCAATTTGGTTAAGGACCGGTGTCATATAATAATTCGTCCCAAACTCAAACTATTCCCCGATAATCACGTGACTATTAAATCGATGATATTTCACTAAGTACACATACAAATCGCTTCAAATTTAAAACACATATAACTAATTTGTATATACACACATTTTGAAAAAATCAACTTCTAATTTTACATTAAAAGAAAGTAATACACACATATATAAAGTATTATGTAAATGAATTTGATAATACCAGATTAAACGATAATAAATTAATATTTTAAAATTCTGAATCGACAGAAGTTATTATTTTTCAATTTTAAGTATAATACTATAAGATCGTATTATAAAATTGTCTCTGTATATTATAATTATATAGAGATAATTTTAAAATTCCATTTTATAGTATTAGACCAAGAATTGAAAAATAATAACTTAAGTTATTCAGAATTCTGTCTTTTAATCTGGTATTTTCAAAGTCATCTCCATTCTACTTTATATATTTGAGTATTTCTTTCTTCTAATGCATAATTAGAAGTTGATTTTTTCAAAATGTGTTGAAATACATATTACTTATATATGGTTTAAATTTGAATGCATTCGTATGTGTATTTAGTGAAATATCATCGATGTTGTAGTCACGTGCCAATCGGGGACGATGTATTATATGACACCGGCCCTTAACTAAATTGAAAGGTTATATAATATAACGATGGTATATTATGATAAATATAAATATGTATAAGTATAACATAACTATATATATATATATATATATATATATGTATATTATGTTGGTATAACTTGAATAATAGTGTTTTTGCATTTAAATTGTTCAGTTAAAATCACGCCGTATCACTATAATGTATTTATTTATGTGTATTAAACTTGATGACGATTTATAAATATTGTTATATTATTATACATTAATATATAAGTTGTTTTTAAATAAATTACTTAATTGCTTTTTTATCTATTACTTAAATTGATGTTAATTGTAAAAAGTGATTTACAATTATATTTGAAAATTAATAATAATATATATATATATATATATATATATATATATATATTATTAATTAAAAAGTGTATGTTTAATTACATTAATTTAGTATTTACGTAATTATTTGTTATTTGAATACTTTAACCTTTACCCCACATTACATTTTCGATTTGAATGTGCGAATTCGTTAAATAATATCTATATATACTTTAATACATATACTTATGTAATTATTTTATTTTTACATATTTAATAACTTACACGTAGATATTTCTATTATATCAATACATATATACGATTTTGTCATATTTAGAAACTATTACTACTGACAAAGTTAACGTAATTGTATCATCTCAGAATCCACTTAACGTTAGTTATACAATTATATATATATATATATAAGTAAGTAAGTAAGTAAGTAAGTAATTTATATATTTATACACTTGTTAATTTTTCAATCTCACAAGTGTAAACGAAAAGAAAATAACAGAAACGATAAATAACTAAAATAAATATATATATATATATATATATATATATATATATATATATGTTTATAATTATAATTTAATTAAGTAATTTTTTAGATTAATCTTGAATGTTGAATGATTTCTCAGGTTTCGTATGTTTCGTGGTAGGTCATTCCACAGCGTAGGGGCACTCCAGCTTATTGATCTTTTCATTAATCTTTTAAATTTTATCGAAGGAACCTTGTACATTTCATCATATTGCTTACGCGGATTTATCTTCACTTCCCTAATAAATATATTTTTGAGGTAGTTTGGGGTACAGATTAATAATTTGTTATGCATTATGCAGAGTAACTTAAATGTAGTCATATTATCATGGTTAAACCATTTTGGGACATTTAAAATATTCTTAACAATAATATGATCATTCCTTTTTAGATTATATATTAATCTAATTGAACATTTTATTACCCTGTCATAAATATTCTTATTTGAATGAATAGTAATGCTATTACAATAACGTAATCTAGATATAACTAGTGATTGCACTAACGTCATTGTAGAAGTTACAGTTAAGTATTTCCTTATTTTACGAATATTATATAAGTAGTAATTTGCAGATTTACAAATAGATGAGATAAATCGTGAGAATGAAAGAATCTAATGTAACTCCAAGTGATGTAACGTACTCACTAGGTTCTATAATAGTAGAGTCAAATAGTACATTAGGGAAAATACATGAACCTTATATGTTTATAGAATACGTTCTATTTGATAAATAAGAAATAATCCAGTCTAAAGATGAGCCAGTAAACCCAATATATTTAATTCTATCAATAAGAATAATGTGGTCTAAACGATCGAAAGCACACGAAAGATCAAGAAGTATTAATTGTACGGAATAGAATTATATAAATATTTGAGTATATCATCAGAGATATTTAGTAGTGTAGTTTCAGTACTATGGCCTGGTCTATATGCATTTTGGTATTCATCAACAAGATTATGGAACAGTAGGTACTCTATAATTTGTCTACTAACAATCTTCTCAATTATCTTACTCAGTAATGGCAATTGTGATATAGGTCTTTATTCCATTCGAAGAAATGCAAGCAACCATAGACTCGCAGCTATGTGAATCAAGAAGTTTATAAGACTCGATTATAAAATAATCATTGTTTAAATAATCACCAATTCCCCCACCGGGTCTATTATTTTCTCTAGTTCTATGAATAAATGTAAAATTAGATGGAAATTGTGATGTCGTAGAAGTGTCAGATGAATGTAGCCAAGTTTCAGTAAAAAAAACAAATAGAAGGTTTGATATCAGTTATGACATCTAAAATAAGATCAAAATTTGCAGAAAGAGAACGGCAATTTAGTAATATACATCTATTAGAATTATTATAATTAAATAGTCATATATGAACTGAATCATTAGATTTTTAGAACTTAGAATAATATTACAGAAATGTGATCGAAATGTGATTTGCATTATAGTGTTAGGATCAATATCAGCAATAGTAAAAAGTTTTTTAATATACTCAATATTTCTATTAGAAGATGACACATTTTCAATAACTATAGAAGGAATAATAGGTGGTTGTATGTTTCGGTTAGTATTGGTATTATTTACAGAGTTAGAACCATTGGTTGATGTTTTAATGATATCAGAGAAAGAAGAAATTGAATTATTAGAATTAGTTATTGTACTAGCATTACTATGATTGTTATTATTTACTTTACTATTCACACATATCATATTGTGTATTTCAATAATCTTATTGGATAAATTTGATAAACTATTTTGAGAATTAACCATATTATCATCATCATCTTTATTAGTTTTATTACCAGTAGTAAGACACATTTTACATGTAAATTTGAAACATGGTGAATTAGGTATATGAAATACCTATTTAGATTGTGCTATATTCGAAAAATCATTTGGTAAAATATCAGTTTTATATAAACAGTCATGATGAATAGCATAGCCACATGTTATAAATTTATCATTTAAATTAGTATTAAATTCTGAACATACTGTCATACTTTAATTTGCATACAATTTAAATTGCGTACGTAACAATCACCTATTTAATTCGAATATATCTAAAAATAAATCAGTGATTTTACCAGTAATCTGATTGGTCCTAAATTAGATCACGAATGAATGCTTCCAAGAATTTAATAATATTTAATAATATTTATGAATATAAATATCAATTAAGTGTGATTTATAAATAGTTTTTACTAAACTTATAGGCAGGTTGAGTAGTCAGCCGACTACTCTATCAAATATCTTCAAATGGAGATCATCTGAAGTCGATTAGTCGGCCAATAATCGATTATAAATTACAGATTTATAAACACGTCTTATTGTGAATTGTAAATAAACGCATATCATAGTATTATAATATATAATATCACATATATATATATATATATATATATATATTATATATATACCTTACCTTACCAGGTCGAGCTTGCTCGGCATTCATTAACACGTAACGTCCATTCATCTCTATCATTCATCGCATTCATCAGTTCGTCTACATTATATTCGGTATCGTCGACGAGTTGATCTACAAAATTTTTTGCTGGACGTCCACGGGAGCGTTTAACATGTTTAGGTAACCAGAGAAGAACGTCACAAATCAGCTCTTTTTTGCTCCTCCAACAATGTCCTGTGAATCTAAGTATTTGTTCACGGATCGAGGAAGTTACTTTTGGAGTTTTGCCATAGAGTTCTTTGTTGGTAAGATGTTCTTTCCATGATACGTTCAGAGTGGCCCGTATCATGCGAGTGTAGGCTCCGTCGATTTTTTTTTCAATTTTGTTGTTAAAGTCCATGTAATTGCTCCATATATAAAAACAGATTCTACCATTGCTCTGAAGAAGTTTCTTTTAAGATTTTTAGATAACTTTGATTTCCATATGTTGTTCATTTGGTTTAGTGCGGCCCAGGATTTTCCTATTCTGACATTTATATCATGATCTGTGGATGCTATAATACTACCAAGGTATTTAAAGTCTTGGGTTTTCTTG
The DNA here is from genome assembly GCA_964019155.1 of Osedax fenrisi. NCBI lineage: Eukaryota > Metazoa > Annelida > Polychaeta > Sabellida > Siboglinidae > Osedax > Osedax fenrisi. The sequence goes on along the minus strand of OZ025241.1, from coordinate 7,501,398 downwards.
TTATTTTCTACATTCTGGGTTTTAATCATATCTGTTGAATTATGGTTGTATGCCATGTATTCTATTTTAGCGACATTAATGTGAAGTCCGATTTCTTTTGCAGTTTTTTCTAGACTATTTAGTAAGATATTGGCTTCTTTTACGTTATTGGTGGTGATTGCAATATCATCTGCATAGTCTACATCTGTTATAGTGAATGCGGGGTATCTTGAGCTCTTTCTTTCTGTTAGAGTTAATCCATATTGTGAGTTATTATCAAATCGATGTTCATTATGTAGTCTAAACAGATAATAAATAGATATGGTGCTAAGGTATCTCCTTGCAGAACTCCTGTGGTAATATCGAAGAAAGGGGTATCTCCATCTGGTGATCTGACCATTGCGCGAGTGTTTGTAAATAGTATCATTATTGTGTTGATTGTTTCTTTTGGTATCCCATATGCTGATAGAATATATTTTAATTTTAATCTGTCGATTGAATCGAACGCTTTCGAAAAATCAATAAATAGAAGTATAACAGGTACATTTTTCGATTTTACTCCTTCAATTAAACGACGAATGGTTAATATTTGCCCAGTTGTTGATCGATTTGTTCTAAACCCGTTTTGGTTTTTTCTAAAGATATCTTCTATCTTGGCTCTTATTCTATTTAATAACATCAGATTGTATATTTTCGAAGCTATTGATGTAAGAGTGATAACTCTATAATTCATTGTCAAAGCTAGATTTCCTTTTTTTGGAAATGGTAATAAACAACCTTCGTTCCATCTCTTTATTGGATCTTGATTGTAAACACTATTGCAGAAGTGTAATAGAATTTCTTGGAATTCTCCTAATTTCCATACTTCTGCTGGGATTTCATCCAGTCCTACTGCTTTACCATGTTGTATACTTCTTACAGCTATAATCATTTCGTCAGGTGTGAAGAATCCTTTTTTATATCTAATTCGTTATTTACAATTTGCGAAATTTCTTCTTCATTTTCATTGATCTTTGTGGGTTTACAAAGTAGATCTTGGAAATGTTTTTGCCAAAGTTTAACACGTTCCTCGTTAATTTTTGCCTTTATTTTTGATCTGCATGAGTTTTTCCTTCCGCTTACTTCGTTTACTATTTTCCAGGCTTTGACTGATTTTTGATTTCTTACAACATTTTTTATTTCATCAATCTTACTCTGGATGTATTCAGATTGTTCTTTATCATAAGAAAGTACAAGATTTGTTTGTGCTTTTTTAAATTTTCTGATATTTTCCATTGTTGGATGGGAGTTTCGTTTTTCTGCCGTTTCTTGTAGAATAGTTCGTTTGTTGAATATCTCTAATGTTTCCCATGGTATTCTTTTCTTTAACTTTGGTTTCAGTGGTATTATTTCTTTAGCTATTTCCTTGCGTGATGTTTCAAAATGTGCAAAAGTCGAGTCAGCGGTTTTTGTGGATGAAGTATTCAGAAGAATTTCAAATCTGTTTTTTACCTTTGTGATGAATGATTTTCTTATTTCAGTATTATTTTTCAGACAGCTCCATTCATATGGCTTGTTCTTACTCGTTTTTTTCTTATTTACTCTAAGGCTTAATTTTATTTGAGCTGAGACGATTCGATGGTCAGAGGCGATACTAGCGAAGGAGTTATATGCTCTACAATTTGTTGCAATATTCTTCCATTTTTTGTTAATGATAACGTAGTCTATTTGTGAAGTGCAGGTATTTGGAGCTGTCTTTGACCTTGTCTTTTTTGGAAGAGTGTGTTTAAACAAAATAGTTTATTCTCGAGAAGAAGATTTGTAAGCATTTCTCCGTTCCTATTGCTGTTAATATTATATGCTTGTTTAAAATTGTTTTGACCTAGTTGAGCGTTAAAATCGCCTCCAATTAAGAGTACGTTGTGTTTTGGGACTTGTCTAATCAATCTTTTTCTTTAGTTTTCTCAGTAGCTAACTTTTCGAGTGTACCCTGGGATGGTAATACAGGACGCGCTCCTTGATTTTCCGCGCGAAGAGCGATGCGGCATGAATGTTGGTGTTGTTGCTGTGTCATGTTGTGCTTTCAATGGCTGGTATAGCAGATGCGGTCGCCACTCCATACAACTGCTAACATTATTCTTTGAGAATTGAAGTGCCTCGCCGATTCTTTCAATTAATCAAATTCGGTTTACCACAGATAGTACCCTGCTTCCGATGCTTGCGTAACCCTGCGGGGTGGCTTCTGTTTTATGATATATTGCCAAAGGATATCTAGGATTTTAATATCTAGGATATTAATTATATTATATATATATATATATATATATATATATTTATATATATATATATATATATATATATATATATATGATATAATATATAATATAATTATATATATATATATATATATATATATATATATATATATATATATATATACATATTTATGTATAGAGACTACGAAAGCGTTAACTGATAACGAATATAATGATTTGCTAAATGGTTAGCATAAATTAATATATTAATATAATTAATATTTCATTATACGTATAAGTAACCTATATAATATATTTAATATGGTCTATAAATATCCTTAAACCATTATACCCGTGGTTAGTGAGGTATAAATGTATACTAAATTGGATTTCCTCTAACGATTAATCGTCACTATCCGCGAAAAATAATAACGCTTTGTAGTGCGTTAGATGTACTTTGCTTCAACGTATTAGATGTTTGCTAATATTCACCTAACGTGTTGAGGTACCTGTAAGCAATCATATATATTATTATCTATATGTATATATATATATATATACATATATTTATATTATTAAAAGTATATAAGTTTATACGACATAAATATCAAAAACGGCACTATAGTGTACATATAATATATACATATAATCGGTTAATGAGTAATATTCTCTATATTTATTTGAGACTATTTAACTCACGTGTATTTTATATATATATATATATATATATATATATATACGATATAGCTTATAGTAATTATTTTTATTATTTTTTATATTTTTCTTGATTTTATTCTTTAATTTTTTATATCTATTTAATATAGATCTAGATGTCGACATACAATTAATTGATTTATATAAGCTGAATAATTTATTTTTATTTTCATTGGCATTCTTTAATTTTTTTAATTCTTTATTTGTTAGCTAAGGATTATACAGGGTATTTATTTTGGCTTTTGTCTTAATTAAAGGACAATTTGTATTAACATTTGAAATTTTAATAAAATTAATATAATATAGAGAAGGATCTGTCATTTCCGATACAATTTACCAGTTTATATTTATAAAATATTTTTTTAAATATTCAATATTTTGTTGATTAAAATTTCTAATATACATCACTTTATTATCACATTTTTTAACCTGATAAAATGGTGTAAATATAAAAAATAAAATATAATTATCTGTTATATTAGTATAAATGGTTCCATTATTTGTTATATGATCACTATTAGAAATTATATTAATATAATGATCAATTATTGAGTTGGAATAATGAGTCGGTGATTTTAATTTTCATTATTTTACATCTTTATTTCCTCATACAGAATGCAAATCTCTTATGTATATATATTCTGTCATTGAAGCAGAATATTAACTTTCCTACCCATATTCATAGTAATTGCTTAAAATTAATTTTAACGCATGAAGACAGTTCCATAATCAAATATACTATTCCCTCGGATATCATTGCGGATTATTTTGCAACTATTTGTAAGTTGAACATGTTCAAAGTGAATACAGATAGTTCTATTATTTACTATAGAAATATCAAATCAATTGATTTGGATTTATTTTCTTCGATTATATCCGAATATATATCAATTAATAATATAGATATTAGTTATTTTAATGATACATTATCAGAGGTTTTGGATACTTTTGCTCCTTTAAATAAACAAAATTATTCCCTCATCTATCTTCTCCTTGGTATAATTCTACATTATCTAATTTGAAAACAAATTTAAGAAAACTGGAGAAAATATATCTACATGAACCGAATTCTATAAAATGTTATGAATGTAAGGATGTGCGATTGATTTATAGTAAATCACTGTTATCTGTTAAAAATCAGTTTCTTTCAGGATAAAATATTAAATTGCGGAAATGAGACTAACAAAATGTTTTCATTTATTAATTCTCTATGCAATAATGGTTCTCCTAAATCTTTATCAACACATACTGATAAGGATCTGTGCAATCTTTTTTCTGATTTTTATATCAATAAGTTATCTGATATCTGCTCCACCATTTCCAATAAGTAATTAGTTTTAGAAACATCATATAAACTAACTTTTGAGAATAATTCTTCTGAACACTATTTTCATTATTTTTTTTCGGTTTCAAATGTTAACATATATAATGTAATCATCACTTTAAATCTTCATCTCCATTTGATCCTCTTCCTTTTTACTTAGTTCATAATCTGGCTTCGTTATAAACACGAATGTAAACCGTCTCTTAGAACTGGGAAAATACCTGATATTTTAAAGCATACAATAGTAATATCACATCTAAAAAGGCATAATCTCGATAAAAAAATATTGACCAATTGTAGACCAATATCACAATTACCCTTTATTAGTAAAATTATAGAACATATTTTTGCCAAGCAATTAAATTTTATTAATTATTTATTACATTTTAATATTCTGGATAAAAACAAAGTAGGTTTGGAAAATGTGATAGTAATTAAATTACTTTAATTTCTTTCACTGATGATATTGTATAGACTTTAGATCATAACAAAAATATACAAGTATTACTTCTTGATTTATCATCATATGTTGATACAATAAAGCATGATTTACTAATAGATAGCATAAAATGATTAAGTTATCTGATTCTGTTTATTATCGTATCTTCAAAATATATATTTTTCTATAAAAATTAATAATGAATATTCATCTAAAAAAATACTTAGTCATGATGTACAAATAAGGTTCAGTACTTGTTCCTATATTATTCTCAAGTTATCTGTTACCTTTGATAGAAATTTGTACCAGTTTCTTGATATTAATTATCATCTTTATGCGGTTGATTTACAAATTTATATCGAACTGCATTTACATTTTCTTCCTTCTGATAATTATTATCTGTTAAATAGTTTTAATACCTTAAATAATTGGTTTTTATAAAATAATATAATGTAAATATATCTAAAACCTCTCTTATTAATTTTGCTCGTGTTAATTCCATTTTTCCTCTAGTAATTGTTGATGAATAAATTATTTCGTAAACAAATTCTGTTAAAAATCTCTGTTTATTTTTGATAGTAAGCTAAGTTTTATCGATAAAATATCAAGTGTATGTCGATCTTCTTTTTTTAATTTACATACAATAAAACTATTAGAATTTGTTAACCTGATAACATTTGAAAGATCCTTATTGAATCTACAGTCTTATCTCGTATTGATTACTGCAATTCTTTATACCTCGTAATTCCTTTATATACTATAAATTGCATAAATATAGTTATACAGTCTTCAGCACGCTTAATATTTCGCATAAAATTATTCGATTACTCTTGGACTTCCGAAAATTTATTGGGCATAAAATGGTTATCTACTAAACAGCGATCAATATATAAAATATTATGTTTGTTTATAAATGCATATAACTTAAATTACTTAAATATTTAAAGGATTTGCTGACATACCGGATTGAGTCGAGAACCTCTAGATCGTCTAACAGCAAAATACCTCGTTACAATAAGTTCAAGCTGGCTAGATATGACAAGATATATGTTCTGCAATCGGCAGCTGCACTATGGTGTCTATCTCGAGATCTAAGACTTGTTACATCCATAGAACAATTCAAAAGTAAAGTAAAATATTTTATAATTTATCTTTTTTAATATTCGTATATTTTTATTTTATATTATTATATTTTTTTCACGTTTATTAATATAACAATCCGATTTTTTTACTTATATATTATGTATCGTTTATTTATGTATGTATTATTATGTTAATAAAAAACAAATGAGAACTATCTTTGTTATATATGTGTATAAATCATATATATATATATATATATATATATATATATACATATATATATATATATATATATATATATATATATATCTACATCTACAGATTTATTTGTAAGTATACACTGTTAAAAAATAACCTTTAGTGACTAGCTGAGAAAACCTTACAAAATTAAAAGTCATATATATATATATATATATATATATATATATACTATATAATATAATATAATTCTAATAAATACAAAATATTCAAAATTAATTATTTTGTTAAAATTATTAAATAATAATACTGAACACCAACATTGAATTTCGATGAGGATTATTTCATAAAGTTATAATTTACAATAATAAAATATAATAAATATCTTAATAATATGAGTAAACTCTTACTACGAGATATAAATACTTACATATATTATTACGGATTACATACATGGCATGCTGTATGAAATATTATATCAATCACGAGCTCTATTACGGCTCGACATGGTATGTGATTCTTTAGCAGCTCGATACGGCATGTGAACTATATAGCAGATTGGCACGACAAACGAACTCTTTAGAAACTCGGCACAGCAAACGACATATTTAGCAGCTCAATATGGCATGCAAACTCTTTAATAGATTGGCACGGATATGTTGAGATAATAGATTTTTTGAATATGATAAAAGATTATTATATAACATTTTTTTTAAATTTAAATAATAATACGTACACCAGCTATATTACAGCTCGACATGGCAAGTGAATTATTTAACAGATTAGCACGACAAACGACCTGTTTAGCATCTCTAATACGGCAAGCGAACTCTTTAGATTGGCACGGATCTGTTGTGATAATGTATTTTTTAAATTAACTGTACATACTATTCCCAATATTAACACCTATTATATCAAGTACTCGTATCTAACACTTATTGAATATTTTGAGTTATAAGTATTTTATTTAAACATAGATGGTATACCTAATAGGTAATATATATATATATATATATATATATATATATATATATATATTTAAATATGATATGCTTTCAATGCAAAATCATCTAATATGAAATATGCTATTTTTAATTGTATATGTTACCTATATAAAAATCGTACCTATAATTAAGTTAAAATATATAATAAATATATACATGTATATATTTATATATATGCCATTAAACTAACGTACAAAGCGTATTTTAAACTCAAACGTACAAATTAAGTTGAACTTATAAATATAAATCATATTTTACAGATTTGAAAATGTATAAGATACTAGCAATACTGTCTATACTGATCTCGGTGGTGTTTTCGATTTGTGCATACAATAGCGATATTATTATGCAATATTTCAAAACCGGTTAGTATTGCGTAACCATCGATACCCACGTAGCCACTCGTAGCGTAATATATTCCGATACATTAGTATAGATTGGTTCTCTATATTACTGGCCGAGAAAATTGCATAGTAATAGTATTGCGTATATGTTATAAATCGTTTATAAACGATCAGGAACGATTATGAATTTAAACAAAAGTAATCGATAACTATATAGGAAGTATACTTTGCTTATATAATACTAATATAATGTAATAATTATATATACTTTAAATCTAGATAAATAATGTATGATACTTATTTCTCATTGACATGATACATATGTCACTTAGGTATGATACATATTTCTTATATGTATGAGATGTATGTCGCGTAGGTAATCAGTGAAATATACGTCTTAATAAATAACTTATAATATTAAACGTATAACAATTCATGAACAATACGTGAATGATTCGATTAGATATATCTATTATAAAACATAATTACATAACTAAGATAGGTTAAATAACTAAGTATGACGTTATATTACATAATTTCGCGTAATATATAATATATCCGTATCTGCAATATATATATATGTATGTATATATATATATATATATATATATATATATATATATATATATATATATATATGTGTGTGTGTGTGTAAATCTTAGTAGTTGTAACACAGTTTTATCATTTTAAATGTAATGATTATTATTAATAATAAGTTATTAATCGTATAGAATATCCCTGTTTTATCAATGTCACTAACATTTCGATAATTAGATGATTCTTAATTTTATTTATATATATATATATATATATATATATATATATTTGTGTATGTATGTATATATGTATGTAATGTATTTATTATTAATATTTATAATAATTAACTAATAATACATTTTTTTAAATAATGTATAATGATAAAATAAATATAATTAGTATCCTACATAGTATAACTTAATACAGGCATAAATGTTAATACATACGTAGAAAAGAATCAATATGATGTCACTAATAAAGGTTAAATATCATTGTTAATGTAAATTATGTAATCAATAATAATAAGTTTACTAAAATGTAATAAATCGATCGATATTAATATATATATATAAATATAAATATCGTTCTCGAAAAGATCATTATTAGTATATAATAAGATTTTATAAATAAGATATTAAGTGACCTTACTAAATAGGATCTTAATTTATCAATATTACGGGTTTACTGTGTATAATGGTTTATCCCATTAATTAGTTAGTATAGATCCTTCTAGAATATTCCCTTGTTCGTGAATTACTGTAAACACGCATCATTGTGCTAAGTATTTTATCACTTAAGAAAGCGGTTTAATTCTCACATATCAAATATCCACATCTCCGCTATACTTGAAAACATCCTTTCTACTCAAATGCGGAGTTTCAATTGTATATATTTAAACATATATAAAACTGAAGTATCACCAATTATACGCACAAATATATAAACAATACGTACAAATATATAAATCGCTAATAATATAATACTATATAATAAACAATGTTAGTGTAATATAGATTATGAATTTATAAAAGTATATCGTGTATAAAACGTGTTTTTTATATAATGTATAAAGAATTATTTATATATACAACGTATAATCAACTAAACTAGACTTGTAGTTATATAGTAATATATAATGTGTTATCAAATAGCAGCCATATATTAATTATTGCATTTAATTGTTTGTAAAATGTACACATAATATTTTGAAAAATGTATAAACCTAATACATCATTAATTAGTTAATGCATGAATGAATTATATTTATTTTACTTGTATAATATAAAAAAATTAATAATTAATACACATGGAATATGTATACAATATAATATAGTTAAATAATGAGTAAAAAAGGAACTCTTTAATAGAAATATGCTTTCAAGAAAGGATACCACACAAAAATATATAAGTATTAAAGAACAAAAACAAAAGAAATATGATAATAACATAAATATAATAATATATAATGAAATTAAATTACATAGTGAATCAAATAGCTCCAATCTCACGTGCGGCAAACATCTACTCACAACATGAATACATGGCATGCCCGAATGGCCTTTATCGGATACATATCTTCGTATATTATTCCAAAAGGATTTTATTTGTATATAATATTTTCTATCATAGAAAACCGTAATAAGGAATAATTAACGGAATAGCGTTAAATACACGTAAGACAAGAGTACTATAAGAAACAAGATGTAATTAAATACAAATAAATATAGGTATAATCGAGCAATACAAAATAATAATAAATTTGAATAATATAATAATAGCATAATAAATAAATAATATCTCCAATATCAGGATAAGTCGTTCACTTGTTAAAGCTATCTCCTGTCTCCGATATCTGTTTCTTAAATGAAGTAAACTAGAAAATGAATGAATACAATTAGATGAATAAATATTTACTAATATAGAATTTTGTAACTTATTTTTAAAAATACTATAAGTAATTGAATTTTTGATAATTAAATCAAATTCATTCCAATTAGTTATTTTAATTATTATTACTATTTTAATTATTAATATTTTTCAAATTATATTTAATAATTTGTATAATATATTTAAATAATTAATTGTTATTTATATTATTAGATTCCACGGATATAAAAGAAGTAAGAGTAAATTTCTAATAAATTCTTTAATAAAATTATAATTTTTAATTTATATTATAGACACAATTAATATAATATTATATATATATATATTAATATATATATATACATATATTTACTGTACAAATCTACGTATATCGATATCCTAGGTAAGAGCCAACAATATTAATGGATAAACCGTTAATTGTAATGGATAAACCAATAGGTTGTATCTACCTTCATAACTTAAAGAACTGCATTTTACAGTACACAATTATTTTATATTAGTTTTAATTAATTTAATATATTTAAATTAGTTTACCTTGTTATAAATGTATTGTGTATTATACATATTATTATATTATAATTAATGATGTATGGAATATAAATATGTGTTGTATTGGTTAGTAATAAGTGGTAATTCATTGTTTAATCCCAGCTAATAGTAATAGCCTCATAATATCAACATAATAACATAAATAATAGCCTCAAATATTTACACTGTGCGTTTATGCTGATATTATGTTGCCATTAAAATCTATTGTGCTATTATTATGCTAATTTTTTTTGTTGACATTTAAAAATTTTTCAAAGTGTTAGTGTTTTTTATATTAATAGATAGTGAAATAACTATTAAAGGACCTTTATAACCAATACATAATTTTTCATAATAACGTGATATATTGGGAATAACGAATTCATTTGTTGACCTGAGAGAATAAATTGACTTTTTTTTATTAAATAACTTAATAATTTGTGGATGTATGTTATGATTATACCAAGATTCAAACATGTATATATAAATATTTAAATCAATAATATCTTTAAATTTCAGAGAATACGTTTTTGTATAAAAATATGCTCAATATTTGTTATATTATTTAGATAATAAATTGCCCTTAGACATCTATTCTTTATTATAGTAATACATTGAATATTACTTAAATATGTATTACCCCATATTACTGAGCAATAGTTCAAATGAATATATATTCATAAGTGATTCTCAATTCAATTTAGATTTTAATCTATTTATTAAAGAGATACATCGATTAAGTTTGGATATAATATTATTTATCTGTTTTTTCCAGTTAATATTTTCATCTATAAATATACACACAAATAAAATATAGTCAGATTGTTAAATAAGTAAATCATTAGTTTTTATATTTGATGTTTAATCCGTAACCTGTGAAATAAAATAAAGTTAGTTTTTTCAATATTTAGGTGTAATCTGTTATTACATAACCATTCATGAATAAGAACTAAAGTGTTATTAATAATATTTTCAATAATATTTGTATTAGAGAAGGCAATAGTTGTATCATCTGCAGAAAGTGTAAAATGACAATTATATTGTATAATTAATAAATCATTAATAAATAATAAGAATAATATAGGTCCTAATACCGAACCTTTCGGAACACCATATTTTATAGATGAATTAAAATGAATATATTGATTTCTATTAGTTAAGTAACTCCTAATAAAGTCACCATTTAAACCTCTAAAACCATATACATAGTTATTCAAGTAAAATGGAATGATCTAGTGAATAAAATGCCTTTTTAATAACTATAGAGACTGCCGCGCAATTTTTATCATTATTGGTTTATAAATATCTTAAATTATTGGTTTGTAAAATCAAGAAGTGCATCACAAGTTGATGTAGATTCTCTGAAACCAAATTGATTTTTTAAATATTTTATTTTGTTCAAAAAATTTAAAATTCTTATTTTTATTAATTCCTCTAAAATGTAAGTTATAGTAATTGTGATGTAGAAATCGGTCTATAATTTAAATAATCACATCGATTATATTTCTTATATTTAAAAATTACACTTATTAACAATTATAAGTTTTCAAGGTATCTGATCAGAAAATATACCCGTATTAATAGAAAGGTATAAATACATAATAAATACATAATAATTTGTCTGATAGATGTGCTGATGGAATTGTTCTTCGTAATAAATATAGGTTAAATCCATGGGAATCATTATTAAATTTGTCAGAACATTTGTTTACTATATTTTCAATTTTCATTACTCTAGTAGGTGTAAAGAAAATATAACTTGGGTTATAAGTAATCTTAGTTAATCTAGCATTGTAAGGGTTATAAAACTATTCTTTAGATCAGATCCAATAGTAATACAATATTTATTACAATTATTTGAATTTTCAGAATCTGATTTATTATTATTCATTTTAATAGAGTATTTACCTTTATTCTTAATATGATTATTTATAACTCTCCATGTATCTTTTTGGTATTATTGGTTTTTAGTTTACCAGAATAATAATTGTTTTCAAATTTTTTTTAAATGTTTTTTAAACAATTTTTATAATTTTTAAATTCCATCTCTAAAGTTATAATAGTTTTTTTTTAAAGTTTATTTTTCTTATGTATACATTTTAGTAGTGATTTCGTAATCCATGGTTTATTATTTATATAAAGCTTATTTTTGCTTTTTTTTAAAGGACAACTAATATTATATAATTTTGTAAACATGTTGATAAAATGGTTAAGATATTAATATTAGAAATTGAGTAAATATCAGTCCAGTCAACTTTTCTTAATGATACATTTAGTTTTATAATCTTATTTTGGTATAATATTATTATAATGTTTTCTTATATATTTAAAAATCGGCTTATCATTAGTCTTGTTTTATAATAAGTCAAAAATGTAGAATATAGGTAAGTGGTCACTTATATAAGTTATATATTATATCTTGGTTAAAATTTGTAAAAATATTTTCTATAAGTGAGTTTCCATTAGAATATATATTAGTAAATTTAGTTATTAGTTGTATAAAATTCATAGAAATAAATGTGTCAATAAAATACTTGGTTATATTATTATAATGTGAATGTAAACAATATTGAAATCACCTACAATAAACATATTTGTATGCGCAAGGTTATTAAAATTATTATACATTATATTAAATAACTTATTTATATTATAGGAAGGTGATTTATAAATACCAGAAATAAGTATATTAGTATTACAAAGAAACAAACTTAAAGATACCATATCTTATTCTTCACATATTGATAAACTTAAACTATATAATTTATTGAATATAATTGAATTATGTATATAAATAGAAACACCACATCCACGTTGATTGCTTCTAGTTGTATGTATGGCTGAATAATTTTTTAAATAAAAACTATGTTTATTATTCGAGTCCAACCTTGATTCAGTTATAACAAGTACATTAAATACTGCATTAATATAATGTAAATAATCAGTTAAGGATGTAAGTTATTTATAGTATTTACATTGTGTGAATATATTAATGGTATTTATATATAATTCATTATCACTATAATATGGAATATACGTATGTATATTAATATAATGTAAATAATTAGTTAAAGATGTAAGTTATTTATAGTATGTATATTGTGTGAATATATTAATGTTATTTATATATAATTCGTTATCACTATAATATGGAATATACGTATGTAAAGGCGATTTTATCAATTGTTCATCAGACATAACCCATGCTACCAAAAAGCTGTTTCTAGTTATAGATTAAGTTAGCTTTTGTATGGGTCGTGATTTATAGCTATTTGTGAACACAAAAGCTATAGCCAGGTAATCCATTATACACCTATATATATGCAGTTTACAAGCTTTATAGCAATATGGCTAATAAAAGGAATATAGATAAATAGATAGATAGATTAAAAGTTTATTGAATTACTGGTTATAGGTATACCTATATAAAGAAAGTTATAATTATATATAAACATATAATATATAACATATAAACAAAATATATAAATGTGATAATAGTAATACAAAACGACACGATACAAAAAAAACAAGAAATAAACTGAGAAGTAAAATAAAAATAAAACATTGGATTATACGAGCCGTTGAATCAATATATAGTATCTGATAGTGTAAGTTGTTAAACAGGAGAGGTAACAAAACCGAAGGTCTCGGTTTGGCAAAACCCATATAGGATGAATCAATTCCCAAGGGTGGATGAGTCCCTAGTAAGTAATTTGGTTGACGTCTCCTGGCGTTAAGCTACCGTAAACTGCTGACAGCAAGCATAATATCAGATACTACATATTGGTACAATTAATACGAAATAACAATAACATGATTGATACATTTGGTGTGAATTAATTTTTAACGGAAAAGTGTTACGGTTTTACAAGATGTAATTGTAAAGGGTAACGCGTTCCAGGAAGAGCAAACTCTATTTCCAAAATAATTCAGATGGCCGTTTGTTCTACATTTTTTCTTTCGTATCTTCACTTTAGGCCTTCTGCAATTGTTGCTATATAGATCAAATATATCAGTTGCATCCACATCGACAAGTCCCTTCAGTATCTTATATGTCAGGGTAAGATCAGCTAATAACCTGCGATGAAATAAAGTTTTAATATTGAGAAAAATAATTCTATCTTCATAAGACCGTTTAGTAAGGTTACATCTATAAAAAAGTATTTTACTGACATAGATTTGAATATTTTCTATATTGTTAGAATTGCATATGAAATTGTCTGGATTCCAGATAGATGAATCCGATTCCACAATAGGGCGAACGTATGATATATAGGCTTTAAGCAAGTATATATAATCATTGGTGATGAAACATCTAAATAATCTATTAATAATTAAGTGTGCTTTAATACATATAGTATTAATATGAGTATTAAAACTCATATTATCATTAAATGTTATGCCTAAATCCTTGAATGAGGTGTGTATAGGCAGTTCAAAATCATTAATGAAATATGAATGAACAGGGTTTTTATTACTAATTCGAATGACAACACATTTAGTAGGAGCAATTTCTAGTTCCCATCTCTTCATCCAATCACTAAGTTCATCAATAGCACATTATAAAGGTAAACAACTTTCTATGGGCTTAAAAGAATATAAAAGCTTAGCATCATCTACAAAGAGAGAAGAATATATGGGTGGTTTTATAATATTTGGTAAATCATTAATATAAATTAAGAATAACAACGGACCTATAACGGACCCTTGAGGAACACCAGATATAACTGGTGAGAAGTTAGAGAAACTATCATTAATTTAACACGTTGTTTTCTATCAAGTAAATAAGATTTTAACTATTTATAAAGAGTACCACTAACGCCATAATAAGATAATTTATGCAAAAGTTTAGAATGTTATACTTTGTCAAAAGCCTTAGCTAAATCAATATATGCAATATCCGATATTAGGAATGCATCTCTAGATTCATAAATTTTTTTATAAAAATATATTAGTTGCAATTCAGTTGACTTTCCAGCTAAAAATCCGTATTGACATTTAGTAATATAATTATTTGAACGTAAATAGAAAGTTAAATTATTGGAAAGAGTTATTTCAAAAAGAATGAGCATGCTAGGTAGAATGCTAATGGGCCGATAATATGCTGGTTTAGTAGCGTCACCTTTTTTGAATATTGGAATAATATGTGATATTTTCCAAATATCCGGACAAATCCCTGAATCTAGAATATTTGTAAAAATTATCGATAATGGATGACATAATTCAAATAATAATTTCTTTAATAATCCTTTCGGTATACCGTCTGGTGAATTATTGAATTTACTAGGTAGTAAACATAGAAATTTACATAATACCTCAGGTGTAGTAGGATAAGAGGATAGTGATGATGATATGTGAGATGATATGGATAATATGGGTATATTAATATTATAACTTTTTTAAATACAGAACTATATTGATAGGATAGGATAGGATGGTTTATTTATACACCAAATATGGTAAAGAAAGATTACCCTCACTGGTGTTGTGAACGAACAAACAAAACGAAACAATAACATTAAATAAGGTAGCAATATAATATATAAAAATAGAGATGGAACCAGATCAACATCAAGGAGAGGGTTACTTTAAGTTTAAATTTAAATAGTCTTTGAGACTATTAGCAAATACGTGAGGCGACTTCAATCTTCGTAGGCGGTAAGGCAACAGATTCCATGTAGTAGGAGCCATGCTTGTAAAGGAGCGAGAACGCATCACGTTACGAGTAACAGGTAAGTCAAGTAGTGTGGCATCAGACGAGCGCAGATGTGGGAGGATGTTGCGACGAGTGAGCAATGCACGTAAGTATGCAGGTCTGCCTAGGAATAGTGTTTTATGTGTTAAGCAGAGAAGCCTAAATTGGCACCGTTTTCTAAACGATAGCTATTTCATATTGCATTGATACGATAAACAAGACGCCTTGTCAAAATCAGATGATGATATTGAATTGTCAATTTCATTATACAGAGGTGATATAAAATTAGATGAGTGTAATTTCTTATTAATGAATTTATAAAAAGTGGATTTATTATTGGAAGATAAAACCTTAGATTCCAGATCAATATTATATTTCTTAATTTTTATATCAACATCAAGCTGGGCTAATCGCCAATTCATACGACTATTTTCATCACAAATAATATTGTGAAGATGTCGATATTTATTTAATAATTTTTTAATATGAATTGGATATCTATATTTTGTAATGTTAGGTAAAGGAGTATGTTTATTACATATAAATAAAAGCTTATTAATAAATATAATAAGCATATTAGAACCATTAATGGATGAATTTAGCAGATTATTCCAATTAATTGATAGAAGATCATTTTTAATAATATAATAATCTGATTTAAGGTAATTTGGAATTGGTAATATAGGAGAACTAGATATTGGTATATTAATACCACGAGGATAAACTAAACAATATAATATGTAAATACTACAATGAGAATCATATTCTATCGGATTAGTAGATATGATAGATGAAACCATTTTAATATCATTTGTTAGAATTAAGTCCAGAATATTCGAATTACGCGTATTAAAATTCACTAACTGCAATAATCCATTTTTTTGAGTAAACGAATAGAAATATTGTTCAACAGATGAGATTCCCAGACCATTGATCCAGTCAATTCCAGGTAGATTAAAGTCACCATATATAATGCTAGTTTTAGTGGAATCTGAGACACTCGAGATAATATCACATAATTTGATAGTATCATTGTGTGACATAGTTGGCGGTCGATATACAACAATAAGTAGGTAATTAAAGAAAACAATGTTTAATAATTCACAATTATGAGAAATAGAATGGCATAATGCATGGGCCTGATAATGATGTTTTATGTAGATTAAAATACCACCACCATGTGTATTCGTTAATCTATCTAATCTAAATAAACTGTAGAAGTTATTATCTGATATCAAACCATTAGTAATATCGTGATTAAGCCATATTTGCGTAAAAATAAGGATATCATATTCACGACTATTAATAATAGCCAATAATGTGGGTAGTTTATTGCATAAACTTCTATAGTTTGAATAAAATACTTTAATTAAAGGATCTAGTCAATTACCATTACTATTAGTATTATATGTTTTTTGATTAGTATCTATTGAGGATTTCCATTTATTATATTCAGTGGTTGAATAATCAATATTAGAAGTCCAATATATTACTACTCTATTATTATTTAGAGAAAAAAGTTTTAGTTCGTAATTTAATGTGCGAATATTAAAAACGCATTTGATATTACCTGGTTTCAGTGATGCTCCATTAAATAATATTTTACGTTTTAATCTATCCTCATAGGATGGTCAGGACGTAAAAATACTTTAGAATAAATATCAATATTATTTGTACGTACATTAATAAATGATTTCATTAATGATTGTATAGTATATGGGTTATTATTAAAATTAATTTTATAAAGTACTCTATTGTTCAATACAATGTTAGAAATATTAGCATTATTCATATCAATTTTCAAATCAGACAATAACTTATTAATAGTGGTTTCATCTTTGATACCAAAGATATTATCATAATGAAAAATATACATTAAGAATTTATTTATTAACTATAATATAGTATAACATATTTACAAATTTATTTATAGTATTATCATAACACATTCATCATATGTGTCTGTTGAAACGTTACTCCTATATTTCAAATCTTTATTTCGTAAATCTTCAAATAGTGCTTCCTCATCTTCTTGTACATGCCGATCTCCTACTGACTTATCCTGATTAACTGTAATAAACATAATTAATATATAATAATAAGTCAATAGCATAACATTTATTAATAATATAATTTAATATATTATTATATTAGGCAGAATAAATGTACATTTTGAAAAACTATTATAATTTGACTTTTTTTCTCTAGTAAATCATTTTGTGACATATTTCTCAGAAAATTTAGTTCTATTAAATTTAATCCCCGATTCTCCAATCTATACGTACGAAATTCACTACCTTATAAAACCCGTTTATTAGGTAAAATCCTTTATCATGCATATATATTGAAACTATAAATACCCATATAAATACTAAACCTATATTTAACACATATACAAATTCATTTGAAATACGACTTATATATAATTCTATATACTGGTCTCTTACACCAATTACCATAACTCTAACTCTCCTTATTGACTGGTAATCTTCTTACCTTAAATTTAAATCTTCCGTATCCTCATCTAGTAATCTCTCCATTAATACTAATTCAAACTCCACACCTAATATTCCTTCTAAAAATGCTAACTCCCCTTATTTTCCTGTAAAATCTACTCCATCTATTGATTTAAATAATTCCACCATCACAAGTTTCCTAGTTGTTCATTCACTAAAATCTATCTACACCTTCTCTAACTAAATCTGAATGACTATTTGAACACATTGCCCTAATAAATATTCGTTCTCTTCATTCCAATGCCTCATTCATATTACCATTCCTTTAAAAATCAGATTTTAGTATTATTGCATTAACGGACACATGAATATCTCAAGATGATTCCGACAGATTTGCCCTATTTTACAATTGTGGTTATACATTACTCTTATCGCCATTATTATCAGGTCGTGGTGGTGGGGTTGGCTTACTCGTAAAAACGTATCTACCTTTACCATGTATATCCATTTCCCATAACTTCTCCTACTCTGACTGCTTAACCATATCGTTCACCCAAAAACACAAATCTATATACATTACTGTCATTTATAGACCGCTTAAACCAAAATTCGCTTTATTGTTAAGTGAGTTTAACGATCTTGCTACTGATCTCATAAGTTCACCCATATACCACCCTATTATACTTGATGATTTCAACTATCATTTTAATATTACAAATGTCTTATCCCTATCACAACATGTCAATTTCCCAACTCATATAAATGGCAATATTATTGATCTTGTATTCTCCAGTTCTCTCCATTATTAAATCATGGTGAGTAATATTTCTAGGTTTGATCTACATTCCGATCACTTCTTAATCTCATTCAAAACTAATTTTACTATCACTCCTAATCAGAAAATACGTATAACATACAGACCCATTAAGAATATTAATTCCATGATATTCTTAGTTGACTTACATTCTGCTTTAGGTGACTACTGTTATTCTCCATTTATATTAAATTCTATACTATCCCATCTTCTCGATAAACATGCGCCTTCAAAAACCATATCAGTAACTCTACATCATAATACCTCATGGTTTACTTCCCACCTCATGTCCTTGAAACGAACACTTCGTAAATCTGAAAGAATATACATATCCTTGAGATCTTCATCTTCTAGAGCTTCATTCATTGAGCAACGTAAGATCTACAAGATAGCAATTTCCTATTCCATATCTAGCTTATACTCAGGTTATAAACGATTTTGCTTCTGATAACATACGACTTTTCAGACTAGCTAATACGTTGTTATCTTCACCAAAACCATCATTACTACCATCTATAACTAACATTTCTCCATTACAATTAAGCTGCCTTTTATCCAAAACATTTTCTAATAAGATTGAATCCATCATAATAATGATCAATAATCATACGCCTACTGCCAAATATCCTTCAATCATAGTTACCCAACCTATATCTGTTTTCTTAAGTTTTTTTCGTCCGCCATATATATCTATCATATATAAACTACTAAATGCATCCTCTTCGATATCTCCCTCCGATCCTGTCCCACTATCTATTTTTAAACATTACTCAGATTATCTATGTCCAACTATCTGTAATATCATCTCATGTTCCCTAAATTTCAGTACTGTCCCTTCTATTTTTAAACAAGCAATAATCACTTCCATTCTTAAAAAACCTTCACTCGATCCTGAATCACTTCTCAATTATTACCCAATTTCTCAGCTACCTTTGGTGAGTAAAATTTTAGAAAGAGTTGTCTCTCGTCAACTAATCTCCTACTTAACCGCTAATAATCTCCATATTCCTCAACAATGTGGTTTTCGCCGAGGACACTCAACATAAACAGCACACTTAAATGTAATGTATGTAATAACTTCTACCCTTAATACTACAAATTGCTGTCAACTAGTAATACTGGACATATCCAGTGCTTTCGATACGCTTGATCACAAAATTCTACTGTCCCGTCTACACCTGCTTGTAGTTAGTGACCATGCCCTCTCATGGTTTACTTCATATCTATCTAACCGTAGTAGTAGTGTACACATATATAATTCTTTTTATTCCCCTTCTCCTATGAAATATGATGTTCCTCAGGGATCAGAACTCGGTCCTTATCTTTTTTCAATTTATTTATACCCACTAAATATCTAATATATATTACCATCTTTATGCTGATGACATACAACTATATATGTTTCTTCCAACTAATTCATCACCAGATCTCAATAATCAACTCTCTAATTGTGCTAATGACATTAAAGAATGGCTTATTTCTAATAATCTTCTTCTTAATACCTCTAGAACTACATTGTTGAATCTGTCTCCATCACCAACTTACTTCCCTTCTTTTCTTATTGATAATATTGTAATATCTCCTTCTCCTACTGCATCTAATTTAGGTGTACTTTTTGATTCTACTCTTTCTTTCATTCCTCATATTACTGCCATCACTAAATCTGAAAATTATCATCTATTTATAATTAGAAAAATACGAAAATCAATTACTGTATCTCTTACTAAAACTCTACTTAATTACCTTGTCCTCTTACGTATATATTACTATTCCTCAATTCTATCAATCTTACATTATCATCTATCTCTCCCCTAAATCGAGTTATTCGTTCATCAATCCGTACAAAATTTAACCTACGTATTCGAGATCATTCTTCTACTTCCTCATACCAACACCTATCTCCATTGTTCACATTTAATAAACGCTCTGCTTGTCGCATATTATCTATTGTTCATTCCTCAATATATCTTCAAATTGCCCCTCTTATATTTTTGCTTCTCTTGTACAAAGAGCTTCCCTTCCATCACTTAGAAACCATGCATATCATATTCTATCTACCCCTATTCTACGTCCCTCAAAAATGAATACTCGGGCACTAAATTATATTGGTCCTAAGCTATGGAATTCACTCCCGCCCTATATTAGATCCATAAAATCGCATAAAACATTCATGAAATATATACAACAATTGATCTGGTGGGAACCTGAAATACTAATATTGTTTGTCATTATTATTTTATTTATTAATTTCCGTACGGCTTATTCTATTTTATTTTATTATTATTAATGGTATTTATCTTTTACCTACTTTTATTATTTGTATTCTATTATATACACTTTTGAGAAATCATTTATGATTTATTTAAGTGTCTAAATAAACATGCAATCAATCAATCAATAATTATCCTGCTGCTTTTTTTAGCTATACGCAAAAAGTATATGAACAAATTAAGATATAATATTTAATTATATATAAGTGAAGAGAAAATATTGGTAGTAATATTTAAATAAAAAATGACATAATATAGAATATATATATGTGAAATAAACTATATTTAAAAAAACTAATCATATTATATATATAACATTAAATGTAGCATATGTATAGGTATCAATATATATATATATATAGCATACATTGATATTTTAATTATGCTAGATAATTCCTATATATTTACATATAAATGCATGAAATTGTATTTACACTGAGGTATCTATTTAAATAGTATATCCATATATGGATATTATACCAGTTTTATATCAATATTTTATGATATTATCCTTTTGAGATATCGTATAAATGTTAATTAATTTTATTATATAAATTATAAATATTTGTAAATATAGAAATCAATTAATTATTATTAATTGTAAATTACATATTAATTATAGATACATTCTTACAAATTATTAAACAATTATTTCTTGATTATTATAGTATTTAAATTTGTGTAAAATTCAAATTTGTAATTATCTGAATATTTGAAAAAAATAATTTTTAGATTAGTATGCAATAAGTTTATTAGATATGGAATTTATTAGTTCATACCTGTTTGTTTCCCATCAATATGTAGATTTATAGGGTTTCCGGACTAAAGAACGAAGCCATTTCGGATATTATCGTTCAATAACTGCAGATCATATATGATCTATAGATAGGTCTTCCAAACAGTTATCCTACATATCATTTATGTATGTATATGTGTTAGCGTGTATGCATATATGTGTTTTTATGTGTGTATGTGTGTGTATGTATATATGTACATGTGTAATTAAATATGGAATAAATATGAAGGTTTATACATCGATGACAACTTAATTTTACTTGTTAATAATATAAGATTTTTAATTTAGTTAAAAAACACCATTATTTCATATTATAGAATCATATATTATTTGTATAAATATTTAAGGGATTCTTCTGTAGCTAATAATTACAATTTATAATTAAATTATTGTTATATAATCATACATTTTAATAGATATTTAATAGATAATATTTCTAATTGAATTATGGAATTATAGTTTTATTTTAGAAATAATGTTATATTAACTAAGATATATAATATACATACACACACATATGTATATATATATATATTTATATTGTGAAATATCACATGAATATTTCTAATGAAACCTATCTATTTCATAATGAAATTATATAGGTTTCGCTTAAGACATAACACTTCTACTAGATAGTTAAGCCCTGCCATTAAGCTATAACCAAACATATATACTGCCAGTATTCCTAGTGATGTTCAGCTGATCTTGCTGAGCTGAGAGTACTGCGATACTTCACAGGTGATACCTCAGATATGTAGATAACAGATATAATGTTAACAATTCCCCGGCTATACCTGAGAGGGAGTATACCTAAATGTATAGAAAAATATTAAATAGAGCTACTTTTCTATCATTTGAATTTCCCTTATTTAAACAAATATATGTTTCTATATAATATATAATAATTTCTATAAAATAGTATATTATGTTTTCATATAATTTAATTATAATTAGTGATTTTAAAAGTTGTAGGCGGTTATGGTACATAATCCAAACAAGCTATATTTTATATATTGATATTCACTAGTGCAACCTTTTAGTAGTATATATTGGGACTAATATTATATATCCTAATGATAAATGATATAATATGTGTTATCAATATGTATTCATAGTATGATCATGCATTATATGAGTTATTAATAAATTATTATTACCATAATATATGATACCTGATCAATATCTATAATATTTTTGTAATACTATACGCTAGAACGCCCACAAAATAGTGTATTCGAATTAGTAAATTTATAATAGCATAACTACAAACACATATATATATATATATATATATATATATATATATATATATATATATATAATACTATATATAGATATCACAATTATATGAATATGAATCATAAATATTATTTAAATAAATAACGTGTAATATTGTATAAATTTAATAATTATACTAATATTAAATATTAGTATAAATATACAATTACAATGCAGGATTAATCTTATAATATTATATTATAATAAAATGAATACTATATATATATACTACTTAAAATTAAATGTATATAATAATAAAGAATTATCATATTTATTATACTTTCGTTTAATGCATAGTATATATATTTTTCAAAGCGTGAAGCTTTTAACCATAATCCTAATATATAGTGGATAATGTATATTAATTGTATCATTAGCTTGAAATATAATGTATAAAATACGTTGAGAAATTATAAGATGCAATTATATTCAGATATTATTTAGTAGGTCCTATGACGCTTGTGTGATGTGATGGTTTTTTCAAAATGCTGATATCGGCCATGTATGGTTTTAGGGGTACCTGATAAAAAAAACTGTATACTTATACAAACACTTATTCCAATAAATAAGTATGCCGGCGTTTAGTGGGTAACTTATTTTTTAAATCGTGAACCATTTGCTGAAAATTGATATCGGCCCCCAATATGTCATGTGTCAAACCGAGAGTTCAAGTAAATATTTATCGTTATAAATCTTATTAAATTATTTACCTAGTAGATAAGTTGTTTCCTATATATGCATACATATCATAATACTGTATGCTTATTTATTAATATAATATCATACACATTGTTTACTTGAACTCTCAGTTAGACATTTGGCATGTTTGTGGGCCGATATCAGTCTAAATATGACTTATTTACTACATAATTTAGAATACATTTTATATGTATTTAATATTAAATATATATCTTAATTAATAATTTGTATATTCTTACATTATAATTAACATATATATAATATATTTATATATATATATATATAATATATATATATATATATATATATATATATATATATAAATATATATATATATATTACTATTATAATAATAAATATTATTAATCATTATGATTATCATAATTTTTAATATTCCTAAAAAGTATTATAGTCATAAGCTTGATTTAAATATTTAAATATTTATTATAATAAATTATATTTTATAATAGTATTATTAATATATATATATATATATATATATATATATATATATATATATATATATAAATAAATAAATAAATCCAATTTGTCATTCCTCTCCAACAGGCAAGGAATAATGGGGAAATTAATAAACAAGTTAATGTTTTTACTAGAATTTCCCAATCATCATATTTTTGGATAGTCTGGATTCTCATAAAATAAATAAAATATACATATAATTAAGAATTTAAAAAATTAAAATTACTCTAAAAATATAGATAAATATAAATTATTAAAAATAAAAAATGGAGTTGCACCTGAACATAACATAAAATAACATAACATAAAAGAATAATAAAAATAAAAAATAATATTTTTGATTTTATTTTATTTTTTGATTTTAATTTTTTTTTTTTTAAATTAATAATTGAATTAATGATTATGTATATATATTTAAAAATTATAATACTGAAAAGAACATTACATTATATAAACGAAATAAACATGAAGTGTATATATAATAAAAATTAAAATTAGAGATTTTTTTTAAAAGTTAATACTGTAGGGGAAAATACTTTAATAAACAAATAAACAATGAGTAAATAAATATATTAAAATAAATGAATAAAAATAAGAAAAATAAATCTATTAACAAAATGTATATGAATAATATCTATTAATACTGTTTTAAGAGGTATTTTTTTTAATATTTAAAAAAAAAAATTTTTTTAAATCTATTGAAATTAAATTGTATACATGGATGTAGAGTAAGAATATTAAAATTATAATATTATTAATTAATATTTATATTAAATATTAAATATTAAATATTTAAAAATGTTAATGATTTTTTCTAAATTATTTAGTAAATCAGTCATACATAAATATTAATATATGATTTTATATATCAAGCATATTATAAAATCACTATATTTACCTTATACGAATATAATTGTCGTTGAATATAATAAAGATAGTCAGTAGTTAATGAATACATGCTTATAAAAGTAAATAATTAAAATTGCATCATATTTTGATTTTGATAATAGGCCTATATATAAAATTTAAACTTTGAACTTTTCGTGTCAATAAAGTAATTTTAAGAAATATATAAATTGTTTCCATTTTAATTATATATATATATATATAATAACATGTTGTTTGCATAGATTTATAGTTTACATACACTTTATGATAATTATCATTAACTTAAAAGTTACTTTAAAAGTACAAATATATGTATTTAATTACGCATAAACTATACATATATGCATACACCATTGTGTTTATATAGCAATGAGTTTTATTAATTGTCTTACAACCCATTAGGAATTTATCACAACTAATTATAATAACATATTAAAATATTTCAGTAATTAATCAGAAAAACTGTATATGAATAAATTATTCAATAATCATTATTATAATGTACATTTAAAAATCTACATATTTATAAAACTACAAAAAGATATCGATAATAAACCTTTACAAATTATTAAAATTAGTTGATATAAATTAGTATATACTAAATTACTTTTACTAATTGTAATATTTTTTGCAAATAATTCTAAAAAAATCTAGATAAATTTGGATGAATTTGGAAACTAATAAATCCGGATATATTTTTTCCAGATAAATCAAAAAAAATATCCGAATAAATTTGGATGGAATTGAAAACTATTAAATACAGATATTATTTAATTGAAAAAGCATATATAAAATATTAGTAATAATACAAATTGAAAGATGACAACTTGGGAGAGCGAGGATGAAGAAGAAATTGTAAAATAGTGTATAATAAAATAACTCAATAATTTATTTTATTTTTAATTAAGCAAAACAAATGTTTTATATTTATTTAAAATATGTTAAATTTAATATTAGAAATATTATAAATTATGCAGCAATATCATAAAAATACATTCATTTTTATATACTTCACAATCGGGATTACAAATCATATAATTTACTAAATACGAACAATGTATCAGTTCGATATAATAATCATTAATACCAGAGACAAAACAACCGATGTTATCTGAAGTAAAGTTATAGAGGTCATATAAATAACGTAATTTTGAATAAACTTTACAAACAAAATTAATATTATCATTAGTTTCCATAACAATACATATAAATTCCTAATATTCATATATATTATTTAGATGTTTAATTTATGTTAAAGACTCTTTGTTCCACAGCAATCAAGCGTCTAAAGTAAAAACAAAAAACAATATAACGGAACATAAACGACAATAATAAACTAATAATAATATAAATAGGAATACAGAAAGTACTCAACATTAATATAAATTGTAAATAAAATTGTAGATATTAATAAATAGTGATAAAAAAAATGATCAGGGAAATGCAATAGTAAATAGATATGTTTTTAATAGAGATTTAAAAGAGGTGGTGGATTGAGTGGAGCATAGATTATGTGGTAGTTTATTCCATAGATAAGGGGCCGATATGTGCCATGCACGAATATTAGTGGTATGTAGATTAAGCTTAGAGGGTAGATGAGAAGGTAAGAAGTAGTTGAACGGATAGATATAGTATGAGTAGGAATAGAGATTAAGGAAGATAGATATTCAGGTCGGTTGTGGTGAAGAGAGTTATGAGTTAATAGAAGAACTTTAAATATTATTCTAAATTGTATTGGTAATCAATGCAATCTATGTAAATATGGGGAAATATGTATTTGGGAAAAGCGATCAATTTTAAAAATTGATCGTACTAACGCATTCTGTAGTATTTGTAATTTTTTAATTTGATAGCCAGGTAAGGAGAAAAGGAGAATATTTCAGTAATCGAAAAGCGGTAATATGAAAGATGAGGCGAGAGTTATAGAAATACTTAGGGAGATGGAGTTACATATTAGACGGAAAGAGTGAAGATGAAAGTTTATAGATCGAAGAAGATTTAAGATGTGGCGATGAAAAGATAAAGAAATATCGAAATAAACACTAAGATATTTAACATTATCAGAATATAAGATATTATGATTGTTAACCATGATAAATGGTGGGACTGTTAATGGGCGTCTGGGAGAAGGGAGGTGAAGAAATATAGTTTCTGTTGTATTGGGATTCAGTGATAGAGAATTATTTGAAAGCCAAGTATAGATTTATTACAGTTAGACATAAGATTGGTAGCACAATTTATATCAGAAGTGCATTACGTTAAGTTGTATATCATCAGCGTATGAGTGGACTTATATAAGGGAAATTTAGAAATTATATCAAAAATAGGAAGTAGATAAATATTAAGAATCGGTCCTAATACAGAGCCTTGGAGGACTCCGTAAGAAATAGTTCTAGGAGATGATATGTGCCCATTGATAATAATAGAAGAAGTACGATCAGAAATGTATGACGCAAACCATTTAAGTGTAATACCGGTGATACCAATATTAGCCAATCGTGATATGAGAAGACTATGGTCAATTGTATCAAATGCTGCGCTAAGATCAAGTAGAACAAGAATTATTCCATATGTATTATTAAGGTCACATAAGATATTTGTTGTTACCCTGGTTATTGCTGTTTCAGTAGATTTTTTCAGTACATAAGCACTTTGGAAATTACAAAGTATATTATTAGTAGTCAGGAAAGAAGATAGTTATTTTGAAACGACTCTTTCTAAGGTTTTAGAAAGTATTGAAAGATTGGAAATAGGTCTATAATTATTAAAAGATGAGTGGTCAAGAGAAGGTTTTTTAATTATAGGAGTGATAAGAGAATGTTTGAAAATGAGGGGG
The DNA here is from genome assembly GCA_964019155.1 of Osedax fenrisi. Taxonomy (NCBI): domain Eukaryota; kingdom Metazoa; phylum Annelida; class Polychaeta; order Sabellida; family Siboglinidae; genus Osedax; species Osedax fenrisi. The sequence continues at coordinate 7,472,915 of OZ025241.1, read as the reverse complement.
ACAGTACCAGAAATAAGTGATTCGTGGATGATATGAGCTATATTTGATATTATATAATGAGCTATATCATTTAGTAATTTTAAAGGAATTTTATCAATAAAAGAAGAGCTGCGAGAATTTGTAAGTAAACAAATTAGTTGATCATTAGAATGTAGTAAAAAGGAAGTTAGTGTATTAATTGTAGAGAACGATATAGCTATAGATATAGGTTTGGGTAATGACGAAATAATATTTGTGATTTTATCATTGAAAAATGAATCAAATAAAGTAGGTAATTCATCATTAGTAAAGTCAGGATATGGCGATTTGTGTCTTCTACCAAGTATGCTATTTGCTAACTTAAAAAGTGAATTGCTATCATGTTGCATAGAAATAAACTTGTCATGTGTAAACATAGCTTTAGCGTTAATGAGATCGATACGATGTTTATTTTTCAAATGTATCATTATAAATTATTATATACATATACAATTATGTATTAATTATAATGAATTGTACGAATTATTTATGAAAGCGATCTAAAATTGTATAATTTTACCAGCTACTGTATATTGTTAATCAAAGATTTTATATTTATTTTCAAAATATATTATATTTCAAAATTATCCAAACAAAAATAAGAGGTAAATAACGTAAACTTTTAAATAACCGCATATAAAATATAAGATTTGTACATTTATCATTCTATATAGTTTATATTTATATATAAATTAAAAAAATATAAAATATATAGAATATTAAAAATATAAAATGAATTTTTCGACATCTTCATCATCGTATTGAGCCAAATTAAATATAATAAACGCAAACTAATAATAAAAATATGAATAAAATATTAAAATAAAACTGAATAAAATATAATAAACGCAAACTAAAATTAAAAAAATTAATAACATATTAAAAAAAACTAATAAAAACAATAAAATAAATTAACTATACAATTCAACAATCGGGCTTCTTGAAATTATCATATTGGCATTTTCTCGGTACATGGTTATATAAAGTTTTTGATAAATCCAGTTTATGGATTTATCTCTATTTTCCATATGTTTATCAGCCCATCGTTTAGAAATATAGCTAATTATATATGTATCAATTTGACCTCAAGTACCAAATGTTTCAGCAACGAAATGGAGAAAAATAATGCCTGTATCATGACGATTATTAATATGTTTCGATTTTTTTATTATTATTCAATTGATGTTGATTTTAATTTTGTTAATTATAACATGTTCACAAATACTTTATTTAAATATAACTAAATAAAAAATGAATATAATTTCAAAAACAATGTAATTGGTGGATATTAATATTAGAACAATACTAATAATATAAATAACACAAAAATAATTAAAATACGCACCTATATTTATAATTATAATACAATCGAAACGATATTTAAAATCTAATCTATGAATAACGCGACTGTAATTTGGTTGCTATGTAAACAAAGTGAGAATATAACAATCAGAGTTAAAATAACCTATCACCGGAGACAAGGATCGAGTTGTTCGATTTAGGATGTATGGAGAATTCCTCGAGTGTATTATAATGATATAATATCCATCTAGAATATATCCCGAGTAAATCGCAAATCAAGATCGTATACCTAATAAAGCTACAGGCTGGGAATAATTAATAATATATGACCAAACGAGAACAATGATAGCACGTATGTGTATGTTATTTGGTGTAAATGTATGTTGTTTATCATTGAGAAGAGTAATAAACCAATGTTTAGATTAATGCTACAGCATATGTAGTATACATCGTACGGTATACGTTAAGAGTTATTTCCAGAGCATACTGATTCATTATAGATTATATAGATATGATGTTCATGATACTATTTTATTAAAACATAGACATGTTGTTTCAATATTGGTGATGAAATCGAGGTTTAAAAAAAATTATAATTAAAAAAAAAATCTCGAAATGTCGTTACTCCTATGTAATTGTATTGTATATACTTATTTTACTTTCGTCGAGCTCTCGCTCGACCCAATTTTGACAGTTTCTTCCATTTACCACGATCCATCATCACAGAACGAATCTCATCGATACTCTCAAGGTCAGTTTGATGTTTTAGAGCATCTACAAATGTAAGCTGCATGATATGCTATAGCATTATATATACATTGTATATGTTTATAAATAATTGTTCTTAATGTCATTTATTTGAATTTTTACATTTTATTTGTATTTTATTGTAATGGGTGTATATAATAATGAGTAATTTTCTTAAATACTATATTCTTCTAATAGATAACATTAATATATAGTAAATATTATCTCTAGTATCCATAATTAAAATATTAGTTATTAGATAATTAATTTAAACAATTAAAACAAATTATAATATATAGTGATTAATGAATTGTTTTGTTATTGTATATAATATAAATTTATCACATATAACGGTTCTGTAAAAAATTATGAGAGGTCAAATAAAATTCTGGAAAATCCTATAATTTGAAAAAAAAATCCTAGAAATAAAATGAATTTTTTTATAAATTTTATATTATATCATACGTTTCACATATTCTGAAAATGTCATGATATTAGTTAAATTATAAATGTGAAAAATATACATATTTATTTTTGTTGTGTACATTTTCCTATCTATTCCCATGTTAAATTTTTTTTAAAGTTACCATGGCTTTGCATGGCCAATATTGACCTCATTTACAAAAAATTGTTTGGGTATTCTCAATACTCAAATTTAAATGAATCTTAATGAAGTAGCCGAATACATGATCAACATTATGTTTAAAATAACTCTTAGTGTTTGACGTACACAGTAGGTAGGTGTGCTTACCCAGCTAACAGTAAGAGCAGCATCATATCAGCATAACAGCATATGTTAGAGCCTCAAATGTTTACATTGTGCTATTATGCTGCCATTATGATGCTATAAAATGTATATTATGCTGCTATTAATTTGTCATTCTATTATGCTGCTGTCATGCTGATATTATGCTGCTATTATGCTAATATTATGCTGCTATTAATTTTAAAAGTATATTATGCTGCTATTATGCTGTTATTATTAGAATAGCAGTATAATAACAGCATAATGGCATCATAATAGCAGCATAACATCAGCATAATAGCATGACAAATTAATAGCAGTATAATAGACGTTTAATAGCAGCATAATGGCAGTATAATAGCACAATGTAAACATTTGAGGCTCTAACATATGCTTTTATGCTGCTATTATGCTGCTCTTACTGTTAACAGGGTATTAAGAAATATCAATCCCGTTACCTTACGATGTTATTGTTATTCGAGTTAAGAATTTATCTTTTCGTAATTTCGTAAAGGGTAACGAGTGAATTCGTATTTAATATAGATTTAAATTCACGAGTTCATTAATAACTAGAAATATGAATTAAGAAATTATCTAATGTATTGCATTCGCAGGTAATATATTTGTATACATGTAGAATTAGTATAATACTAATACGTTTATATTTATACTTTCGAATATATATTTCATATATATATTAGCTTAAATAAATTATCTATAAATCAATCAATAAAGTTAAAGTATAAATTGAATATTTCGTGATGCCACTTACAAAATAATATAATTTATTTCTATTTTCAATTAATTTTACACTATCTTTTATTTCTATTTTTTCGTTTATTTTTACAATATAATGTATTGCTATTTACGATTATTATTCATTTATTTTTTGGTAAGTGAAAAACGTTTTAATTTCCTTAATTTTTTAATTTAGTATTAATATTTGTTTATTTCTATAACGTATGTTATAGTTATCAACTATTTATAATTTATACTTTCGATTATATATCTCGACTATATTTGCTTAAATAAATTATCAATCAATCAATACGGTAAATAAAGTGACCTTTATTAAATTCAGTATTCATAATAAATACATAATTTAAACAATTTTTAAATTTCATATGAAATAAATATATATTATCACAAACACAAAATTAATGTATTCATATCGTTATAAATATATCTTCATATCCAACATAATACCATGTACATTTGTATTGATAATTCTCGAGTAAAACATATATATTGTATACTATTATAATGTAGTAGATATCAATTTAAAATATAATAGCAATATTATAATAGGTTCAAAGTTGAATATGTAACATGTAATATAACATCGGCGTTAACTTATTATTGATTTGAATATATATATATATATATATATATATATATATATATATATATGTGTAGTATGGCAACTACGTGTATAACTGTGTGTAGGTATTTATAAATATGTTGTGCATGAAGTATACATGTGTTATGTAATTTAGATAAATGTTAATTTAATATATTTTGTGATTTGTGTTTTTTATATAATTTGATTTCTGGTGTGTAAATTTCAATTAGTTGACGTGCCTTGAACGAATGTAAATGTTATGTAATTTGGATGAATGTTGATTAAATATATTTTGTTATTTGTTTTTTATATAATTTGATTTCAGTTTTGTAAATTGTAAAAGAGAGCGTAGTTTATAATTAGATTAACTAGTTTAATCTAGTTATCTAATTAGAGATACGCCCACTACGCCCATCACGTGATTTCGTTATTATCGAGAAGTTCGGTATGATATGGTTTATTAGTGCATACAGCGTACACTGAAATGCTAGTAAATCATATCATATTAATTGTGAGAACTTCTCGATTGATACATATTTAATCATGCTTGTTGATAATATGATGTTTAATATGTATTCATATTTGTTTTAGTTTGAGGTTTCCTCCATTCGCGATTCGTCAAATACGTCCATCCTCCATTCCCCATATACCCCCATCCACGAAAGCACCTATTCCCTATCTACCCCATCCTCGAACCACACCCCACCCCCATCCATGTCCATCCAGGAACCACACCACATTCCCCATCCACGTCCAGTTTCCATTCAATAAATCTATAACCTGTCGAGAACTATCATTCTCCGTTTTCCGGAGACAACATTGGTGACAGCGGCGACCGACGGCGCATAATTTGATTGGACGGAAGGGAGACGCTATATTACGGGAGACGACGACGACACGGTACGACGAGAAGGGACGACACGTTGAATAATACGAGACGCGACAATATCGGTGCACTAATCCGGAGGAACCTTCAACTTTCACGCTAGTTAATTTAATTATAAAATACGCTCTCCCAGCTAACAGTAAGAGCAGCATAAGAGCAGCATAATAGAATAACATAATAGCCGCAAATATTTACATTGTGCTGTTATGCTCTTATAAAGTTTGATTTTGTTGCTATTATGCTGCTTTTATGCTGCTATTATAACGTATATTATGCTGCTATTATGCTGCTTTTATGCTGCTTTTATGCTGCTTTTATGCTGCTTTTATGCTGCTTTTATGCTGCTTTTATGCTGCTATTATGCTGCTTTTATGCTGCTTATATGCTGATATTATGCTGCTGTTATACTGCTTTTATGCTGCTTAAATGCTGCTATTATGCTGCTTATATATAAGCATATATGCTGATATTATGCTGCTGGTATTCTGCTATTAGAAAGTCTATTATGCTGATATTAGAAATTATATTATGATGATGATGATGATGATGATATTGAGTTTATTAGCATTAAAATAGGGTGTTATTATGTTACCATTATAAAGTCTATTATGCTTCTACTATGGTGTTATTATAAAGTCTATTATACTGCTATTATAAATGCTATTATGTTGATATTATGCTGCCATTAATTTGTTATTCTATTATGCTGCCCTTAAAACTATAGTATGCTTACATTAAAAGTATAGTATGCTGCTATTGCTATTGCTCTTATGTTAACATTAACATTATATTACTAATTATTTATCTAATATTCTTACAATATAAAATATATATTAATAAATAAGTAGTATGTATTTAAATAAAACTTTATTACAGTAAAATATATATTCACATATATTCTCATAAATACACATTATTAATCACATTTCTTATATTTCATCATTAGCTGTAATAGTTAAAAAATATGTAAAAAGGAAGAATTTTAATAAGAAGATCAATCTAATTATATTATAAATTTGTGTTAGTGAATAAAGAATAATAATAAATTATGAAATAATGTTAGGTAATATATATTATATTTATTAAATTAATAAATAAATAATGTTAATGGGTATTTTATAATTCATAAATATTAACTGTTCGCATAAATAACTTGTATTTCATTTATGAGTTGTATTATTTAAATGTTATATATATATTATATAATATTAATATATATGCCTATAGGCATATATAGTGTGTATACACAGTGTGTAATACACAAATATACATATATGTATAGAAATAACCTTAGACTTTGAATTGATGACATTTTGCTCTCTTCGAACCTAAAAAGTATTATAATATTCTATAGCACATAATATTAAATATTTATAGTATATATATATATATATATATATATATATATATATTTGAAATCTGTGTTCATATTTATTTAAATAGTTTGCGAAATCTTTGGAAAAACTTTGATATAAGTTAGACAAATTATAATAAAGTATTGTACTTCAAGATTATATATATATATATATATCGATATATTATATATATATATATATATATATATATATATATATATATATATATAATTACGTATATAATTACGTATATATACTATATATATATATATATATATATATATATATATATATATATATATATATATACATATATATATATATATACTAGCTGTTTTGGCCCGGTGTATGTGCGGGTAGTTGATAATTATGAGTTATTATTAAAAAATTGCATAATCTAGGAGTATTTTAGAGTATAAGAAATATATTAGTTATTTGATTTAAATTAATTATGTTATAAAAAAAAATATTGAGAAATTAATATAATATACATAATAAATGGGAGTTAACCCTATCTGAATTAGCCCTATCGGAGTTAGCCCTCTCTGAGTTAGCCCTATCTGAATTAGCCCTATCGGAGTTAGCCCTATCGGAGTTAGCCCTATCTGAGTTAGCTCTATCGGAGTTAGCCCTATCTGAATTAGCCCTATCTGAATTAGCCATATCTGAGTTAGTTTATCTAAATTAGCCATATCTGAGTTAGCCCTATCAGAGTTAGCCCTATCTGAATTAGCCCTATCTGAGTTAGTCATATCTGAATTAGCCCTCTCTGAGTTAGCCATATCTGAATTAGCCCTATCGGAGTTAGCCCTATCGGAGTTAGCCCATATCTGAATTAGCCCTATCGTAGTTAGCCCTATCTGAATTAGCCCTATCTGAGTTAGCCCTATCTGAATTAGCTCTATCGTAGTTAGCTCTATCTGAATTAGCTCTATATGAATTAGCCCTATCTGAATTAGCCTTATCGGAGTTAGCCCTATCTGAGTTAGCCCTATCTGAATTAGCCATATCGGAGTTAGCTCTATCGGAGTTAGCTCTATCTAAATTAGCCCTATCGGAGTTAACCCTATAGGAACACCTCATCTCTCAATAAAATAAGTTATATACATTCGTATAAGAATTGTATAATTATGAAATAAATTAAAATAAATTTAATAAATCGTACGAAATTACCTCGTACGAGATTACTGGTAAACATAAATCTCATTGGATTAAACTAATGTTATTAAAAAGTTCCACCTAATTAATATAGTATACATAATAAAATAGATAAATAGCTCTATCGGAGTTAGCCCTATCTGAATTAGCCCTATCTGAATTAGCCATATCTGAGTTAGTTTATCTAAATTAGCCATATCTGAGTTAACCCTATCTGAATTAGCCCTATCGGAGTTAGCCCTCTCTGAGTTAGCCCTATCTGAATTAGCCCTATCGGAGTTAGCCCTATCGGAGTTAGCCCTATCGGAGTTAGCCCTATCTGAGTTAGCCCTATCTGAATTAACCCTATCGGAGTTAGCCCTATCTGAGTTAGCCCTATCGGAGTTAGCCCTATCTGAGTTAGCCCTATCGGAGTTAGCCCTATCTGAATTAGCCCTATCTGAGTTAGCCCTATCTGAATTAGCCCTATCGGAGTTAGCCCTATCTGAATTAGCCCTATCGGAGTTAGCCCTATCTGAGTTATCCCTATCTGAATTAGCCCTATCTAAATTAGCCATATCTGAGTTAGTTTATCTAAATTAGCCATATCTGAGTTAGCCCTATCAGAGTTAGCCCTATCTGAATTAGCCCTATCTAAATTAGCCATATCTGAGTTAGTTTATCTAAATTAGCCATATCTGAGTTAGCCGTATCATAGTTAGCCCTATCTGAATTAGCCCTTCTGAATTAGCCCTATCGTAGTTAGCCCTATCTGAATTAGCCCTATCTGAGTTAGCCCTATCTTAATTAGCTCTATCGTAGTTAGCTCTATCTGAATTAGCTCTATATGAATTAGCCCTATCTGAATTAGCCTTATCAGAATTAGCCCTATCTGAGCTAACCATATCTGAATTAACCCTATCGGAGTTAGCCCTATCTTAATTAACCCTCTCTGAGTTAGCCCTATCTGAATTAGCCCTATCGGAGTTAGCCCATATCTGAATTAGCCCTATCGTAGTTAGCCCTATCTGAATTAGCCATATCTGAGTTAACCCTATCTTAATTAGCTCTATCGTAGTTAGCTCTATCTGAATTAACCCTATCGGAGTTAGCCCTCTCTGAGTTAGCCCTATCTGAATTAGCCCTATCGGAGTTAGCCCTATCGGAGTTAGCCCTATCGGAGTTAGCCCTATCGGAGTTAGCCCTATCGGAGTTAGCCCTATCTGAATTAACCCTATCGGAGTTAGCCCATATCTAAATTAGCTCTATTGTAGTTAGCCCTATCTGAATTAGCCCTATCTGAGTTAACCCTATATGAATTAGCCCTATCGGAATTATCCATATATGAATTAGACCTATGAATTGTATAATTATGAAATAAATTTAAATAAATTTAAAAATCGTACCAAATTACCTCGTACGAAATTACTGGTGAAACCATGAATCTCATTGGATGAAACTAATGTTATTAAAAAGCTCCACCTATTGATTATTAGAGGCGAATTAATTAAAAATCTTAATTTATAAATCCACTTTAATATATGATAACACGGTACAATGTAACATGTTGATAGTGCATATTAAAGAGGAATAAAATATGAGTATAACTGGTGTCTTCCGATCTTGCATTTATTTTTTAATTTCGTAGAATCGTCGCTTCGCGACGATGCCGCATTGTTATATGTTTAGAGAAATATATATATAAATATACATATATATACGTGTATGTGTCTGTGTGGAGTTAACTAGAGAACCGGGGGAATGTTATATTAGTTTGACTAAATAAATCGACACATATACATTTTGCCATTCAAATAATTTGTTGTTCATGTTAAATCTTTCGTGGAACTTTATTGATATATTATAAAAAATGTGAAATATTTATAAACAATTTGTTGAAACTATTTTTTAAATTTTGTTGTATTTTATATATTTTTCAACTAATTGTTGAAATGTTACTATATTAAGATATTATAATTATATAAATATTATATTTAAAAAAATATATTTTGTAATATTTTGAATTATTTGTTGTATTTTTTAAAATATTTGTTGGAATATTATACAAATATTTTTCCACTATTATTTGAAATATTTTGCATAATATTTTTCTAATTTTTTTTGTATTTTAGCTATACTTTATTTTATATATATACTAGCAATGTAGTATAATGAATAGATATAATTAATAAATAATAGATCTAATAGGCAAACAATCAAAAATCGAGACATAATAATATTAGAAATTATAGAATAAATATGTGGGAGGATCATATGATCTAAATATGAGGCATGCGGGTAAATTTCACTGCTATATATTTATATTAGTGTTGTCAAATTTTCTAAAAAGTAAGTCTCAGTATCGTATCAGTATCATTCAACAGCTGTATCAGTATCGTATCAGTATCATTCGACAGCTGTATCAGTATCGTATCAGTATCATTCGATAGCTGTATCAGTATGGTATCAATATCGTTTGACAGCTGTATCAGTATCAGTATCAGTATCATTTGACAGAAGTCTCAGTATCGTATCAGTATCATTTGACAGAAGTCTCAGTATTGTTTGACAGAAGTATCACTATCAGTATCGTTTGATAATTGTATCCGCATCGTTTGACAGCAGCATAAGTATCGTATAGTGATGTAAACTGTGCACTTAATGGCAGTGTAGTTTCTTCTTCGATATGAATCATCTCTTAAATGTATATACAATATTTAAAATGAATACAAAAATTTAAAATAATGATGTTGATGGTTGCACGAATAATTTTAAAATGATGCAATGTGGATTAAAAGTGTCGCGGATACATACGAAGGACGGGGTAGTTTGATTGACATTGGCGCCTATTCACACAAATGGAGGCTAAGCTGAGTAATAGTGTCGCGGATACATACACAGAACCGCTATGTTGGTTGAAAATGGCGCGAATAAATATAATCCCAAAGGTAAACATTGGAATGTATTTTAGATATCCAATAATAAAAATCCGAAATAATATGAATATAATATTTAAAGTCCGAAATAGTCCGAATCTAATAGTTAAAGTCCGACATAGTCCGAGTTAAATATTAAAGTCCGGTCCGAGTCCGGTCCGAGTCCGATATATCATAAATTATACTGTATCAGTCCGGTATCAATGACCTAAAGTCCGAAATCCGGGTCCGAAGTCCGGGTCCGAAGTCCGGGTCCGAATGACAACGCTAATTTATATGCATATCAGTGAAGAATTATACTAGATATCACAACAAAATTAAATTAAATTCAAATGAAATAAATTAATTTCAAATGAATTAATAAAAATCAATTCAAATTACATAAAAACAATTCAAATGGAATAATAAAATTAAATTCAAATGAAATAAAATGAATTAATAAAAATCAATTCAAATTAATTGAATCCACATAACATATATAATAAATATATTTATATAAAATAGTATATTATAACTATTACATACTTTTTCCATATAAGTTAATTTTATAAGGATTATAAGGATTTTGTAAATTGTAATATTGATATTATACATGCATGTATGCATACATGCATATATAAATTGTAATATATTATATATATATATATATATATATATATATATATATTATTCATTAAAGTAATGCTACACATTTTCCTTACAAGTTATTGTATTCCATGGAAAAATAATATTGATTAATAATATAAAGCACTCTAATTAATATTATTTTTAATATGTTAACTTATTTAAAGTAAAATTAAAAAAAATTAAAAGTATTATATTAAAATTTAAAAATTGTTATTATAAATTAATATTAACTTATTATAACTTATATATATTTATATATATATTAATATATATATTAAAAATATATATAAAATATATATTTAAATATTAAGTTACATTATTTATCTTATATCATGCTACAATATATACTATTAAATATAATTAATTATAACCTTGTAGCAATGTACTCTCCTTACTCTCCTCGTAATCTTAATTATTTAATAGAAGAATATATATTATATAAGTAAAACGAGTAAATTGGGACGATAAATATATATCGTCACATAAATAATAGCCCTACATAATATTATTGGCTCTCTAAGATTATTACCAAAGATTAGTATTATTATTATTACTTAGGTCAAGGTTTAAATTCAAAATTTAACTTATTATAATCCAATTAAAATTAATAAGGATTATAATGTTTGTTTTTGTGTATATTATGCTGCTATTATGCTGCTATTATAAAGTTTGTTTTTGTGTATATTATGCTGCTATTATGCTGCTATTATAAAGTTTGTTTTTGTGTATATTATGCTGCTATTATGCTGCTGTAGTATGTATATTATGCTGCTATTATGCTGCTATTAATTTGTAATTATATTATGCTGCTATTATGCTGCTATTATTATCAGATTTGCTATTATGCTGCTGTTATGCTGCTCTTACTGTTAGCTGGGCTCCTCGTAATTAAATTGATTTATAAAGTGTACGTTTATGAGTGAGTGTTATTGTGTGCATGATATTAAGATCTGGTAGAGTAATAGATATAAAGAATAGTGTAGAACTTAAAAATTATAGTATGAATGATTTGTCGTATGTAAGATTAGATAAGTTTGATGGGAGTACGGATGTTGTAAGATGGTTGAATGAGTTGGATGAATGTGTAAAATTAAAGGGGTTGAAAGAAAATGATGCAGCATCATTTGCATGTTATCATGTTAAGGTAGAGGCTAAAATAGAGTTAATGATGATGTTAGGAAATGATATGATAAACATTACAAAATTAAAGGAATGCCTGAGAGAGAGGTATTCACTAAGTAGAGGTAAAAGTGCAATTATTTATGATATAATGGCAAGAAGGCAAGGGTAGTCATAGAGTGTAAATACATTTATAGATTGTTTGTTAGAGTTAAGTATGGAACTTAGAGTAATGGAAGACAGTTGGGAAGAAGTGATTATTGAAAGTATACGAAATAATATACGGTCGGTAGAATTAAGGAAAAGTCTTATTGGGTTGGGGAAAACATCTATTAGAGAGATGAGAACGTTTAGTGTAAAGTGGTAAAATGTAGGTGAAAAGATATCAGAAGAGGTGTGTTATAAAGTAGATGTTAGAGAGCTAGGTATATCGAAAGTAAGTACATTAGAGGATAGAATAAGAAATTTAGAAATATCTAACAGGGAATGGAAAGGGAAGTGTCGTGAATTAGAATCAAGGATGAGTAGTAGAAGTAAAGGAGAAGTAGTGTGTTTTACGTGTGGTAAGAAGGGGCATGTAGCAAGATGGTGTAGAAGTTATTTAAACTAGAATGCTCTACATTAAGCGGGTCGGGTAGAGCAAGTAGAGATAACCGCAGAGAAAGACTGCGATCTGGGAATGAGAATTTGGTAGCTAACGCATTATCAAAGGGACAATATATGCCAGATATAAAGGAAGAGGTAGAAGATTATGAAGGGGATATAGCAGAGTTGGGAATTATAGATATATTACCAATTATGGAGAGAGGTAACTTAGTACTAGAGCAGAGTAAGGATATGGTTATTAAGAATGCATTAGTAGTAGCAGGGAAGTATGATTACGTAGGCAGATTAGTAATTAAGGAGGGAGTTCTATTTGAGAAAAGGGAAGGACATAATGATAGGTTGATGGTACCAAGGAGTTTATTTATAGATGTGGTGAGAGGAGCACATGAGGATAATGGTCATCAAGGGATTGACAATCAGTAAGATAAACGAGACATATACGTGGTTAGGCAAGTATCGGGATATAAGGATGTATATAAGAAAGTGTATGGTCTGTAGTAAAGTAAAGGAATATGATGTATTATAAGTTGGAGATATTGTGAGAGTAACCCGTAGATTGGTGGGAAAGAGGGTGTTACCAAATAGTTGGGGAGATAAGAAGTGGATAGTAATAGAAAAGTTAGGAGATAATGCGGTGTATAGAATTAAGAATAATTAATGTGTTAAAAGTGAGAATATAATAAACTTAAAGCGAGTAATTGAATAAATGGGGGCAAGATTTTTTTCGGTTGGGGTGAATGTAGTATGGCAACTACGTGTATAACTGTGTGTAGGTATTTATAAATATGTTGTGCATGAAGTATACATGTGTTATGTAATTTAGATAAATGTTAATTTAATATATTTTGTGATTTGTGTTTTTTATATAATTTGATTTCTGGTGTGTAAATTTCAATTAGTTGACGTGCCTTGAACGAATGTAAATGTTATGTAATTTGATGAATGTTGATTAAATATATTTTGTTATTTGTTTTTTATATAATTTGTTTTCAGTTTTGTAAATTGTAAAAGAGAGCGTAGTTTATAATTAGATTAACTAGTTTAATCTAGTTATCTAATTAGAGATACGCCCACTACGCCCATCACGTGATTTCGTTATTATCGAGAAGTTCGGTATGATATGGTTTATTAGTGCATACAGCGTACACTGAAAGGCTAGTAAATCATATCATATTAATTGTGAGAACTTCTCGATTGATACATATTTAATCATGCATGTTGATAATATGATGTTTAATATGTATTCATATTTGTTTTAGTTTGAGGTTTCCTCCATTCGCGATTCGTCAAATACGTCCATCCTCCATTCCCCATATACCCCCATCCACGAAAGCACCCATTCCCTATCTACCCCATCCTCGAATCACACCCCACCCCCATCCACGTCCATCCACGAACCACACCACATTCCCCATCCACGTCCAGTTTCCATTCAATAAATCTATAACCTGTCGAGAACTATCATTCTCCGTTTTCCGGAGACAACATATATATATATATATATATATATATAATAATAATAAAATCTTATTTGGCAAATGCCTTGATGAATGAAGAAGCAGAGCTTATTGAGTATTTGTCTCATTTAAGATTATGAGGAGAAAAAATGATGTAGGACAATAAAATAAATAAAAACAAGAAATAGTAGAACAATAAATAGAGTAAAAGATTCAATTATTAAATAAATTATCAACTCATAAAACATAAACATCCATAGTATATCAACTTTCCTAGTGTGGGTTCATCAGGTCCGAGATCTTAAGGAATATACTTTCGCCAATAGTATATACACTAGTAATATGGAGCCATTAAATGCATACATACTACCCGATATAAAATATGACATTTTTTGAATTAAGAGTCAACTAAATATAAAAAAAAACAAATTCTATCATTGTTCTACCTCTTAAATATAAATATATAAAAGTAATAAAAGAAAAAAATAATTAAAAATAATACAATTATAAATAGTAAATAATTTCGAATAATAAGTGTATATTCTTTATAAAGAGCATAACATGATTTAGAAAACATACTAAACATACAATAATATTATTAAAAAATTATAGTAAAACAAAAAATAGAACAAAATCTATACAATTTTAATATATATAATAATAATAATAATAACATCAGATTTGTCATAAAGCCTGGGTGAATGAAAAAGCATGGCTTGTCAAGTCTTTCACCCATTAAGATAATGAGGAGAAAAACTTAAATAAATAAAAGCAATAAACGAGTGTAATAAATTATATATAATATGAATCAAAATAAAAAAATAAAATTAAAATTTTTGAAATATATTTTTGAAAATGTCGGTTAAAAATTCTATATAAACAAGTTTAACAATAAAATTTATATTTTCGTATATACTGGTAAAATTCAACTTTTGTAATTCAATACTTGAATAGGTATTCCCAAGACTTACCTTTGAAAAAAAATAGTATTATTGTATTTTATTATTGTAAGCATTTGCTTTCCACCAAAACCTAAACATATACATATAAAGCAAGTCAATATGTTATTAAAATATCAAAAAAGTGGTAATTATTAAATAAAAATATTAAAGAACTACAATAATAATATAAAAAACTCCTTAAAATCTAAATCATCAAAAAGATAACCATAACAATAAATTAAAAATAAAATAGATATACATATATATACAAGTAATATAGTATAATTATATATATATAGTCATAATGAATACAGTTATACAGAATACATCGTATTGCCAATAACAGAGCGTATTTCGCTTCTAGTATGAAATTAGTACATATACACTCGTTTATATATTGTTGATGAGCTATACTTTATTTATATAATAATCTTAGAATAATAACGTAACTTCAATAAATAAAATTTTAAATTAAAAATTAATTATTATTGTTTAAATAATATATTTATAATAATATTTATATAATACATAATTTATTTTTCGATAAGAAGTAATCCGTAAACTATCATGATTAAATTAGTAGTATGCATAGTTATCTCTATAGGCTTGATTAATTACTCGATTGCTAAGTTAGTACATATAACAATTTATATATGGTATATGTTATTGTAGTAATGAACGTAAATCGAATATATATATATATATATATATATATATATATATATATATATATATATATATATATATAATAATAATAATAATAATAATATTTATTTATTGAATCACACGTATAATAATAGCGGATACAAATGGACCCCTCAAGAAGTCATAGACTTGTACATGTTAAAATAAAAATAAATAACTCTGAGGAGCCCCGGACAATACAAAACAAATAGTAACATTTTTTTTTCTTGTGTTTTGATTTATAGTTTATTAAATTCTTGATAAACACAAGAGAAAAACAAGAACTATCTGGAGTCGAACCCAGTACCTCTGGCTTACTAGCTTTTGGTTGTCCCACTGAGCCATCGACCCCAGACAAATATAATTATAACATTACGATAATAATAGATACAATGAAATTGTTATGTTATAATCTATTATGGTGCATTACAAAACTTAATATTTATATTCACATGTATTTGATTATACGCAATTAACAATACACACTTATTATACTTAATAATTATTATTATTAATATATATATATATATATATATACTTAACCGGTAATAAATAATAAATTTAGTATAATAATAAATTAATCCCAATTACATATAGTGAATAATAAGAATTATTCACTAATATTAAATATTACCCTTATTTAATAAATATATTACATCACTGTGAAGTAACGATATTGCATTATTGAAAGAATGTTATACATGATATAATATATTGGCAAATACATATTAATAAAATACATACCTATTAATTATCATATCTGCTCTGAAACTAAATCCATTATTATAGATACCATTATATAACGATTAGATATATAGTACTTCTCTTTTCTAATCTATAAACGATCTTATTAATAAATGTCATAGTCTTGAAACACTTCTTATCTCTTGATAATGATTCTAATACACAGCTTATATTATTAGATTTATATGAGGCATTTGATACTATTAACCATTATATGTCCATGATTTCAGTCATTCATTCATTATTCGTAATATGATCTTTTATATGCATCTTACCTTCTATTTATAATTGACGTATACGTCAATAAATATACTTTTCAAAATAACTATAATTAATATATCTATCTATTGAGGTAATTGAGACACGCCAATTCTCTGTTATTCCTGTACATATGTATCTAATAATATGTAGTAATAACCGTGATTTATACACATTTATATTCCTAAATATAAGTGTAAACATTAAATACACCATTAAAATAAATAACGTCAAACCCGTGATACTTAAGCCAGTACGTTATATTGCATATACCTTAAATTAATATTGCATATATAAATAGTAGCATAAACATAAATCAGGTTATGATTCACCAAATATATTTACGATAAATCTATAGATTTAGTAGTAGTATACTACTATAGTAGTAGTATATATATATATATATATTACTTATTACTAATTTATTGTATCCTGAAGTATCCTTCAAGAATGAAGTAACACAGTATGAATTTTTTATTATTTGTTGTGGTTTATTCTTTATTCGTTTGTAAAATATAAAATTTCTGAAGATATTCAATTGTATATTGAACTTCCAATAATAGCAAAATCATCTGATATTATGGCTTTAATTGGTTGTATTAATATGGTTAACAATTGATTTTTTACAAAATAGCTTAATTTTGGATATGAATAAAATGTATTATTAAATATATCTAGAACATCATCAGTTTATCTTTTATATTTCAGTTATCATTTATTCTATCACAATTGTTCCTCACAATAATGTTAAAACTCTTGGTTTTATTTTCTATGATAACCTCAATTTACCCGATCAGATAGCTAATTTGTTTAAATCAAATAATTATCAATTATATAAAATACGATCAATAAGGAAATTGTTACCTTTTAGTATGTCTAAAATGTTAATACAATCATTAGTTATACCACGTACAAATTATTGTTGTTCTCTATATTATGGCATTTCTGCTACTTCTATTAAATCCTTAGATACAATCATTAGATCATCGATAAGAGCTTTACATTGTTTACAATTATTTGACAATGAATCACTTAATTATCACTTAGTTAATTTTAAATGTTTACATTTTATTAAATTTTATTATAGATATACCTTCAGCTATTTAACACTAATTTGTAAGGACTGAAAAATCAGTTTCTGAGTTATTAAACTGACCTCCTACAATTCAGAGTATACAATATAGATCAATGAAACTCTCATCTCGGCTATTACTAAAGAGGAAATACAAGCTATCAATATATGATAAACGATCTTTCAGTGTAGTTGCATCAGATCTATGGAATTTGTTACCTGTATCATTAAGAACTAATGTACGTTATTCAAATTTTTAATATAATATATTGTTATTAATGCGTAAAATTAATTTTATTATTTTCAACTGATTTATATTTTTTTTGTATATTTTGTTATTTTAATATTTGTTTACACAATTAAGAATGTTTAATGTTATTTTTTGTATTTAAATAAACATTCATTCATTCATGCCTATATGGTTATATCCACCTTCTAATGTATTAACTCCTCAGTTTAATTCCTGTCATATTGATTTGGAATAGATGAACCAAAGTTAATTGATATATATATATATATATATATATATATATATTTATAAATGTGTGTTGTGATTTCGCATATACAACATTTGTAAATTCATTATTTGTATGGATACATTACATTAAATAATACTGATATTTTATAATAGAGCAGTCTTATATACATATATGTATTGTTAAGTTTTTTTATTTCCTTTGCCGCTATTCATTTATTATTCAAAACACTCAGTAATATTATTTAATTATATATATATACTCACACAGAAAAGATATAATAAAATGTCTATCTTGCTATACTACTCGTTATTTAAATGCATCATCAACAAAGTGTGAATCAGGTTATTATATATATATATATATATAATAATTATTTCTATCAATTAAAAAATAATTAATCTTTATAATTAAACAACTGGCTAAATTATTTTCTATAATTTATTATATACATATATTACTGATATCATCAACATATAATATTCAATATTGGGAGAATATTTAAGATTTATTAATCGAAGGTTTACAAAATATTGGTTTTACAACAACTACGTGTACTTCCAACTGTTTCACTATGGTTACTGTATCGTCTAAACTATTAAACAAAGTTTGTAAAATTATATATATATATATATTAACTATTATATTATATTGTAAATTATTATATATATATATATATATATATATATATATATATATATATATATCTTAATATGTATTATTAATGAGCTATTGTTTATTAAAATATTTTGTAGAATAATAATATTGTTAATAGACACAAATATATTTGCTGTGCATAAAAAGGATATTTAAATACTTATTTTATTATTTACTTTTTGAGTTTATATCATATCTGTGTAATTAGCATCACTTATATAGCAAGTTAATTTAACCGACATTCATACAGGATCACTTCAATTATACAATATCTATGAAAAACATTCCCCTATTCAATCCTACTCAGTTTTCAAAAACAATCTTTAACGCATTTATTTTATCTAACAATTATTTTTTAAATTGTATTTTAATATTATCTTTTTAATTATATACTCCGATTGTATAGTTATTATATAATACAACATTATGTTGAACATATATTAATATATACTAGTAAAGTAAATTATAAAACAGTATAATATCGATAATAGTGAATTATAATAATTATAATTATTATAATAATAATTATAATTATTAATATATTATAAACATAATTAATAGATAATAAATTACTATGATATATACCACGGATAATGTAAGTAAACTAAATATTACCAAAGCCAAATATTACAAATATACGATCACCTATTAAACATATGTAAATTGTAATATATCACTGTACCAAATAGGAAAATAATTATTTATTATTTCATGAAAATTAAAATATATACATTTTTGATCATAACTTTTGTTTTAATAATAATAATTTTTAAAAAACTGCAATTTGACGTCTATTATAGAAATAAATATGCTTTCCGGTGATATTAATAAAATATATTAAAATGTTTAAAAAATGTCGAGAAAATGTTTAAAAATATTAAAAATTATATCAAAAATATGTTTAAAAATATTTCAAAAAAATTAAAAAAATATTTCATAAAAATGTTAAAAATATTTTTTAAAAATGTCAAAAAATGTCTAACATATTTACGTTAAATATAAAAAAAATATTTTAAAAAAGCGTCGCTGAAGATTTTACATGAAAAAAAAATCATTTTAATGGCAAAAAGTAAATTTTCCGGGTATTACAAAATATATTAAAAACTGTCATTATCTTATAAATTTAGGATTTGATTGTCTCGAGATAATGAATTTTAGAATTTGATTGTGTCGAAATAATGATAAGTGGGACAAATTTAAATTACTAGTCACGTTCCATTATATCGTACTTTCACCTTCCAGCTCATCGTACTACAACATACTGTCAAGTTCCATCATATCGTACTGTTACTTATTATATGTATATCATTTTATTGTAATATTGATTTTATAACGACCACATTTTATATTTCGAAACCAACTTTATCAGGTTTAATTTATTTCGAAACCAATTTTATCCGGTTTAATTTGTTTCAAAACCAACTTTATCCGGTTTCATTTATTTCGAAACTAATATAAAGAAGGTTTCAGATTTTTCGAAACTACAAAAGTCGGTTTCATTTTAATCACTATATACCTAGCCGACATCCTTAATAGTGTACCTAATATAGATCCCTGAAATAATCCTGTAGGTTTTTTTTATAAATGGCGTTATATTTGAAATCAGATTCAATAATGTTACCTTACCACAAATGTAAAAAAACTTATCCGGATTGTTAATACAAGATTTTCTATTCATGGTAAATGTAGTTTAAAATACGTTATACTTATTTAAAGTTTTATGAAGTAATGCTATTATTAAATTATTTAAAATAATGATTTTTATATTTATATATGTAAATTTCATTAAATATCAGAATTATTGTAAATTAATATACAATATATTTTTGCATATTTAATAATTACATATTAATTAACTTATTAAGGGAATACCCCTAATCAACTCCCGTACCATTGGTACACTATTTATATATTACTAACACATTTATATAATCAAATAACTAAATATATAGGTATGGACGAATTAAAATACTATATAATTTATATGAAATCCTATATTTTCTTTAGGAAATTTCTGATATTTCCAAAAAATAAAAAGTTGAATAAAAAAAATACTATACCTGATTGAACAAAATGTTTGAATTCAGTGTCAAAAAGTAGCTTATAATCTGTTAAGAAACCCTTGATAACAAAAATGATGCAGACCAGTGTAATTATATGTATATATATAATTATAACTTTCTTTATATATAACCAGTAATTCAATCAACTTTTGATCTATCTATCTATCTATATATATATATATATATATATATATATATATATATATATATATATAATGGTAATACAATACAATATAGATATCAATAATTCGTGGATGTTATACAGCGGATATAAAATCACTTCAAATGAATGGCATGTTATCGTCACATTTAGAAAAACATGATATGAATGATTGGCCTGATATTGAAAATAAAGATATTGGAAATGAGTGCGATGGTTATATAATATAGATATAATATATATATATATATATATATATATATAAATATAAATATATATATATATATATATATAACATGATCAAGAGTAAAGTGTAACAGAGCGAGATTATCTATGAGTCATATTGTAATAGGTTACATAATATATTTATTAGTGTAATAGATTTGTGGATATAACAATATACACGAATCGAATACTGCGCATGTTTGTAATTATGTATGTGTGTTAATTAAGGGTTCAGGTGTTGAATATTATCAATAAGTTATTTACCCGGGCAGATATTTCTGATATAGCAATGATGTACACCGTTGTCGGTCTTTATTTATAATACACCTTAGAAAGTCACTTACTATCGAACTAATAGATATTTATTTATCGAATAATAACTTGAATTAATGAAGGTTGTCGTTGTGTTCGAATAGCTAGTTTGATTAATATGTAATCGAATGTGGTCACGGTGCATTATTTATTGTAATTATCAATGTTTTAAATTAGGATATATTGGCTGACTAAGATATTAAGTGTAAGATATATATATATATATATATATATATATATATACTGATGATAGCCTTCCATTGGTGAGTTGAGGTGGTATATATATACGGTATGGGATTTTTAGAAAATGAAACTGAATTTAACTGAATCAAATCATACTTCAAGTTTTTAGAAGATATTGAAGAATCGGAGTGTATATATTATCTCTCGTATGAACACAACACAGTATATATTATGTTACCTGTATATCACCTTACCCAGTAAACAATAGTGAAAAAAACAAATGCTAACACTTGTATTTCTAGTGTTTTTAGAATTTTACAAAAAAAATACTTTTTTATATTGCTGAATATCATTTTAAATAATAAACAAAATTTCAAAAAAAAAATCAAAGAAATTAAAATTTTAAATGCTGTTATTACATGTATAAATGCTGTTTTTGAACACTAGAATTTTTTTTATTATTTTTAAAAATCATATTTTTTTATATTTGTTGATATATATATTTTAATAATAATTTTTTTTTTAATTCATAAAATAAAATACTTTAACAAAAAAAATTAACAATTTTATAACAATTATAATTTTTTATATTTGTTAATATATATTTAAATAATAATTTGTTTTGAAATAAAAATGTTCCTATTACAAAGGATCGATGATCGTGATATACAATCATTCCCATCACTGCTCACTATTATACACTGGGTATAATATCAATTGGAGTTGACAATATTCTATTAAAATATGTTATAAACGTAAACCAACATAGGTTATAGGTTATCATTTAATATCTATCCTATTCGAAAATATCGTGAAGTCCATCATCAAAGGGATGATTACATCCCAGCAAACAGTAATAGCAGCATAATAGCATCATAACAGAATATATAATAGCCTCAAATGTTTACATTGTGCTATTATGCTACTATTAAATGTCTATTATGCTGGTATTAATTTTTCATGCTATTATGCTGCTGTAATGCTGCTATTTAAGGTATATTATGATAATATACTTTTAAAATTAATAGAAGCATACTATTAGCATAATATACTTTAAATAGCAGCATAACAGCAGCATAATATCATGACAAATTAGTAGCATCATAATAGACATTTAATAGCAGCATAATAGCAGCATAATAGCACAATGTAAACATTTGAGGCTATTATATATGCTTTTATTATTATGCTGATATTACTGTTTGCTGGGTAATATCGATTGTACGGCATATTTCTAGCATCCAACTGTCAATACGTCGTACAGTGTGCACTGTACACTGTACAGTCCCAGCTAACAGTAAGAGCAGCATAATAGCAGCATAATAGCATATGCTAGAGCCTCAAATGTTTACATTGTGCTATTATGCTGCTATTAAATGTATATTATGCTGCTATTAATTTATCAAGCTATTATGCTGTTATTATGCTGCCGTTATGCTAATATTATGCTGCTATTATTTTTAAAAGTATATTATGCTGCTATTCTAATAATAGAAGAATAATAGCAGCATAATATGCTTTTTAAATTATAAGCTTATATAAGCTTATAGCATAGATTTTTTTTGTATTTTAGTTAAAAGGTATACACTATATTATATAGTCTATATAACACTATTGTTATAAATCAATATAAAATATAATGTATTCCAGTTTTCATTTTACCTACAGCATTCAATTCTATAAGGTTTGTAATACAACTTGAAATTATAATTTCTATTCATATTTATAATAGTATATATATATATATATATATATATATATTTATATATATATATATATATATATATATATTATGAATATCGACCATAAAAGTAAACCATAATTTCTATTCATATTTATAATAGTATATATATATATATTATGAATATCGACCATAAAAGTAACTAAGGACATTCCTTGCAGTAACATTAATCAAACAAATATTAATCTAAAAAATATTAAATATTAAAGAAAAAATATAGTAAAAAAACATTCTAAAAATTAGTTTTATTATGAAATACAATATTGTATACATATTAAGAATCAATACATACTATATATATTGTTTTACTAATATTATTATAATATTATGGTAATTATATTGAATATAACGTAACGTTATATTCAAAACGTTAAATGCTTTTTTTAAAAGTTTGTAACTAAAAACATTTATTAAATTCACTTATTATCAGCTATTTATTTTTTAGTTAAATGATAATGATACAAAATTGCATAGCATTATTTAATTTTATGACAATTAATAACTTATAATGTATCTTTTATACATTAATTAGAGTAATTATAATTATTTAATTTAAATAATAAATTATTTTTAGAATGTTTGTTTATATTATGGTTGCCATATAAAGGCCACCTGGTGATTATTAATTGTTATTTACTGTTTGGTCTTGTTATGGTCATATACCATATATTATAGACCATTACTATAAGGGTTTACTTATCATTTAGTTATATTATTACCATAGATTTATAGTTTATCTAAAATTAAAATATATTATCATTATACACATCTCAATATCTCTTCTGTATATAATAAATTTGACAATTAATATTTGACCATTGACCTACCGGTGTTTATTATTTACAAACAACAGGTTTATTTAATTTTTAATATAATGTATACTCCTTATACGACTTTATATAATATATAATATTTGTATATTATATTATTAATATATTTCTTAATTTAATTATTTAATATAGTCATTTAATAATTATAATTAGCAAGTATTGATTGTAATATATAGCTACAAATTAATATTTAATATTTATTTTTCATTTATCGACATCATATCATCGATGTAAATAAAACTTTTATTTACATCGATGCATCATATGTCACATCATATGTGACTCACATATGATTATTCATTTATTATTATACTTATACTTATAACGTTATTTTAAAATTGTAATACATTAATTTAATATATAAATTATTTATTATTATAATATTTATATATTATATTATAGTCGTACGAGTAATTTCGTACGACTTGTTAAATTTAATTTATTTCATAATAATACAGTTTTTATACGATTATATATAATAACTTATTATATATTGATATAATATATTGTATTATATATATTCGTATAAGAACTGTATAATTATGAAATAAATTAAATTTAATAAGTCGTACGAGATTACTAAATAAGTCGTACGAAATTACCTCGTACGGGATTACCTCGTACGAGATTACTGGCATTCATTATAATTAATACATTAATTTAATAGTATATAAATGATTTATTATTATACTTTATTTAAAATATAATATCCAGGTCAGTCATAATATTTGGTAGCTAGTAATTTCTTACGAGGTTATTTCGTATGACTTCAATTTAATTTATTTCATAATAATACAGTTTTTATACTAATATATATATATATATATATATATAATAAATTATTAAATATAGTTATTTTTAAATTGTAATATATTATTATACTTATTATTTATAACACTTTATATAAAATATAATATGTATATATTTTAATTTAATTATATATTTTCCGTATAAGTTATATCATACAACTAGTGTATCAAATATCGGAATACCAGTAACCTCGTACGAAGTAATCTCGTACGAATTATTTAGTAATCTCGTACGACTTTTTAGGTAATCTCTACGAAGTAATTTCGTACGGTTTATTTAGTAATATCGTACGACCTGTTAAAGTTAATTTATTTCATAATTATAAAGATCTAATACGAATATATATAATACAATATATGATGATGATGATGATATTGAGTTTATTAGCACTAAAATAGGGTCATGTAGACCCCTTCGCTCGTGCGGGAAGAAAATAATAATAAAATAATAGTAATACGATAATAATTTGATAATAATATACATATAATATGATTAAATAGTGATATAATATATAGTATATACATGTATGTGTAAAAATAAGTATTATCATGTAGACGGTTAATGAGTTTAAGATAACTTTAATAATACATTTTATGTACAAGTATTTGAATTAATCTCGTACGAATTATTATGTTAAATTTATTATATATGAGAAATTGAATGAATTTATGCTAATCTTAATATCCAAATTTATAACGAAGTAAACTCAGTGACTTTAATATATTCATTTAATGTTATTCTTAAGTTATTACACGAATATATATACTGTAATTGTCAAATAATAATTATTATTCGAAATTTAAAAAATTGTTTGATTAAAGTACAATTATTATTATCAGAAAGTACTCGATTATAATTCTAATATATTACGTAAACATGAGATCGATATAGTTTTAGAATGTCCATTTAATTACAAGTAGAATCAATATATGATATATGTATAATACTATAAGATATTTATAAGTTATCCGTTATAGTAACGGTACAATTAAATATTTGTTAATAAATTTGATTTTTTATTAAATTTATATTATTACTATCAGAAATTACTCGATTATAATTCGAATATGTTAAGTACGCATGAGATCGATATAGTTTTAGAATTTCCATTCAATTTCAAGTAGAATTAATATATTATAAGTGTATAATAATATATTCCATAAATATGTTATACGTTATAGTAACTGTACAATTAAATATTTGTTAATAAATTAATAAATTTGATTTTTTATTAAATTTATATTATTACTATCAGCAATTACTCGATTATAATTCGAATATGTTACGTACGCATGAGATCGATATAGTTTTAGAATTTCCATTTAATTTCAAGTAGAATCAATATATGATATATGTATACTACTATAAACCATGTATAGGTTATCCGTTATAGTAACGGTACATTGAAGTATTTGTTGACATTTTATTTTTAATTAAATTACTATCAGAAATTACTCGATTATAATTCGAATATGTTACGTACACATGAGATCGATATAGTTTTAGAATTTCCATTTAATTTCAAGTATAATTAATATATGATATATGTATACTACTATAAGACATTTATAAGTAACCTATGACCTACTAATGAATAATAATATTAATTACCTATATGTTTTTTAAATAGGAAAATACTTATTATAAAATTTCGTAATATAATTATTATAATAATAATTGTTATTTGATAATTAAAGTATATATATTCGTGTAATAACTTAAGAATAAAATTAACTTAATATATTAAAGTCACCGAGTTTACTTCGTTATAAATTTGGATATTAAGATTAGCATAAATTCATTCAATTTCTCATATAAAATAAATTTAATATAATAATTCATAATGATTACTTCAAATACTTGTACATAAAATGTATTATTAAAGTTATCTTAAACTCATTAACCGTCTACATGATAATACTTATTCTTACTCATACATGTATATACTATATATTATATCACTATTTAATCATTTATTATATATATATTCGTATTAGAACTTTATAATTATGAAATAAATTAACTTTAACAGGTCGTACGAGATTACTAAATAAACCGTACGAGGTTACTGGCTACCAAATATCGAAATGAGCATTTTTAATTTTACCTAATATATTGTAATCAAAACAAAAGGGTGATATATTTAATACGGTTGGATTACATAATACTCTCAAGTTGATATTAAATGATACTAAATAATAATTGGGTGCCAGTTATCTCTTCATATTTTGTTGTAAGTTTATTTATATATAAGTATTTATATTTGATTTTATTATTTATGAAAAATGTATTTGTATTTTTATCTAACCTATAATAATTATAAGATTTTCAAATGTGGAATCCTTTCTCGAAAGCATATTGCTATTAAAGGGTTCCTTTTTTACTCATTATTTAACTATATTATATTATATACATTGCCATGTGTATTAATTATTAATTTTTGTATATTATACAAGTAAAATAAATATTCATTCATTCATTCATACCAACCAATACAGCACTGGTACATACACGACTGACTGGTATCCTGCCTAGTATCCAGCAGAAAATTGAACAGTATACTCTGAATATGCCTTGACCCGAACAAAGCTATAAAGAGGTCGGATGCACACTATGCAACGAGATGGATGAAATAACAACATCACTTCTTAACAAGGTTTATTTTTGAAACACGACTCTCATTGTATTGGTCCATTCACCTAGATTAAAGTCAATATTAAAAAATACAGCCCATCTGATATTTATAGCCAGATATCGGCATAGCTTCAAATTATTTTTATACATTTACTGGATATCTAGCAAATATAAGATTTAAAATTTATAATACGTAATTTATATATAAACATACATTTTATTCATCATAATTAATTAGTTAAATTAATGCTTATCATTATGATATAATAATATAAATTATCCAATATAAATTACGGTATTAATAAATTAATACCTCACATAGTGCATAAGTTATACTACGAATACATATTTATAAACTATATTATATCTTATATCTGATAATATAATATATAAATATATATTATATTATTCCCAATATATACAACTAAGGTGTTGTACTAGTAATATTAAATAAATATAATATATATTGTGCAGATTATGTATCATAACCTTATTCTTATATCGTATGCTATTTTAAATTGTAATACATTTATTTATTTTAAAATCTGAATAATCAGCACCAAATTATACTATATCTAGATTTAGTGAAGCTGTTAATTTTTAACAAACATATATTAATATATATGGGAACAGCTAAGTAAATATCCTAATCTATGATTACCCAGGAAATATCGAATATGGTCCTTGTTTGTTCTTATTACGACTACCGAAGTCAAATTTAAAATATTTTACATGTATCGTTAAAAAATGTATTTGTATTTTTATCTAACCTATAATAATTATAAGATTTTCAAATGATACCAATCAATACAGCACTGGTGCATACACTACTTATTGGTATCCTGCCTAGTATCCAGCAGAAAATTGAAAAGTGTACTCTGAATATGCCTTGACCCGAACAAAGCTATAAAGAGGTCGGATGCACACTATGCAACGAGATGGATGAAATAACAACATCACTTCTTAACAAGGTTTATTTTTTAAACACGACTCTCATTGTATTGGTCCATTCATCTAGATTAAAGTCGATATTACATCCCAATAACAAATACAGCCCATCTGATATTTATAGCCAGATATTGACATAACTTCACATTATTTTTAAACATTTACTGGATATCTAGCAAATATAAGATTTTAAATTTTTAATACGTAATTTATATATAAACATATTTTATTCATCATAATAAATTAGTTAAATTAAAAAGTGTAATTAAACATACATATATATACCTACATACATATACATTCATGTGTACATATATACCTACATACATTCATACATACTAGTGATGTAAATGATACCAAGCCGAGACTTTTGGTTTTTGATGCCGAGTCGATACTTTAAATTTCGGTAAAAAACGAGCACGAGCCGAAACTCTAGTCAAATGAGCCCGAGATGAGACTCTATCAAAACATAATCGAGCCGAAATGATGCCTTTTTTAAGTTACATTTTAAACATCATTTTTAAATAGTTATCCATATTTTTATTAATGTTTCCTATATTATGGGACATCATTAATTATTTGTATCGAAAGGGGGCTATTTTGTTTATTCATCCTGTCTCACTCGTATTTTTAAAATATTTAAAAAATTACAAAATATGACCGTTTTCTCAATCAATAATCGATATAGTATAGTTTTATTTACAATAGAAAATATATCATATATATATATATATATATATATATATATATATATATATATTAATTGGTAGTAGCCAATGTAGTAGTAGGTGTTGTTGTAACATCAGTTCAGTTATATTGATGGTAATTTATATAATAATATTGACGATCGAATTAATTTATTTAATGGCATTAACTGATAAGCAGGTAAATTAATTAAAAGTATGTTTCAATAATCCAATATAGATATAACTAAGCTTTGAATTAGCAATTTACACGTATTAATAGTTATTGTCTTTCTTATTCTAATATTATGTAATTGATAGTAGCTAATTTGACTTTGGCGTTATTGAACATATTAAGAATCTTATCGATTGTTTTCCTTATATGATAGTTTGTATTGTGTATTATTTATAGTAATACAATTATTTTCGTTTAATATACAAAACAATGATTCTGGTAACTGACACTGAAACTATATTGATATTATGAAAACTGAGACTAACACTTAAATTATGCCTTTAATAAGAATGAGTTAATAGAAATGCATTTTATAGAGTCTAAGACTGCATCGACGGTTTAGGTAACCCATTCAGAGACTTAAATGATGATTTTGTACATACATACATAAATACATTCATACATATATACATGCATGCGTACATACATACATATATACATACATGCATGCGTACATACACACATACATACCTAAATACATACATACATACATACCTACATACATACCTACATATATACATGCGTACATACATAAAATGTATGTCATAAATACATTCATGTATACATGATATATATACATGCATGCGTACATACATTTTTACATATCTATTTACATATACATTCGTGTTCACAAATTAATTAATTTTACAGTAGCTGTTCATAATGGTTCCAAAGAGTACAGCGACGTGGCTATTGGAGAAAGAATTAGGAAATATCAAAAGAAAAAAAAAGGAAAAATTAATTTATTCAAATAAATATACCCATAAATGACTTGTGTTATTGTCTACAAATAATACATGTGTTAACAGGAGTGCTGTTATTAGTTATTTAAAACATAGCCAAAAAACTAATTTAACATCAAGTTCTGTTAATAAACATGTGTTAACATATTGTTAACACATGTTTTTTTTCACTATTGTTTACTGGGTAGTATTGCAGTATATATGTTTCAGTTATTCATTATTATATTATCTCTAGCATGTGTGATACGACATCTTCAGAGCTTCATCTAAGGTAATAATAGGCAGATATATAATCTGATGAGTCCATACGTGTTAGATGTCCATCTCAGAGCTTGCTATCCATGCTACTAGATATTTGTAATTAGATACGTCTTTACTTATTTCATCATTTATTGTTTTAATGAATAGGAATCGTTGTAGGTTAAATACGATAACATCTGTTTTTCTAGTGTTTAGCGTGAGCCCTATTTTTCCAGCTTATATTCCAACTCTATGTAACAGTTCTTGAGCTTGGTATAGTTCTGATCATCCGTGTACATTTTTTGTTGGTACTCGTGTTGTTATTTACTGAATACTGATAGGAATTGTTGTAGTTTTAGTTCACAATTTGTAAGTTCATCACTCACAGATTTTTGTTGAAGAATATCAATTTCATTGATATTGGTTTCATATATAATAATAATTTGTATATATTAAAATCTCATATATATATATATATATATATTGAATAAAATTCAAATAGCGGATACAAATGGACCCCTATAGAAGTCATAGACTTGTACATGTTATAAATAACTGTGAGAGGCCCGGACAATACAATACAAATATAACATTTTATCCGCAAGAATATATCCCGAGACATACATTCGTATCGGAATACCACTTATTTAAATAGCAGTAGGTTAACCTATAATAGGTTATCGTAAAGTAATTACGCTCATACATAACGTATGTTATTAAATTAGTATTACTGCGATATCGTATAAGATGTATGTACACGCGTATATGTACATAACATTTTGTGTATACGCATGTAATGCTACGTATTCGAATACAACCGTGTTGCGACATATTTACTCTATGTAGCCTATTGTAGTGATATAATATTGCGAGGCATAAGTTAGACATTTGTTATATAGATTTACTACCATCGTAGCGTATACTTTTAATTACTTTTCAATCGATGTTCTATGTGATTTATATGTCGAGACAGTTATTGTAACTATAGTTGGGCTTTTGATATAGGGGAAAGTGGACACCTAATACGGACACTTTAACAATAAATTCTCTTAACTTTTTATGACTCATTATTTGTATTCAAAAATTACAATATATTAATATTATATGATTATAGATATTATTGTAATTTTAAAATTGTATTTAATATTTTAATTCCATAGATAACTGGGGTGTCCGTATTCGGTACCCATGTCCGAAATACGGACACCCTGTATTATAATACGGACACCCTATATACCACTAGATAAACTATATATTATTGATGAATCAATCAGACAAATTACAATTACGTTATTTATAATAAATGTTATGAAAAATATATTGTAATTTAATTAGTTAATATTTTATTTATTTTATTATTTTTTAATTAATAATACAATTTAAGTGTCTAAATAATATTTTTTTTAGAATTAGCTTTATTGGTAGTATTAATATTATAACGCACGCGATTTTTATGAAAATCAGAATATTTCATACGCTGTGCGTTGATTGGTTATAGGGTGTCCGTATTAAGACATTTAGAGTGTCCGTATTAGGAACTTATATGACATCTAGATATATGCTTATAACTTAATGAATATTTGATAAAAAATATATAAATTAAAAATACAATTTTTAGAATGCTTTAGTTTTCAATAATATATTGTTATATTTTATATTAATAAATTTATATATACTTGAGAAGGTTTTAAGTTGAATTTTTTGTTGATAAATTTAAAATCGTAATAAAAAAATCAGTTTATTGGATATATCAGCAATATTTGGAATAATAAAAAAATAAAAAATACTTTTTTTAGACTATTTATATGATTATAAATATTTTATTAATTAAACATTTTTTTGTAGGATTTATAGTTTCTGAGATACCGAGAGTGTCCATATTCGGGCACTGTCCGTATTCGGTTACTTTCCCCTATACAGTGTTTTAATAAACGAATTCATTGCTTCGTAGTAAGATAGGTATAATGTGGATGTACGACGTACGTAGTTGAGTGAGGCTTAATTGTGTATGTATATTAATCTGACCTTTACATATTGTTATTGCTATTGTTTTTTTTATTTAGTGGAGTCCTTTGAATCCCATCCAGGAACTTAGAAGAAGTTTTCACTTATAACCATATATGGCTCTAATGTCCCTTCGAAGCATACCTCGTGTTAAGGCACCCATGGGTTTAACGAGAGCCGATCATTTATTTATACACAATTATATAAGATAACTTCTAAATAATATTTTAAGACCCATTTTATAAAATTAATTGATGGTCCGGACGAGTCTCGAACTCGTGTCCTACTGATTGTGTGTCTGACGCCTTAGCCAACTGAGCCACATAGGTAGTTTTAAATAATAATATTTATATAGTTACTTATACGTTTTCATTGATGCAATTCTGTCGTAAAGTGTATTTTATTCTGACGACATATCGGTGATTACGCATAGAAGTTGTTTTTTTGTTTTGTTTTGTTTACGTGCAGTTTTTTTTTAATACTAAATGTTCCAATTAAGTTGCAGTGTTTATCAAATTTATATTTATTGTGAATCTTGTATCATAATATATTACTTACATGTATTTATATACCCGTTGTAGATCACGTGTGCTGGAGGATATGCAATTCCACATGCAATATGTCATATACATTTGATAAATGTTAGTCATATTATAAACTACTACAGTATATATATATATATATATATATATATACATATGTATTCATATTATATGTTATATATTGATTATAATTAGTTATATATGTTATATATTCAATATATTATTTCAATATAATTTCATAATAATATTTATATAATATAGATACACATTATTTATAAATATAACATGAAATACATATGAATCGTATGAAATTACTTATTAAATATAATCTAATTTTTAAGTTATTTTTATTTGTATATTTTGTAATTTATATAAAAAGACTTGGATTTGCATTAATTAATTATAATTTTAAATATTTGTTTAAAAATAACATATAATATTTTCATATAATTATAAAAAAAATGTGTTTTTATATTTAGTATATCTTAATAAATATCTTTAATAAAATTTAAAATATGATGTAATATTATATACCCGAATATACCCGAATCTGATACCATATCATACTATACCATACCATATAATTTAATAAATAAATTTAAGCTACAAGTGTTCACTCATTAAAATTGGCATGGAATTCCATCGAACAATTGGGAGAAACTAATACACTACGAATTGAGGGGGAAATGAATCAAATTACTAATGTAAACAGTTAGTAAACTGTTATTATATATTGTGTAATTATACTTCTTAGTTATTAAAAATATATTTATATATGCATACAGTATGTAGTAAAATCAATATATATATATAGGTAAAAATAAATTCCCTATAAGATAATCTATAATATAATATCTATAATATATATATATATATATATAATGTGTATACATAATAGTGATACATTATTGATATATTAATGCCTTAATGTATATTCACTCGCTATCATAATCTTGTATATTGTTAATATATTTATTAATTAATAAATATATATATATACATATATCTTACCTCGAGAGCTAAGACTTGTGACATACATAGAACGTTTCAAAAGTAGAGTCAAATATTTTATTATTGATAATTATTAATATTAGTATATTTATATTTTATATTATTTTATTTTGTTCACGTTTATTAATTAAACAATCTTATGTTGTTCTACTTATATAATATTGAATCGCTTATTATTATATGTATTCTTATTTTTGCTAAAACATAAATGAGGATTCTCTTTGTTATATTTGTGTATAAATAAACTACAGTACTACAATCGCTTCATATCAGTACCCTATAGGGTATTAAATTATATATAATTTATGTATTTATATATTAAATGTGAAAAAATTATTTATTATGGTTATATTATACATTAACATATAAGTTATTTTTAAATAAATGTAATGTAATTGTAATTTATAGGCAATAATAAATTACCTAAAAGTTTGTTAGTTATAAACAGTAATGAACATTATATTTTATTATAATTGAAAATTAATAATATTTATAATTAAGTAAGAATATTCATGTGCTACTATACTAATATATTATTAACGTAATTAATTGTTATTTGAATACTTTCTCCTTTACCCCACATTGAATTTTCGCTTTTAATGTGTGCATTCGCTAAATAATAACTATATACTTTAATACATATGACATATGTTATTATTGTATATTTACATATTTAATAACTTACGCGTACATTTTATATTATATTAATACATATATACGATTTTGTCATATTTAAAAACTATTGATTCAGACAAAATTAACGTAATTGTATCATCTCTGAATCCATATAGAGTTAGTAATACTAGTATATATAATACTATAAATGATGGTCCAAATCCATTCCGAACTTATAATTTATATATATATATATATATATATATATAATAGATCTTAAATAATATGTAAAATTGATATTATATAATTATTTATTAAAAAAAATCATCGTTTATCATTAAAACTATGGATAACGGCATCTCAGAAGCCATTTAACGTTAGTAATACTATTATATATATATATATATGTATATATATATATATATATATATATATATTACATATATATTATAAATATACATATTTATATATATAGAATAAAAAAGTGTTAACTGATGAAGATACTGATTTTCTAAATGGTTAGCATAACTTAATATATTATGATGATTAATATTACATTATACGTATTAGTAACCTATATAATATGATCTATAATGACAGCCTTGAACTAATAAACACATGAGTATTATAGTATTAATGCATACTAAATTATAGGCCCTCTTAATAATCGCAACTATTTGCGAATAATAATCGCGGTTTTATTAATCGACATTTAAAATGTTTACGAATGTTCGCAAATAATATTTTTCGAATATTCACCTAAAATGTGAAAGTACCTGTAC
Organism: Osedax fenrisi; assembly: GCA_964019155.1. Lineage (NCBI taxonomy): Eukaryota > Metazoa > Annelida > Polychaeta > Sabellida > Siboglinidae > Osedax > Osedax fenrisi. The sequence goes on along the minus strand of OZ025241.1, from coordinate 7,437,045 downwards.
TTGTAATAAATCATATGTATATATATATATATATATATATATTATATATATATATATATTATTATATATATTATTATTAAAAAGACTATAAGTATATAAATATCACAAACATCATTATATCGAATAGATTATTACGTAATCTCCTATATTTGAGAATATTAAACTCACCACATGAGTCTCATGTGTATTATTATGCCTGTTGGTAATATATATATATATATATATATATATATATATATATGTATAAAATATAAAGTATACATTTCAGTATGTAATGCAATAAATACGTGTCAGTATTATATTGATACATGAATACAGGATGACGAATAACAATATCTAGAGTAATATCATTATATTCATTTATATACAGCTTAATTATATGACTAGAATATGTATATATATATATATATATATATATATATATATATATATATATAGTTATCCTTGTTTTATTATATTTACATAATTATATCATCATTCAATGTCCTGAAACACTTCTTCTTTCTATTCTTGATGATTTTCTTAATAAGCTTGATAATAATTCTAATATACAGCTTATTTTATTAGATCTATCTGCGGCATTTGATACTATTGATCATTCTATTTTAATTAAACGTCTTAAAGATATTGGTATTGTAGGTATTCCTCTAGCTTGGGTTAATTCGTACTTATCTGAGAGAACATTTTCGATACAAATTGATAACCATTATTCATCTACTTGTAAAATGTATCATGGAGTGCTTCAAGGTTCTGTATAAGGGCCATTACTATTTTCTCTGTATTTCTTACCTTTTAAAAATATTATATAAAATATTCCATCTGCAAAATATCAAATTTTTGCTGATGATATTCAATTGTATATTGAGCTTCCAGTAATAGCCAATTCATCTGATAATGTAGCTCTAATTGATTGTATTAATATGGTTAAAAATTTGTTTTTACAAAATAGCTTAATTTTGAATATGAATAAAACTCAACATCTAAATATATCTAGAACATCATCAATATGTCCTTCTGTCATCATTGATTCTATCACAATTGTTCCTTGCAATAATGTTAAAAACATTGGTTTTATTTTTTATGATAACCTAAATTTCTCCGATTAGATAGCTAATGTGTTTAAATCAACTAATTATCAATTATATAAATGACGATCAATAAGGAAATTATTACCTTTTAGAATTTCTAAAATGTTAGTAGAATCATTAGTTATGTCACGTATAAATTATTGTTGTTCTCTATATTATGGCCTTCCTGCTACTTCTACTAAATCCTTAGATAGAATCATTAGATCATCGATAAGAGTTTTACATCGTGTAAAATTATATGATCATGAATCAGTCAATTATCACTTAGTTAATTATAAATGGTTATAGGTATCATATATATATACCTTCAGCTATTTAAAACTAATGTTTAAGATACTGAAGAATTGTCTTCCGAGTTATTTGAATGACATCCTACAATTCAAAGTTTACAAGAGGAATTTAAGAATTGCGTCTACTCGGTTATTACAAAAGAAGAATTACAAGCTAGCTAGACATGGAAAACATTCTTTCAGTGAGCTGCAGCCGACCTATTGAATGCGCTACATCTAGAACTAAGAACCAATGTCAATTATTCGTATTTTAAATCTAATTTATTATTAATGATTCGTAAAAATTTATATTATAATTTTCAACTGATTTATATTTTTGTTTTTATTTTGTTATTTTATATTTGTTTACACAATAGAGAACGTATAACGTTATTTTTGTGTATAAATAAACATTCAATTCAATTCAATTCAATATTATTTATGTGTGATATTTAATAATGTAAAGTGTATATATAGAATTTAAATTTGTATACCTTATAATGCATATATATATATATAAATATGTAAATTATAATTTTCTAAACTTTCCAGTATTTATGATTGCATTGAATCCAAGCTAGCTCTATCACATTTGATTCTGACAGTCAATCGTATTTCCCACCCTATATAGGAGAAAGTAACAGAATAAAATGTACAAAAAAATTACAATGAATAAAATATACATAATTATATAAATAGTCTAAAAAAGTATTTTTTATTTTTTAATTATTTAAAATATCGCTAATATATCCAAAAAACTGATTTTTTTATTTCGTTTTAAAATTTATGAAAAAAATTTCAACTTAAAACCTTCTCAAGAATATACAAATATATCGATATAAAATATAACACCAAACTATTAAAAAATAAAGCAATCTAAACATTATATATATATAATATAGTCATAACATGTTACAACCTTTATTGTTAAAGTGTCCGTATTAGGTTACGTTCACCTATCAGTACTTGGCCCACTTCTCTTCGTGATATATGTACTTCCTATTTTCAACATTATTCGTAAATATCATAATATTAGCTATCATATTTACGCTGATGATAATCAATTATTATTGAAATTACCTATTGATTCAATGAATTAAAATTCTGAGCTTTCTGATTATACACCTGAGATAATTGTGTGGTTATTAAAAAATGATCTCCTAAAAATAATTCAAAAATCGGTAAAGGTAACATTATATATATATATATATATATGTGCTAATGATATTCAACTGTTTACTTTTGTTTACTATACATTCTTTTAATACCATTAACTCTGAATTAATCGAGTGTGCTAACTACATACGATTATAACTCCATTCCAATAAACTACTAATTAATTCATCTACGACTACTGTACTTAACATGTCTACTTCCTAAACTTCTAAATTTTACTCTAAATAACATTATTATTTCTCCTTCCCATTCCTCAAAAAACCTAGGATTAGTATTTGATGACAAATTATCATTTGAGAAGCACATATCATCCATTACAAAATCATCCAAATTTAATATCTTCAGAATTAAAAAAATATGTACATCACTTTCCAGAAACCTTACTAAAACTAGGTTACTTTTTTCCCGGATCAAGGGCTAACGCTCCTTGTAGGAAAACTTTTTTACTAAAGCAACATTACCGTTACTTTATTACTAAAAAGTAACTACTAAAGTTTATTACTAAAAAGTAACTAGTAAACTTTATTAGTAAAAGAACTAAACTTTATTACTAAAAAGTAACTACAAATTTATTACTAAAAAGTAACTATTTTATTAGTAAAAAGTAACTACTTTATTACTAAAATGTAACTACTTTATTATTACCAAAAGTAACCTATTTATTACTAAAAAGTAACTACTTTATTACTAAAAGTAACTACTTTATTACAAAAAAGTAACTAATTTATCATTAAAAAGTAACTACTTTATTACTAAAATGTAACTACTTTATTAATAATAAAAAGTAACTACTTTATTTATAAAATGTAACTACTTTATTATTACTAAAATTAACATCTTTATTACTAAAATGTAGGTATTTTATTACTAAAAAGTAACTAATTTATTACTAAAAAGTAACTACTTAATACTTAAGAGTAACTACTTTATTACTAAAAAGTATCTACTTTATTACTAAAAAGTAACTACTATATTACTAAAAAGTAACTACTTTATTTATAAAATGTAACTACTTTATTATTACTAAAGTAACATCTTTATTACTAAAAAGTAGGTACTTTATTACAAAAGAACTAACCTTTATTACTAAATATTAATTTAATATAAATAAAAGTAAGCTTAATAAATGTTAATAAATATTAATTTATTAAAACCTCCAAAAATTAAAACTTAACCCAACCTAATCACAACATTGAAAATATACTTTTATAGGTTCACTCGGGAAGTAATGCAGCTAAAAAAAACCACCAACAATTAAAACTTAACCCAACCTAACCACAACAGTGTAAATATACATTTATAGGTTCACTCGGGAAGTAATGCAGCTAAAAAAAACCACCAAAAATTAAAACTTAACCTAACCTAACTACAACCGTGAAAATCTACTTTTATAGGTTCACTCGGGAAGTAATGCAGCTAAAAAAAAATCTACCAAAATTAAAACCTAACCCAACCCAAACCCAACCAAACCCACCTAAACCCAAACCTAAACCCAAACAAAAACCCAAAACTAATAAATGCTCTTGTACTTTTCTGACTTAAATATTGTTCTTTCCTACTGTATTTACTTCCTGCTAAATCTATTGTTCTACTAAATCGGATTATCCGTTCCTCAATAAGTAATAATTATGCATAACATGACTGGATCACTCTACTACAACACCACATCAATAATATCGTATGTGGCTACCTTTCTGCCTCGGGTGTAAATTACGTGTACTATCTATAATCCATAAATCAATATATTCTTTCACCCCTAGCTATATCTCTGATCTAATTAAAAAATATACAATATTACCTTCTCTTCATTACCAAAATGCTCCTCTCCTTATCTCCCAGGATTCAAGTAAAACTTCCCTAAATTCTAGAGCTTTTAAAAATGCCGGACCCACCCTATGTAATTCCCTCCCTCATAACTTTCGTTCTATTATATCTCACAAAATATTTATAAATCTTAACTCTTCTTTTCTCATAACTTTTTTAGTGCCTAATAAAACGTATATCATCATCATAATCATCGTAGGATACTACACACAAATATATAACTATAGTGACAACCATTTAATACATACAACCTTATAATAATACAATGATTTTCGTATTGGTTAGAAAGTCACCATTTTATCATAGATTAATTTAGTTATTCGAAAATAGTTAGAACTAGATGACATTTAATATTATTTATTTTGAAAAAATAACGTAAATATAATGAAACAAATAAACTACAAAAATGACTTTCAATGTTTAAAGAAATATTCACTAGGTTATATTTTGTGTAGAATCGTGAATACATATCCTTCGAGTGTAATTATGAATAGATTATTATAGTAATGTTAAAGTATTTGAAGTATAAAGCTTTAGGTGTCTACAATTAATATATTTATGTTTACAAACGTATCTATATATATATATATATATATATATATATATATATATATAAATATATAATAATAATATAATAATCAGAGTTTGGGCATTAGCCTGGATGAACGAAAAAGCAGAGCTTATCAAGTCGTTCACCCAATGTGATTGTGGGGGGAAAAATTATGTATAAAATTAAAATAATATTAAATAAAATATTAGATTATAATATAAATTTCTATCCAGGATATCAGTAAAAAAAATAGTCATAAAAAAATCTACCTAGAATACTTTATATCGATTGCCAATGAAAGTCGATAAATGTGTATCAACTTGGAGATTTGGGGTTTCTATATCCAATGCCTTAAGGAACTCACTTTCGCCAAGAGTAAGAGCACTGGCAACAATTGACCCACACAACAATTGCATCCTCATCCCCGACACGAACCATTACCGGCCACATAAATAATCAATACAAAGTACTCGTGAATATCTTATATTTAATATTTAATATTTAAAATAAAAAATTAACTTCCTGAATAGAAAATAATACTGAATGTTAAATAAAATTTAAATAAAATGTAATATGTAAGTAATTAAAAGTAAGTAATAACAAATATGTACAATTAAAAACTTAATACAAAAATAAAAATAAAATAAAATTGCAAAAAACCCCACAATCATTCTCATCATGTATTTAAAATAAATAATTGAATAATATGTACCTACAAAAATATAAACCAAAAAAACACTAATATTAAAATTGTATAACAAATTATAAAAATATATTAAAAAAAAACTATAACTAAAAGCTATAAAAGCTATAAAACTATAAAATAAATACTGATAATATAAGGTAGCAAATAAATTAATTAATATATCACATAATACAATAATTAAAAATAGGATAAAAAATACAAAATTAAAATTAATAAGACGATATCATAAATGATTTAAAAATTTTTTTAAATTATTCAATTTCGTAATCTTTCTTATTTTTTGTGGTAATCTGTTCCACAGCATTAGACCAGTATTCGATAAACAAAATGCTTTTTGGTCAGTTCATACTTTTATTCTACAGATTTCCATTATAAGATTTAGCTTTATATAATAATTGTAAATTCTTAGGTAAAATATTATTCCTAGCTCGAAAAATAAATGTTATACTATTCATTTTTACAATATCGTCAAATTTAAGAGAATTAGAAATAGTATAGAAATTTGTATACATAGAATGAGTATTACAAATACATTTTATTGCTCTTTTTTGTAAAATGATAATATTTTTTAAACTGGATTTGAAGGTATTCCCCCAAAAATTTGAACAATAATTAAGATGTGATAAAAATAAAGCATTATATAATAAAATTAAAGATTTCATATTTAATTTATTTTTAACTTTGTGTAAAATTGCAATTGTTCTAGAAAGTTTACTTGAAACACAATTGAGTTGCAATTTCCAATTCAATTTACAATCTATAATAACACCTAAGAATATTATTTCACTGACTTGTTTAACTTTAATGTTATTAATATTCAAATACATATTAATATTTCTATTTTTATTTCTTATATTTAATAATAATACATTCGTCTTACTAATATTAAGTGACAATTTATTTACATTCAACCAATCATATAGTTTGTTAATATTAAATTGAATATTGTTTTTTAATTCTAAAATAGACGTATTTGAAAAAATTAAAGTTGTATCATCTGCAAATAAAACTGATTTAAAAGTATCTGATATATTCGGAAGGTCATTGATATATAAAATAAATAATAACGGACCGAGTACAGATCCCTGTGGTACACCACATTTTATATAATTATAATAAGAATCAGTATTATTATATCTAACAAATTGAAGACGATCTGATAAATACGATTTTATTAATTTTAGCGCTATACCTCTGATACCATAAATATAAAGCTTATTGATTAAAATATCATAATCCAGTGTATCAAAGGCTTTGCGTAAATCTATTGAAACAATAGCACAGTTCTCTAAATTTTCTAAATTTGTATTAACTGATTATAATACATCAGACAATGCATCAGATGTAGATAAATTCTTTCTGAAACCATATTGATTATCATTTAATATATTAAATTTATTTAAAACATTTGAAATCCTGCTTTTAATTAGTTTCTCAAATATTTTTGAAATTTTTGGCAGTAAGGATATAGGTCTATAATTCTCAGCTAATGATTTGTCTCCAGATTTAAAAATTGGAATAACTTTAGCTTTTTTTAAAACATTATGGAAAATACCTTCAGCTAGTGACCTATTGAATACGTGTTTTAATAAAGGACTTATATCTAAAATAATTTCCTTAATGATAAACATACTAAAATCAGTAAAATCTGTACTAGATTTACTTTTAGAATTTCGTACCTAATTCAAAATTTCATAAATTGAAATTTGTGTAACAAATAATGAATTTTTATTATTACCTTGCATAGTTTTATAAATATCATTATCAAGAGATGGTGCAGATATTTTTGCAGATAAGTTAATACCTATATTACTAAAGAATGTGATAAATTCATTAGCATTCGGAGAATTAGAATTATTATCTTTTTTACCTAAATTAGGATTAATTAAATTATTAATAATTGACCATGTATCTTAATATTATTTTTATTATTATTTATTTTATTTGAATAATATAATTTTTCAGATAAACGTAATAATGATGTAAGTATATTTTTATATTTTTTATAATAATTTATTTTTGTAAATGATTTATTTTTAATCATTTTTTTATACATTTTGTTTTCTTTATTTATACATTTAATCAGACTAATGTATAATCATGGTTTATTATTTTTAATTTTTTCTTTAACTTTTATAATAGGACAATTTAAATTAAATAATTCTACTAAATCATTAATTAACTTATCATATAATAATTCTAAGTCCATATCAGAATAGATATATTTCCAATCAAAAGCATTAATACTACATTTAAATTTATGTATTGTATGACCATTTAGTTTTCTGATATATTTATATGTATTATGTTTTGTATTACTTTTATTTGAAATGTCATATATTACAAAAATTGGTAGATGATCACTAATATCACTAAATACAATTCCATTACTTACTGGTTTATATGTTATATTACAATAAATGTTATCAATTAGTGAATTAATACTATTACCATATCTGGTCGGCCTAGTTACTAGTGGAAAACAACCCATACTGAAAATGGTATCAATGAAATAATCATTATTACTATTTTTAATTAAAATATTAACATTAAAATCACCAACTAAAAATAAATCACCTTTGAATGAAAAATCAATAAAATTTTTATAAATAAAATCACTAAAACGTTTAATATCATAATTAGGAGATTTATATATCCCACTAATTATAGTTTGTTTATTATTTATAAGTATTGACATATTAACTATGTCTAAAAAATCTGGCATTGAATAAGTTAAATTATCTAATGTGTTGAAATTTAAATATTCTTGTATATATATAGAAACACCACCTCCTATATTTAGATTTGTTATAGATTTATTTTTTCGAATTACATGTGTACAATTATATGTGTCAATGTTATATAAGTCTTTATTGAAATCATGTAACCATGTTTCAGTTATAACAATAATGTTAAATTTAAAAGTACAAGAATCTAATAATAATATTATATCATCGAAATGCTTTACTAAACTTCGTGCATTTATATGTATAATAGAAATACCTTCACAAAAATCAATATTTATAGAATTTAAATCAATGTATTTACAATCAATTTTAGGATTATTCATAAATTCATGATACATAGGAATACTATATGTATTTTTGTTATAGAAATGATCACTATTTTTATTATAAGCATTATATATAAATTCATTAGAATTAAAGTCGGAAACACAATTAACATTGTTTGTAATTATAAAATTCAAGTAAAATATAATTAGTATATAAATAGTCAAAATATGAAAAAGTATATAAATGTAAAATATATGGATTAATAAATGAAAATTTAATATTATTAATATATTAATATTATATTATATGTATCATTAGTCATAGGATATCTTTAGTTATAGGTAAAAAATAAAAATAAAAAATTTAAAAAATATATAAATACAAATTATAAACTAATATTGTCAATAATATTTTCTAAATGTAATTGATTTATAATTTGTATTTTTTTATTATCGTTAGTTTCTATAAAAATATTATTGTTATATATCCAGGTATTAATAATTTTATTCTCCCATCTTAATTTACGTGTATTAAAGAATATATTATTAGTACTATTATCTAAGAATTCTTGTATATATATGTTCGTATCTTTTAATTGATTTTTATTTTTTAATATTGATGATTTGATTTTACTGTTATTTAAACTTATTACAAATTTATTATATTTTAATGGTTTATTATTATCACTTTTATATTTTAGTTTATTGATTTTAATTATATTCTCTTCTTCAATTGTTATATCAAGTTTCTCTTTCAAGAAGTTTAAATAAGTTGATTTTATAGAATAATCAATATTATCTTCAATGTCAGTAGTTAATGATATATTATTATTAATTTGTTTATTATCAATTTTGGGAACTATTGAATCTATTTTTACAGCCTGGATAATACTATTGTTATCTATTTTTTTTTCTAGATTGCTAACTCTTTGAATAATAATACTATTTTCATCTTTTAAAGATTCAATATTCCTTGATTGATAATTAATTATGTCAGATAATTTATTTATAACATTTTCTAGTACAGTTATTTTATCATATAATGCTTGATTGGTAATAGGCATAATGTAAGTCACAGACAATACTATGTTTATAATTAAATTGATTATAGCTATATACTATTAATTTACAATTATATTGAGAAATAGGAAATGTAAACAAGAAAAATAGTCAGGGTTCAATGATTTCAATAAATACTATATTAAAAGTGATAATATAGTTATTATAACAATTGATAAATTTATAATAATTATATAAATGAATGCATTATATATTCATGCATATAGAATATTAAATTAAATATACAATAAACTTATCTTGATAAGGATTTATTTGAGATAAAGTGAATTGAAAAATATTGTAATGTTTATATAATTGTAAACAGGAAGTGATGATATATAAATATATATATATACTTGTTAACATGATATTGATGAATCATAAATGAATCATCAAACGATGAAAGTATTTTTATATGAAAATGTAAATTCTATATATATACACTATAATTTTACTATAATTATATTATTAAATATCATAAATACACAATATGATATAATTAGTAAATTGAATATATTATATATAATAAAACGAGGATAAACATATATAACTATATATATATATATATATATATATATATATATTTATAATTGAATAATAATTTAGTTTTAAGGTAGTGTGGTCAGTAATGATTGTTTTATTATCTCAAATATTATAGTTTTTACCCATACGTATGCTCTCAAAACATAAATAATGGTCTGATAAATATATTAGTGTAATCATTATAATAAAGTGAAATTCACTGTAATTAAATACTCGGAAGAGACCGTAACTTATTATTATATTTAAGTAAATATAAATATATTTAAATATCGTTAATTGTATATTAATGTTATACGCGTATTAATGTTATACAGATATCTTCACTATTGATAAAGTTGAGCCGAATAGTGGTAAGAAAATAATATATATTAATTAAAAAAGTAACAAAAAATGCCCATTTAATATGCTTATAAAGTTTATCTATATTACATAATATATTCTGTAGATATCGCTTAAAATAAATGGAATATATCATAATAAATTTTAGAATTTGTTAGATTCACATAACTAATATACTAATTATATAAAATATATATATATATATACAAATGTTAATGTTCACAATTTAATGTAATAGTCATAATACCATATATGATAATATTGATATAAATATATATATATATATATATATATATATATATATTAATATTTAGAGATTGAAGAACAGGATAATTTAGAACAAGAAAAGAAAACAGGTCAGTATTATTTTAATATAAAAATAAATATACATAATTCCTAATACATATATTTTATTAGGTTAATTTATTTAAATTCACTTTATATTAACATATTACTTATTGTGTGTATATATATATATATATATATAAAGTATGTCATCCAACAACTTAATATTTTAACGTATGTATATATATATATATGTATGTAATATATATATATATATATATATATATATTATTTTAATAGTACAATATAATGATATAATATTAATTCTATATTATCTATACTTACAGAAACAACTCAGATTCCGATAAAGAATGTAATTGGAGGTATACCAAACAGCATCAGCATTTATCTAGATTACAATAATATATATTATTTACTAATATAATAGAATACAAATAATTAATGTATATATGTATATATATATATATTTATACTTGCTTTAAAATTAATAGTATTCGTCTCGATAAGCTTTAGCTTCTACGAAAAACTGGGTGTATACCTAAATCTGATAATAATAATAATAATATATGTATTCAAGTTAAATACATCATGAATTTGATAATTAATAACTATATAGTAAGATAACTGCGGTGAATTAATGTTAATATGTGTACATACAATCCCACCTACTAAAGTATCTAGCACTTAGTGTTGTCATTATTGCATATTTTGAGTTATATGTATTTTATTTAAACATAGATGAATTACCTTCTAGATGTTATATATATTTAAATATGATATATTTTCAATGCAAAATTTACAAAAATAAAATATGCTATTTTTAATTGTAAATTGGTTACCTATATAAAAATCGTACTATAATAAAGTTACAATTTATAATAAATATATACGTGTATACATGTATACATACCAGCATTAAACTAGCGTACAATACGTAACTTGAACTGAAATGGGAAAATTAAGTTGAACTTATAAACATAAATAATATTTTACAGATTTGAAAATTTATCAGATAATAGTAATCATCTGTGTTCTGGTGTCCGTGGTGTTCGCCATTAGGTTATACAATAGGGACGGTGTTGTCGACGATTTCAATCCCGGTTAGTAGTACGCATAGATTTGTATTTTACATATATGTATAGATAGGTATTGCTATATCTCGCCAATGTAAAATTCTTAAATATACACGGTGCCTCGATTTAGTCAAATTAAGATGTCCGACCATCATATGAACAATGCATTTAATAACAAATAGTCAAACAAATAATATTTATTTTTAAATAATATTGATTTTTAAATACATTTGATTTCTTTTCTATAGAAAATAAATCAAATGTATTTGAAAATCAATATTATTTGTTTGAATATGTATTATTAAATGCACTTATAATACATATATAAGCTTATAAAGTACGTTTCAATCGTATAAAAATAAAAATTTATATTTATTTATATTACAATATAATTGAAACATTTAATTTGATTAAATAATACTTTATATGTGATGGTTGGCCATCTTAAATTTCATAAATCGAGGCACATGTCTGTTGAAGAAAAACTACGTGACTATCAATTTATGTAAACTATAAATCTATGGTAGTACGTAACAATCTAAATCCACGTGACTCAATTCGTAATAAAATCCGATACGTTACTGTAGTTTTGTTCTCTATGTTAATTGCCGCCAATATTAAATTATAATAGTATTACATAATCGGTCAGTTATGAATTTAAACAAAAGTAATCGATAACTATATAGGAAGTATACTTTGCTTATGTAATAATAGTATAATGTAATAAATATATATACTTTAAATCTAGATAAATAATGTATGAGATTTATTTCGCATTAACATGTATACATATGTCACTTAGGTATGATAGATATGTAATATATGTATGAGATATATGTCTCGTATACAATCTGTGAAATATATGTCTTAATAAATAAATTCGAATATTAAACTTATAACAATGCGTGAATTATTAGATTTGATAACAAATCATTACATAACAAATATATATATATATATATATATATATATATATATATATATATTATATATAACCAGACGTCATATTACATAATGTCGCGTAATATATAATATATCCGTATCTGCAATATGTATATGTATGTAAATATTAGCAGATGTAATACAATAATATCGTTTTTAAATGTAATAATTTATATAATACATTTTTAATCGTAAATAACATTTCGATAATTCTTAAGTTTATATATATATATAATATATATATATATATATATATATATATATATATATATATATATATATATATATATATATATATATATGTATACATTATAATTTATTTATTATAATATTTATAATAATTAACTGATAATACATTTATAAAAATAACGTAAAATGATAACATACCTACAAGTATTATCCTAAATAATATAACTTAATGCATACATAGATGTAGAGAATCAATTCGATATCGCCAATGAATGTTAGTTATCAGTGTTAATGTAAATATTGTATTATATATAATAAGTGTACTACAATGTAATCATTCAATCGATATTAATATATATATATATATATATATATATATAAATATCGTTTCCGATAAGATCATTATATCAGTATATGCTAAGATTTTCTGAAAACTTCGAAACTTCTTAAATATATTCCTGACTAAATATTATCTTATCTTTTAATTATTACGGGTTTACTTGGTTTAAGGGCACATTACATTAACTTAGCACATTAACTTGATAGCATAGATCCTTTGGTAGAATATTCCATTCAATTTTTCGTGAAATACTTTAAACAAGCTTCCTTATGATATGTATTTTATCACTAAACAGATGGTTTAATTATCACATATTAAATATCCACATATCCGTTATACTTCAAAACATCCGTTCTCCTTCAAATGGGGAATTCTCAATTGTATATAATTTAAACATATATAAAACTGAAGTATCACCAATTATATGCACAAATATATAAACAATACTTCAAATATATACGGCGCTAATAATATTAGAATATATAATAAATGATTTTAATGTAATATAGATTATTAATTTCTACAAGTATATCGTATGTAAAACGTGTTTTTTATATAATGTATAATGAATTATTTATATATAATGTATAATCAACTAAATTAGACTTATAGTAATTACTATATATATAGTAATACTACTTATATTAATCTAGAAATATAATAATGTGTTATCAAATAACGCCCATATATTAATTATTAACCTATATTAATTATAATTTTAGAATTTAGAATTATATAATATTATAAATAATTATTTCATTTCGGCCTTAAAATTTACACATATTATTTTGAAAAAAGTATACAACTAATGCATCATTAATTATTTATTTTAATTATTAATATTTTTCAATACATATTTAATAATTTGCATAATATATTTATATAACTAATTTATATTATTAGATAAAACGGATATAAAAGAAGAAAAAGTAGATGTCTAATAAATTCTCTGATAAAATAATAATTTTAAATTTACTTTTTAGACACAATTACTATAATATTATATATATATATATATATATATATATATATATATACATTCTATAAAATCCACATATATCAATATCCTAGAGAAGAGTCAACACAACTGTTGTATGCATAAATAGTTCGATGTAAGAGTGGTTAATGTTAATGTATACGCCTATAGGCTACTAGTACTATAGGAGTACTATAGGAGTAGTAGTAGTAGTAGTAGTAGTAGTAGTAGTAGTAGTAGTAGTAGTAGTAGTAGTAGTAGTAGTAGTAGTAGTAGTAGTAGTAGTAGTAGTAGTAGTAGTAGTAGTAGTAGTAGTAGTAGTAGTAGTAGTAGTAGTAGTAGTAGTAGTAGTAGTAGTAGTAGTAGTAGTAGTAGTAGTAGTAGTAGTAGTAGTAGTAGTAGTAGTAGTAGTAGTAGTAGTAGTAGTAGTAGTAGTAGTAGTAGTAGTAGTAGTAGTAGTAGTAGTAGTAGTAGTAGTAGTAGTAGTAGTAGTAGTAGTAGTAGTAGTAGTAGTAGTAGTAGTAGTAGTAGTAGTAGTAGTAGTAGTAGTAGTAGTAGTAGTAGTAGTAGTAGTAGTAGTAGTAGTAGTAGTAGTAGTAGTAGTAGTAGTAGTAGTAGTAGTAGTAGTAGTAGTAGTAGTAGTAGTAGTAGTAGTAGTAGTAGTAGTAGTAGTAGTAGTAGTAGTAGTAGTAGTAGTAGTAGTAGTAGTAGTAGTAGTAGTAGTAGTAGTAGTAGTAGTAGTAGTAGTAGTAGTAGTAGTAGTAGTAGTAGTAGTAGTAGTAGTAGTAGTAGTAGTAGTAGTAGTAGTAGTAGTAGTAGTAGTAGTAGTAGTAGTAGTAGTAGTCTGTATATTCATAGTACGTACGTATGCGTACATAACTTACTTATTACATAACACCATAATAGAATTACGCGTAAGCTAATTCTAAAGTACGCGTCATATCCATGTCCATAGTCATGTCCATGTGCCCGAGCTTATTAAATTTATAACGAGAGAGAGGACGAGAGAGCGCGAGACTTGAGCGGTGTTCATTAGATTTACAGCGGATTACGCTGTGTCGGGAAATCGCCGCCTGGTGTTGGGATTACGCTTATCAATATCGGTGGCGACGTCGGTAGGGGCAGCACTAGTAGTAGTGGTCATCCTAGCGTTGGTCATCGTAGCCGCAATCTGGCCGTATCGGGAATCCATCCGCCGGATATTAACGCTGGTTTAGAGGTGAAGGTCACGCGCGTAATGCAATCAGACCATTCATTAGCCTATAGGCCCCAACGTAATATCGCTACACGAACTTCGCTTGTATGCAGTATACCAACTATATTCGTATCGATATAGGCATATTATAATATCTAATAATATTCATTATATAAAATACTAAACACCCCAGGATAATGATATATCATTATCAATAATACATATATGTATATACTTATATTATTAAATACATATAAATGTGTATATATATATATATATATATATATATATAATAAATGGAATTGAAATTATTGTATTAAATACAGCAAAAGTAATATAATTTAGGTTCAAATACAGTACCGAAGATTATATAGTAATCTATTCACATAAAGAATCGTATATATATATATATATATATATATATAAACACATATAATATAGCTATATTGGATAATTTATATATCCAATGGACATATATGATTTAAGATATAAATATAAAATATGGAATTAAATAAATGTGTTGTATTATATATATAGTACCTTTTTAATATTATATAATACTATATAGAGAACTTAATATTATATAGGATACAAATAATGAAATATACAAAATATACATGATATTTATACATATATTAATATATATATATGTGTATATATATATATATATAATATAACAAATTTATTTAATTCCATATTTTATATCTATATCTTAAATCTTATCTATCCGTTGGATATATAAATTATCCAATATAGATATAGTATATGTGTTTATATATATATATATACATTTTATGTACCATGTATATTTTGTCTGATTGAAATACGTACAAGTATATGTATATGTATTATATAATATCGCGTGCGTTTTAAACCAGCCAATCAGGTGTCGATATGACGATGCTTCCGGAACACTACAAATTGTGTCTCTGTTTGTCATTATTTATTAATAGATATGTTTACACAATATAATCGCAAGTAAATACATAAATAGTTGATTTCGAAATTATTAATTTTAGTTAATTTAATTTAAAACCTGACTAGGTATATTCGAGTTATATATATATATAGATAATAAGTATGTATTAAATTTATAAATAAATCTCATTCTGATATATATATATATATATATATATACTACTAATATTAATTAATGTATACTTAATAAGGTTAGTTATAATTATAGTTATGATAATCATTAACAATATCTATGTATTTAATCTACACAATATATATATATATATATATATATTAATTATATATATTGTCATATATAATAATTATATTTATATCGAATATAATTATAATATATGTAGATTATCATATTATTTACAATACCAGGATAACAATAGTAGACACATTGCCGATATATCCACATGACTAGTGGTATATAATCCACGTACTCTTTCATATCGTAAAGGCCTTTGATACATATATTGAGTTTATCATATTAGTTTTGGAATAATTTAATCGATGTAATTAATGGAAGGAAGAATGTGATTACTATAGAGGAGGATGGAGAGGAGGATGGAGAGGAGGAGGGAGTAATTGGATGTGCGGAAAGAAGGTATGGTCTGGTTTCTTTTACGCTGTAAACAATAAACCAGTGCCACGTATATACAATTCAACTTTAGATATGCGTAGCGTAGTATGCTTACTAATTCATGGAGTGCGACCAGTGACCAATATCTTTAAATAATTATAATAGGTTAAGGATATTTTAGGTTGCGACTCATTTTTATTACGTCCACTATTGATGATGGGTTAACATACATTAATATATCTACAACGGAAGTCTATTTTAATAACTAGGTAATGGGTTGAAATCGTCACGTACCAATTTTAATTGTATTTTACTAATTATGGGTAGTTGCCTATTTTGGAATATAATTAATATCGAGTTATGATAATCAATTTTCGAGAAAAATCATTAATAATAGTTCTAGTTTGGCTGATGATTATAACTTTTTTCTTCTTTTTATATTATACAAATTAACATATTAATATTTTAATCTTCAAGTTAGGTACATGATAGCCTATCGTTAGGAAGATCTTTATAAATAAAAGCCTTGTGTTTAGCAGATATTTAGTTTAGTAAATATTAATTAAGGTATTAGGTAAAAGGTATGTAGAAGGAACCATGATCTAATAGTATTAACACAATACATTACATCCGGGTTATTGATTAGATAGTTTGTTATTGGAAATATATTATGCAATTGAATGTCAGATGGAAACATTTAATATGTAATTTTTAAAGATAATAGTTAACTATATAGTAAATAGATACTATTACGAGTAATATATATATATATATATATAATAACATAATTTAGTAGTAGGTTTAATTTTCTATATTAGTAATATATATATATAACTTTAAAAAACACCTTATTGTAACTTAGTTTCATATTGAAAAAACCATTACATAAATAATAACTTAATCATATATATATACATATATATATACTAGGCATTACTGAACATGTATAATTTTAAATTGTATACGTACTATTTATATATATAAATATTACGTATACAATTTTAAATTATATACATTAAATATACAAATAGTAAGTTATTATAAGGATATCGCTATGTCATTTATGATTATAAATTATATATTAAAATATGCTTTAATGAATATTATATATATATATATGAATGAATGAATGAATTTTATTGACCGAATATTTGCTATTATAATCGGAGGGATACCCAGAAGCTATGTTTAGCTTATACTAAGGATACCCTTAATAAAATATTAATAATAATAATAATAGTAGTAGTAATAGTATAATGGTAATAGTCGAGATATGATAATATATCTTATATCGATAATGAAGTCACATAACGTAACATGATATGTAAAGTGATATAGATGCATGCACGCATCCGTGCAAGTAATGAACCTCGAGGAATTGCCAAACTAAACCATGCGAGAAATATCGGGTTGGTCAGGCCCTGGGTTGTTAAATCCATAAATTGTAATGTTTGATTGACATAATCGTCACATGATCAATCATACAATACCCCCTGGCAATCACAAACAAGCTACATGCATATCTCTACGCACTAATAAAATACATACATAAAAAAAATTAAAAAAATCATACTTATAAGTAATAATAAATAATACAGTAATAATAAATAATACAGAAATATATATCTAATTGTATTAATTATACTATATTATAATAATAGTAATATATTAATTAGCTATTTATATATATTAGAGTTAATTAAATTAGTCTATATATTTCCGTTAAATACATTAATACATTATTTTAGTGGAATATGTTATTTTAAATTACATCACCGGATGAATCACGCTTCAAGGTCACGCGCAGCCGATGGAGTAGCAAGGTCACACAGTCGTAGCGAGGACACGAATTCGGTGGTAAAACACACACTTATACACCCTTAAATCCTAATCGAACGGGTCCTCGTCGTAATTACCGCGTGTAATTAGAATCGTCGGTCATTACTACGTACAACATCATTAACGCTATTACGTCATTACGACTATTACGTCATTACGACTATTACGTCATTACGACTATTACGTCATTACGACTATTACGTAATTAGACTCTAGCGTCGCGCGTGCGTGCGTGCGTGCGTGTAAGTCTATCGCGGGAAAGAGGCGGGACCCGTAATTAAACGGAGCGAGTTGATCCCGCCCTAGTTGTAAACGAAACCCGGTGAGGTCAGAGGCGGACGCAGAGGTCATCCAAGGTCAACGGAGCGACGGTAGTCCTAGCAGGGTAACGCCGTGTACTGGTCAGCTATGGTCAGCGATGGGTAGCGGTGGTCGTAGTGGTCGTTAATTAGAACCACCGCCGGTGAATATTAATACGAGATCGAGCGCGCGAGATTCCGAGTTAATTCGCGAGAATATTCGTGCGCTATTAGAGATGCCCGTATTAGGCGTTGCCTCGCTAATACGCGCGCGTTTACTACGGTACATGTGTTGCGTGTATTTAGTGTATAACTAAATGTGGTTCTGATCACTGTATATGTACATTGTATGTGTATATTTCTACATTGTACAACTATAGTATAATGATGTATAGTTATAATATTATATTTAGTTACACTCGAATATAACCACATCTCTTTGTTTTTGTTATAACTATGTTACGAATATAGTATAAATATATATATATATATATATATATATATATATGTTCCTGTTTACACTATTATTAATATTATTGTGTTTATTTTTTAGTATATATAATCTACCAGAATCACTGTAAAGATAAGTAATTTATTATTTATTTTTTCAAATACCATTTATTGTATATTATATCTATCTAAGCAAATTATCATTTTTAATTTATATTGCTTATTACTCATATAATTTCATAATTTATATCTTCATATGTATAATATAATGAATATGACATTCATGCTTCATTGATTTTGATATTTGTGTATTTACACATAAATTAAATTAACAATAAGACATTGATTTGAATATTTATTACTTTTAGATTCTTTACAATTCCAATTTATAACATTTATATTTCTTTACAATTTTACTATTTCATTTTAAATTATCTTATATTATTATATTCAGTATTATATATAATACCTATTGGTAATATATTATATTTATATATATATATATATATATATATATATATAAATGAATGACTTACACAGTATGTATAATTAAATAATACACAGATATAATATTATTTATATATTTTAACTAATATATTATATTTATACTATATTATATTTATTTAAATTTTATAATGATTTAATTGTTTACATTGACTATATCATAGATATTTCTTCATTATATATACATTATATTATATAGTTTCTTAAATTTATATTATATTTATTAGTATACATATATCTTTATCTTTAAATATTGATATTTAACTATTATTAATTATTGATTATTACTATGTCCTCAATTTCTAATGAAAAATTATATAAATTGATTCAAGATTTATCTGACAAAATTAATAAATTAAATGATAAAGTTCATAATATATCAGACAACAATAATTTTAAATTTAACAAAGGAAAATAATATATTCAAAGAAACAATTAATAATAATCAAATACAAAATAATAATAGTATTACTATAACAGATACATTAACTGATACAATAACTGATATACTAAAGGATATTGAGAAAAATAAAGGTATATCCAATAACATAATATTTACAAATAAAAATATAGATTCTAATTTAACTGATTTTAACAATACTAATAAATTTACAGATTATATAAATAACAAATTGGATACTAAATTATCATATAATAATATTTTACATATACGTAAATTAAATACTAATAAAAATAAAAAATCAGAAACAGATGATGTATCAAATGATATAGATACTGGTACTAAATATATATAATTAAGTTAGATAGTTTAGAAACTAAATTACAAATATTTAAAAATAAAAATAAACTATTTGATACTAATATATATATAAACCAACAATTACCTTTCAATACACATACCATATTTTATAAAACAAGACAATTAAGAAAATTAGGAAAAATAAATAAAACCTGGATATATAAAGATACTGTATATGTAAATGCTAATAAAGAAGATTTAAAATCAATAATTGAAATTAATAATATTAAACAATTGTGTGAATATGAATTGAATTAGATTGAAGTATATTGTGTATAATTTTTGTTTGTTTTTTTATTTTTTTTCTTCTTTTCTTCTTTTCTTCACTTCTTATAATTATATTGCATTCATACTTTATATTTAATTTTAGAATTTATATTCATAAAAACAATTAATATATCAAATTTGTTGCATTTACATATACAAGTATTACAAATTTATTACAAATTTATATAATTTTATTTATTTTTCACTTAATTCAGGTTTATTCAGTATTACATTTTTACCAATATTATATAACAACATTTTAGAATTTATTACATTCACATATACAAGTATTCAAAGTTTATATAGTTTTTATAGTTTTCTTTATTTTTCACTTCAGGTTTATTCAGTATTACATTTTTACAAATATTATATAACAACATTTTAGAATTTATTGCATTCTCATATACAAGTATTTACAGTTTATATAGTTTTTATAGATTTCTTTATTTTTACATTCCAGGTTTATTCAATATTACATTTTTATCAACATTATATAATAATATTTAAAATGTATTGCATTTACATATTAGTATTACAATTTATAAGTATATAGTTTTTTATATCATTTTATTCAATTCAAGTTTAGTTTGTATTCACTTCAAGCATATCCAGTATTACATTTTTTTCTCAACATTATATGACTAATTAAGCTTATTATTCTATAAATTATATACATATATTTTATTTTTATTTTATTTCTTTATTTTCTTTGAGTAATTTTTAATAATAATTTGTTTTTTTAATTTTAATTTGACTTTGTTCTTATGCACTTAAATTCTATCCACCAACCACATTATATATTAACAAATGAATCAGAAAATGATAGATATAATACTACTTCTAGTAATCCTGAAAATTGTAGTTATAAATTCAATATAGACTCACAGTATTATAAATACTCTTCCAATAATTCAAACATTTACATTTATAAAAAAAAAATATTTTATCTTTTCTTTTATGTTATAATTTTCAACCTGACATTTATATAAAAATTGTTTTTATTACTCTTCTAGTAAAATAACTATGTTTACCCTTTAGACCTATATATAAAAATAACAAACTTTAAAAAAAGAATCATTTTATTCTTATTGACTTTTATAATAAAATATATATTTTTTTTAATCCTTTTAAACTTTTATATAAAAATTATCCTCATTGTTTTGCTCTTTTGTTCTCAGTTATAATTTTAAACTTAACCTTTATATAAAAATTTAAAAAATCCTTACAAAATATTTTTTAATGACTTTAATAAAATAATTTAAATTATGTTATAAAAATAACAACTTTAAAAAAAAAAAAAAAAAAAAAAAAAAAATAATAATAATAATGTTAATCTTCTTACTGCCTTTTATAATACAATATTTTGTTGTTAATAATTTTAGACTTCTATATAAAAATTAATAAATAGTTATTTTATTTATATTCTAATGACATTTATTGAAAATTACTTTTTATCACTTTTGACTTCTATATAATTTTTATTTATATATTTTTTTTATAAATCTTAGTTTGTTGTTGTTGTTCAGTATAGTTTCCTCATCTTTTTATTTATTATATTCGTATTATTATTTAGTATCGAAATTTAAATTATTTTATTGATGTTTTTGTATTTTTATTTTTTTATACCTACACTAATTTTATTTATTTTTATCTTTTATTTTATAGTTTATTTAATTATTAAATGATGAATTAATCAATAACGAGTTGACAGATATCACAATTTTATCATATTATATTTATCTTAGTGTAAACAGGAAGTCAACCTTATTATTATTATATATATTTTATATTCCACAATATTCACATTCCATTATATTTATATAATGGAATTAAATTATTTGATATCTGTCAACAAGTTAAATTAAGGGTAATTGTCTCGACAAGCAGCAATGCTTCTACAATTACCCAGGTACTTGTACCTAAATCTGATAATAATAATAATAATAATAATATATACTGTGGTTATAACTACATTTCATTAATTAACAATTACGTCGAGTGTAATTCTTTAATATTGATGTATTAGCCACACGATATTGCATCGACAAGAGTACACGATGTCCTTGATTACATGTTAAGATCTACTGTTTATCAATAAATCGATGCGCGCCATCTATCGATACATTTTTTTACGAAATAGGTCAACGATGTTTACATTATTGATGAACAAACGAGAACGAATATATTCAATATGACGTAATCATTAGTATTACTATTAATAATAATTGTATTATTACCATTGAGAAATAGTATGATAGTATGCAATAGCATAAACGTGGTATAAATATGTTAACTATTATATATATATATATATATATATATATAAATTAGAATACAATTAAAAAAATAAATAGATTAAATAACATATATTATGTATTAATGAACAACGATATACGATTGACTTGTATATACCCAATATAATATAAATAAAATTATAACAAATCTAAGCGTTCAGGAATTTTTTAATTTAGCTAATATTCTCAAACTATAGTTATATTATAGTAATATAGTAATATATTAGAATAACAAAGTTCCTATGTATATAATATGAAGTGACTATTAGAATGTAGTGTTGATTTCTACCAAATTGTATTAATAGTTTGATTAGCTATAACATATAAATAATATAATTAATACACATATGTGTTAATAAATTATAATATATATATATATATATATATATATTATATGATAATTATTATTATTAATATATTTATTTTTATAAATATATAAAATATATTTAAACATAGATAAATATAAATATATATATATATATATATATAATATTAATAATATAATATTTATTTATTTAAATCACAAATATATATATATATTGAATACAATACAAATAGCGGATACAAATGGAGCCCTCGATAAGTCATAGACTTATTCATGTTATACATAACTATGCTGTATGTACACATTATACTTTAACTTATAATTTATATGTTTGCTATTCCGATATTGTAAGAGCTAATATTATCTTAATTTCTGTATCATAAGACACATTATTAAGAGTGTTGCGGCTAGGTAACATAGCCTATTTACTTCTTCTAGTTTGTTCCCTTTAAGAGTGATGTTTGAATTTATTGAAGTATCATTACTATCCACCACTACCTTACTCTTCTCTGCACTAATATCCATACCGTATATAGTAGCACTATTAGCTTGTAGATTTGTCAGTTCTTGAAACTCATCTGGTGTACCTACTAACAGCTCAATGTCAACGATTGAATACTTCTCCACCGTACTTCTTCCTTTCCGGAATCCTGCTTGCACCTACGACAGTATTTTCTCTACTTGATTCAGTCTTTTAAAAATTATCTTTAATAAGATATTACTTGAATGACAGGTTAAACTATATTTTCTGTAGTTTTGACATTTCTTAATGTCTCCTTACTTAGGAATTGGTATCACTAGTGATTGAGTCCATTCTGCTAGCCATGTTTTGCAATTCCATATTTTTGGTACATATCAATGAGAATATTGACAATAGAATGAGCTCCATGTTTGATTAATTCACTTTGTATGTTGTCAAGTACATGTAATGTACCTTCTTTCAGCGTATTGATTGTATCCATAACTTCAAAAAGTTATGTATTAGTACAATAATAATACCCAGTACATTAATATCTGGGTTAACAGGTGATTATAAAGATCATTACAATATTATGTAAATCGATGTATAATATAAATTTCATCAGCTAATGGTTTTCCATTGTTATCTTCTAAGTTTGAGGTGCTTCTTGGTGATGTATTTGTGAGGGTTCTAAGTGTTTGGTACACTCGTTTATTATGTATTCCATATGTTATCATCGATTGAGTTGAACTGCATTTGTATCCACTTAACGCTTACCGTTTGAATTGCTTTCCGAATGGTAGCATTTATATTCAATAAACGCTGTCTGTCTGGCTGTTGTTTATTTTTGGACTTCATTGATATTCTCTTATCCCATAGATCTAGTAGGTCATCGGTAATCCAATGTTGTTTTATACCCTACTATTTATGATGCAGTGCTTATTATGTGTTCAAACTGTGTGTAAATGTCAGTAGGATCGCAATAATTGATATCTAGATTATTAAATTCTCATCTAGTTTACTTGATTAAAGCTTGGACATTTTAGGATCCAATAGTCTGTTAACATTAAAGCTTACTCGTTTTGTTTTTGAAGTATGCTTGATCGTAGTGTAGTCTTAAATTTAATAAAACTAGGTCACGATCACTATTGATATCCGCACCTGCATACGTTATCGTTGAAATTCGAATAATACTCGATGTAAATCTTTGTGGAATTAGTATATATTCTAATTGATTATTTACTAGTCCATTGTGTGAATGCAATATTGTGATTATTTAGTTTATGTGCGGATGTAGTGTATTGGCTATGACTAATTTATATTTCTCTGTGAATTCTAGTAGTATTTGTACTGATCGTTCATGTTACATATACCAAATCTATCCAACACATTCATGCCGTTGTGCATATTTACCAACTTTGTAGTTCCAGTCTTTTGGTATTATTAATAAGTACTTTTTAGGTGAGTCAGATATAGTTTTCTCTATGGTTTCATAACAAATTATATTTCTTCATCAGTATTTGTATTTGTAGGAGTATGGTCGTCGGAAAAGGGGGGCGGTGGGTATCGGACCCCCCCCCCCATTCAAAAATATGTGGGGTATAAGTATGTTTTGCCCCCTATTAAATGTATTATAATTAATTGTATATATATATATATTAAATCTAGTATATTGTCTTTATTAATACACATTTTTACTAAAGAATTTTACCAAAAATATGGGGGGGAGCTAACTATGTTTACCCCCCCCCCACATCCATGAAATATGATACTATTTATGAGAGATACTTGTTATCTGGCGATATTCAGAATGAAATTATTCAATTATATAAAAAAGAATTATTAAATATCTTATTGAAAGATATTAATGGAACTCTATCAATTCAATGTGATGGAATTCAAGATATACCCGGAAGTGAACAGGACCATTTTGGAGGTTGGTTATTTGACATAAAAACTAGAAATTAATGAAATATGCATAGGAATATGCAACTTAACTGAGGATACAATAAAAATATATGAAAATATATTGGAAAATATATCAAATTTAATTGTATCTTAACTTTAACATCTTAACTTGCCAACTTCTAAATTAAGAGGACAGCCATATAACGGTGCAGTTAATATGTCTGGTAAATGTAATGGTGTAAATACTATAATATTGACTAGATAGCCATTAGCTGTATATATATATACTCTGGAATCATTGTACAAACTTAATAGCATATTCATTTGATAATAATATAATTATAAGAAAAACCTTGAGAGTGGTTCATGATTTGGGGATTATTATATGAACAAACTATCAAATCCCGGAATGTATACAATACTAATAATAACAAAGCAAAAAAATTGAAACCAATATGCCCAACAAGATATACTGCGAAAGTCATGTATAAAAACAACATTAGATCAATATAGTCGTATAATCGATTCACGGAAAGAATATAAATAATTAGATAATATTACCAATGACCAAAAATATATTGCAAATTTATTTTTTTTAAATATGAATAATTATAATATTCTTTCTATAAATATTTCAAGTTTGATATTTGAAAGCTTGGATATACTTACTTACTTAGTCTCTTGACAGGTTGATCGTAGGAATATGAATCGCTGCAACACAAGTTCTTCGACAATGTATTAATTTATATTTAAATTATAATTATCGTGTATGTGTATGTTTATACTAATTTAATTAATATAATGTATTATAATTAATCAATATATATATATATATATATATATATATATATATATTACTATTATTAATTATGATATATTTATTTTCTTTAAATACATGGTCGTAACTTTAAAACATTAACCACGCCCTATATTCTATATCGACAAATCGCATATAATAACATATTGGGAAACTGTTCAGTCTGTAATTTGTATCATATTTCACTGTATACAAGTCCTATGTGACTTATGTATGACGTATTTAACTGTATATTATAATTTTAATCATATTCTCCCCCATCGTATTACATTAGTTTTAATTGAATTGTTGTATTAACAATTGTTCATTGATATACTTAAATCAATAAATTAAATCAATTATAATTGATTATTATAAATATTTATTTAAATGTACACTTTTATATAATTAAAATATATATCGTATACTATTTATTTTCAAATAATTGTTACTTCAATGGAAATTAATAAAAACCATATTTGTCCATGGTATTTTAAATATATATATATATATGGATAATTATTATTTATTATTATAGTTTTAACTTTATTTTACGAATATTGTTGTATTTTATTGTTCTCGTTCTATTGAGTACCCCTAAGAGGGCGGCCCAATGTGTGAACATATCTTAATTATGGTTCCCATACCTATAGGTCATATATTATATCAAATATGATAAGCTCCTAATAAACCTAATTATCTATCTAAATATATATATATATATATATATATATATATATATATATATATATATAACTGCTAGTGTGGCTCAGTTGGCTAATGAGTCATACACATACGCAGTAGGACGCGGTTCGATCCTCGTCGGGACCATTACAATTGATCTTTAAAACATAATTAGAAGTGATATTATATAATTGTGTATAAATAAATGATCGTATCTCGTTAAAACCATGGATGCCTTAACATGAGAGCGGCTTCGAAGGGAAATTAAAGTCATATATGGTTATAAGTGAAAACTTCATCTAATTTCCTGGTTGGGATAAAAGGACTCACCCAAAATAAAATTAAAATACCAATAAATATATATATATATAATAGTCGGGTATTCATATTTAATTGCACAAATATAAATCGATACCGTAAATCTAACATTAGTGCTAAGTTGAAGACCTACAAGCACGTGACTATGGCGGGTCGTGTTAAGTTTGACAGACAGGTGGGCGGGGCTAGCGGTTAGGGGTTTAATCGGCGCTAATCTCCGTGACCAAGATCGATAGTCACGTGGGGGTAGCGAGTTACGTAATATCGCGTGTGGTCATCGTCAGTTTAGGTGGTCAGTTTAGGCGGTGTAGGTATCGGCAGCCTCCTTGCGAGCCGACTGAGAGGTACTGCGAAGCTGAGTAGATATCGCTATAGCGATGTTATCACAGTTAACGTTATCTCAACTTTTATTTATATATAAAGTTATATATCATAACAGTTTTATATATATATATGCACGTATGTTATTGTATTGTTATTGAGTGTGTACTGTCATGTAGATATTTACTTGTAATGTGTTGTTGTATACTATAGTTATACCAACTATTTCGCTAATAAAATATATAACACTCACGCGAAATCGAATAATTCTATTTTGTTTACAAAAAAAACAATATAGGGTCAAATTTTGGAACTACGTGTTGTTTAAACCAAAATGTTTATAACGCAAATTCGTATCAAAATATGAAAATGAAAATAATATGTTTTTAATTATTATTTATATAATGAAAAATAAGTGTTCATTACTAATATATAACAAAACAATATGATGATATGGTTTTAAATTCTATAAATATCTATATGGCGAGTAAAAACCAATTTATTGGATTACCAATTATGTAATTGAATAGAACAGTGAAAACATAGTAGTATGCAAATCGCGGCAAACCTAAATATATGTCAGCTATTTCAATACTGCTGCTAACAGCGTTTTGTATGAAAACTAATCATGTTGAGTAGATATGGAGTGTTATATATTCTTCTTAAAATATTTGGTATATACTGTCTACCCTCTCTAATACAAATAATAGTAGTATGTTTAACTAAAAATAATAATTATTTTGAAAATAAAAGATAACATTATGAATATATTAAATGTGACAAATTATTTAATTTTTAAAAAAAATATTGGTTTTAATAATTATATATATTATAAATTATCTCAAAATTTAAATTAATTTAAAGCATTATTCAATGAGTTGAATGAATAATTGATTCTAAATATTCAATATAATTATGAAAAATGCATGAAATATATAAAAAAACGATAAATTATCACATTATGTTATTATAAATAAATAATCACTTAGGGATATTTATTATGTTAATGTATATGTAATATATATTACTATATATTTTAGCTTTTAAAAGTCTAAAAACCATATTATATTCATTAAATTATGAAGATTAGTATATTTAATTACATTTTTTTTAAATTATTATTATGATTTATTTAAATTATGAAATTTAAAAGTGTTTTTTTATAATAGTTATTTTTTGCTTAAAAATATGATTTATATATCATTTTGAAGATAATATTTTAAACTATAATAATATTTAAATAACAATTTCAATTTTAATTTTAAGAACACTGTTTTTTTCATCAATTTCACAGTTAGGTGAAACTACCCATAAGGTATCCATTGTTTTAACGAGAGAGGATACTTTTATATACACAATTATATAAAATCACTTCTAAATATTATTGTAATACATATTTTATTGGTTCAGACAGATATTGAACCCGCATCCTACTACCTGTATGGCTGAATTAGTATTATTCTAAGTGTCGAGACAGTTAAAATATATAATATAATATATATATATATATATTAATATATCAATATTTTGTATATTAATTATCATATGATGGTAATAAAAAGCACATTTATTTTTATATGTCATACATTAATAATTAATCCCGTATCATTATGGTTATATTACCCATACGCCGTAAAGGTAATAAAGCGGATATATCATCTAAAATACAACACTGCAGTGTGTACCTCCCCACAATACTACCTCCCTAACACGCGTAGTGTATATTCTATTATAATTCATATTGTTAACGAATATATTCTCATTATGGTACTATATCTATAATGATAAGTATTATTATTATTTTAATTATTGTTATTTTAAATATAAACATTTCATTTGACGATATTAAATATGTATATAAAAAACTATGTAAACATATATAGCAACCTATAGTTTCAACATTTATAAATGTTACTATATTATAATTATCTTCAATTATAGACTTAAGTTATAAAGTTATATTCATGTACAAATATCATAAAACATTAAACACCAGAAATTATATTTGTGACTCGTTTTATTTATTATATCATTATTCAGGAATCATGAATGTATAGGTTAACTATACATATATAATATAAGTATGTTATAATAATTTATAATGGTATATAGGTTAATATATAGGTTAACTATAAATATATAATATAAGTATGTTATAATAATTTATAGTAAAATTTGAACAATTCAAATACACATTTATTCATATATTTGGAAATATATCCTTATATATATATATCTACTTTTACAGTTATTGGGTACCTTATGTTATACTTAATGTTAGAGGATATAGTTATCCTATTAGGGTTAACCCCATATCGCATAGTATTCCTCAATTGTAATATTATAATATAATATATGCCATGCGTATTAATGACATTGTATACTGGCATACATTTATCCGAGGGAAATATAGATATTGTCCTTCTAATAAGCTTTAGAAGTAGGTTAAGATTTTTAAATTCTGCAATATACAAAAATATTAATAAAATATGTTCCTAATAATATGTTGACGGGGCTAGAAACCGCGTCCTACTTCGTGTGTGTCTCGTGGCTTAGCCTACCGATACATGCAGTTATGATAATGTCAATAAGAACAGATATTCTGAATCATCAGCTTTAGCCAATATATTAATAACCAAGCTTGTGTATTAATCTATATATAGATATTAATCTATATATATATGGATATTCCGAGGAATAATCGATGTCAAACGATCAGCTTAAATATAATTGAATACTCAGATTAACAATGAAGTTATGATATAATTTTAAGCTAAGTACTCATTGTATTTAAGTATCGCTATACCATTCCTAAATCACATTCCAATGGATATAAACACTATATTCGGAGTGTTTGTATTGAAAAGATAACGAAATAATAACTTTCATGAACAACATATTTTGTATTTTTGTCAATTGGTGAAAGATAATCAACCATCGCATAATCTATTTTAAACTGAATCCAATCATTTACAGATGAAATGGAGTAGAAAATCTTCCAAGTAAAATACACGTTCAAAGAAACTAGCCAGTATATTACAGGATATACTAAATACGTATAACAAGTATTATCAATGTTACGAATTGTTATTATAAAATTTGGGAAATTTGGGAAAACTACTTGCAATTGTTCAAATACATGCATCAATGCATTATTAGTATTATTATTATTAGTGTATTTACTGTAAACACTTACAATCTATATCGGCTATGATAAGTATCTATATTATCAATAGTAATATACAGATACTGTAATAATATAAAAGAACGATACAAAACAATGAACGTAAAACAATAATAAATTATGATAGAAATAAAATATCGATATACCATTCGTTTGAATAAAGAATTATACCCAGTCACGTGACTATTTAAGATTGTTTATCGGTACGTAGTTATTGCATTACGCACTACCGCGAAAGTAGTTCGGCTAAGTTGACTATTAGTAACGCACGCGCATACGTATAGCACGATAAACACCGATGAAGTGATTACACGATGTACCCAGTACGTATAGTTTAAATACTATGTACAGTTAAGTCCACGGTAGCTACATACGTAGGAGAGATATTTGTGGCGTGTTCGGGGTTTACGATTATCTAATCAGTTATGGGAATATTTAGAATTTAACCGCAATTATATTAAATATTTTGTACACAATGTTTACGATATTTATTGTAGAATTTAATTATAATTTATATATAAATTTATAATAAATATATTTATCATTTATGATTCATAGAAGTAACGATGTTTCATGTGAATTATGTATAATACTCGTCGTCATTAGCATCACCATCATCATAACCCGCATACATATATATTTATATATACATATATATATATATATATTGTTTAATAAATAATATAAATAATATATATATATCGGTTGATACACATTGTATTTAATTGCTGTGCATGCATGACCTATTCACACGGGAATTGATCACACGTGTTCACGTGGTGTGTTAGTCGCCGCGCACACGTGATCATATATCGCACACACACGCACACGCACACACACGCACACACATACACACACATACACACACATACATATATACACATACACACATACATACACACATACACATATTTTATGTTTTTGATTGTTGCATAATTCCACATTTCGGTAATCCTTTAACTCATGCTGGGCATCTCATGCCTTATTGCATGATATTTTGAATCTCGGATAGTCGCACATCTCGCTAAGTCGGACACTTTTGTCGGTCCCACACACACACACACAAACACATACACACATACACACA
The DNA here is from genome assembly GCA_964019155.1 of Osedax fenrisi. Classification (NCBI taxonomy): domain Eukaryota; kingdom Metazoa; phylum Annelida; class Polychaeta; order Sabellida; family Siboglinidae; genus Osedax; species Osedax fenrisi. The sequence goes on along the minus strand of OZ025241.1, from coordinate 7,404,418 downwards.
CACTATTATATTAAGTACGAGATCATCTATACGAGTAGGTGTACAGGTACGTTATACATTGTAAGACACGCATCACTCATGTTATATCCCTATCTTATCTATAGCGGTACGCACTAACCTTACGTTGAGGATATCCTGCTATATATATTAAATATAATCTATGTTTATTAAGTTAATTATACTGGGATGTGTTTACATTAAGTGATCTATAGTTTGCGTCGATGCTAAAACATTGATGCATGACAGAATATATTATTAGTGCACACCTTATAATATGGATGAATGACAGGCGGTATACAATATACAACAAAATAGATATATATATATATATATATATAACAACTAATATAGTAGTGTAACCTATAGGTGTATAGGGTGTATAGGGTGTAGGGCTTACACATGAGCTTGTTCAGTGTTTAAAGATATAGCTACTTAATCTATCGTTTAATATATGGAGTATTTCTGTCACGGTGGCATATTTGTTTACATCATAGGTAGTATACTACCTGAGCAAGAACTTTTCAAAATGCCTATACATATTATTTAACTGTGAGACGTAAAATGTACACAACACACACACAGATATATATATATATATATATATATATATATATATATATATATATATATATATATATATATATATATATATAGTTAACTATCGATAAGTCGGACTCTCAAGGGACCGACAAAAGTGTCCGACTTAGCGAGATGTCCGACTATCCGAGATTCAAAATATCATACAAATAAGGCATGAGATGCGCAGCATGAGTTAATGGATTACCGAAATGTGGAATTATGCAACAATCAAAAAATAAAATTTTGTATTCAATAATATTACTTACAAAATTATAATATACATTATTTAAAGTAAACATTTCTGACAATTTATAAAAAGTCCGACTTTTCCAGTATACAAATCATAATAATTAAAAAATATGTGTCCGACTTATAGAAAATTCCGATTTATACAATCCAACTTATCCGAATTATCCGATTAATTTAACATTGAATTAGATACAAATCCAACCAAACCCAAACCCAAACCCAAACCAAACCCAACCAAACCCAACTGTATACCTATGTATATATGTGTACACTGATATACGCCTGTACGGTATATAATATACAGTATACAGGTAGAGTAGTGACTGGTCTCTGGTTTTAACGTTTAGTTCATTATTTCGGTTCGTGGTTTCATGCGCACTAACTAAATCTAATCAACGATGATGAGAGACTGTTGTTTCCAGCGATACTACAGTAGCGGCACCAAGCGACCGGATTAATGCGCAGTCAGGCATCGTCAACGTATCCCATTGGTTAACGAAATGTGAAATTAAACATGATAGACTATAAAGACATCTCGAGATAATTCTATTTACTAGAATAGAGAACATTTATTCATTAATTATATATACATATATATATATATGTGTGTATATATATATATATATATATATATGTATATGTGTGTGTGTTTTTGTGTAGATATACATAAATGCATGTATTCATAATGATATAGTGTGTCCCAGTAAACAGTAATTAAACAAATACATGTGTATTAGCATATACATATAATTGGGCATCATATACACTAATTATAATGTATATGCATATGGTATATATCATGGTACCAATATACCATGGTTATTAGTTATAAGCTAACATGATTTTGTCACATTAACAAAGTTACAGTGTTAAATAATAACAATATTAACAGGTAAATTAACATGAAATGTATACAGAAATTTTAGACTTAGTTATTATTATAATATTATTATATATTGTTATCATTTTGATTATCATGTCTCCTAAATCGGTTAATTACGTTATAATTTAATTGTACGGCAATCCCTAATTAAGTAATTATAATTAACAATATATAATATCTAAATATATAAGATAATTACATAACATTAAATTAGATGTATTTATATATATATACACAAATTACTACTTTATTGTATAACACAACGTAATATTACAAGTATACGTGCAAATGAAGTCAATGCAGACATATGTCTGAAATATTGATATATATATGAATTCTATGTACATATATATATATATATATATATATATATATATATATATATATATATATATGAAGTATACTTAAATACTTCAATTTATATTAAGATAATAGAAGATAATATACGAAGACTATGATATAAGCACATAACAAAAACGGTTACATAACAGTATTATATTTATATAAATATATATAATTTGTTATTAAATATAATGCTTAAATATTATAAATGTATATTAAAATATTATAAAAAACTAGAGACCTTCTACGTGGTTAAGATACTGATATGCCAGTTTGATATTTAATAATACGACGCCTATAAATATACTAATACGCCTGAATTCTCGGAACATACGTGACATTTCGTTGACACGCTCGTTGACATTTCCGCAAACCGTATCATCTATAAATAACGACGCACGCATACTTATATAATAACGCATACACGTATATGATAGTCGCCTATCGTGTATTCATATTATTCATTAATATTCATTATTCATTAATATTCATTCATTCATCGTATAATGACAACCGTGTGTATGATAATGTTAACCTCCTATGTCATAAGACATACACTTTATGTAGTACATATTATTCATTTATTCATTATTCATTAATATGCATTCATTCATCGTATAATGACAACCGTGTGTAGGATTATGTTAACCTCCCAGTTCATAGAACATACCCTTACTGTAGTGTACGCAGGCTATTGCGTAACTATCTATTACGCTCTATTGCGTAACTATCTATTACGCTCTAGTACGTAGCCGATACGGATTAGGTAAACAAACAATGGTCCGAGTTAATCCGTTTATCTGACCAAGTATCTCCACCGTGTACAATGTACACACCGGTGTATGTGATACTGTACATCGCTGTACAACGATGTACAATACTGTATAATGCTGTATAATGCTGTATAATGCTGTACAACGATGTACAATACTGTATAATTCTGTATAATGCTGTATAATGCTGTATAATGCTGTATAATGCTGTATAATGCTGTATAATGCTGTATAATGCTGTATAATGCTGTATAATGCTGTATAATGCTGTATAATGCTGTATAATGCTGTATAATGCTGTATAATGCTGTATAATGCTGTATAATACTGTACAACGATGTATAATACTGTACAACGCTGTGATAATGCTGTACCCTATTGTACAACGCTGTGATAATACAGTACCCTATTGTACAACGTGATATACATATGTATAAAATCGGATTATCTCGATATTATCACATATATATATAGATGTAATGTAATCGATCCTATATATATAATGTCATTATACTATTATTATCTTTTATATTTAGTTAATATTACTTCTGCTTTTCTTTTTTTCTACGTTCGTTTTTTGTTTTTTTTTGTGTTATATTGCTTATTATTTAGTGTACGACGTACAATGTGTGTGCAGTATACACTATACGCGCATTTACGAGGAATGAGTCATCACTTCGTAACGGTGATTAATGACACTTACTTCGTCATCATCATCAGCATCGTGTACACGTATACTTCACGATGGCCGATGTACGTATACCCATTGCAAGACACGTATGTCCACAACAATGCCTCCATTGTATTAGCTATCATGTCACATGACTACAACACCACACGTGTACAGTAAACATCACGTGGTACATTATACAGAATACACTGTACATGAGCATCATGTCTATAGAATCTAGTATGAAGCAGTATGATCTGGAAAATAAAATCACTCTTAGCGTACGTGGAATACGCGTGTAATTACAATCTCGTCACGTGGGCAGCTAACTAATATAACGGTTGCCATGACGACACTCCCGTCGTACACGTGGTAGTAGTGGAGGTGGAGGAGGAGGTCTGTACCGGACAATACGGTCGGAGTGGTCAACAGATCCGGGCGGGCGGGCGGCCGAGCTTTTAATTAACCGTATGCGTGCGCACGTTTGTGTTCGTCCGCCGGGTCGGAGTGAGTGTTCTCGCGTGTGTGCGAGTGTGTGTGTGCGAGTGACGATAGCGTATGCGAGTCGAGTGGATTCGGTGCGCACACACTACGGAGCGAGCGCACACGCGGGTGAGGGGTCGGGCGGTATTCCCGCAGCGATGCGACCCAATGACAACGATTTAATGTTACCGGCTCGTATTGTTATGTAATAGCCAATTACATGCGTATATATTACATATATATTTATATATATTTATATATATATATATATATATATATATATATACAGAATGTATACATCCAGAATTAATTAATATATTAGTATTTCCACTATATATAACAACATAATAGTACATAGTATAATATATTTATACATACAAATACACATACACACACATATATATATATATATATATATATATATATATATATATATATATATATATATATATATATATATTCACTAGTACACAATTAGCAGCGAGGCCATTACCATCAAACTAAATAATCTAACTAACTTCTGTCGAGCAGGACGTCGAGGCTCTAGCGCTTGAGTATCGCTCCCCTACAGAATACATTAATACATTACACATCAAACGTAATACGTCTGAACAATGTGGGATAGGTGGTCATTAACCATTAATAGTGTTTCCATATATATATATATATATATATATATTCTGCTGTTTCTTATAAGTATACTGTTGCTAATTTATTGATAATATTAATAGTTACTTACAATGAGTTCATTTTTAAATCCATGTAAGGTTGATAGTATCTTATTCATGTAGTATATCATTAATATTATGGATACTATTAATTAACATAGATTTCGCGAAGCAAATATAAACATTCCATATATATATGAAACGTAATTAATAACTACTAATTGCCGCTACTAGCAGTAGGTTATAATCACTGAAATAGATTATGTTCGGCGCGGTTTCCATACAACAATGGTTTCATTGATCTATTAAATTACATGCAATATAAACTAGCTTTTACTCGTCACATATATATATATATAGCTTTTAAAACTTGAATATCATATTGATTCATTTTATGTTAGAAATGAACACTTAGTTTTCATTATATAAATAATAATTTAAAACATATTATTTTACATTTTAAAAGTGTATAGTTTGATAATAAATTACATTATAAATTACACATAATTGCTCAAATTAACCCGATATAGGTGGCGCTGTTGGTGTTTTATATAGAAAATCGAATTACACAATTTCGCGTAAATGTATAACTTATAAGTGTCTTATAACTCCTTAGAAAATAATATTTTCTATTAATATACGATTTAAAATACTTACCATAAAATATTTAACTAAACATAAATACTTACCAGAACTTAAAATAGTATTAATATTATTCCAATGAAACAAATGTAATGTTCTTGAGAACTTTAAATATCAAATAATTATGTATGTTCTAGAGAATTCAAATCTTTTAAAAATTAAAGGGATAAGAGCGTTTTGGAAAAAACAGTAAAAAAAAATTAATTATTTGAAATATGTAATATTTGAGATGTTAATATACTCCATTTAAAATATTAGAGCTCAAAACGATTGATCAAATATAAAAAATAAAGGTTTTATAACACGACATATTTTTGAGAATAAATAATGATAAAATATAATCTCTTATTTTGGATTACTATTACTATCATAATTATATATATATATATATATCATACTGTGGATTACTATAATATCCATATACATTTTTGATTACTATCAAATATATATAATATACATATCATATTGTGGATTATTATCATAACTATGTATAATATACATATACATGCATCATATACATATAATATTTGTATAATAAACAAACAAACACATATACTATACTCTTTTTATTCAAATAAACTCTATATTTTAATAACAATATATATTATTTTCAAACTTGATTTACTCAGAATAATTATTTTATTATAATTTTATTCTTAAAAAATGCAATCACTATTAAATAATGCTCAAATATTTATGAAATGTTCAGACTATATTATATATTATGTGTTTATTGACTGAATAGATTATCATACAATTATTTGTATTATATATATAACTGCCTGTGTGGCTCAGTGGCTAAGGCGTCAGACACACAAGCGGTAGGAAACGGGTGCGAGCCTCGTCCGGACCATTAATTAATTTTATAAAATGGGTCTTAAAATATTATTTAGAAGTGATATTATATAATTGTGTATAAATAAATGATCGGTTCTCATTAAAACCATGGATGCCTTAACATGAGAACGGCTTCGAAGGGACATTAGAGCCATATATGGTTATAAGTGAAAACTTCTTCTCAGTTCCTGGATGGGATGAAAGGACTCCACCAAAAAAAAATATCATATATAAAATATAATTTAAAAAAAAATAAAAAGAAAACTACATTTTTACCATCATATATTTCCAAAAATATATAATATTTTCTCATTATGCTATATTAAACTATACATATAAATATATATTTTACAGAATTGGAATATCTTAAGATTTTTATACTTATTGAAAATTAAAAATATATAAAAATCCCTATATTTTTACATTGAATTTTCAACAAATTTCAAAACACATATTTGCTGATATCGTGCTTTTTAATAGATACCGCTTTTTAAAACATGTTCTAATATATATATATAGCCATCTAGCGTGAAATTACCTTAGTCGAGATAGTATATCAGGTAATTGTACGAATCCTCCATCCGTCTATATCACTCATCGTATTCGCTAGTTCCTCGCATGTGCCGTGGATATCTTATAATGGTTAATACACGAAAGTATTAGGATATCAACTTCGTAAACTATTTTAATATCGTAACTTTTAGCCATTATTCATATATGACATAATATTGGTGTCATATATAAATATATGTTATTTTATATATAAATTATATATGTATTCTAATTAGTGCATATATATATATTGTAAAATATATATATATGTAATATCGTAATATATATAATATCGAAAAATATACAAATTTTAATTAACAATTTTTGGAATTCATCTTGTGTTTTATAGTATATTATATTACTTACTTTACTTTAGTCACGTGACACTAAATCGTAAGTGGGAATTAACTTAGAGGCAACAACACAACTATTCTCCATGTATCGCGCTGTTGTACGTTATATAATATGTAATCGTCATTCATCTTCGTCCACTCTTTGATATCGTCGATGTTATTTCGCTTCGGTCTACAACTTTGTCTTGGTCCTTCAACAATTATTGCATAATAATTGTAGTGATACTATTGTGTCTAGAGGTATGCCCGAACCATTTTAAGTTACGTCATCGTACGGTCTGTAATAATGGCTCCATTGTACCTATTAGTTTTTTAATTTTATTGTTGACAAATACGTTTGTTTTACCTTATTTATACGTTATGCATATTGTTTTCGGTGAAAGTTATTCTCGAAATCTATATTATTTATAGAGTACAAATATGTACTATAATAAAGCGATAACGATTACATTTATAATATTGAAATTCAACTCGGGCGAGCAAACTTCTCATCTTCTTAATAATCATCTATATGATAATGTATCATGAATATTAAAAATACGTATACATTTTATAATATTTGTAATATATGTATAATATAACAAAGATAAATCTGCATTGGTTAAAATATGCTATATTAAATAATGTATAATAAAACTGTAAATAAAATTAATAATATAAATAAATAAAAATGATAAATATTTAAAAATAGTTGACTGGAATTTTCTATATAATCGAACTCTTACTCGAATTGATAAACAACCAAGACTAAAAATAAGATTGATAACAAGGTTTAATTATACAAATGATTCAAAATAAGGATTAAAATCCTTAAAAATTTTTTGATTTTATAGTTTAAACATATATACTAGTACACCTTATAGATTGAACTACGATAGGCTATAGAGTCGATATATAAATAGCCATTTCATGTACTTAACTATACATTTGTGCTGGTCATGGCTTACTTGCTTACATATTATAGCATATAATGTAACCTAAATGTAACCTAAATCTAACCACATATGCATATTTTAGCGTATAATTTTACCCGAAATGTAACCTAAATGTAACCTAAATGTAACCACATATGCATGTAGTAGCGTAGATAACGATGGACATGCGATGTTCGTATGGATTTACTTCTCATCGCTATCGATAAGTAATATTTACAATACCAATAACGCTAGAAGAGTCGGTAAACACCAATAATACTAGAAGAGATAGTAAACATCAATACCGCTAGTGCGGGGAGTAAACACCAATCAACATCGGCGACCTCTACAATCCACCATCATCATCCGTACAGCTAATGCCAACATCTCTCATGCCTAGATACTATGGCCCCCTCGCGGACTATGACGTAAGACCACGTGATGCGATTTGTCACGAGTGGTAAACAAACAAACAACGTTACGTAACGAGGGGTAAAACAACACTGTTATCATTTGTCGTCAGCGAATCGTCGCGTATTAATAGATTAATTTGAGATTCTACGGAATTAACTATATATATATATTTGTTATTTTTATTTGGTGGAGTCCTTTCATTCCATCCAGGAACTTAGATGACGTTTTCACTTATAACTATATATGGCTCTAATGTCCCTTCTAAGCCGCTCTCATGTTAAGGCATCCGTGGTTTTAACGAGAGCCGATCATTTATTTATACACAATTATATAATATCACTTCTAAATACTATTTTAAGATCCATTTTATAAAATTAAGTAATGGTCCGGACGAGGCTCGAACATGTGTCCTACTGCTTGTGTGTATGACGCCTTAGCCACTGAGCCACACAGGCAATTGAATATATATATATATATATATATATATATATATTATTGCGTTGGCTTAGTAAACTATAGTCTACGTAATCTTGTAAAAGTGTAACTTATAATATATATATATATATAATAAACACTATCGCATTTCCTTCTTATTAAACAAAAGGCATACTACGTAAAGCATGCGTTGAAAGCGTATATCTGATTTCATAACACAAGCGCGTTACCGTGTAAGCAGAATAATGTTTAGTTATACCTATAGGTTACTTAATGTTAATTCTCGCACGGTACACTTTCGTACACTCACATACACATATAACTGCAAACACATACACAAGCACACATATATGCACATATATGTGTAATACACATTGTGTATATATACGTGTATATATATATACACGCATACACACGCACACATACATGCACATATACACGCACACTCACACTCACACACGCACACATACATGCACATATACACGCACACACATACGCACATATAAATGCACATATATACATGCATACATATACATGTGTAATACTTGAAAAGTAAAACTATTGATTACGAATAATTAAGTTTAGTGATTATTTTCTCTTTTTTGGTTCTTCACGAGTTCAATTATGTTATAATATTAATTAGGTATACGAGCTACCTATTTATATATAGAGTATATATATAGAGTATATTATATATTATATGTTATATTGGATTAATGTATGAATTGAAAGTAATAACAGGGTGATATCTGTAAAAATGTGAATATATAAATATATTCAGTATATTAATTTAATAAATGTATTATATTTAAATATGTATAATAAATAATAATTCGATGCAAATATGTATAAGCATACATATAGATAGATCAACAGTTTATTGTATTACTGGTAATATTTTTTTTTTTAAATACCATATAATTATATAACATATATAAACAAAATATATAAATGTAATAACAGTAAGACAAAACGGATCATTAGTATTCTATATGGAATTAAGTTACCTACCAAAACCAATACAAAACTTAAATATTTACCATATTATTAATTATAAGTATTCAAGTAAATAATCGTACTATTGATAATAAAATGAATTTCCTAATTAAATATATCAATCAAATGTTCATATGAATTATACATATAGGTAGTATTACCAAAGTATTTCTAAGCATACATCATTCACAACATATGTGTTATCAGTATAGGACTAACGGTGTTAGTGATTTGAAAATTAATTAATTAACATTCTCATACAAGTATACATCCATTACAATCACGCTACTGTACTTATTATTATACGTTAGGTTAGATTGATTTGAAAATGTCATTAACTATGATGTAATCGTGTAATGACGTAATATATGTCACGTGATACGATTCGTATTATGTCACGTGATCACGAGTGTGTTTGTTAACAATGATAGTAGTGTATTGTCTATCCAAATAGATTTTGCATTTGAATTTGCTTATATATATATATATATATATATATATATATATATATGTGTTTGTATGTAGGTGTGTGTATGTGTGTGGCTAACCCTGGAGTATATCATATAATGGAACATACACTTGTCCAGGTTCGACTCCAGATAGTTTTTGTTTTTTTATATTGTGTTTATCAAGAAATTAAAAAACATTAAATTAAAACATATGACATTTTTGTACATATTTTTTTTGTATTATCCGGGACCCCATGCAGTTATTTATAACATGTACAAGTCTACTAATTCTTGAGGGGCCATTTGTATTTTCTATTTTTAAATATTATTAAGTAATTATATTTATAAATAATATTATTATTATTATTATTATAATTATATATATATATATATATATATATATATAATATCATATATTTGATAATAGATGCATTCTATAGATTTTCTATAATATATGTATATAAGTAATATATCATTATTTCATATTTTTTTATTGTAAATGTTAACAAAATGTCACTATTATGTGCGCTCAGATATTATAATATAGCTATCCTTGTAGGGTTACTTCATAAAACATGTTTTAATTGATGATTAATTTAAGATTACAATCTAGTATAAACTATGATATAAACACGACGTTCGTCGTACGTCATGCGCAGTCAACTATATTAGTACGCCAGATTACATCATATTACACCATATTACACCGCTCTGTGAATTGATTTGTAATTATTAATAGACTGCTTAGATATCGACATAGAATACCGCGACGTGTATAGGGATTCCTATATAGGGGGGGGGCGTGGTCACTTAAATAATCACGACTACGCAGCGCAGCCGTGAAGTCTTACACATTATCCGGTGTGTATACACTGATATACTAACCTATAGGTTACTGATATACTAACCTACTTATCGTAGTGGTCACGATTACGATCATGCTTATGAACATGCTTATAAGCGTATACGTATACGATCATTATTACGTGTTCGTATATATCTACCTACTTTGTGTGATTGCATTTCTTACAAGACTGTCGTTACATATTCTAAGTCTTCATTGTGTAGTTATGCCATTGATTGGGGTGAATATATATATATATATATATATATATATATATATATATATATATATCTTACCTATATATTATATTCTCACTGATTAGTATATAAAATGTTTCTAGTATTTTCAACATGCATGAATAATTTATTAAAATCGATATTATATGTACACACAAACATATATATATATATATATATATATATAATGTTATATATATATATATATATATATAATGTTATATATATATATATAATGTTATATATATAATGATATATATATATATATATATACATTTCTTTCATTATTCATCGATTACAACCAGTGTATATATATGTAATTAGTACTATATATATATATATATATATATATAATATAAAATACATTAAGACGGGTAGACTGATATATATATATATATATATACCTTATATATATATATGTATATATATATTATAAGGTAAGGGAATGTAATCATTCATTTACATACATTCGTTATATTTTAAATCTCACAAGTGATGAGAATATATAACAAAATATATATAAATTGATTACATGTTCAACACAAAAGTCGTAACTTCTTCTTGAATTCAAGATATGTGGCATAATAATAAAATGCGGCATAATGCGTAAAATGCGTAAAATAATGCATAAAATGCGGCATAATGTCTTGATGAGAGAATTCTATAAGGTGGGAGAAACACAACCAAACAATCTTTTACAAAGTATTATAAGATGTACCTTCATTATTGAAAACAAAATATAATATAGCGTACGAGTGTTCCTCGTTAATTCTTCATTTATAAGTTTATTTAAATATTTAGGCTTTCTCATAAAAATTGTTGTATAAGTAATGCTTAGCATTTAAATTACACATATTGTCTGCAAGAAATCAATTTAATTAACATAATGTTTTATTAATTCTTAGTTGATCACCCTCTTAGTATTACAAATTAATCTTATAGATGATTTAATAACCATATTTAATCCATGATATAAGTTAAGATTGGAATTAATGAATAAAATATTACAATATTGTATATATATAATAATATGGATAAAATAAAATATTTCGAAATATATATATATATATATATATATATATATACATCGCAATGTAGATCTGATAATTTTAATTTATTTAATATACGAAAAATAAATTAAAATTAGAAGATCTACATTGCGATGTATATAACTAAATAGGTGTATCAGTATACATTAGTCCACCGGGGGCATACTATATTAGGATCAAGTGGTATGTTCGAAGGCAATGAAATACAATTTTTTATATTTTTCACCCATATACATCAATTTTATAATATATTTTGTATATAGTTTTTATTTATTTTACTTCTCTTATATATATTAATATATATGTATACATATATATATATATATATATATATATATATATATATATATATATATGTTATGTATCAGTATAATATACATATATACATAGTATATGTTATGCTTCAGTTAGATGCATAACTAAATCCACCGCTAATTCGCTCTACTAAAATCTAATAATGAACTATGCATGTCCTTACTGTTGAACATATCTTCTGGTCCATATATTATAATTGAGTTGTAATACACTTGGATATATGTTGCGATTTCACTCGAAAGTTGATATCGTTATTCTTGATAAAATAGACATTCACAATATATTGTTGTTGAAATATATAAAATGTTTATATATGTTTTATGTTCGAACACATTTGAGCTTAATATACACTGTATACAGTGTATACAGTATATATATATATATATATATAGTATAAAGTGGACCTTATAGAATTATATTTATGATGTGTTTTAAAATATAATACAGTTAGCTAGTAGTATTTCTTCGATTTATAACATTACAATATGTAATTTATATGAAAACCGTAAATAATGTTCACAAAAATAACACATTATGTTTACTGTTTATTTTGAATATATAACTTTATATTTCATCATCTTCATTCGGATAAAATACAATAAATAGATATTAAAATAAACAATAAACACAAATATAAAAGAAAGAATAAAACAAAACTAAAATAAATATTTGATTCCCATGTTAGCATCCAAAACAAAGTCTAAAATATAAGTAATACATTTTACATAATTGTAATATAATATTTATAAAGAATCTAAATATTTTATATCACATGGTTTATGTCAATTTTAGTAATATTGATATATATATATATTTGTATTTTACTATATTAATACTGTTTTTAATTTTTTAATTTTAATACTGTTTTTTCTAATTTTTATACTTTTATTATTGAATACTATTATATTTAGTTTTTTTTATTAGTTATGTAAAGTTAAATATATAAAACGTAAAATTTGTAAAATAAATATAAATAGTTTTGATAAATAATGTTTATAATTTTTAAACCTAGGCTAAAGTTAAATTTTTTAAATTATTAAAGCTTTAATACGGTTTTATATGTTTTTGTGTTTTACTTCTAATTTGTAATACTATATATTTTGTATAGTTATATAATGTAAAATATATAAAAATTTAAAATATGTAAAAAATATAAAATGTATATGGAGAAATACCTATTCTTATATTATACAGTTTTTTAATATAGTTATATAATACAAAATATATGTTTAATTTACAATATAATAATAGAGAAAATAATATATTTGCCATATTATTAAACATATCACTATAAAAATATACATTAGTATTATATTTTATATTGGGTAATGGAAAATAATTTCAAAAAATGTTTGTAATTGATTTATATTTATTTTTTTCAAATTAATATTACCAAATATGTTATCATTATATTACTTTATACTTTTAAAGAATACCGTATGTTGGTATTTTATAGTATTCATTAATGGCAAAATGAATATATCATTACTTTTATGTAATGTAAAATATTCATCAAAATCAATTTTTTAATTATTATTTATCAATTTATAAATTAATATAATATTTCTACTAGATCATTTGATTTCAGAATATTATTACCAATAAATAATTCAGACGTATTTGATAATATGAGTAAAGGTAATTGGTTTAAATTTAAGATTTGTTTGTTAATAATCAATGATTTTTTTTTGCAATAACATAATAATATTGATATTTGATTTATAGGTATTTATTATATTTATTAAGTATTTCCCCATATGTATATGCCATACGATATATTAGATTAAAAAAAAGAGTTATATTATAAAATCATATTTTTAATATTTAAAAATGAAAATGTTTTCATAAAATATATTATAGTTGATGCTTTGTTTGCTAAATAATCTATATGTTCTTTAAAATGTAAGTGTAGATCTATAAGTAATCCTAGAAATGTGTAGCTACCTATAATTTCAATTATAGAATTTCCAATATATATATATATATATATATATATATATATATATATATCTTAATATTCTAGCATTCATAAAAGGTAACATTTTATAATATTAAGTTTTTGTTTATTGATATTGAACCAATATACATGTATATTGCAATTATAAGTATTTTGTTAATAATTCATTATTTTCTGCATATATTGTAAGTGATGTATCATCTGCATATAAGTTTAGAAAACAATTGACTGCATATTTTAAAATAGTTGACATATCATTAATACATAATATAAAAAATAGGCCCAACAACTGATCCTTGGGGTACTCCATATTCTATAAAATTGATGATAATGAATTATTTATTCTTATAAAAATAGATCTTTTATACTTTTTATGTAAATAACTTTTTTAAATTCTTTCAATTTAACTCTGAATATATATATATATATATATATATATATATGTGTATCTTATTTTAAATCATATATCTATATAATTGTATATTTTGTATAATTTAATAAATTAATTTCAATATCTATTTTATAAGCTTCATAATCTTAAAAGTTAAATCAACAGATAACCTATGATATTTCATGTATGGCTAACGTACAATGGTTAACATCGTATATTATATATGTATATACCATATCGTTTTGGTTATCAATTTATATCTATTTTTCCTTCATTATTTTTGTTTATATATTTAATTTGTGTTTACCTAATAAACTATATATTATATTATATTATTATATTATACACATAGTATTAATTAATCAACCCCCCCCCCCCCCCCCGTGAAGACTGGCAGACTGACATGACCGAGCTCTGCAACCATACCGCGGACTTCAGTAGAGAACCTCTGTGGTTTAGATGCGGTCACGTGTACGAGTGTCTGAACCTGACCCGAGTGTGCGACGGCTTCAGAGACTGTACCGATGGCAGCGATGAAACATCGGACTTATGCAACGGTCGGTACGGGTTACTAGTTGTGTATTGGTTGTAGCCTTTGTGTGGTTGTAGTTGTATGATGGTCTACATTGTAACCGTGGTTAAGGTAGTCAGTTATAGTTTTTGCATAAATATAACATATTTATGTGCTAGATTATAATGAATATCAATTGATATGAATATATTTAATATGAAGTTATGGTAATTAAAATCGATACTTTTCACTTTATGTACATGCACTGACCGTCGTGCATTATACTACTTCTGCGTAAATATTGTTGTATTATAATGATTAGTGTATTGTCACTATAATGTGGCTCCTTAAGATACACTCTTAATTACTATACAATGTGATCACGATGATATCAGTAATACTTCACAGTAATTAACCCATTCATAATAGCATATATCGTTGCTACTACATCACTTTCATTGTTTAAACGTAAACGGTGTTTTCATTATAACGTATTGTAATTCATTCGAAATTGTTATTATGTTCTATATATATTTTTATTGTCTGCCTATAATCGCCTATAATCACAGTGTGTATTTGATGTCATAATAAACTATTATATTATAATTAAAATAATATTATTAATATATACTATAATATATATATATATATAGATATATATATATATATATATATATATAATAGACTATATACTAGGGATGTTCACGGGTCGAGTCAGTTTCCGGTCGGTCTCGGGTTTTATGAAATGTAATGGTTTCGGGTTTTAATCTGTTTTTCGGAATTGTATTGTATATACTGAAACCGGTGTCGGGTTTTGAATATATATGATTTATAATTTATATTTAATATAATATTATCCCAATCCCGTTCACATCGTAGCTCGCAATGCAGACACGTTTTAAATTCTCATTCGCCATTAATAACGTAATCAAATATAGATTGAATTATTTTACTGAATATTTATTTATATTTATATAATTAGAATTTGTATAACTATAGCTTATAACTAACGTATACGTTGATATAAACCAGTGTTATTTGATAAATGTTAGAATACATATATAATATTTAATTTATACCATCATATTATATTATATGTTGTTTATAATACGTAAATAATAAGTAAATTGTGTATTAATCATTCATTAATAACTAAAATTATTTTTAATTTAAATACAAATTAATTTAATATGTATTTTAATATGTAGCCTAATTATCATATACTATTCAAATATTTGATAAGTATGTAAAATATGATTATATATAGTAGTTATTTAACCCGGACTCGGTTTCTGGTTCCAATTCCGGGTTCTAACAAAATTTAATGATATCGTGTTTTGAAAAATGGTTCAAGATCGGTTTTGGGTTTTAGTAAATTAATGTCGGGTATTTGTGTATTTAAAAATGTATATAAATATAATTAATGGATAATAAATTACTATAATGGATACCACTGATAACATAAGTAAACTAAATATTACCAAAGCCAAAGATACACGGTCTTCTTTTGTAAATTGTAATATCTGGAACATCGAAACATTGTCATCTGGTTTCATTATTGGTTTCGAAACTTCTGAATTCAAAAAATGTTGTTATCGAAACTATTGGCTCTGGTTACGAACCTGTTTCGAAACCTCATAATTGTGACCCGTGAACATCCCGAATATATAGTGTATATTATACACTATATACAGATATAGTACACTTTCCGGATAACATATGGATAATAGTATGAATATACTCCCACCAATAATATACATACACATATGTATACACTTATATTTGTCACTGTAATGATAATCTCAGACTAGGGGTAATTCGTAGAGTCGTTTCGTACATTATAAGTAATGTGCATTCATCATATATTTATATATCTAATTTACTTAAAATGTATCTAATTATAACTTATATATATATATATATATAGTTTGAATATTCAAATAGTATTACGTAATTGAAAAACTACGTAAGATGATAAACAATGACACACACACCCACACATACGAAGTGCGTGTACACATCTGTTTATAAACTTCCCTCCATTATGATCGCCAGTTCACCTACAGTATTAGGTAACCCTCATATCGCTACACCCCATTTACTTCCACATTACGTATTACCCCTAATAAATACGCTCCCTATACAACCACATTCATGTATTTTACAGTAGTAAATTATATGCCCACATTACATTACCCCTCCACATTTAACCACACCCCCTCGCACATACTCAATTACTAGTATAACCACGCCCCCTCGCACAGACTCAACTACTAGTATAACCACGCCCCCTCGCACATACTCCATAACCAGTATAACCACGCCCCCTCGCACATACTCCATAACCAGTATAACCACGCCTCCTCGCACATACTCCATAACCAGTATAACCACGCCCCCATTACTAGTATAACCACGCCCCCTCGCACAGACTCCGTACTGAAGTTGACCGCTACCCTGATAGCCGGTGTGGCCGTAATGTTCGTGTTGACCGTAGTGGCTTTGTGTTGCGTGGCCGGAATAGTGGTGGACTGTTGCATTGTGGTCAAACGATACGCTAGAAAGGTGGTCGGCAAATGTGACTCACCCCTTAATCATATGCCTAGGGTTGGTGGTATTGAATAAGATTATATTCACGCTTTATTATAATATCTGTACTATTGATTATATTCATATACAATAGATAGATATATATATAGCTAATTATATATATAGCTAATTTCCATCTATACTGGAATATGAATATTATCAAATGCCTAATACTACCTCTAATACAAATTCTAGTTAATCATATGTCCTCTTACTTTATATACCTCACACCTCATACATAGTATCGTTAACGATTAATGGAAGATAATAATGAATTCACCATTATCCTACATTAATCGTGTGATTCGCTCATCAATCCGCACTACATACAACTTTACCGTACCCATTAACTACTTAATAATTATAATTATATATGTATTTAATTTAAATATTAATGTAGTATGTAAACTGATTTGATATCACAAACAAATAGAATGCTTGTGCATAATATATTTATATCACAAATGTACATTGGATACGTTTAAACGTAGGACCATAATTCTACTTATTTCAATCAATGATCTCATATTTAATTATATTTAATAAACATATGTCTGCACGTATTGTATCCCTAAATAAGTATTTCATTAAAGGAATTACTTAAGAAACTGCTTATAATCATCAGCATACCTTTCCTCTAATCATATCGATGACGTCACGCTAATATGACGTAATCACACTGTCAGCCGGTTCCATTACGTAACCACGCCGACGCGCCCCCTGCCGGGGGAGGAACGCGAGATCTACTCGTATCCATACTACCGCCGTCTTACTCGTCGGTACAGATCAGATCCGTGGACATCCTGGTACCGGATCGGGTCGGAGACCTGGCGTCGGTACGCAGCCCGACCCGACTGGTGGTCGGAGAGCGTCGATTTCGTAATACGAGAATTAGGGGCGGCGCCGGCGTCGGTGGCGGTTGTTTAGACAGGCCCGTCGCCCCGCCTTCGTACACGCCCATTTCGAGCCGTTACGAATCGTCGCATATCTTAACGTCGTCGTCGCACGGTTACGACGGCGCGGGAGATGGAGGAGGCGGGAGAAGAGGAGGAGGGGACGGAGGAGGCGAGGAAGGGCTAACTCTAGAGAATCTGACGTCCCGTTGCGACTCCCCTCCGTTGTTCGACGGTCAGATGCTCTACGACGGAAGGGGCGGCACGGGGGGCGGGGACTATTTCCTCGAGTTCTCCGCAGACTTGGTACGAGTTGACAGGGCAGACGACGTCAACAACGAGAATCTCATCGACTGGAGGTATTGCCACGATGAATCATAGGTCCGAGCATAGCCAACTATGCTAAGGGTGTGATGTACATAGCATGGAATCATACGGATGGGCGGATTACCTTTGTATGTGCATAGTGTATCTACGTACTACCAAAGTGTCGCCAACTTGAAACCTTGTATATGAATAGCAGGGTATAATGTATTAGAATCGCAAATGATATTTATTTATAAATGTTGTTTACGTGTTCTCGTGTGTTCTCGTGCGTACACGTAAACTATGTTGTCGGTTACCTGACTGTCTGCGTTTATTGCGATTTGACGGATGTAAACTTCTCTCGAATCTACATTCGTTTTATTATAATATAATAACTATAATCTATTTTTATACGTGTAAATTTTTACAGTATTATGTAATTATTGTAATCTAATAATAAGCATTGTTTTTTTTAAGTTACTATATATATGTATATGTATACATATATGTGTACATATATATCTATCTTATCCTAACTACATTGACCCTTGTACACTGTACAGTGTACAGTGTTCAGTGTACATCTGTTGTAAATATTCAATTGTTATCGACTACACATTTCATATCACCGACATTTGTATTATTTCAATTAGTTATATTATATGAGATGTAATACATATTTACTTATATATCGACAGTCGTATAAACTTGATATATTAAATTATATATATATATATATATATATATATATATATATCAGTTTCATATTTAGTAATACTTATACTATATACTATAATAATGGTATATACATAACTATATTACTAGTAATAAACTACTATAGTACTACTTCCAATTGGAAGTTTATAATCAAGTAATAAATATGTATTATCAATTATTTATATTCATTTAAAAAATTTGATTAAGAATAATAATATTGTTTTGTAGAATATTACTTAACATAATTAAATATAAATAAAAAGTTAATTAACTCATATTTTAACATAATATCCTAATAAAATATTATATATACCCATTTAGGATATATTTATATATATATATATATATATATATCATTATTACATATATATATATATATATATATATATATGTAATAATGAGTGGCCGAAGTAAGTGTTTTAAATATAACACCACTCAAAATGATAGAGGAACGTTGTATTTACTCTTTATATATAAATCAAAACAAAAAACCCATACACTAAAGCTGTTTAACATATATACAAATTACAATATGGAATAATATAATATAATTTTTTACAAACCTCCACGTGTCAAGGTATAACACTGGTCTGCATCATTTTTGTTATCAAGGGTTTCTTAACTGTTTATAAGTTACTTTTTGACACTGAATTCAAATCTGAAAACTATTTTACTCAATTAGCTCTAGTTCTTTTTTTATTCAACTTTTTATTTTTTTGGAAATATCAGAAATTTCCTAAGGAAAATATAGGATTTCATATAAATTATACAGTATTTTAATCCGTTTATATCTATATATTTAGTTATTTTATTATATAAATGTGTTAGTAATATATAAATAGTGTACCAATGGTACGGGAGTTGATTAGGGGTATTCCCTTGATAAGTTAATTAATATGTAATACTAAATATTCAGAAATATATTGTATATTAATTTACAATAATTTTCTGACTCTTGAAATTAATATATAAAAATCATTATTTTAAATAAGTCAATAATATCATTACATCATACAACTTTAAATAAGTATAACGTATTTTAAACTACATTAACCATGAATAGAAGAACTTGTATTAACAATCCGGATAAGTTTTGTTACATTTGTGGTAAGTTAACATTTTTGAATCAAAAGTTAAATATAATGCCATTTATAAAAAAAACCTACAAGGATTATTTCGGAATGCATTTAGGAGACCAAGACACATTATTTGAACGGCATATTTGTTGTAAAACCTGTACTGTTAACGTACATCGCTGGAACAATAAGAAATTAAAATATTTAAATTTCGGAATATCAATGATATGGAGATAAGGTCAGAATAATGTATCGGATTTTTATGTTTGCTTGTTTAACATATATTTAATATATTAAATATTAATGGTTCATATATAGAATACATATGTATACCTTTATACTATTTATATAATTATATATGTAGAAATATATATGATGAATAAAGCACGTGTTATATATCCTGATATACCTTCAGCTATACGGTATGTACCTCATAATGATGATATTTCGATACCAATACCACCAGACAATCTTGATTCATCATCAGAATTAGATTATGAAAATGAAATTAATGATGATTTATCAAAGGAATACACTCCCCTTGAAAATAAAAGAAATCTTGAACCATTTAATCAACATGATCTAAATGTGTTAACAAGAGACAAGAATCTGCTCAATTATTTGGGTCTAGATTCGTAGATCGTCAAATGTTATCAAAGAAACAACATACTCTTGGTATCGAAGTCATTACATTGAGTTTAGGTAGTATTTACTACCAATGGAGAACTTGTATATTGTAACAATATTATTGGATTGTTAGAATGTATGGGTATTACGTATGCAGATTCAGACTGGAGATTATTTATCGATTCATCAAATAAAAGTCTTAAGGCAGTTTTATTATACAATGGTAATAGAGTCTCTTCAATTCCTGTCGGTTATTCAATTAGTATATCAGAAAATTACAATAATATGATTGTACTTCTTTATTAATTAAATTATAATTGTCACAATTGGATGATTTTCGGAGACTTGAAGTTAATATTTTATAATATATTATAATAATTATAATTATTTAAAATGTTTTATTATTGTAATATATACATTTGTAGATCGTCACCATTCTTTTGGGTATGCAATCTGGGTATACTAAATACTCATGATTTCTCTGCAAATGGGATACTAGAGCTGACCGATAACATTATTCAAGATGTATATGGCCAGAATGTAATAATTTACATCCTGGTTCACACAATATAATCTAGAATTATCTTGTTAATCCCAATAGAATACTATTCCTTTATTCCTCCATTACACATTTTTTAAGATCCCATCTTGATTATATTCCAAGCAGTTGTGGTGATTTTAGCGAAGAACAAATGTATTTAAGGAAAGTGATTTATCCACGATATTACTATAATGAAAGATAGATATCAAGGAAAATGGGATATAAATATGCTTTCGGACTACAGTTGTTGTTTAAAAAGAGACGATAGTAATGCAAAACACAAGAGAAAATCTATCAAATAGTCATTTATATAATATTTAAATAATATTCTATAATATTAATACATATTATTGTTATTTTATATTCCTAATAAATTATATATATATCACCTAAATATATTTTTCTTGATAATTTATTGGAAATATTTCTCATATTTGTTGACAAAATTAAAAGTTGAATAAAAAAAGAACTAGAACTGATTTAACAAAACGGTTTTGATTTCATATAATATTATTTCAGTGTTGATTATCAAAACTGAAATAATTTTATTAAATCTAATATGATTCAGATTATATTATTTCTACGCGACAGTTCATTGGTCCAACCAATTCTATACACTAAATAACACTAAATAAAAAACACAAAAATCAATATACATAAAATCAACATTTCTACTTTTAATTATTACATAAAAGAAAACAAAAATATAACCAATTAAAAATATATAATAAACTAAATAACATTAACCAAAAACACAAAAATCACTAGACGAAATTAACATTTATAAGTATTACATAATACACAACTAAATAAAATAACTAATTAAAAATATATAATATTAACTTAAAAACAACTGCATTGAAAATATATAAGACGATATTCTGCTACATATATTATAATAATATCAGAATTTAGGTATGACTATGGCAAACGAAGAATCGCTATGCTTAGCTAATCTTTTACCTATTTCAATTTCCTAAAGGATAAGTATGAGGAGAAAATTATAGTAAAAGTAAAATAAAAATAAATAAAATAAAATAAAATGTTAAGATTTAAAGATCGTAAAAGAAATGTATATGTATATAAAATATATACACAAAATATATAAAAAT
Source organism: Osedax fenrisi (assembly GCA_964019155.1). Lineage (NCBI taxonomy): Eukaryota > Metazoa > Annelida > Polychaeta > Sabellida > Siboglinidae > Osedax > Osedax fenrisi. Next base: position 7,381,015 of record OZ025241.1, on the reverse strand, counting down.
ATATAAGTACAAAAGACAAAAGAAAATTATAAATAAAATATAATTATTTAGTTATCAATTAGAATAATACATTTATAATAATGAGATATTGAATTATTAAAATTATATCTAGAGTAGCCAACAGTAATTAAAAATAATTAGGATATATGGTATATCAACTGTAAGGATATGGGTTCGTTAGGTCCAATGGCTTAGGGATAATATTTGTGACAATAATAATTATTATTTTTAATAACACTGGAAATACGTGCATGTATACTCACTACATAAACTCACTACATGTATATCCCTTTCCCTGATACGTACCACACCCATATATATATATATATATGCTATTTAATTGTAATATACGTAGTAGGAATATATAATATTACTTAATATCTGTTTGTATATATGATATTATATTATAATGATTTATATTATTATAATTATAATTTAGTTCAAACAATTATATAAATTATAATACTAAAGACCTTTGCAAATGCATATTTTATGTAATTGGTACTGGTAATTTTCGATTGAGATAATATATCATTATGTATCATGGTCCAGGAGTAATAATTTTAATTTGATAAAAAAAACAATACAAAATCTCTTTTTTAAATAAATTATTTCAATATTAATATATTAAATTCAGTAATATACATTATAATATGTATAATATTCATATAAGCTATAAAAAATCTTACAATTTAAACCGAATTTATAAAAAAATCTTATTGTAATAACATATTTATAAATAAATTTATTTGTATTAATACAAATTTAAAAAATTAATGCATTTCATACAATGTAATATAAATATAAGTTATATAATATCTTTAAAAGTATTATAATAAATAGATAATTTAGATTATATATTTCGAATTAAAGTTACCATTGCATGACATCGGACTTTCTTTGATAAACGTTAAGTTGTATAGGTTATAGGTTATGTACACTTATATACAAATATATGTTAACTGGGCATTACAATATAACAATTTAAACCGAGTTATAACTAATTTTTAAATGTATAAACATATTATTTAATAATCTTAATATTTTACCACATTGCCATAAATCATAAGCACTAACACGTAACAAAACATTATCTACACAATTTAAATATATATTAATATATACTTTAATATATAATATATTCTGTTTTTTTTTGAACATTACACCTATATTTTTCTCCTGTTAAATATATGGGTATTTTAAATAGTTAATTAGTTGTACTATCACATAATGAAAGTGTAGCACTGGAAGATACAGCTAAAACAGACTATTGTGTTTATTCAAACCATAGCTGTTTAATAAATTAATAAAAAATATGTTCTCTATAACTGGAGTATCTGGAGCATCTAGAAAGTTTAACTTACACAATAATCTACACCTTCCATTAATTGTTCATATATATATATAGTGAATTAATAATTTTATTACGTATATGTGTCCTGTATAATAGATTTATTCATTTCATGTTCATCATTACATAAGTATTATATCATTACTCTCTATCGTAGGAAAGCAATAAGTATCTCATAAATATATCACTTTGTATTCTGTTAATATAATGTTATAAAGATTGTCATAAATTATCCTATTGATCTCTTCCGATATATATATATATATATATATATATATATATATATATATGTAAATATAACTTCTATAGAGCGATGTTTATTAGCTTTCCATAAACGGAAGATATCTTATATTTCACAGAGTACTATCATTATCGACAAAAAATAGTTCTTATTTTATTTGACGATTCTAGAAGTGAAACTTACATTAAAGTATAGTATACATAATGTACATTAGTATAATTAGTATTAGGCCTCCTACTGTTTATGATTTATATTCGTCCGCTTTCTAAAGTTATTTTGAAATATTTTCTCATGTAAACTATACTGTCATGTATTCCGATGAAATTTAACTATATATAGTATACTGGAAATTTCCTACTGGTAGTATACATTTTCTAATGAATTAACCACGTTTGTTCGATACGTAAGAAAGTGATTTATTCTTAATAATGAATTATATTTAAAAAGCGGGAACTTAAATTCCTATTTAAATATAATATTTGTTCACTATTGTATATATATTATAATAACTATGCATGTATATTTACTTCATTAAACCTAAACTGTATCATTATGATTATGCATAATGAGTATTACACGATTTTATATGGTTATAATATGTTTTTGTATTCAAATTTATATTTCATATATTGTTTTTAACTATATAATAATATATATATATATATATATATATATATATATATTATAACCTCTTGTTAGGCGAAATTCGCTTGGCGTAAGTCACATAAGCAGTAGGACGCGGGTTCAAGCTGTACCAGGGCCATTAAAATAGGTCTTAAAATTATATTTAGAAGTGATATTATATAATTATGTATAAATAAATGATCCGCTCTGGTTAAAACCATGGATGCCTTAACATGAGAGCGGCTTCGAAGGGATATTACCACATATGTGGTTACACATTTAAATTTAAAAATCTAAGTTCATTTATGGGATGAAAGGACTCTACAAAAATATAATAACAATAACAATATATATATATATATATATATATAATTATGATAATATACCTTTTTACAAAAACAAAGTGATAAAAACTCCTCGTAGTGCATGCAAATGAATAATATATAAAATAACAAACAAAAACAATAAACAAGAAAAATAACAATAATATATAAACGAACGATATTATCATATAAATAAAAATACTTTTAAAGTAAATAAAGGTAATAAATAACATAATAATATATACATTTTGGCATATGATTTAAGGTCAAATTTAATATTGGTAGTAAATTCCAAATAGGGGCAGTATATGAGAATAGGCGATTCTGGAATGTTAGGGAAGATATATGTAAGCAAACAAGTGTGAAGCACGAGTCCACCCGTAGTTAGTGAGTAGGGCAGCATATAGGGGGTACAACTGTCAATAGTAACGCATATAGGAATGTATATATATGTGTGTTATGGATATTAGCTTGAATAGAGAGCGTTTATCAATTGTAAATCAGTTAGATAGCGTGTGTAGAGATATCGTTTAGAAATGAAAAATAATACTTATAGTAAATACTCAATAAATACACGAACGAATTATTTTATTTAGAATAGTAAGTTATGAATCAAAGAGTGATATGAAATATAAGATCAGTAATCTAAGCGAGAAAGTCTAAAGAGTTGACAAGTATATTAGTGAGAGAGCTATTTAAAACATTTTAAAAACGGCGTATCATAATAAGATTATAGTTCGCCATCTTGGAAACTTATAAATAAATAGAATAATAGATTATAGTGAAAGGAAGTTTAACATTTATGATGAGAAAATAAAAAGATGGATATTAATAAAAAAAAATCGATGAATTAATTATAAGTTTGTGGGTTTAAGATTAATAGGTGTGTATTAATACTGTGTTTTATGTATTTAAAATAAGGTTATTGGATATATTATATATTATATATAACACAGATAGGTAGTAGATCGTAGGGTATGTATATATCCGAATCACTAACAATTAATTAGAATAATAATAGTGACCTTATATAATTATGTATGAATAAAATAATAGTATCTCGTTAACACCATTGATGCCTTAACATGAGAGCGTCGTCGATGGTATATTAGAACCAATTGATTAAAAGTTAAAACTTCATTTAAGTTCCTAGATGGTATGAATAGATATATCCAGAAAAATAACAATAATAAAAAATGAAGTCGTTGATATAAGAAAATGAATACACGAGTAAGACTAGCTGATTTGAAGTGACAACTAATCTTATACGTGAATTCACCCTACTTACACCTACTGAACAAGGGTACTCGAGAGATTTTATGTTCAGCTTACATATACACACATACATACGTTAATATATATATATATATATATATATATATATATTTAATTTAATAATATTTTATTAATATAAATATATTATTAAAATAGTATTATTATATGATATTAATAATAATTATAAAAATAAATATTTACAAAATATTTATCAAATATATCCATTCATTTAATGTAAATATTATATAATAATATACTCATATAATTATTTGTATTATAAATATAAGGTTTATAATCAATCTATTGATATAGAAAGTATTCTGTAGAATACTTTATATATACTACTATAGTATGCTAAACCCATAATACATAGATTAATATATATATATATATATATATATATATTATATATATATATATATATATATATAATTCACATTTATTATAAACAATGCAAGTATACGTTTACACATAATACACATTAATCAGCTATACCTCACTATCGGTCAGTTTAAGCTAATCTCCACTCCTCGCAATGTGTTTGTATTATAAGAGTGCAGTTAAGTTTAGCGTAAAACATACGCTACTCCACTCAGTTTACTCTCAACTCTACTGGAGTCCAATCGACATATATTTCGTGGGTTTTTTGTTTTTATTGTTCAGTGACGACGAGAATAGTGTAAATTTTACTTGTTTACTTGTTGGCTAGTTTGGAGTAAAGTGAATAATACCGCAGCATTCAGTAGAAAGTGGAGTGGAGTTTAAAGTAAAGTAACCGATAGTGCAACCTAAAACCTGGTGTCAGAGTAAAACTTGGTGTCAGATTAAAACTTGGTGTCAGATTAAAACTTGGTGTCAGATTAAAACTTGGTGTCAGATTAAAACTTGGTGTCAGTGTAAAACCTGGTGTCAGATTAAAACTTGGTGTCAGATTAAAACTTGATGTCAGATTAAAACTTGGTGTCAGATTAAAACTTGATGTCGGATTAAAACTTGAGGATAATGCAATAGTAAAAGGGCCAGCATACATAGAAGCAGTATGATTATACACAAGAACTGGTTGACCAACGCTCATGTCCAATAGATTTATTTCCACGCGATATACTCTTGTTCTGTAGTAAACATGTAAGTTCGTATGTATGTATGTATTTACGCATGTATGTACGCATGTACTTTTGTGTGTAAGTGGGTATGTGTGTATGTATGTATGTGTGTATGTATATGAGTAAGCAAAAATGATTAACGAAATTTATATAGTATTTATTTTATAATATAAATAGTTATTATTGTTATTTTCAAATAATTTATATATATATATATATTTAAATACACAGGCTTTATGCAAAATCTGATATTATTATTACTATTATTATTGTGTATTTTTAATAAGTACCTAATATAATGTATTATTAAATATTATATATATATATATATATATATATATAGATTATGATAATATTTTATATATAACAATACATATAAGTTATTTACATAATATAACTATGACTAACTTCAATGGAGACGTGTCGTAAACCGAATAATATAACATATTTCCAGATGTTTTAATACTCGTAGGTTCTTCGGTTAGTTCTAATAATAATTTCGTTTCATTTAAATTAGAATAATACTTAATTTCTTTGCGACCTAAATAGGTATTGTGTTATTTTGTATACAAATTTAGTTTTTATTTTAACATAGGTTTGGATTTATATTTCATTAAATTGTATTATATTTATTATAATATGATGTAGAATTATATCTATTATAGTGATATTTGTTATGTAATATTTAGTAAATATCATTCATATATTTATGTATAATTATAATAACCAAAATTAAATAATAGTAATGGGCAGATACTATAGACTATAGGCTTAACATATTTCTATATTTATATTTGATAGTGGGCATAACCACTCTCGTATTATTAAAAGTAAAATATCCAATAATATTTCATATTATGTATACATTTTATTGCAATGTATACATTTACGAAGTATGGACATGAGAGGTTAAATATGTGTATTTAATATGCAAATTAATAAATAATTATCCATATATGTAGGGGAGAGTGGGGCTGTATGAACAGGTGTCTTGCATGAACCACTGGAGATAACAATTGTTTGCTACAGCAGAAATTTGATTTAACTGAACTAGTATCGCCATCTATAATTAATGCAGTTACGGAAGTATCATTTTTAATAAAAATAAAAATAGTAACATTTGAATCACACTTTTAACTAATGTACATTCAAAAGTAAAAATTCCAGACAAGGTAATATATGTTATAACTTCTATAATAATTATTTGATTATTTTAATATTATATATATTATTTTAATATATATTAACTTAATATTAATATAAAAATATATTTTAAATTTTAAATAAAATATTTAAATTTTATCAATTAATAAAAAAATGTATATGGGGTTGAGTGAACCACTAAAAATGGGGTTATATGAACATTGTTCAATCAAACAAATATCATATGTTAATATTTATAATATAATATTATAATATTATAATATTAATATTATTATAATATTATAATATATATTCAATGATCCGAATATAAATAAGTAATGATTAAATAGATATAATATAATTAATTATATATCAATATAATTATATATCAATATAATTAATTAATTTAATTTTAATGAGGGTCATATACTAATTTCATAATAATTATTTAAATATTATTTCTAGGAATCAAAAATGAGAAACTATACTCAACAAACTGATAGAATACGTGATCAAACTCTCATGACAAGAGCAATTAAAGAAGTAAAAGAGGGTATGTTCATTCAACCCCTCCTGAATGAACTTTTTTATTATTTTTTTATTAATTGTAATTATGAAATCTTACAAGTATTCCTTATATCTAAAACTGATATATTAGTTAACTAATAGCATATATTATGCAATACAATTTAAATAATTAAGAAAAATGTATTATTACCACAATGATAGCACTTTATACACAAACATGGTCATACAACCCCACCCTCCCCTATTACATATATCATATATTATATATATATATATATATATATAATAAATATTACAATTATAATTTTAATAAGTAATAAATACATATATTATATTTATGTATATGTTAATTTATATAAACTATTAGATTTTAAAAATAGCTTTTACATGGCCCTCGCAGCAATATAATTTGTAATTTGTCATATACGTCGAATTACCTTCGTGTATTACAATTACCGAGTTTCATCCGTCAGACGGATGAAATCGAAGGATGAACAATATACCCTCTCACACCAATATCGTCAATTATCATATCGTATCGTCTTTTTCAGATATATTTTCAGATGTAACCTCCCTACATACGATACAGAACAAGAAATCTACTTTCAATCGAAAATAGATGAAATCAAGATGGCAGTATCAAATAAAAAGTCAGCTATGGCTTGGAAAACAGTTAATGATGTTAGTGGAAGAAAAAATAGCAATAAAGCTAAGATAACATCAATAAGTGGAGAAGAAAGAATAATTGTGTGTCATAATTACTTAAAAGATCTTTTTGGAAATCCACCTAAATAACCGTTTCAGCTATATCAAAAATTACAAATCTGTTAAACATAGAAACTGCATGGCAGAGATACTCAATGCGTACGGTATACCAGATGAGATTATAAGTGCTATCATGATAGCATACAAAAATACTAAATCTATTGTGAGAACTGACGATGGTGATACTGACTTTATAAACATATCGGGTGGAGTTTTACAAGATGGTACACTTGCTCCTTTTCTTTTTATAATTTGTCTTGACTATGTTTTGAAGAAAGCTCATGATATTGGTTTTACCCTCATTAAGAGAAGGAGCAAAACATATACAGCAATACAAATTACAGATGTGGACTATGCGGATTATCTAGCTATATTAATCGATAAAAGCAATAATACTTTTACATAATATTGAACATGCTGCAAAAGAAATTGGTTATCTATAAATACTACAAAAAAATGAAATTCATCATTATAAATCAAGGAATAAATGAAGTTATAAAAAGCCTAAACGGTAAGAATATTAAAGAAGTTTCTGAATTTAAGTATATTGGGAGCTACATCCAGTCGACAGAAAAATATATCAATATCAGATTAGCTAAAAGCTGGGCAGCCTTAAATGAGATGAACTCTATATGGAAATCTAGACTACCTGATAAAATGAAAAGAACTTTTTCAGAACAACCATAGAGTCTGTATTAATATATGGTTCTGTTAGCTGGACTCTACGAAAATCGCTTGAAAAAAGACTCAATGGAAATTATGCTCGAATACTGCGTGACATCATAAATAAATCTTGGAGAGATCATCCAAACAATAAAGATATATACTAATATATACCGGACATTTGCACGTCGATAAGACAGCAAATATTGCGTTTTTCTGGGCACTGTGTGAGATCCAAATTGAAACTGGCATCGGATATTATAATCTGGCAACCTACTCATGGTAAAATAAAAAGAGGTCGACCACGCAGGACCTATGTCGATCAGCTGGTGAATGATATAATCTATGATGTAAACGAAATAAAAAAGGTGATGAAAGATATAGATGGTTGAAGGAAGATAGTCAAAAACTGCCGAGCAAGCTCGACATGGTAAGGTAAGGTAATGCTTAGGAATATATGACAAGCATTACAATAACATAAACACTTAAGTTGAGCTTAATTCAATGATAACTAATTGTAAAAGTAGAAAAACAAATTGTGTTATAAATTTTATATAATATTATTAATATACTAATTATTATCTTTAAAATTATTGCATTTTTTTAAATTTAATAATTAATAAAATTTTAAATATTCATAATGTTATCTTTAATTTTCAAAGTAATAATAATGTATTAGTTAAACATAATTTATATTAAATATTTTCAATTTTGTTTAGTTCAATAATTTAAAAAAATCCATAAGAGTAATTAATTAATATTAGTTTTATAAATAATAATTAAGAGTTAATTAATAATATAATAAATATATTAAAATAAATAAAAGGTATAATATATTATTATTACAAAAATAGTTGACCTGTAACTTAGGTAATACTTACATAAATAACTAAAAGTTGAACTTTATACATGTAGCATAAGTTTATAATATATTTAAATATATGTTCTTTATCATAATAATATTCAACTTAAATAATATAGCATAGAATACTAATATTTATTTTAATAGTTGATCTTAAATATGAACCTAAGTTATACTTAATTCATGTAATAATTCATAATATTTTATTTAACAATATGTTCTTAAATCATAATTATATTCAACATAAATAATTTGCATCATGTATTTATATTTATTTTAATATTTGATATTACTTCCAAACTTAAATTGAATTTACATCAAAAATGTTAGTTCAACTTTAATTATATAATTATATAATCTTGTATCAAATATAATATTTAATTATATAATCTGGTATCAAATCTTTATTTTAACTTAAGTTAAGTATAATAAGTTAATAATAGATTCTTAAATATATATTAATATAATAAACCTAAATCATATGATATATAACTTAAGTTTTCGAACAATAAATAGAAATTTATATAATAATAAAAAATGTATTTGTAGTATAAACTGTACAAATATATACTTTAAACTTTCTTAAATATCTAAAATATTCAAATGTTAAATTTTAATTGTAATATTATTTAAAATATAATCTTTATAATACTTTAATAGTTATTTATATTTGAATAAGTACTAAATTCAATCGGTATACCTATCATGTCTCCATTATTTGAAAAAAAATATATATTCATTATATATATATATGTATATATAATGTATACATAACAAAGATTTCCGAGTGTAACATACGATATACTCAGGACATACCCGCTTATTATATGTGTAACATACACAATGAAAACACATATATTTAATAGTATCACGGTGCTTATTAGAGATTTAAATAGTACAAGATCTGTTAATGATATTATATTATACTTTCTAGTATGCTAGCCGATCTGGGACTTTGTATTCATAACTACCCGACACCGATCTGATACTGATACTTTTGGAAAATATAGCTAGACTTATTAATATGTTTATTTACATCGCTAGTATATATATAGGTGTGAGGTAATGTAATTATGTGACAAGTGCGGACTAACTTCGGACAGTCCAGATCGCTATTGTTCCTATACTCGTTATGTGATCAAAACCATTCGCAGACCATGCATTCATATCTATCTCGAGACTCGCAGCATTATTCCCGACGATTTTACTCACTGTACTTTTCCCCATCATTCTAAATATAATGAATATTACATTCCTGTTGGAAAAAATCAAGTTTATGTATTCGATAAGCATAAAATACATAAATATGCTAATATATATTATTTTATTTCGGTACAATTTAGCGATTAACATATTTTTAATTAATAAGTAAAATAAAGTATATGTGATAACATATATAACATGCAATTGTATCAATATTCTATATATATATATAATCATACCAGATTTGGTAGACATTTATTGCAGAATATTAACCATTTGGTAGACATGATTATTTGGAGGACAATTTCGTGTCCACCAAATAGATAGGGCAATAATGTATCACTATTGGTATACATTTGACTTATAATAAAATAATATATTATACTTATAATAATATATATGAACTATATTTATATATTATTTATTAATTATATTAAAATCTAGAGAATAAATGAGTATTTTAAATAATGATTGAATTAACACTCTGTATATATATATTGGATCCATAAATATAACTATTTTGTAGATATGCCATTTTTAATGAATTATATAGTATTATTGTATATATGTGTATAGGCTGTTAATATATTTACTATTTATATTAATCATGGATCATATATATTATATAACAAATAAAATTTGTCATTCATAATCAATATATATTTTAAATAAATTCATTTATTAATTTATATATTTAAAAATAATTGCACGAGCGCGTAATGTTTTCTTATCATTAAATATAGAACATAACTTAGAAAATAGTAATGTTAGAGCGAAATTATGTTAGAAGTCCATAACAAATCTTAAAATTGTCAACATAATCATAAATTATATATAATTATTTATTCATAAAATATATTTGATAGACATTATTTTTATATGTTTTTATTATTGATTATTTTGAAAAAATAATTAAATATATGTAAAGAATATAAATATATGTAAAGTATCATAAATTATGATTCATAATTAATTAATATGTACATTTCGGCTTCATAGCTATCTTTTAAAATTATCCTCCAAATGATTATATTTTACATCGTCTACCAAATGATTATAATATGACTAGGTTATATATATATTAGTGTTGCAGTCGTACTTGGGACTTCAAACTTCGAACTGATACTCAAACATTTCGAAATGTTACTGATTCCTAATAATTATAAATCTCCGAACTTGGACCTAACTGGTACTTTGCCGATACTCTGATAGTAGTGTTCATTTGCAGCAGATAAATATATATATATATTTAGAAGACATAGTTATTTTACTTAAATACATCATTACAATCACTAAATTATTATTGAAATTTAAACATACTTAATAATCTAAATCTATGTATAAATCAATCGTAAAAAAATATATAAAAATATGCTTTAATTAATTTAAATATGTTTTATATTTATTTCATGAAATAACGTATGTATAATCATCATTACACTTTAAAAATATAATATTATATTTAATTAATATATGTACATGTATAGGGTAAATATGGGTAATGTGGCCACTTTTAGATAATGTTATATAACTTTATAACTATTAGTTCTAATTCGATAATTTTTTCAATATATATATAGAAATATTCTATAGAAATATTTTATATATATATATATATATATATATATACAAGAGGACTGCCGAATAATATTTTCATTTTAGCGTAACTAATTGACATTATTTAGTGGACTCCATGAAGGGGAATGTGGCAAGGAATTAATCCACTAGATGGCATTACTTTATATCAATATTAGTCTAATGATATAACAGCAAATATAATATTAAATAAGACATGCAATTGTGATAAAGTAATGCTTTATTTTAATTTTTAAATTACTATATATACTGTTCATTAATGGTATACCAATAAACTTATGTATAGGGTGTTCATACGAAGCGGGCATTGCTTGTCGTATGAACAAATGATGTACTGGGTATTTTTCAGTGTAGAATTTTATAAATTATGTAAACACGACGCGGATTTTAATTTTCGTTTTAAGATTTTGATATTTTAATTATTTTACTTGATTTATAAATATAACGTAGCTCCATAGTTGTATTATAATATATGTATATATATATATCATATATAATATATTATATATTATATGGTTAGGATGTAGTAGATGTTGATTTAATCAACGTTTTCATATAATAACGCACGTAATTTTATCAATATTTAAAACTATATATTTCAGATCATATCTTTAATATGGCCACATTACCCGCTAAAAGATGGCCATATTACCCTATAGGTATCACGCTAAATATACTTTATACGCTGTTCAAAATAAGGGTACAGCGAATTCAATTTATAGGGTACAGATCGTTAAAATATCACAACAATTTACCATGTACCCTAAATAGGGTACCCGACTTTTAACCTCACTATAGTGAGTTTAGGGTACAATATATATATATATATATATATATATATATATATATATTAAGGATACATATATGTTAAATATTAGGGTACATGACTGTTAATTATACTAGGGTACACTCTATTTATTTATTAGGGTACAGCCATGTTAAATATTAGGATACGTGATTATTATATTTACCTATCATGCAATTCAATTACGCTAAATACCGCATACAATTGCATTAGGGTACACGGTATCATATAATTAGGGTACAACCAGCTACCGTTATTTAGGGTACAGTTGTTCATTTTTAGGGTACTGATCGTATTTATTCAAATTGTACCCTAATTAGGGTACGGCTATGAGGATACTACTTACACCCTAATAAAGGCACTCGCTGTACCATAATTTTTAACAGTGTAATCATTAATATTACTCACTAAACTAAATATATTACACACTCTAGGTTAATTAAATAGTTCTTTAATATCCAATTTTAATTTTCAATTTATATTATATATTAGTAATTTAATATATGTTTTACTAAACTTTTATTAAATTTTTTTTAAAGTAAATCGATTTTTTTTATTTTTTACATAATTTTTTTTTTAATATATTTATATATATTTTAATATATAAATTATTTTTACTTATTAGAATAATGCTTACCAATGCGCATATTTCGTGTGTTCATTTGTTGTATTGAACGTATAGCATATGAGATAGGCCAGCAGGCAACATTACCCTCCTGGCCACATTACCCATCTTTCCCCTACATATAATTGTAGTAAATACGTAGGGGAGGGAAAGGTATTATGGCCGATATTTGTATTACCTTACAAGAAACAAAATATATCATACTAATATTGGATATTATGATCCAATAAGTTGTATATGCAATTACAATATGTTGTTCTAAAAAATGGCTATCAACATTTACTCATTTAATTATTTGTATTCAAATCATTTGATTTTATTAAAAAGCAAATTTTCCGTATAAATAGAGATAAAATACACTAGTGCGGGTATTATGGTCGATAGTTCCGAAATAGCCACTAGGATCGCGTCATGTATTCAAATTACTATTTTCATAATTAGAAAATAAAATACATTGTATCATATATCAAGATGCAAATGCACTTTAATATTAAATATAAAAAGTATTAATCGTTATCCCATTTAATTTTACTTATATCAGCTACAAACGTTTTTTTCGATAAAAATTAAGATTATTTGATTTTTTTCTCTAATCAAAAATCAATAATTAATATTGATACAAATAAAAAATGATATACACTATCATTCTTAGAATTCAATTATCTACATTTTTCTTATATATCATTATTTGATAACTATAATGGTTCTTGAAATATCGTTATCGGCCACAATACCCGCATCGGCCACAATACCCTTCTCTCCCCTATTGTTCATAACACATGATACTATTGTAATTATAGATATACATTATAATGTTATAACTATATATAGTTATAATATTATGTAGTCTATAGACTGTCAACGTTTCGTAAAATGACAGAGGAATTGACCGTAATATATAATGTAAACTATATATTACCCCAATATATATGTATTTAAATATTGGGTATATTTTCAATTTTGTTTTATAAAAAATTACCATCGATTCGAAAATTAATAATATATACTTATGAATTGTATCTAACTAATATTTATTTTATTGAAAAAAAAATTGTGAAAAATGTCTAGTCAAAAAATATCATTTTTTTTTTACAATAATGACTATTAAGAAATAATGAATCCTCTTTTGTAGTAAATAATAAGTTTATTTAGATTTTATAACATAGGCATATATCGGGTATATATATATAAATTCTAAAATAAAAAAACATTTTTACAATTCTAGTAAATTCCTCGAAATATCTAGGATTTTATTCATAAAAATGTGATTTAGTAATATTGTATTCTATATCTATAAGATAAACAATTTTGTTATGATTCATCAAAATATATCCATTATTAGAGTTTTAATTCCAATATGTTCGTATTTTTTTGTAACAATGAAAATAGTATATTTGTCAAAGCAAATTATACTTGCATTTGAAAGGGCCGGAGATTAGTCAAAAATGTACAACATTTAGTGGAAATATTGTTATGGTATACACTATACTAGTTTAACTTTATGTTTATGTATGTAAATATTTGTATTCCTATAGGAATCATCATATAGGTGATCATATATAATCACATTATATCAGTATTACATGCGTATGTATAACCTACGTCTAGATACGAGTAACTTTGAACGATCGATGAATTACTAACGTTTCTCGAATGTAGGCGAACGAACACGCCGTTATTCTTGACTTGAAAACGAACGTAGACAATGCGTCACTTATAAGTTGGTTATAGCATCTCACCACCGAATAAGTTGCGGTATTACTTAAGAAACAGCGCCCGTCCAATAACGTATATATGTTAGAGGTGCATAACCATTCATCTGTATATGTGTGTATTAAATTCAATGTTATTATATATTTATATACATATAGGTCATATATATATATATATCATATAACGTATTTTTATATATATATATATATATATATATATATATATATATATATATTTATATATATATAGGTATAGTTTAATGGAGTAAATTAATTTCATTCTTTTTTATTTAGTATTCTTTTTCGATTTCTTTATTCGTTATCCAAATGTCTTAAAAATAAACATTGATCTTGTCAGGTTGTTGCCAGCCATTCATAGGTAGAGTATATGTTACAGGAAAATAAGTGATGTTCATTGATTAGTTAATTATAATAGTTAACTATATATTTCATATTTACATATCATATTAAGATATATTTACTTTAACTAGTTGTATTCTATTATGTAAATATATTTGTATCAGTTTAAGAAAAATCCCTCTAAATCCTTATTTATCTAATTTTCTAATTATAATAGAATGGTCAATATTATCCAAGGCTTTGCTTGAATCTAAAAATAAAGTATTTATTGCTTTATTTTCTTTTTTTATTTTCAATTATATGGTTGTAGATATCTAGTGTAGCTTGAGTGGTATTATGTTTTTTAATGAAACCATATTGGGAGGTATTTATTATGTTATTATTTTGTATGAAGTTAATAAGTCTATTATGTATTAATGTTTCTAATATTTTAGATAGTTTACTTAAAATGTATATTGGCCTATAGTTAGATATAATATTTATGTTCTTTTTTTGAATGGGTTTAATGGAAAATATTTTCATTTTTATAGGAAAAGTGCCTGACGATAAACATTAAAAATATGGCTTAATGGAAAGTCAATGTAATCTTTTGAAATTTTTAACAATTTCATATTTAAATAATCAGTGTCTAGAGAAGTCTTTGATTTATTATTTTGTATAATAGAATGTATCTCGTGTGTTAATGTTGGATGAAGATATATTGATTTAGATATTGGTGTAATGTTCATTGGTTTGAGATTATTGATGGGAGATGTGAATTGTTTATTTTATGGATTGACTTGTATTTATAAAATAGTCATAAATTCATCTATTATATAATTTGGAGATTATTTAATTTGCTACTTTTTTATGAGGTTATTTATTAGATTCCAATTTTCTTTAGTAGATATACTATTTTATATTTTACAATCTATATATGATTATGCGTTTGATTATGCGTTTTTAATAGTAATGGTGTCTTAATTTCTTAATTGTTTATAGTTATATAAGTTGATTTAATTTGTATTATCTAAGTAAATATTATATAGTTTATACTTTTTATTAATTTTTCTTTTTATTTTATATGTTATCCAATTTTTTGATAGAATATTTGAAGATATTATATTTGTAAGTAGTGGGATAAATTGGTTAATTAGTGATGTATATATAGTATGAAATTTGTTTTAGGAGATTTCAGCAACATTTTCTTCAAGGACTGAAACCCAATTTGTATTTTGCAGTGCATCAACAAGTCTTTTAGTGTTATTGATAGTTAATTTCTTTTTTTTACTTTCATTTAAGTTATTTCGTATTGTGTTTTTTATTGTAATTATAGTATATATATATATATATATATATATATATATATATATATATATATATATATATATATCGTGTTATCTATATTCCCCTCGTGGCTTCTATTTAATAAACGATCTATTATAAAAATTATCACATTACGTAATACATCTACAAATACCTAGTGTCCTACTTACCTCTACGAAAACCTATATACCACTCCACTGCCTAGAAATATTATTCGTGTACCATCTTACCTATTAGTTATTAATTACCATAAATAAATTACCCCCTTCCTCAAATGAACTAACTTATATTAACATTTACCCCGAATTATTGAACTACTACAGTACGGCATACATATAATTCGTCTTCTATCGCAATATATCATATCATTTATGTATAATTATTACATCATTAATCTTATAGTTGATTTTATTTAAATATAAATATTATTATTTTGTAAGTATTACTAATTACATATATATATATATATATATATATATATATATATATATATATATATATATATATTGTTATTGTTATTGTTATTGTTGGTTATATTTGGTGGAGTCCTTTCATCCTATACAGGAACTTAGATGAAGTTTTCACTTATAACCATATATGGCTCTAATGTCCCTTCGAAGCCGCTCTCATGTTAAGGCATCCATGGTTTTAACGAGAGCCGATCATTTATTTATACACAATTATATAAGATCACTTCTAAATAATATTAAGACCCATTTTATAAAATTAATTAATGGTCCGGACGAGGGTCGAACCCGTGTCCTACTGCTTGTGTGTCTTATATATATATATATATATATATATTCTAACGTGTGACTCTAGTACTGCATCCGTATATATTCGTATCCTGACACGTGTTAAGTTGCAAATCATAGTACCCGTCAAAAGCGCACCTCTGTTTAGTTGCAAGTCCGTTCCTAACAAAGCAATGTTGTTGATTAGATAATTGTTTATTAGAAGTTTATGTCGATGTTGTTTAGAATAACATTAATAGTAATACATTATATATATATATATATATATATAATAATTATTATAATTCATAATAGTTATATGGTTTATTATACGAATGTAACAATAATGAAATAAGCCTCTCATTAGAGGTAACATTAATTATAAATTAAACATTTATATGCTACTCTTAATATGAAATATTGTAATAATATACAAATATTTGCGATTTAAACCGTAAAATCTATATAGGATATCTTTACACACATATATGATGTTATAATAATACATTTTGAAAAGGTTGGCAAATAAGAGTTAATTTAAATAAATAATGTTTCCCAAGATTCGGTTCTTGGACCAATACTATTTAACATTTACATAATTCCCTTTCTCCACCATATCTCGAATTCTCCAGTTAGCTTCCATACATATGCAGACGACATCCAACTTTATGTAAAATTTACAGAAAACGTTAATTGTTTACCTGACATCCTTTCCTCTACTATTACCACCATTCATAACTGGCTCACAATAAACTCCCTCGTCTTTAACCCAATTAAAAGCGAGGATATCTTCCTTCCATTACGAAGTAAAACTTTACCAACTCCCCCTCCAATTAATATTAATGAACAGATTATCATGTACTCAACGCATGTCAAAAATATATATATTGGTGTTATATTTGACAAACTTTTAGTTTTTATAGACAACTGTTCCACATAATAAAACTACTAAACTATCAATTACATTCTCTCCCCCTTATTCGTCGTTCAATATCAATATCCACCGCAATTATTATAGATGTTACCTACATCCTACCTATATTCGACTACTGAAATTGTATCCTTTACAATACCCCCTCATCGTATATTACTAAACTCCAAATTCTTCAAAATTATATAGATAGGTGTATATTCAACATACGAACATACTCCCATACTCATATATCTCCATTCCTAGATAAACTACACTCGCTACCTGTACGCCATATAATCCTCTACAAAACTCTACTATTGGCACATAAAGCAATCCATATATACTTACTCTCCTGACTACCTAGCATCCCTACTCAAACTTAAATAACTAACTAGTACCACTACACGCTCCACCAATACGTTTCGACTTCAACTACCTCCTATACATAACTTACGTTACCAACCAATACCACTACACGCTCCACCAATACGTTTATACTTCAACTACCTCCTAAACATAACTTACGTTCAACTAACACTCGCGCCTGGTCCATACTCCTGGAACACTCTCCCTACATCAATCATTACTACAATATCAACTCCAAACTTTACGAAACTAATAAAAACCCATTTATTTAATCTGAAAATAAAACCTATGGACGGCCGATTGCTTCATAAGCACAGTTCGCAGTCAGTCTGTATATAATCATCTATTATTAAGCATTTATTATGCAATTGTGTATCCCCATTTATTGTTTAGAAATGTGTGGTGATTGTTATAAATCTAATATAAATAATATTCATTATCTACAAGCAAAAGTATTTCAATTAGTTTTTAAAACCCATTGAATTCCTAAACCCATTGAATCTATCTCAAAACACTGTTTGTAGATCTTAAGTTATTAAATATATGTGATCTGTGTAAATATAAAACACTAATATTTATGACTAAAATATATTATAAAACTGTAGTCCATGTATTTATAAACTTTATAAAAAAAATAAATAAAAATAATAATATAAGTATTACCTTTGATTTTAAATAAACTTATAATATATAATATATATATTTTATATATATATTTATATATATATATATATATATATATAAATAAATATGTTTCTTGGATTTATTTATATATTATAGAGATATTAAATAAAATTAATATATTATATGTATCACTGTATAATATATAGAACTATCCACACATACAAACACTTGTCGGTATATCAGTATGTTTATATATATATATATATCCACTATAGTGTGAATTCTAACCGACAATCGTAATAATAATGACAAGATGAACACGCTACGAATGTTCCATTGAGTCCGATACAGGAACTTGCACAATCTTCAGTTGTCATCAGTAGCTTCGTAGACATATCTATTTAATATATATATATATATATATATATATATATAAGAATATTATGCATATTACCATTATGGTATTTTAATATCTATATAGGTACATTCCACATTTTGCGAGTGGTCATAATGTAAGTAGGTGTTCAAGGGTAGTATCATTATGAGTCTATAGGGTGTTTCAGTTTATATTCTAAAACACCCACTAGCGTTGTATATTGATGTGCTACGTATCACGAACACACCTTTAGCTACATATAGCTACATCTATATCGTATACCCGACACGTATTACGGTTATCACAACCTGTATCGGTGGTAATTCCTCCATTTTCGTAAACCACATCCTGTAGTACCATCTTATTGGTATTCGCATCGAGTTGTAGGTCTGCAAAGTATAACAGTCTATCGCTAACGTACGGAGAAGTCTGTCCTGGTAGAATGCACTCCATGTCGTATACTGAGGGAATAGTAACACTATTTATATATATATAACACTATATATATATATATATATATGAATGAATGAATGAAAATAGTTTATTGAGTTCAGAAATTACAATTTAGCAAATAAATTTCTGCAATTTCCGTAATCTTTACTCACGAAGAGGGTACTCTCCAATAACATATATATATATATATATATATATATATATATATATATATATATATGTAATATATTACATTACAAGTAATGTCCTACTATACTACTATGATAAAATATATAAACATGTTTATTACGTGCACGAATTATTAAAATTATAAATATCAAGAACTTTTTAAAATTAATGATACGTAGTATTATTAATGCGTATTCGCAATTAATAATAGAAGTGGTTATAAAATGTACTATTAAAGTTCATTATTAGAGCGTAATTAGGGTGGTAGTTGTGTAGAATCGAAAGTCAGCTGACAGATGGACAGTTGAACCGTTGTATCTACGTAATGTAACGACTGACTGTCCATCTGACCACCTGTCCACCTTACCTGCTACACAACCACTTCCACTTAGAGTTCAGCTAATCAAACTTGTTATATTTGGAGTGTTGGCGAGTAAAGCGGGAGTTCGGTATGTGATCATGTATGGGTTCGTTGTATTCACGTTCACTACATAGATAGCGTTATCGGCTGCGAAATACAGCGGACACAGGGTACCGTGCAGAGCTCCTCTGACCAGTGGTGGCTGTACGACCACCGCGACCAGTAGTAATAGCATCAACCGCATCTGTATACGGGTCGTCAATGGAGGCCGTATCTTTTATTATATCGCAATATTGAATAACATACACATATACTACCTCATCTTCATACACATACACACACACACATATATATATATATATATATATATATGTATATGTATATAAACATAGACATGTAAACATAATGTAACAACTAGGTGTGGTTACACCAGTACAGTGTACACTGTACACTGTATACAGTACTTTTGATATAAAATTTCAATTTAAAATGACAGTAAAAATGACAGTAAAAATGACAGTAAAAATGTCTATGTTTAATTTCTATTAAATGACTAATATAAAATGACTATGTCTAAGTTTATATTTTGCATCACAATTAAATATAAATTAAATCGTAAATGTTACATATATTACATCATACGCTTATAAAAGTGTATCAAAAGAATTTAGCTGTTTGAATTTGTACATTAGATTTAGATGATAAATAATATATATATATATATATATATATATATATATATATATCAATTTATGTTACTTAAAGTTATATTGGTATTCTATATAATATTCTATATAATATTATATTTTAACATAATTATATTTCAGGATGATTATTATAATGTTGTTAACAATTCAAATAATTAAATTTAACAAATTTAAAAGCTATAATGATTATGAATTAAAATGTATGACATTAAACTTTCAGCATAAGTGTAACTAAAGTTATATACTGACTTTGATATTAGTTCATGACATGTACTATTCGAACGTTATAACGTTACACCTATAGGTGTGTATCAGAAGTGGGAGAACAGTTGATCTTTTCACACATCAGCGTACATACCTGTTCTTCTTTCGAATGGAACGGTGCGAATGATAATACTTCTAGAGGCTATAGTTACGCTCGCATACGTAATCGACAATCATAATCTAGTAAAGTGTTTTGATTGGAGCGTTATTAATCGTAATGCTATTTAATATTCAGCCTATTGAGTGAACTCGACTAGCGTGTAGTAATCGCGTCCGACCTATTAGCTTTGCGAGTCATGTACGATATCATTGGTTGTATCGTAATCGGTATTCAAAATATTATTATATTATTTATCATTATTTTATACACGTTTAGTATAATTATATATATATATATATATATATATATATATATATATATATATATATATATATATTGTCTGGGGTCCATAGCTCAGAGGGACAACCACAAAGCTATTAAGCCATGTCTTTGCAGAGGTCCCGGGTTCGACTCCAGGCAGTTCTTGTTTTTTCTTGTGTTTATCAAGAACTTAATCAAATATAAATCAAAACACACAAAAATAGGTTACTATTTTTATTGTATTGTCGGTTGTCCTTCACAGTTATTTCTAACATGTATAAGTCTATGACTTCTTGAGGGGTTCATTTGTATCCGCTATTTGTATTGTATTCAATGTATTGAATTATATATATATATATATATATATATATTTATGATTTCAATAAATAAATATTATATACATATATGTCTATATATCTATAGAAGCATCAATTCTAATCGTTATAATTATCATAGTTTTGCCAATAATATTACGATACAAGTTACAATAATATGAAAATAATTGTAATTACTCTTTATGTATACCAAAGATTTTCCGAAGGAAAGATATAACACTTACGCGAAATCGTGTAATTCGAATTTGTATATAAAATACCCTGGTGCCACCTATAGCGGGTTACTTTTAGGAACTATGCGTTGTTTATAATGTAAATTCGTATTTAACTATACACTTTTAAAATGTTAAATAATATGCTTTAAATTAATATTTTTATGATGAAAACTAAGTGTTCATTACTAATATATAACAAACAAATATGATATTTATGTTTTAAATGCTATAAGTATATATTTAGTAAGTAAAAGCTAATTTATATTGCATATAATTTAATAGAGCAATGAAAACATTTTTGTATGCAAACAGAGCCGAACCTAAATCTATTTCAGTGATTTCGATACTACTGCTAGCAGCGGCAGGGGATATTACTAAATTACGTTGCATGCATAGGGTGTGTTATATCTTTGCTTCGCAAAATCTTTGTGTATACCATATATTTTATACATACGAATTCTTATAAGAACAAATACAATGCTGAATATTGGTACTGATCATGTAGGCTTGATTAAGTAATCATATATAATATAATATTTAAATATTTAGAAATATAATGTAAAATGACTATATAAATATAGAAAATACTAATATGAATATTAAAGATTATTAAACTAAAATCAGTGTATAAAGATAAAATAATACAATAAATTATTACATTTAACAAAACTTTTTTTGGATATTAACTTAACACGACCCGCCATAGTCACGTGCTTGTAGGTCTTCAACTTAGCACTAATGTTAGATTTACGGTATCGATTTATATTTGTGCAATTAAATATGAATACCTGACTATTATATATATATATATTTATTGGTATTTTAATTTTATTTTGGGTGAGTCCTTTTATCCCAACCAGGAAATTAGATGAAGTTTTCACTTATAACCATATATGACTTTAATTTCCCTTCGAAGCCGCTCTCATGTTAAGGCATCCATGGTTTTAACGAGAGCCGATCATTTATTTATATACAATTATATAAGATCACTTCTAAATAATATTTTAAGACCCATTTTATAAAATTAATTAATGGTCCGGACGAGGTCGAACCCGTGTCCTACTGCTTGTGTGTCTGACGCCTTAGCCTCTGAGCCACACAGGCAGTTAATATATTTAATATATTTAATATATTTAAATATATATATATATATATATATATATATAACGAAACATAATAGAAACATGGCTTACTGATACAGATTACCCAGATATATATTTCCCTAATTATAATATTTTTATAAAAAATAGAATATTATCCAATAAAAAGAGAGGTGGGGGTGTACTTATATTAGTTAGTAAACTGATAGAATGTTGCATAATTGAAGACCTCTCTTGTTCTATAATGGATTATATTGATATTATATCAATTAAAATAATTATTAATTCTAATGATTTCAAAATTATATCATCTGTTTACAGATCACCTGATTATAATGGAAATTATTTTATTAATTTATTGTTTAACCTATTTTATAAATATATAAATAAAAAATGTATATTTTTGGTGATTATAATATTAATTTATTAAATAATACTGTATTATCTAACTCGTTTAAAAATATATTGATCCAATTAGGTATATCCAATATAATTGATATGCCCACAAGAATCACCCAAAATTCACAATCAAGTTTAGACAATATTTTAACAAATTGTTCTAATGTAATACGAGGTATAATACATACAGATATTAGTGATATTAATCATTAATCGAAAAATTGATGGAACATATACAAGGATGCTAAGGGCTATTAAAAACAAGCATTGGAATTTATACCTAACTAACAAAGAACTATATAAAAATATTCAGAAAATATCTCACACTATAAGAAAACAACGACTGTATTTCGCAGGACATTATTGGAGGAGTAATAATGAACTGGCTAGTGATCTACTACTATGGAACCCAAAACATGATAAGAGATCACGTAGCAGGCCCAGGAAATCATATATAGATCAGCTAAAAGAAGGCACAATGCTTAACATAGAAGAACTACCGACTGCGATGAATGATAGAAATGAATGGAAATGACGCGTTATGGAATTCCGAGCAAACTCGACATGGTAAGGTAAGGTATAATAATACATATTCACGAAATATTAATGAATTAAATTTACAAATCTAAAATTATAACTAGGTACAATAAATTGGAATACCATTTTAAATAATCAGCATTGTTGTGAACTATACAATATATTTATTGATATATTAACTAAGAGTATTAATAAGCACTGTCCTTTTATTAAAAAAAGAATTAAATTGAATCACAATTTTAATCCATGGCTAAATAATAAATTAAAAAATGCAATAAAAAAGAAAAATAAATTATATACAAAATACAAAATTAACAATTGTCCTTGGTAAATATAAAAAATTAAAAAATTAAATTAATAAAAATATTAAAATTTAAAAAAATAATTACTATAAAAATCTTTTTACTGCAAATACACAAGAAGAAAATTGGGAAGTCATTAATAAAATAATAAAACCTACAGACTCGGATTATCCAAATACTTTCATAGATAATAATATTAAAATGAATGAATGGTACGTACAATGTAATGCATTTAATGAGTATTTTTCGAGCATTGGAAGTAAAATAAATAATTCAATTAATAATATAAATAAAAATGATTTTAAAGAATTTTTATCTAATAATTTTAATAGTTTTTACTTTTTACCAATTGACAATGATGAAATAATTAAAGTGACTAAGGATATTAAATCAAAAAGATCATTAGATATAAATAATCATGATATGACCTTAATAAAAGATATTATTCAATATATTTTAGAACCATTAAAAAAGATATTTAATTTAAGTATCCAAACAAATACATTTCCTGACAATATGAAAATTATTAAAATTTATATAAAACTAATGATAAACAACAAATATCCAATTAATGGCCAATTTCATTATTACCAAAAATATCAAACATTTTTGAAAAAGTTATTTTTAATAGATTATCAAAATATATATGTAAGCATAATATTATTAACAAAAATCAATATGGTTTTGTTCCCAAATCTAATACAACCTTATCATTATTAAATATTCAGCATTTCATTTTACATAAACTATCTCCAAAAAAGAGTAGCTACAATAATCTTAGATCTAAAGAAACCATTTGAAGTAGTTGATCATGATATTTTACTTGCTAAATTATAATGTATAGGGTTTAAAGGTGTTACAAATGTATTTATTAAAAGTTATTGGTGACAAGTGATACGTAGACATAAGTACTAGGCGTATCCGTACAAGAGTCCAGGACAATAAGTAACATTTTGTTATGTTTTTATTTATTGTTTATTAAGTACTTGAAAACTTCAAATTTAAGACTTCTTGACAGTTCTAAAAACGAGAGAAAAAAACAAGAAATTCATGAAGTCGAACCCGAAGAATCTGCATGAAAATCTCACTTGTAAGTATAATAGCTAGTTAGCTAGTATAATATATATATATATATATATGTTATCTTGCTAAAGATTGTTATGTGCAATGAACAAGCTGGTTTAGGTGGTGGTCATATTTATTATAGGAACACGGGCAGTGCGTGTTGCGATGCTTAGGGGCGACTTAAAGTGACATTCAAGTGCAACGTATCGTGTGGCGAAGTAATCACGTTGGTCAATCAGGAACACGTATTCCTTAGGTGCACGCAGTACGCGACACACGTAATGCGTGCGTCGAACTATATATCTCGAGACAGTAAACATATTATATAATAGTTGTCCGATATATAGTTCTGTATTATATATATGGGATGTTCCATCAATGATGGACCATCATACATTATACAATATGGAATGGTCCATTATAAACATAACTTATATATATATATGAAAATATATATATATATATATATATATATATATATATATATATACATATTACAACTGCCTGTGTGGCTCAGTTGCTAAGGCGTCAGACACACAAGCAGTAGGACACGGGTTCGAACCTAGTCCGGACCATTAATTCATTTTATAAAATGGGTCTTCAAATATTATTTAGAAGTGATCTTATATAATTGTGTATAAATAAATTATCGGCTCTCGTTAAAACCACGGATGCCTTAACATGAGAGCGGCTTCGAAGGGACATTAGAGCCATATATGGTTATAAGTGAAAAACTTCATCTAAGTTCCTGGATGGGATGAAAGGACTCCACCAAATAAAAATAACAATAAAAATAACAATATATATATATACATATATATATATATATATATATATATATATATATATATATTAGTTTTACAATGGAACTTTGGACTTTGACTTTCAATCATTTCGAACTGATACTATACCGATACTCTAATAGTAGGGTTCTATTGTATCACTAATAGATATATATATATATATATATATATATATATATATATATATATTTATATGATTATGTACAAAATCAAACGTACCCTCTTGAATATGTGATATATGGGGGTCTTGACATAAATAGTAGCATACTATATTGTCAACTATATAGAGTTATATATGCATTATGCTACGAGAGATGTCATAATTGTATTACTTTTATTTTGATTTTGGAATAATAAATTTAAAAGTAGGAAATGATAAAATAAATATATTGATATATGTATGCAAATATATGTAACTATCGTTTACAAAAACCTTCCTATATTCTATTAATCCACTTATTCTACCCACAGTTACTCCACCTATCTATAATGTAATATATTAGACATAATAAAATGCATTCGTATATATATATATATATATATATATATAAACTAATAAATACAATAATATTTAAAAAAATTCTAAGTTATAATAAAATAAATCTCTATGTAATTATTAATTATTAATCAATCCTATTAAATATTCAGCCTATTGAGTGGAATATGTGAGAGTAGTGAAGCGAAAGTTATTGTATTTGCGATTTCTATCGTCTATATTATAATCGATTTTTATTAATATTATTATATTATTATCATTATTATGATCAAATATTGTTATTTTCACAATAAGTATACTTATAGGATACCCTATTACCCGATTACCCTGTAGGGAGCATTATAATTCTATTTTAATAGACGCGATAATCTTTAATACATTTAATACATTATACCTCAATAAAGCTTATCGTAGCAATCAACATATAATTAACCTATACTTAGTTTCAATATAAAATAATAATATTTATTTTTATTAAAAAAATATATTTTACAACTTACCGGGTAATTTTGTTCTTAAATCATTGGTTAAATCATAATATAATATAAAATTACAAAATTTAAAATAATAAATATGGTTAAATATAAAAAAAACTAATATAATTATATAGGGTAAAGTAACCTAATACAGACACTCTCTGTATCTTAGAAACCATAAATACTACAAAAAAATATGTAATGAATAAAATATTCATAATTACATAAATAGTCTAAAAAGGTATTTTTTAATTATCCAGAATATTGCTGATATATCCATTAAACTGATTTTTTTATTACGTTTTTTAATTTATGAAAAAAATGTCTACTTAAAACCTTCTCAAGATTATACAAATGTATCGATATAAAATATAACACTATATTATTAAAAAATAAAGCATTCTAAAATTATATATATAATTTTTATATTGTAGTTATCAAATATTCCTTAAGTTATAAGCATATATCTAGAGGTCATATATGTTCCTAATACGGACACTCTAGATGTATTAATACGGACACCCTATAACCAATCAGCGTGAAGCGTATGAACTATTCTGATTTTCATAAAAATCGCGTGCGTTATAATATTAATACCACCAATAAAGCTAAATCTAAAAATGTATTATTTAGATACTTAAATTGTATTATTAATTAAAAAATAATAAAAATAAATAAATTATTAACTAATTAAATTAGAATATATTATTCATAAATTAATTATAAATAATGTAATTGTAATTTGTGTGATTGATTCATCAATAATATATAGTTTATCTAGTGGTATATAGGGTGTCCGTATTATAACACAGTGTGTCCGTATTCGGACATGGGTACCGAATATGGACACCCAGTTATCTACGTAATTAAAAGATTAAATAAAATGTTAAAATCACAATAATATCTATAATCATATAATATTAATATATTGTAATTTTTGAATACAAACAATGAGTCATAAAATGTTAAGACCATTTATTGTTAAAGTGTCTGTATTAGGTTACTTTCTCCTATATAGAAAACTAAACATATAATTAAATTTAAACCGATCATTTTTATGTAATTATATATGTGTTTATATATATGATTATATATATATATATATATATATATATATATGTTTATATATTTGTTATAACAAATAGCACGAAATATGTATATTACAAAATATATATCAACAATGAAAGCTAATAAAATCGCTTTAATTATAATTTATTCTGACTTATTAAGTGATTCCGCTCATTCTAATAATGTGGTTATAGTACGTGACGTTATTGCCACTTATAATAACTTGTCCTCGTCTTCAATCTCAATTCACATTAAAATATCGAACGAATATCTCAATCATCTTATTGATTTCCCAACGCACGATAGTGGCAATACAATTGACCTCGTTAATACTCCATGTATCCCCTAGAATTATCTTAAAATATAGCGCCTTATTAATATTATTCATCCTGGTATGCTTGTATCAGATTATCGCTCAGTCCTATTTAATATAACGTCACCGCATCCCACTTTAATCCTTCTCGGAATGTAGTAATTACATATCGCAAACTTGTCTATATTAATATTCAATCATTCATGTCAACAGTAGGGTCGCTGGAATGATTTTATGTAGATGGGACCAATCAATCAAAATAAATATTGTGGTCAAAGTTGGGGGGGACCAATACATAGGAGATCCCCCTAGCTTTTAAAGTGGGGTCATATCCCCTCGTTCCCCAACCCTGTTGCAGCGCCCCTAGTCAACAGCTATAACTCTTATTCTAACGGGTTCATATCTAGGTCACCGTATTCCATACCGTTGTTTGACGTGTTACTCTTACACGAGCATAATATTCGCGCACCTCTCGTATCTAAACCTACAAATATACACCAATACTCGCCGTAGTTTAACTCAGAATTATGTTATCTTATAAATCACTTAGATATCATCTATAATCGATTTTGAAACGATCGAAGTCGTGCGGTGATCTTAACAACTTTCGATATATTAGATCGAACTCAGGCTAGTTCAAGATCTAGTTTTTATGAGAATAAATGTAATTCTATATGACTTAATACTAATACCAATTATCAGTTAGAAGTCCGTATTATTGACGGGAATATTACAATTAAACTCCCAGATAAAATTGATTCTGAGCTCTGTCTTGTATTCTCTAATTACTTTCAACTTAACATTTCTAGAATTATTGAGTGCCTTCCCTCCTATTTTCTTCTATTTATCTTAATCCACGTAGGCATTCAACCCGATATCATTGGTTATGTGTCATACTACGATCACCTACTATCACAATTGTAATAGTAACATCCTCCGAATCACACTAACCGCACAAACCCAATCATCTTACAGCTTATTAAATATATTTATCCGCAACGTATTCCATATGTCAACGATATGTGTCATTACTACCTTATGTCCGCATGTATCCCCATAGCTATGAAGTCAGTATATATATAACACCTATTCTTACAAAAACAAACAATTTTCTTGAAATGTTATTAATCTACCGACGTATAATACAATATTCTACCGCCTTATCCAAAGTTAATGAACGTATTTTCTATATATAACTCATTGACTATCTAACCACCAATGACGGTATTGACCCTTACGAGAGTGCTTATTTACCTCATCATAGTACCGAGACAGCTAAGAAACTTATTTAAAGATTAATAACTCAACATATGTTCTTTCTCCCGGACAAAATGGTGTTCCCCGAGCCCCTGTTCTTGATCCTATAGATTACCTCTATACATTCCGTTAAAATCGGATTTTTTCTAAATATCCATCAATCAATTACCATCTCTATGCTGAATACTTTCAAATCTATCTATATATTAAATTTGGTTATCTCTCCATTTATTCTAAACTACGTGCCCTTAATACATACATTAATGATATTATTACGTGGTTCTCTGATAACTCGCTATCTCTAAACCTTTCAAAAACAGATTATATTATCCTCAGCAGATCTTAACCTACTACACATACCTCATTAATCATTACTAACAATCATCTAACTTCTATCGCACTTATTCGTCTATCACCACTATTGGCATTACGCTTAATTCTAATCTGTCTATCTCCACTCATATATCCACTATTATGTATCCCTCTGATTACTACCTTTATAATATTCAAAATCTCTCACTACATTCTTTTTCATATTACCAAAGAAGTAATATATTCACTAATTGTTTCGAGACTACATTATTGTGTATCTATTCTTCATATAATCAAGTTACGTACAGCGATCAGTATACTATATATATAATATATATATATATATATATATATATATATATAATCTATTCAAAGAAGGCAGTACGCATACTATTTAAACGTAATAGTAATGACCACGTAGGTCAAGTTCGGCCATCGTGCGATCACTCCGAAGGTGACATTCAGATCTAAATATAGATTATTATGTTTATCTCTTAATTTTATTTATATGAATTCGTCATAAATCCATATGCCAGTTATACCTATATATGAAAAAATGACGGCTATAGCCGTAAATTTTAAAATTATACCCAATAACCACGCTAGACGATGGAAATATATAATGTTATTTAACGTGCCGGTATCAACTCCTGTGTATGGTGACACTGCTGTTGCTATTGCGGTTCCTACTGTATGGAACGTTTTACCGGTTGCTATAAGATTTAAATAATATATATATATACAACTTTAATTGTTATCTTGAACTTTACTAACATAGTTTTTTTATTATTTGTTTACTAAATTGTTATGTTTAGAATATACTATATAATTTATATATATATATATATATATATATATATATTTAAACATTAATTAATTAAATACAAACATTATTATTGAATTGGTTTTCCGGGTTCAATCACTGACCCCGCTAATTCCAGGTGCACTGGAATTCACAGTGTTTGCTACGCATAAACACTACACTTTCGTTTTATGTGTAACGTGTATACACAATATGCATATATACTAGTGTTCGAAATGAAACCGAACTGAAGCATTACGAACTGAAGCTTGCCTTATTTGAACCCGAACTAAAGCTCAAATTTAAAAAAAAATAACGGTCCCTGTCCGAACTGAAGCTTTGTTTAAAATGAACCCGAACTATTATTTAATTACAGTCCTGGACCAAACAGTCGATATATATATATTGTCTATTTAAAAATTTAAAAACAAATTTCTATATCTTTATTAATTCTATATTATCATAGATAAATAATGTATCAGAAGATAGTATAAACCAATAGAAAAGATAATATTAATTAGTATATGAGTATTATTAGTATTATATTATACTAATAATACTTAGTAATAATACTTTGAATAATTAGTATAATATATTAGTTTTATTTTACATTATTAAACACATTTATCATTTTATTTAAAATAGAGCTTTGACAAATATTTATAGTTGAATTAAATAAACAGGTATTAGTTTGCGGGTGTAAGTCCCGTCGGGGACCATATAGATAGGTATTAGAATAATATTTAGAAGTGATATTATATAATTTTATATAACTAAATGATCAGCTCTCATTAACATCATGCTTTAACACGAGAGCGGCTTCGAAGGGACATTATAATATCTATAGCGCCATATGGTTATAAGTGAAAATTTAAAATAAGTTTGCTGATAGGCTGGAAGGACTCCACCAAATTGAATAACACTAACAATATTATTAATAAGGATTCGAAGCTTCATTTATATTTTTTAAGTTTTTAAGCGAGTTCGAACTTTTCCACTTATTTATGAAGCAGGTTCGAACTCTTGCATTATTTTACAAATGAACTTTGAACCATATATTTTTTTTGAGTAAAGCTTCGAAGCACCAGTAGTTGGGTTAATTTCGAACATTAATATTTACACCATATTCACATTGTATTGAGTTAGTAAACAATTTTAATAATATAAATAATAATAATCATAGACTACTTTCCGGAAATTACTTTCCAGCATGTCATTGTAATATAATCTGTATTATTTATATTATTATACATTTATTATAATTGTATTACGATATATTAATTAATTTTAATATATAAATATAATGTTAATTGTTTAAAAAAATAAAAAATAAATTTTATTTTTAATTTTCAATTATATATAAACAAATATTATAAAAATCTTTAAATATATAACATTTATCATATAAATATGAAAAGATATTTATAAAATGTATATATTTGTAATTCTAATATTATTAATATCGTCATATTATGGAGAGGTTATTATAAATTAATATATTATATATATATATAATATAGGATTATAAAATTGAAAAAGTGTGGCGTGCTCCCCTCGATTCTTATAAGAAAAAAAGTCGGATTAAAATCTTAAAAGTCGTATACGACTTTTATATTTCAGTGCATGCGAGAACTATATTTGGCAATACGATTGCATTCATATTCACAATAGCCTATAATAGCCTATAGGCTTTACTATATATAGTATATAATATATACTAGGTAATATATATAGTATATATATATATATATATATACATATAATACCATTATTCGATTCTATTACATAACAGTGATGGTAAAGATAACAGTAATTGAATGTATAATTACAATATTATATATATATATTTTATTGATTGATTGAATGTTTATTTAGACACTTAAATAAATCATAAATGATTTCTCAAAAGTGTATATAATATAATACAAATAATAAGAGTAGGTAAACAATAAATACCAATAATAATAATAAAATAAAATAGAATAAGCCGTACGGAAATTAATAAATAAAATAATAATGACAAACAATATTAGTAATGCAGGTTCCCACCTGAGATCAGTTGTTGTATATATTTCATGAATGTTTTATGCGATTTTATGGATCTAATATAGGGCGGGAGTGAATTCCATAGCTTAGGACCAATATAACTCAGTGCCCGAGTATTCATTATATAAATGTATACGTGTTTACCACGTCGTGGTAGTGTACTATAGATAATAATGTATCTGTAACGTTAAGAATTTATATTATATTTACGAATACTTATTTTATATATATATATATATATATATATATATAATTGATAAAATAAATAACTTATATATATATATAATATTAATAAAGTAACAAGGAGGTTGAGTGATTTCTTATATATATATATATAAGAAATATATATAATTTATATATATATATATATAATTTATATATATATATATAATTTATATATATATATAATTTATATATATATATATATATATATATATAATTTATATATGCTTTTATAAGCTCACTCTGGATGTATGCAACTAAACAAAACTAAATATATTAAAACTAAACCAATAAAAACCAAACCAAACCAAACCAAACCAAATTAAACAAAACCAATGAAAACAACTCAAACCCAACATATTAATTACAATTAGTGATAGGATCGAGTCGATTAATTTTCGAGCTGTTTCGAGTAATTAAAATGATATATGGTATTATATATATATATATATATATATATATATATATATTACCTACAAGTCAATTTATATATCAAAAGTCAAATATATATATATATAGATTTGACATTTGATATATAAATTGACTTTTTCAATGACTAAAAGTCAATACACTCGCTAGTCTTCAGTAGATTTATATACTGCTACTCACTTTTATGTAATCTACCCCTAAAGCTTATGCTTAAACTTGAGATGATACAACGAAGTGCTATACGCGCCCTTTATAAACTGAAGTTCTCTTCAATAGTATCAATATCGGTATCACTAAATAATCACTAAATAATGCTATCACTGGCTTAAGTTTAGGTATCTCAGGTACAGACTACTATGCATCAACCATAAGATGATCCATCTTAGATCTACCGAGTACCTAGCAGACTTGATCAGTATTCAGACCCTTAGTTGAGATAGCAGGAAATGGCACACGATGAAAATTATGCAACGTTCGACTCTCTCTGCTCACTCTGAATATGCTTTCTCTGTGGTAGTTCCAGCATACTGGAATGCTCTACCACATGACATTAGGTGTTTGAAATCCCTGTCACTATTTAAATGTAAACTATACACGCACCTATTAACATTGTAACCTACCCTCCCTTTTACTTCATTTTTATTGTACTATTTATTTTATTTTTGTTTCCTTCTCGTGACGCCCATAACCACCACGTGATTTTATAGTCAATATATTGAATACAACATTTAAAAAATTTAAAAATATATATTTGTGTGCGACGTATACTGTGCGTATGTGTATGTATATGTATATATATATATATATATATATATATATATATATATATATATATATATATATGTATATATATATATATATATATATATATATTGTTTCTTTGTTCCCTAATTACACATGTATAGCTGTGTATACACAAGTTATTACTATAGTAATAGCTATGTGCGGTGTACACAATGTAAAACTAGGTCATATATACTATATAATGCTAATTATGAGTATATTATATAATATTACTAAATTAACAATAATACGTGAATTAAGGGGATCCCGCACATTTAAAGTGATGCTAATTTATTTATTTTCATATTTTTTTGTATTCAATAATAATACTTATTGTAGTATTTTTTATAATCTGTAAAAAAATTAGACATGAAATCGGTCTAAAAATTGCGTAAAAATGTATATGTTGACGATAATATTATGCTATATTATATACTATTCAATATTACATTTTTATGCTGTCAAACTTCAAACGCTGTTTTCTCAGAATAATTATTTCGCGCTAGGTATGTGCATTCAAATATATAGAACATAAAAACTATTATAATTATAATAGTATGTTTTTTTTGCTTTATATAGAATTTAATTATGTGAATAGTAAAATAGAGAAATAATTAATAAAATGTATAGTATACTATAGTCATTGTATAAAATGATAATTTCTATATAAATACACTAATTGTATATGAGACGCGCGACGCGCGTGTCGCCCGCTAAATATTGTTTTTAGTTTTCTATTGTGTTGTTGCTAATTCGCAGATCCCCCTGTAATATTATATATATATATATATATATATATATATATATATATATATATATATATATATAAATATGTATGTATATATAAATAACTCACCTACAAAAATATGGAAAACACTAAATAATGTACTAAATAAAACTAATAATAATAATAATATAAACACTTTTTCTAAAAATAATATCAGTGACACAAATACTGCCAATAATTTTAATAAATATGTTTGTAATATTGGTATTAATTTAGCAACACATTTACCATCTAATAATAGTTCAGATACTAATAATTATAATATTACCTCATATGTATTTATTAATATTATAAATTCCACGGAATTTACGACTAATATAAATAATCTGTTATTGACATAGTAAGGACTTATATGACATTCATTCTGTTCTTATAAAAAATAGAGTAGCTCTTTTATATTACTATTATTTTTATTGTTACCTATGTTATCTAAAATATTTGAAATATTAATAAATAATATAATTAGTTCATTTATTGACAATAATAATATCAAAAATATGATATAATTTTCTTTTCTTAATAATATATCTACTATTGATACTGGCATACTGTCATACCTTAATAGAAGAAGTAACCGATAATATAGATCATAAATTAAAATGTTCAATTGTATCATTAAGGGGATATCCCACTACCAGTATTTCCAGATATAATATCCTGAAATGTTTGCTAAAAGTGATTTTCTAGCAATGTAACGACAATTATAGTGGGATACCCCTTACTTTCCGGCAACTTACCGTAAATATAGTAACTTTAAAGGGGTATCCCACTAAACATTGCTAAAATATCACTTTCTAGGGAAAATATCCGGAAATACTGGTATTGGGTTACCCCCTTTAGATTTGTAAAAAGATATATATATATAGGATATTGATACCTACCATTGATCATAATATTCTAGTTAATAAACTTAGAAATATTGGAATTAGAGGTTTTCGCTTAAATATTATGAAAATGTATCTATGTAATAGGAAATAACTAGTTATTTTTAATAATAGTTATTCATCATTATTACCTACAAAAATGAAATTTAATCAGGGTTCTGTTCTGCAACCCCTGTCGTTTATATAATATATATATATATATATATATATATATATAAATTATATTTCTTCTATTGATAGGGATGTATCTCCTATTATATTTGCAAACGTAATTTTATATTTAAATCTGATACTTTGAAAATGTAATCAATTATAAAATGATTAAGATAACAAATTGATTTAATAATACATTATATCTTAAGCTGCGTTCACATATAGCAACTTTGCTGCAAAATCGCAGCAACTTTGCAGCAAAAATCACGACGAACAAAATCGCCAGGTGTGAACATTTTTGAGCAAATTTGCAGCAAAAAACATTCACGTGCAAAATCACTGCAAAATCGCAGCAACTTTGCAGCAAAATGAATAGCAAACATGTTTGCTATATGTGCAAAATTTTGTCCAAACGCAAAGACTTTTCTATAATTATTGATAAACAATAAATAAGCATTATTAAAAATATCGGAATAAATTAATAAAGTATCAAATATAATCTTGTTTTACGAGAGTCACATATGTTTATGGGATCCGCGAATCGGGACTTCTATAATAAAATAATTAAAAACAAGCTGTTGCAGGAAATAGCACTGGATGTCTTATATTTCTTTTTATATTAAAATATTCACTTAATAAATATTTTGCTATAATTTTTCTATTATTAACATTATTATTATTATAATTTGAGTAATACTTATACTTATGAAATGCATTATAATTTAAAGAAAATGTCATGTTATATTTATACGACTATTATCTTTAAGTATAAACGTAACAAATTATGTAAATCAAATTTTATAATAATAAAATAAATTTATAATTGAAATAATAAATAATTGTATTATCGCAAGTGTAACGTTCAAAGTTCGACAAAATCGTAGACGAAAATGTTTGCTAGGTGTTAACACTCCGGCGAAATCGCTGCGATTTTGCTGAGTATTTTGCTGCAAAATAGTTTGCAAAATTCTGTCTCGACGATTTTGCAAGCAACATCGCTATATGTGAACGCAGCTTTAATATAAAAAAAACTAATCAGTTTATTTTTAATAATTTAAATGATGACCAATTAGGTAAATGTATTTGAAATAATGTAATAGATCAAGTAGATTATGTAAAGTTTTTGGGTGTGTTTGGTGATTCCAAAATAAATTAGAAAAGATATATATATATATATATTAATTAGGATGTAAAATATCGAAAATATTCTCCTTGTTCATAACTTAAAAAATAGGTTAAATGCTTCTGAGTTATTAATTATATTTATATCTTTATTTATGTATTCGTTATCTTATTTTATTCGAATATGGGTCAAGTGTATATCGAATACTACTTCTATTGATGTGTAATAGAGCAGAGCCCTGCGAATTATTTATAAGATCGTCTGACAAATAATTATTATATTTATAAAAATTAAATATTCTAAAATCCAATGACTTAAAAAAAGTATATATGTTAAATTATATGTATAAAGCATTTCATAACATTGTACTATTATAATATATATATATATATATATATATATATATATATATATTAAATAATAAGTGTAAAAATTAAACACACTATATATAGATATGGTATACCATGTATTAATATATATATATATATATATATATATATATATAATATATATTATATTTATATATATATATATATATATAATATAATAAAAAATAATAAATATATATATATATATATATATATATATATATATATATATATATATATATATATATATATATATATTGTATAATATTAACTATGTGTATATATGTATACATTAATCCATTAATTATACATAATAGTTGTGCAACCAAAATGATATTCAAGATGGCAAACTGAAAGCTTTTGCAATTAAAGAATGCAATTCAACTTATTATGCCTGTACTAATTCGATAGGAAATATATCTGACTCTTCATTTAAAACAGATAATTGTAAATATAATAGTATAACACAATTAAATTTATTTTTCAATAACATTAGTGATATACGTTATATTCATTTTAGTAGTTTAGTTAATTTAACCAGAATAAATTTAAATAGAAATCTGATTCGAACGGTGAATAGATTAGTTTTCTCCAACAATAAAAAACTAAAATACATTAATCTATCATATAATAAAATTACTAATTATTTCCTTAATATAGATCATCTAGCGTCGTTAAATTATCTAGACATAAGCCACAACGGCGTAACCTCATTAAACCTATCCCTATTCAAAACCTACGTGCAACGAGGTAACGATCTCGGCGTAAGACATTTGGTGTTAAGTAATAACTCGCTGACATGTACCTGCGATATGCTGTGGTTAGCAGACCTAGAACTATCATATAACCTCACTATTACGTATTTATACACTGACAAGTGTATCTACTGCCTGTTGGAAAACGAATGTACATCGGTCGGGGTGTTTAATAAAAGCAAATGCGGTAGAGGTTAGCCTATATTAATTAATGAGTATTCATATATTTAAAAATATAAATATATATATATATTTAAAAATATATCAATTGAAAAAATATTTACAATTCTAGTTAATTCCTCGAAATATCTAGGATTTTATTCATTAAAATATGATTTAGTAATATGTTATTCTATACCTTATAGGTAAACAATGTACGTGTGATTGATAAAAATATATCAATTATTAGAGTTTTAATTCCGATATTTTCAAAAAATGTTTGTAACAATGAAAATAGTATATTTTTCAAAGCAAATTATACTTACATTTGAAAGGGCCGGAGATTAGTCAACAATTTACAACATTTGGTCGACATATTTTTATTGTATACACTATAATATTTTAACTTTCTTTTTATGTATGCTTACAATTTGTACATATTTGTATTCCTGTAATACAGGAATATTCCTATAGGTGCTCATATAGGATCATGATCAGGTGCAACTTTAACCTACGACATACGACTTACGTATTACTTACATGTAATAATATTTTACTAATACATTTATATATATATATATAAATGTATTGGTAATAATACAAATTCATTATTTTTATTAATTATTAATTATATATATATATAAATGTATTGGTAATAATACAAATTCATTATTTTTATTAATTATTAATTATATATATATATATAAATTTATTGGTGATAATACAAATTCATTATTTTTTATACAAATTTCAATTTATGAAATTTTGAATGAGGTTAGAAATTCGAAAAGTAAATCTAGTACCGGCTTTTGCTTTCGAACTAATATATTTCCATATGCTCAACCTACTAATGAGTATCTCTACTATTTAAAATAACGTATTATAAAATCCGTCCTAACGGTATCCATATTATGATGATTTAGGGTGTCGGTAATACGAACGTGTATGCGGCTTAGGAAAACGTTAATAACTTTGCAAAAAATTATAAAAAATATAACATATTTTTTTCATATCGTAAAAATAATTAGATCT
The DNA here is from genome assembly GCA_964019155.1 of Osedax fenrisi. NCBI lineage: Eukaryota > Metazoa > Annelida > Polychaeta > Sabellida > Siboglinidae > Osedax > Osedax fenrisi. Next base: position 7,340,983 of record OZ025241.1, on the reverse strand, counting down.
ATAATGTATATTTTACATATTTAAATTTATAAACGATTGAGAATCAATACGGAACTTCAAAATATTCATAACATTAGAGGCGTTACGATAAAATCAGTTTTTTGTTTATAATTAAAATAATATAAATATATTTTTTTAAATTAACTTATATGTATTAGAATTATATTATTTAACATTTCGTAAATTAATTATTAATTGATTGGATTTATATTTTTTAATATATTTAGAGTACCGATATTGCATGCATGTCTACAGTACTTTGCCCGACGCTTTATCATATACATATATATATATATATATATATATATACGTTACATTATCAACAATACCTTAACTAATAATACAAACAATGTAGCTGCAGCAACAGATCTTCGTGAAAGTACTATTGACTGTTAGTATAGTAACCTATATTGAATAGTTTATTATCATATATATATATATATATATATATATATATTAATTTATATATCACTTTCTAAATTGTTCATAAAATGTAGTAAATATATTCTTTATTATTATAATAGTTTACACTTCTCCCCTTATAAATATGCTAGATTTATTATTTCTAAAATCTATAACATTGTATTAAATTACGTATTAAACATAATAAAACTTAATCTCCTCTAAAGCTATTAAATATTATTTGGTATACCATCATGCTGAATAATCATTACAACTAATATAATGTGTATTTAATTTGTTATATCTCTCGTCTTTCAGTGTGAAATATGCTCATATGTCTCATATTATTAAAAAAGTATCTCTTTAGTATTCGATCGTATCTAACTATCACAATAAAGTAACTAGTTAGTCATAGTATTACATCTATAGCTAGCATATTACATTGTATTTATCTCATCATACTTTGCAGTTGACAGCGATTCACAATATTTTAAATATAATATCACTTAATAATAATATTCTTTATAGCTAGTCCTACATTATCTGATATACATCTGTATACATCTACTAAGTCATAATGTAATATCTTATCGAATGTAATATACATACTCTCTCAATATAATGTGTATGTATCATCAATTACAATTAATAATATTATATCCGAGAAATATATTATTAATAAAAATATTAATATATTATTCATTCTTTATTCAAATACATACAATTCATTATATAAATATATTACAAAACAAACATGAATATATAGTATAATTATATATATATATATATATATATATATATTGAAATTTTGTGTGTGTATATACAAACATTATTATAAATTATATTTAAATAATTTCATTCTTATTCTTGATATTTATAAATACTATTCTATTATTGATCTTATATATATATAATCATTATTCTATATAATAATTCATCAATCAATGAATTAATATGAAATGACAATTGTATCGTTCTATTCTTCTATTATATTCCTACAGTTAATATAAATCGCTTATTTGTGAAAACTAGTTAATATTATTACACTTATTGTATACATACTTCGCATTATCATCAATATATTACATGTAATGTATCTATATGATGTATATATATAACAAGAGCTCCGCGTATACGATTTATAAATAATAAATAATACTTTTATAAAAGAAATAATATATATATATATAATTATTACTTTAATACTAATATTGTTTGTCATTATTATTTAATTATTAATTTCTTATGATTTATTCCATTTTATTTTATTATTAATAGTATTTATTATTTTATCTACTTTTATTATTTTTATTCTATACACGTTTGAGAAATCATTTATGATGTATTTAAATGTTTAAATAAATTTCAATTCATTCCAATTCAATATATATATATATATATATATATATATATATATATATATATATATATATATATATTACGATACAATGACAACGAAGTCGGTAAATACAGTGGATGATGTTCCAATAGGCGAATTAAGATAAACTATAGTTATAACTGTATGTATATAACCCCGTGGTCTCTGGTATACCTCTACATATGTATTAGATAATGCAAAAATAACAATATTAAATAATTAATATAATATACTAGGTGGCCGGGGCCCGACTTCGCCCGTGATCGGTCGTAACGTTCACTTTGTGATGTAATGCAGCTACAAAAACCTACAAATATTAAAAACTTAACCCAATCTAACCACAACAGTGAAAATATACTTTTATAGGTTCACTCAGGAAGTAATGCAGCTAAAAAAACCTATACAAATTAAAACTTAACCCAACCTAATCATATCTGTGAAAATAACAATATATATCACAATACTTTTATAAACTCACTCGGGAAGTAATACAGCTAAAAAAATCTATAACAATTAAAACTTAACCCAACCTAACCACAACCGTGAAAATATACTTTTAGAGGCTCACTTGGGAAGTAATGCAGCTAAAAAAAACCTACAAAAATTAAAATTTGATCCAACCTAACCACAACTGTGAAAATCTACTTGTATAGGCAAACTCAGGAAGTAATGCAGCTAAAAAAACATACACAAATTTAAAACTTAACCCACCTTAACCACAACCGTGAAAATATACTTTAATAGGTTCACTCGGGAAGTAATGCAGCTAAAAAAAACCTACCAAAATTAAAACTTATCCCAACCTAACCACAACCGTGAAAATATACTTTTAGAGGCTCACTTGGGAAGTAATGCAGCTAAAAAAAACCTACAAAAATTAAAATTTGATCCAACCTAACCACAACTGTGAAAATCTACTTGTATAGGCAAACTCAGGAAGTAATGCAGCTAAAAAAACATACACAAATTTAAAACTTAACCCACCTTAACCACAACCGTGAAAATATACTTTAATAGGTTCACTCGGGAAGTAATGCAGCTAAAAAAAACCTACCAAAATTAAAACTTATCCCAACCTAACCACAACTGTGAAAATAACAATATAAATAAATATGCTTTTATAGGCTCACTCGGGAAGTTTTGCATCTAAAAAAAACCTACCAAAATTAAAACTTAAACCAACCTAACCACAATCGTAACAATATACTTGTATAGGTTCACTCAGGAAGTAATGCAGCTAAAAAAAACCTACCAAAATTAAAACTTAACCCAAACTAACCACAACTGTGAAAATAACAATATAAATAAATATGCTTTTTTATATAAAAAAACCTACCAAAATTAAAACTTAAACCAACCTAACCACAACCGTGGAAATATACTTTTATAGGCTCATTCGGGAAGTAATGCAGCTAAAAAAACCTACCAAAATTAAAACTTAACCCAACCTAACCACAACCGTGAAAATCTACTTTTATAGGCAAACTCTGGAAGTAATGCAGCTAAAAAAAACCTATCAAAATTAATACGTAACCCAACCTAATCATATCTATGAAAATAACAATATATATCACAATACTTTTATAAACTCTCTCAGGAAGTAATACAGCTAAAAAAACCCACAACAATTAAAACTTAACCCAACCTAACCACAACCGTGAAAATATACTTTTATAGGCTCACTCGGGAAGTAATGCAGCTAAAAAAAACCTACATAAATTAAAACTTAACCCACCCTAACCACAACTGTGAAAATAAATAATACATCAGATATTAATGACCACATAAAGACATATACCAATATATTTGTATAGGCTAACTCGGGAAGTAATGTAGCTAAATCCTACAAATATATATATATATATATGCTTGTATAGGCTTGGTATGTAATACATATATAATTATAGAATAGATTTTAGAAAAAATATTTTTTTATAAATCTATATTTTTTTCTTTGACCATATATGATGACATTTGGCGAAATATTAAAACCGAGATGGAAACCATATTATTCATATTTTCATGATTTTTCTCATTTTATTACATGTATTTTCGTACTCCTAATCTGATGAATCCATAATTTATACGCACATATTACCGGAAGTCGGTCAAATATACTACTCTAAAATCATGTATTTTTCACTATTTCTGCCGTAGCTCGAATAATTTTAAACATAAGAAGTCACAATTTATAAAATTATATTCTATTTTAATTATCTATTTAATAAATTTAAAATTATTGAAATCGAATAATTATTGTAGATTTTGATTTTTCACATCACCGTATCGTATCACATATGTTTAATAATTTATTTTTACATGGCGTAGATAGGAAATAATTAATATTAACTCGATTTTACCCGTTCGTGAACTTTTTCTCAATAATACGGGTACGAAAATTCCGATTTAAAAATTTGTATTCAGATATTCAAACCGGAAGTACAATTTCGTAAATCTACGTAATGTATTCGAAATTAAAGAAACTCATTTTTACGAAATTATTTACGATAAAATTCTCCACGATAAAGTTTGTTATTAAAAATTTGCGTCGAATTTAAATTTTTCGAATTACGTAAATCGACTAAAAAATGACACTATTTAACGATTATTGGTATCACGTGAATACATATTCAAAAAAGTAAATCATCTATTTGAACCCCGCTGCCCCACTTTATCACCCGACGTTTTCCTTACGGAAAACGGATCTCGCGAACGCGAGATCCTAATACTTACATGTAAGTATGTGCACACACAGACAGACATTTTCGCTAATATAGTATAGATTGAGAATCAATACGATACTTCAAAATATTCATAAAGTTAGAGTCGTTACGATAAAATCAGTTTTTTGTTTATAATTAAAATAATATAAATATTTTTTTTTAAATTAACTTATATGTATTATAATTATGTTACTTAACATTTCGTATATTAATTATTAATTAATTAGTTGATTGATTTTATATTTTTTAATATATTTAGAGTACCTATATTTCATGCATGTCTACAGTACTTTGCCCGACGCTTTATCATATATATATATATATATATATATATATATATATATACGTTACATTATCAACAATACCTTAACTAATAATAAAAATAATGTAGCTGCAGCAACAGAACTTCGTGAAAGTACTATTGACTGTTAGTATAGTAACCTATATTGAATAGTTTATTATCATATATATATATATATATATATATATATATATTAATTTATATATTAATTTATATATCACTTTCTAAATTGTTCATAAAATGTAGTAAATATATTCTTTATTATTATAATAGTTTACACACTGTTAAAAATAAGGGTATAACATTATGAATTATACGGTATAACATATGGAAATACGAGTTATACCATACAATTACGTTAAATGGTATAAGATCACATATTATATGGTATAACATTTGATTTTTTTAGTTATACCATATAGCTTAATTGAAATGGTATAAGATCACAAATTATATAGTATAACATTTGTTTTTTTTAGTTATACCACATAGCTTAATTTAAATGGTATAAGATTACAAATTATATGGTATAACATTCGTAATGTGTAGCTATACCATTAGCTATTAAATATAATGGTATAACTTTATGAATTATATGGTATACAATATGGAAATACCAGTTATACCATAACATTTTAAAATTAAGTTTATATTTGATTGAAAATAAAATGTATAAGAAATATAATTCATAATAGTATCCTTCATAATATCCTTAATATAACAGTTTACTTATTGTTGTGTTATATTATTATAGACATAGCATGTATTGCTTATAATTGCAATTAAACTGGTTTTCAGAAACTATATAGATTCCCCATAGGGAAATATGTATACATATACATATTTCCTATATTTTATATACAAATACTTATAATTATTCGAGTATATGTATATATATACACATAATTCCATTTTATTTATTAACATATTTTATTTCCACTCTACACTCAACATGAGAAGCATTTATTTGTCAACACATTACAATATACATAAGGTATTTATACTTATATTATATATATATATAAATTATATAATATTATATATAATAATATAAAAGTTTTATAATATATAATTTTATAATATATTTATATATTATTTATAATATATAATTAAAATGTTAGAATATAATTATATATATATGTTATAACGTCAAAGTTGTAGATCATCGATATAAAGAAAGTTATTTTTACTTTCTTTATATCGATGTTGTAGATATATCGATTAATGTAATATACATTTAAATCTATTTAGCATTATGTAACAGAAATCGATATATCTACATTAAAACTTTAAACTAGATTTCGGTGTCTCGCTCTGTGTTAATTGCATAGCCATAGCCATGTAAATGTTTGTTTTTCTGGTATTTTATATTGTTATCGTCTGTAAAGTATATTTCGTTATTTTTCTATAGAATAAATTCCACTCGGTGAGATTGATTCATTCTTCGGTCTGCATCTCATCGGGTAGGTACTATTATTATTATTATTATTATTATTATTATGTTATATTATTATTATGTTCAATAGGTCTTTGATTAATAAACTGTATTAGAAAATTCACTTTATTACATATATATTATAAAATTATGATAACTATATGCTATATATTAATAGGAATGTAGGAAACTATGCAGGAAACTGAAGAATTATTTTCAGAATTTTAAATTTCACTTAAAATATTAGAAAAACTGTCGGAGAGGAATATTGAGTTGATGGGATGAAAAAGCATATAACGTATATATATATACAAATATATAGACGAATATATTGATGTACTAGGTGCGCTACTATAGTATGTGTATACGCAAACTGATCAAACAGGTAATTTAGTTATCTAATTAATAACATTAGTTAAATATCTATATAAAATAATATGCAATTATATTTTATTAGTCCATGGATTGTATACTATATATATATCCATATATGGTCAATTATTTATTTTATTTTTAATACACAATGTAATTAAATTTAAATAATATTACTAATATGTATATATATAAATAATGTTAACTGTTGTACACATATTATCAATATCCTTATATCCTTAATCAAATATAGATTAAAAAGTGTATAATTAAATATATAGGTATATATACCTAATATAATATTTCCTAAAATAGATGCGGGAATCTTATATTGTATGATGGGAGTTTGCGAATTATTGAAAAATGAATTTATAATGAAAATAAATATAAGGTTACTTAATAATTACTTAATAACTATAGATTTAATATACTAGTTATTTTATGATTTTTCGTATGCTAATTCAAAAGTATAGTATACCTTATTATATATATATATATATATATAACTGCAGTAATTAATATAATATATTGGATTTTTCTAATTACAATTCTAAAGTATACTTTATATAGTATTATCATATATGATATTAACTGTATAAAGTTTCTTATAATATACATATTTGTACTATTATATAATATACAATATTATTATATACTCTAGTATACTATATATATATATATATATATATATATATATATATACATATTACTTATATACATATTTGAATTTTAATTGCAGGAAATAATGACTCCATATATCAGAAAAGAAGAGGATTATTATGTGTGTCGATAATTGTTTTGTTTTCTTTCAAAATAATTTATTTCGTATTTTATTAAGTGGTATTGTACATTTTATTTGTTTCATAACATGTCCTACAAACATTAATTGTTTATGTAATTTTGTATCACGTTATTTATTTTAAAATGTATCTGTTAATTAACAATATTGTTACACCACAATATGTGGTTTTTAGAAAATAAATTATCATTATAAATGTCGATTCCATATATAAATTAATAATATAGAATAGTAAGTTATTATAAATACTGGTATAAATTTAAATAAAATATTGTATAACTTTTAATAAATTATGATATAACTTTATATAATATATGGTATATATTTTAATAAATTATGGTATAACTTTAAATAAAATATAGTATAACTTTTAATAAATTATGGTATAACTTTATATAATATATGGTATAAATTGTAATAAATTATGGTCTAACTTTATATCAAATATGGTATAACTTTTTATAAATTATGGTATAACTTTATATAATATATGGTATACATTTAAATAAATTATGGTATAACTTTATATCAAATATGGTATAACTTTTTATAAATTATGGTATAACTTTATATAATATATGGTATAAATTTTAATAAATGATGGTATAACTTGATATCAAATATGGTATAACTTTTTATAAAATATGGTATAACTTTATATAATATATGGTATAAATTATGGTATAACTTTATATCAAATATGGTATAACTTTTTATAAAATATGGTATAACTTTTTTAATTAGTTATACCGTAAATGGTATACCAGGACGCCACGGGGTTATACCATTTTGTAATCAATGTTATACCATTTATTTCTAACAGTGCACTTCTCCCCTTATAAATATTCTAGGTTTATTATTTCTAAAATCTATAACATTGTATTAAATTACGTATTAAACATAATAAAACTTAATCTCCTCTAAAGCTATTAAATATTATTTGGTATACCATCATGCTGAATAATCATTACAACTAATATAATGTGTATTTAATTTGTTATGTCTCTCGTCTTTCAGTGTGAAATATGCTCATATGTCTCATATTATTAAAAAAGTATCTCTTTAGTATTCGATCGTATCTAACTATCACAATAAAGTAACTAGTTAGTCATAGTATTACATCTATAGCTAGCACATTGCATGGTATTTAACTTTATCACGATACTTTACACTGTTAGAAATAAATGGTATAACATTGATTAAAAAATGGTATAACCCCGTGGCGCCCTGGTATACCATTTACGGTATAACTAATTAAAAAAGTTATACCATATTTTATAAAAAGTTATACCATATTTGATATCAAGTTATACCATCATTTATTAAAATTTATACCATATATTATATAAAGTTATACCATAATTTATAAAAAGTTATACCATATTTGATATAAAGTTATACCATAATTTATTTAAATTTATACCATATATTATATAAAGTTATACCATAATTTATTAAAATGTATATTATATAAAGTTATATCATAATTTATTAAAAGTTATACTATATTTTATTTAAATTTATATCAGTGTTTATAATAACTTACTATTCTATATTATTAATTTATATATGGAATCGACATTTATAATGATAATTTATTTTCTAAAAACCACATATTTTGGTGTAACAATATTGTTTATTAACAGATACATTTTTAAATAAATAACGTGATACAAAATTACATAAACAATTAATGTGTGTAGGACATGTTACGTGAAACAAATAAAATTAACAATACCACTTAATAAAATACGAAATAAATTATCTTGAACGAAAACCAAACAATTATCGACACACATAATAAGCATCCTCTTTTCTGATATATGCATATATCCATGTATCCATGGAGTCATTATTTCCTGCAATTAAAATTCAAATATTTATATAAGTTATATATATATATATATATATATATATATATAGTATACTAGAGTATGAATAATAATATTGTATATTATATAATAGTATAAATATGTATCTTATAATAAACTTTATACAGTTAATATCATATATGATAATACTATATAAATTATACTTTATAATTGTATACTTTATATACGTTAGAATTGTAATTAGAAAAATCCAATATATTATATTAATTACTGCAGTTATATATATATAATAGAGTATACTATACTTTTGAATTAGCATACGAAAAATCATAAAATAACTATAATATTAAATCTATAGTTATTAAGTAATTATTAAGTAACCTTATCTTTATTTTCATTGTAAATTCATTTTTCAATAATTCGCAAACTCCCATCATAAAATATATGATTCCCGCATCTATTTTAGGAAATATTATATTATATATTTAATTATACACTTTATAATCTATATTTGATTAAGGAAAGAAGGATATTGATAATATTTGTATAACAGTTAACATTATTTATATATACCTATTAGTAATATTATTTAAATTTAATTACATTGTGAACTAAAAAATAAAATAAATAATTGACCATATATGGATATATAGTATACTATCCATGGACTAATAAAATATAATTGCATATTTATTTTATATAGATATTTAACTAATGTTATTAATTAGATAACTAAATTACCTGTTTGATCAGTTTGCGTAGTAGCGATACCTAGTACATCAATATATTCGTCTATATATTTGTGTATATACGTTATATGCTTTATCATCCCCATCAACTCACTATTCCTCTCCGGCAGTTTTTCTAATATTTTAAATGAAATTTGAAATTCTGCAAATAATTCTACAGTTTCCTGCATATTAATGATTGGCATATAGTTATCATAATTTTATAATATATATGTATGTAATAATGTGAATGTTCTAATACAGTTTATTAATCAAAGCAAAGACCTGTTGAACATAATAATAATATAACATAATAATAATAATAATAATAGTACCTACCCAATGAGATGCAAACCGAAGAATGAGGCAATCTCACCGAGTGGAATTTATTCTATAGACAAATAACGAAATATACTTTACAGACGATAACAATATAAAATACCAGAAAAATAAACATTTACATGGCTATGGCTATAGACATATATGCATTTAACACAGAGCGAGACACCGAAATCTAGTTTAAAGTTTTATGTAGATATATCGATGTCTGTTACGTAATGCTAAATGCATTCAAATGTATATTACATTAATCGATATACCTATCTACAACTTTGACTTTATAACATATATATATATATATATATATATATAATTATATAATTATATTCTAACAATTTAATTATATATTATAAATAATATATAAATATATTATAAAATTATATATTATATAAACTTTTATATTATTATATATAATATGATATAATTTGTATATATATATAATGTAGTATAAATACCTTATGTATATTGTAATGTGTTGAAAAATAGATGCTTCTCATGTTGAGTGTAGAGTGGAAATAGAATATGTTAATAAATAAAATGGAATTATTTATATATATATATATATTATATATACATATACTCGAATAATTATAAGTATTTGTATATGAAATATAGGAAATATGTATATGTATACATATTTCCCTATGGGGAATCTATATAGTTTCTGAAAACCAGTTTAATTGCAATTAGAAGCAATACATGCTATGTCTATAATAATTTAACACAACAATAAGTAAACTGTTATATTAAGGATACTATGAAGGATACTATTATGAATTATATTCTTATACATTTTATTTTCAATCAAATATAAACTTAATTTTAAAATGTTATAGTATAACTGGTATTTCCATATTGTATACCATATAATTCATAAAGTTATACCATTATATTTAATAGCTAATGGTATAACTACAAATTACAAATGTTATAGGTATGGTATGTCCTACCATATAATTCGTAATCTTATACCATTTAAATTAAGCTATATGGTATAACTAAAAAAAACAAATGTTATACTATATAATTTGTGATCTTATACCATTTCAATTAATCTATATGGTATAACTAAAAAAATCAAATGTTATACCATATAATATGTGATCTTATACCATTTAACGTAATTGTATGGTATAACTCGTATTTCCATATGTTATACCATATATTTCATAATGTTATACCCTTATTTTTAACAGTGTACAGTGGACACCGATTCACAATATTTTAAATATAATATCACTTAATAATAATATTCTTTATAGCTAGTCCTGCGTTATCTGATATACATCTGTATACATCTACTAAGTCATAATGTAATATCTTATCGAATGTAATATACATACTCTCTCAATATAATGTGTATGTATCATCAATTACAATTAATAATATTATATCCGAGAAATATATTATTAATACAAATATTAATATATTATTCATTCTTTATTCAAATACATACAATTCATTATATAAATATATTACAAAACAAACATGAATATATAGTATAATTATATATATATATATATATTGAAATTTTGTGTGTGTATATACAAACATTATTATAAATTATATTTAAATAATTTCATTATTATTCTTGATTTTATAAATACTATTCTATTCTTGATCTTATATATATATATATATATAATCATTATTCTATATAATAATTCATCAATCAATTAATTAATATGATATGACCATTGTATCGTTCTATTCTTCTAGTATATTCCTACAATTAATGTAAATCGCTTATTTGTGAAAACTAGTTAATATTATTACACTTATTGTATACATACTTCGCATTATCATCAATATATTACATGTAATGTATCTATATGATGTATATATTTAACAAGAGCTCCGCGTATACGATTTATAAATAATATATACTTTTATAAAAGAAATAATATATATATATAATTATAATTATTACTTTAATACTAATATTGTTTGTCATTATTATTTAATTATTAATTTCTTATGATTTATTCCATTTTATTTTATTATTAATAGTATTTATTATTTTATCTACTTTTATTATTTTTATTCTATACACGTTTGAGAAATCATTTATGATGTATTTAAATGTTTAAATACATTTCAATTCATTCCAATTCAATATATATATATATATATTACGATACAATGACAACGAAGTCGGTAAATACAGTGGATGATGTGCCAATAGGCGAATTAAGATAAACTATAGTTATAACTGTATGTATATAACCCCGTGGTCTCTGGTACACCTATACAGATGTATTAGATAATGCATTGCCTATAGGTAATATACATATAAAATATATAACTATAGTTATATATAATATATATATATATATATATATATATATAGTATACTAGAGTATGAATAATAATATTGTATATTATATAATAGTATAAATATGTATCTTATAATAAACTTTATACAGTTAATATCATATATGATAATACTATATAAATTATACTTTATAATTGTATACTTTATATACGTTAGAATTGTAATTAGAAAAATCCAATATATTATATTAATTACTGCAGTTATATATATATAATAGAGTATACTATACTTTTGAATTAGCATACGAAAAATCATAAAATAACTATAATATTAAATCTATAGTTATTAAGTAATTATTAAGTAACCTTATCTTTATTTTCATTGTAAATTCATTTTTCAATAATTCGCAAACTCCCATCATAAAATATATGATTCCCGCATCTATTTTAGGAAATATTATATTATATATTTAATTATACACTTTATAATCTATATTTGATTAAGGAAAGAAGGATATTGATAATATTTGTATAACAGTTAACATTATTTATATATACCTATTAGTAATATTATTTAAATTTAATTACATTGTGAACTAAAAAATAAAATAAATAATTGACCATATATGGATATATAGTATACTATCCATGGACTAATAAAATATAATTGCATATTTATTTTATATAGATATTTAACTAATGTTATTAATTAGATAACTAAATTACCTGTTTGATCAGTTTGCGTAGTAGCGATACCTAGTACATCAATATATTCGTCTATATATTTGTGTATATACGTTATATGCTTTATCATCCCCATCAACTCACTATTCCTCTCCGGCAGTTTTTCTAATATTTTAAATGAAATTTGAAATTCTGCAAATAATTCTACAGTTTCCTGCATATTAATGATTGGCATATAGTTATCATAATTTTATAATATATATGTATGTAATAATGTGAATGTTCTAATACAGTTTATTAATCAAAGCAAAGACCTGTTGAACATAATAATAATATAACATAATAATAATAATAATAATAGTACCTACCCAATGAGATGCAAACCGAAGAATGAGGCAATCTCACCGAGTGGAATTTATTCTATAGACAAATAACGAAATATACTTTACAGACGATAACAATATAAAATACCAGAAAAATAAACATTTACATGGCTATGGCTATAGACATATATGCATTTAACACAGAGCGAGACACCGAAATCTAGTTTAAAGTTTTATGTAGATATATCGATGTCTGTTACGTAATGCTAAATGCATTCAAATGTATATTACATTAATCGATATACCTATCTACAACTTTGACTTTATAACATATATATATATATATATATATATATAATTATATAATTATATTCTAACAATTTAATTATATATTATAAATAATATATAAATATATTATAAAATTATATATTATATAAACTTTTATATTATTATATATAATATGATATAATTTGTATATATATATAATGTAGTATAAATACCTTATGTATATTGTAATGTGTTGAAAAATAGATGCTTCTCATGTTGAGTGTAGAGTGGAAATAGAATATGTTAATAAATAAAATGGAATTATTTATATATATATATATATTATATATACATATACTCGAATAATTATAAGTATTTGTATATGAAATATAGGAAATATGTATATGTATACATATTTCCCTATGGGGAATCTATATAGTTTCTGAAAACCAGTTTAATTGCAATTAGAAGCAATACATGCTATGTCTATAATAATTTAACACAACAATAAGTAAACTGTTATATTAAGGATACTATGAAGGATACTATTATGAATTATATTCTTATACATTTTATTTTCAATCAAATATAAACTTAATTTTAAAATGTTATAGTATAACTGGTATTTCCATATTGTATACCATATAATTCATAAAGTTATACCATTATATTTAATAGCTAATGGTATAACTACAAATTACAAATGTTATAGGTATGGTATGTCCTACCATATAATTCGTAATCTTATACCATTTAAATTAAGCTATATGGTATAACTAAAAAAAACAAATGTTATACTATATAATTTGTGATCTTATACCATTTCAATTAATCTATATGGTATAACTAAAAAAATCAAATGTTATACCATATAATATGTGATCTTATACCATTTAACGTAATTGTATGGTATAACTCGTATTTCCATATGTTATACCATATATTTCATAATGTTATACCCTTATTTTTAACAGTGTACAGTGGACACCGATTCACAATATTTTAAATATAATATCACTTAATAATAATATTCTTTATAGCTAGTCCTGCGTTATCTGATATACATCTGTATACATCTACTAAGTCATAATGTAATATCTTATCGAATGTAATATACATACTCTCTCAATATAATGTGTATGTATCATCAATTACAATTAATAATATTATATCCGAGAAATATATTATTAATACAAATATTAATATATTATTCATTCTTTATTCAAATACATACAATTCATTATATAAATATATTACAAAACAAACATGAATATATAGTATAATTATATATATATATATATATTGAAATTTTGTGTGTGTATATACAAACATTATTATAAATTATATTTAAATAATTTCATTATTATTCTTGATTTTATAAATACTATTCTATTCTTGATCTTATATATATATATATATATAATCATTATTCTATATAATAATTCATCAATCAATTAATTAATATGATATGACCATTGTATCGTTCTATTCTTCTAGTATATTCCTACAATTAATGTAAATCGCTTATTTGTGAAAACTAGTTAATATTATTACACTTATTGTATACATACTTCGCATTATCATCAATATATTACATGTAATGTATCTATATGATGTATATATTTAACAAGAGCTCCGCGTATACGATTTATAAATAATATATACTTTTATAAAAGAAATAATATATATATATAATTATAATTATTACTTTAATACTAATATTGTTTGTCATTATTATTTAATTATTAATTTCTTATGATTTATTCCATTTTATTTTATTATTAATAGTATTTATTATTTTATCTACTTTTATTATTTTTATTCTATACACGTTTGAGAAATCATTTATGATGTATTTAAATGTTTAAATACATTTCAATTCATTCCAATTCAATATATATATATATATATTACGATACAATGACAACGAAGTCGGTAAATACAGTGGATGATGTGCCAATAGGCGAATTAAGATAAACTATAGTTATAACTGTATGTATATAACCCCGTGGTCTCTGGTACACCTATACAGATGTATTAGATAATGCATTGCCTATAGGTAATATACATATAAAATATATAACTATAGTTATATATAACCAATGTATACACAGGAATATATATTAGAGTACACCGTTAATGGTGTCAAATGCTGAAGAGAGGTCGAGAAGCATTGGTTTTATTGAGAGATCATTATCAAGGGATTTCGGGAAGTAATCGAGTTGGGAAGCACGGTCTTTCGTACTATGGAATTTTCTTAAAGCGTTGTAGTGAGGTTAAAGTATCACCTTAAGGATAAGGATACTGCCGATTGGCGATATGAGATTATTGTTTGTAAATAATGGTTTAGTGTTTTATTATAATATAATGTTGAGAAATTGGTATATAGTTATAAGGTGGATTACGGTTAATTGGTGATATTTCAAGTATAATATATTACTTAATGTTTAATTATTATAAAATAATTTAATTCGCGAAGAATATACAATAATTGAAAAATAACAACCCGTATACGTATTATTAGTATCATCATAATTAATATACATGTAATATTATAATAACCGTTAACATTGTTAACGTTATTATTAAATAACATTATTACAATAACGATATATATATATGGCGATAATATATTATTGCTATCGATATCTGTATTCTCGACACCTATTAACTATATATAACTATATATATATATTACATACACATACATTTAAACAGACGAACAAGATACGTACCCTTTTACGCGAACACTAATACTGTTCGCCTATTTGACTAATTTCTTACTGAGTATATCGATGACGGTGCATATTATATTGAATCCTGTACGGATATAAACTATAAACTCGTGATTAAAGCGTATAACGATACTTGTGGATTGTGTATAGAGTTGAGCACGACATAAGAAAGAATAATCCTCGAGGAATACTATGAAAATTGGCATTTAATAATAATAAATCTTGTATAATAATAATTATTAAATGTGACCTTACTTCAAATGTAAATATATTGTATATGTATATACATAATTTATAATATTTAATAGATTATTATCAAATATGCATGCATATTAGTTATATCGTATCGAAGCAATGATGGTTACAAGTACTGATTTCTCTACAAACTACATAACTATTACATTCGTTTTATTATATATATATATATATATATATATATATATTATACACTATATGTTATATATATATATAGATTATATTACGTATAGAATTATTTCACGGCAGGATTTGCGTAGTTACAGGTTACATTTATTTGTATTTAGCTTATAGTCTGTATAGGGGAAAGTAACCTAATACGGACACTTTAACAATAAATGGTCTTAACATTTTATGATTCATTATTTTATTCAAAAATTACAATATATTAATATTATATGATTATAAATATTATTGTGATTTTAAAATTGTATTTAATCTTTTAATACCATAGATAATGGGGTGTCCGTATTCGGTACCCATGACCGAATACGGACACCCTGTGTTATAATACTGACACCCTATATATATATGGTATACCACTAGATAAACTATATATTATTTATGAATCAATCAGAAAAATTACAATTACATTATTTATAATTAATTTTATGAACAATTTATTCTAATTTAATTAGTTAATAATTTATTTATTTTTATTATTTTTTAATAAATATTATAAAACACGCGAGTTTTATGAAAATCATAATAGTTCTTACTCTGCGCGCTGAATGGTTATATATAAAATTAAATTAGAATAAATATATACTAATATAATATATACTAATTAAATTAGAATAAATTGTGGATATATATATACGGATAACCTATAGGTTATCCGTATTAAGACATCTAGAGTGTCCGTATTATATGACCTCTAGCTATATGCTTATAACTTAATAAATATTTGATAATAAATATATATATAATTTCTATAGAAATTATGTTACTTTATCTATATAATTTTAGAATACTTTATTTTATAATAGTATAGTGTTATTTTTTATATCGATACATTTGTATATTCTTGAGAAGATTTTAAGTTAAATTTTGTTTTCATAAATGTAATAACGTAATCAACAAATCAGTGTATTGGATATATTAGTAATATTTTGAATAATTGAAAAATAAAAAATCATTGTTTAGACTATTTATATTATTATGAATATTTTATTCATTTTGTTGTAGGATTTATGGTTTCTGAGATACCGAGAGTGTCCGTATTCGGTTACTTTCCCCTAATACAATTGTAATCAAGTAATTAAGTTAATACAGGTAGGAAATACTATAAAAACCTATAGGAAATACATAGAAAATACATAGAAAATTAATTTAAAATGTAATACATAACTATTATGACTTTATTGAACAATAACAATATTTGAAATGGGGTTAAATGAACCACCAACAACGGGGTTATATGAACACTGTTCATATAGGCGAGAATGATATTATATCTGATATTATATGCACCGAAATTATTGACGATGTTATAACAGTATACTGAAGATTCACTCTAATGTATCCACTGTGTGTACACTGTACAAGTGACTTAATTAATGTTAATTAAGCTTTGCGATTTTTGTAATAATTAACTATTATTATTAAATAATTATTTAAATGTAGGGGAAAGTCTCCGATTACCGACCCCATCCTAATACCTACCCCTCGCGTATCTCAGTAACTATAATATATATATATATATATATATATATATATATATATATATATATATAAAATGATATATACATGAACTGTTAGCAATTTAATGATAAATATGAATACATAATTTTTTTTAATAAATATTAAATCCTACAATTGTTATTTGATAAAATGTTATATTCTGTTTTTACTTTTTAAATATTTGAATAATATCTTTTTTTAAATCATTGATAATACTTTATTAACTAAAAGAAAACTTAATATTGAGCAAATATTGTAGACCAATAAAATGTTGATAAATATTATAAAAATAATTCAATTTGAATAATTATTAACCAAAATATCTTAATTATAGCAACCCATATGACTTTCCTATTACCGACCCCCTAAATTACCCTAATACCGACCCCATGTGATTTATTGTATCCAATCAAAATAGATCCGTATTTTACTTTAAAATATGTTGTAAGTTGTTTTTGTATCATTGATATAAATTTAGGATTCTTGATTCCAGTGGATTATATACATACTGATTGATAAACTGCCTGTGTGGCTCAGTGGATAAGGCGTCAGACACACAAGCAGTAGGACACGGGTTCGACCCTCGTCCGGACGATTAATTAATTTTATAAAATGGGTCTTAAAATATTATTTAGAAGTGATCTTATATAATTGTGTATAAATAAATGATCGGCTCTCGTTAAAACCATGGATGCCTCAACATGAGAGCGGCTTCGAAGGGACATTAGAGCCATATATGGTTATAACTGAAAACTTCATCTAAGTTCCTGGATGGGATGAAATGACTCCACCAAATAAAAAAATAATAAATAAATATTAAATAATAATATACACTATTTTAATATAATTACTATAAAGTTTAAATTTATATTTAATATTACTATTAAAACATAAATTCAATATAAATAAATTGTGTTAATATAATTAATTATATTTATGTATATCTACTCTTTTTATTGGATATTATAATACTACAATTAGTTATAACACGATTATTTTAGGGGGTCGGTAATGGGAGAAGGGGGTCGGATTAGGAACAGGTATCCGATTACCGTCCCCATTTTATTCTTGTTGATATAATTATATCAACAATTTAAAATAGCCACATTATTCATTGCCATAATATTACTCTAATTACAAAATTTCAAATAAATATCTTTAATATTGAATAAGTTAACTTATTTATAATAATTATTATAAATAATCATTTAGGGGTCGGTAGGAATCTAATCGGAGAATTTCCCCTAATAATCAGTGTAGTAATTAACTAAATATTGTATCACTATTATATTGTATTTAATCTTTACATTACTTAATTATAATTAATATATATAGATGCTGTAGCCAATACGTATATGTTCATTCAACCCCTTCGTGGAACTTTATACAAAAATATGGTCATACAACCCCACTCTCCCATATTTATACTTAGATAATTATCTAATCTATAGTTGTTTAATTACCTAGGTAATTATTATAATGATATTTATAATATATAAGCCATCTATAATAAATCCAAGAAATATAATATAAACTAAAAAAGAAAAGAGAAAACAAATAAATTGTCCTTCTATTTAAATAATAATAATAATTATTGTCATATATATATATATATATATATATATATATATATATATATATATATGTGAAATATAATATGTCCTATAATCGGAGGATATATTTTCTTAGTTATTAATTATATTTATATTTCTACCTATATATATATATATATATATATATATATATATATATATATATATACAATATACAATATAACTATTTTATATTATAATACTGATGCTTCATTAGTGTAATATTACATTCATTAATATATATATTAACAGTATGTAGAACCTATATAGGACATTATGTGTCAGTAGGTCCTATATCTTCTGGGATTGGACTCCGTTCCGCAGGTATCAGTTATTAGTTAAAGTTTAGTTAAGTAAGTATATATAGTTATCAATGTGTTACGTTTAATAGCCAAGAAAAGAGTGCCATATTTAGCATATTATAGTGGGCCTGTCTGCTTATGGTATTGGGCGTGTATATAGACCTCGGGTATTCACAATCCCATAATCGCTAGTAGTATCAGGGAGTATGAAATGCATAATATCTAGTAGTATGCAGTTCATACTATGCATATGTTCGTATACAATATAGTGTACTATATTAATATAAACACAACACAACATTGAGAGATTTTAAAACTAATTTATAAAAAATACCAATTAAGAAAGTTAATTGTAACCTAAATCTATTTGCCGTGTAGCCGTTATCTTCTAATGATGTACCTAGTAAAGCAGGGAGAGTAGGTCTTCTATGGGTATTCTAGGAGATGTTTTGTGAAACTCTAATAATCATTTACCTGGAATATGAAGATATATATATATATATATATATATATGTAGATATATTAAAAAACATACTATCCTATTTTATTATTGAATAGTAAACAAATTATTAGTCTTTGAGGTAGTATTATTATTAGGGAATAACTCATACTGGAATTATATACTAGGCAATACTTGCTGATACTTCGTTCAATAAAAGAGATGTGTATATTATTAGACAATATTACAAGATCAAAGTAAACTAGAAACATCAATAAATAGGAATATATAATATAGTGAATTTATTTATCTAGAATTAAAATTTAACATATAGTATAGAATTATTATTTCTAGAATAGAAATTAATTATATAATTCTTTAATAAAATATATAATTATTAATGATTGTAAATGATAATTCATCCTATTTCTTTTAATGTATATTTTAATTTATTATAATTCTGATTTCATTTGAGTGGTTTTTTTTCTAATTTTTTTTCTAATAACAGTCATACTCGAGTATTATATTTAATAACAATTATTTAATATTATATAAATTATAAAGTGTAGTTATGATTTTCTATATTAATAAATGGCTGTAAATTAAAGTATATTATTCTATAATAATGTGAATAGAATAATTTTAAATTAGAAGAATTTCTAATTTGTTCCTATAAACCACTTATATATATATCATATATAGTAACTACATACACAATCAAGATATATTGGTTATATAAAATAGATGTATATAGATAGGTTGAAGATATTAGTAAAACTATCATTGCCGATATTAGATATAGCTAGTAATAACGAGGAAAGAGTGAGTGAAAGTAAGCGTAAATATAATGTTTAGAATAAGCTAGCAATGCATGTATCTAGTAGATACTATCTACTACCATATTTTCTACCAACTTTTCTACCATAGATATAAAGAAAATTACGGATAGGAATACTTTCTTTATATCGATGGTATCTACATGCATACGAGTTCGTTGTATAGTGTTCGGCATGCATAAACCAAGGCGTTTCGTTACTATATTGTAAACCCAATGTTAATTGTTGTACCATGTACCATGATTTGGGTATCAATTCTCTATTTTTTCTTCCATATTTTTATTTTTTTATTTTTTTGTTTACATAATAAATCATATATTATTATTATTATACCTATTACGAATTACCGCAATAACTGGAGTGACGTTATTATCGAATAGATTACATTCAAGGCCATGTCCTTGTTACATGGTTTGTTCACAATAACATCCTATCTAGAGTTATACTATTTCAGTTCAATGAGATCAATTGATATTTCGATAGTAATTTAATATTTAACTTATATAGATACTGTTCATTTTGTATATATATATTTAGATCATATACAATATATTATTGTTGATTCTTATATAACACTTATTATATATATATATATATATTGAATTGAACTGAATTGAATTGAATATAGTTTATTGAGTAGAAATATATATATATATAATAATAAATATAACTAATGTATATATATTATAATATAATATATCCACTAGTTTATGTTTTATTAAAAATATATAATTTCTATACATTATCATATAGATAATTATAATTGATCATTAATGACATGTAAATAATTGCGTAACAGATAATTAATATAATAAATACGTTTTCTTAATCATAAATATATTTACGAATTCCATGAACTCGGAATAAAATCTAATACATTTTTTTATGGATGACGAACGCAAGTAATTATATATATATATATATAAATTTAATATGGCACAAATTAATACGAATTAGCATTCACTGCGAATCACTGAATCGAGAGGAAGCGCGGGGTCAATTTTCGCGCTTGACGAACTCTTCGACTATGGCGATGAACTCGTGGGGTTTCTCGGAGTGTACCCAATGTCCCGCCCCAGGTATCGCTTCAAACTCCACGGTGGGAAACAGTCTTTGTATTTCGGGGTACGCCGATTCACTGTTGCAAATAGTTTACTTATAAAAGTGGAATTGTGAAATTAATATATATTTATATGTACATATATATATATATATATATATATATATATATATATATATATATATATATATATATATATGTATATATATATAATAATAATAAATATAATAATTTATTAGAAATTAATTTCATTCCTCCTGAAAGTCTTCAAAAGAAGAGTGATGTGTTTAATTGTTACTGCCCAATAATATATCAATACGATTATATGGTATATTAATAAGAGATATTTATAATACATTTTTATTACATAATATTATTATAAATATTATATTATATGAACTACTTGTTTGCTTTCTTTAAAAATGGATAAATTTTGTATAATAATTTGTTTAATTAATGAACACAATAATTTGTAGATAAATTAAATGTGTTAATTCACAAATATATATATATATATATATATATATATATATATCAAAGTAATGAAATACTAATTTTTTATATAAATAGAAAATTAAAATAATGTTTCAATATAAAGTAGATATAGTTATTATATTTAAATAACTTATGATGAATAATTTATTTTGTATTAACATATTAATTGTGGGTTACATATCTCTTCTACCTAATATATCTACATAATATCTCTACCTAATATATATATACCTATTATCTCTACCTAATATATCTACTTAATATTTTACATCAAAATACACTTTCATAACTACCTTTCCATTGCCTAATTAACAGATATATTTAATTTAAATCTTGATAATAATATATATATATATATATATATATATTACATTAATATAAATATTATACGTTAGTATACATAATCTAAACAATGATACTAGATATACTATTTATTTACATGTGATATCAGAGGTAACGTATAACCCGGATACAAAGGCAACCACGCCATTGTTGTTATGTTTGGGTTGGTGTCAGTTCAATAACTGTGTACATAAACAACTTAGAGATATAATCTACGGATGTTTACCACACTAAGGAGATGATTGGCTAATAGCTATACATTCAATACTATAACGTGGAAATAGTGAACTTATTGTATAGAATAATATACATTAAATCTAGATGTAGCATTGTAAGGTTTTTTAATGTCGTAGATGTTCAAATGGCTAATTAATAATTAGTAATTATAACTAATAAACATCATATTAATATATATATATATATATATATATATATATTAGCGTTGTCATTTGGACTTGGTTTCCGACTTTAGGTTATTGATACCGGACTGATACAGTATCATGTATGATATATCGGACTCGGATCAGACTTTAAATATTAATCTCAGAATATTTCGGACTTATAAAAATATATATATATATATAAATATATATAAATATATATATATATATATATGATCATTAGTAGTATTCAAGTCGGCTAGAGAGGTATAATGCCCCTCTAATCAAGGGCCTATCTAACCTAATATAGTTAGACTTCTCCCCGCTAATGAACTTGGTGGCGCCACTGTACGTGAGATCGTCGATGTCGGGGAAAGACATCAACTTGTCGAGGTGTTCGAAGATTGCGGATACGTTGAACCTGTATGTTAATGGGGGTGTATTAGTGGGGGTGTATTAGTGGAGGTGTAGTAGTGGGGGTGTAATAGAGGGGGTTACTCTTATCTATCTATATATATATATATATATATATATGTGACACCAAGATTATAAAAACTATAATTTATATATAGTATACATAGAATATTGTTCATAATGCTAGTGCCCTACTGCTTTCCCCTACTCAGTACATGAATGGTTACTAAACACTGATAAGATAGTATGTAAAGTTAGTGCAAAATCCCTCACCCCTCACCAACTCTTCCGCATTACATCTTCCACTATTGTATCATGTACATTCTACCATTATCCCAATATATATATATATATGTGTAATAAAGTGAAGTTCGTATAACTTTATAAAAATAAACACCTGTTAAATATAACAACAATAATATCGCGTAATAATAATAATTACAATGACAATATGTATCAACCAGGTGAGACGTAGAACCAAAAGTGTCTCGATCATACCGAGTGGCGTTCCTTTTATAGGAAACGAAATAGTAAGAAATTGACAGACGATAACAAATATAAAATAAAAACTGAAAACAACTTATAGAAATGATAAAACATGTAATAGCTATGATAGAAATCTACACATAGCTATGCAATCAACCGAGCGTGAATCCTAAAACAATTTAGGTATGCAGATATTTTGATTACGTAATGAAAGAATTAAATTGAATTCATTTCAATATAAATGTATATTACATTAACAGATGTCACTACAGACTTCACTTTATAATAAGTATATATTAGATATTATAGATTATTACATATGTATTATATTAACAAATATAATAACAAACTAATTCCGTCATAAAATGATTGTTATAATGTTATAAAACAAGCACGCTATAATAAAGTCATCACCACCTATTGTAATACTTGTTATAGTGCGTACTCACTACAGTGATGCATACTTAGCCGCAGTTCTCTAATTACTGAGATACAGATACCTCAACCTATAGGTATACATATAGGTATACATATAGGTTGCTATACATGTATCGCATGTACCGATACTTGTATCGCTGTGGCAGGTGTTCACATGCGCTACTTAGTGACATTCTGTCGATGTCAGCGCGATACTCGTCGTACGAAAGTGTTCGCGCGTAGAAACATAACATTTAATAACAATAAACATAAACAAATAATCAAAAACAACTAATAATCAATAAACATAACGTACGGCATTAATAGATCGCGTTCTATTCGAGTCGTGCGTAACCAGTATTTGATATGGTAAATTTAAGTTGAAAGTATTTATTTAGACGCATCATCAATAATAATACTAATTCTATAACGCGTATCGAACGATATATATATCACACGTATAGATACGAATAGCGAATGTATATAATTCGCACGATAATAATCGCGACGCGAAACAATGTCGGTCGATGAGAAATGTTGTTAGTTCTTTTTAAAGATACGCTTCGAGAGTTTCGTATGTCTAAGCGAAGAGGATAGTTTATTACATCTAATTGATGATGGTGAACTACATTGCTAAGCTTGTTACTGATCGCGTGTATACCATATTAGTCGGAGAATATGGGCGACAGCATAGAAATGATATTGATCTTAATCTGAAGTCCTTTAGAGGAAAAATGTACAATTTAAAACTTCTAATAAATATTTATTATTATTATTATTATTATTATTATTATATATACATTGATCTTCTTTGACAGTCGAGTTTACCTACGAATCGTGGGTCTGGAGCTTATCTAGGTTACCGGACTGACTGATTGGTTTAGTTGATCTGTAATCTATATATAATATATCTAAATGATAAATAATCTGATGATGAAATCTACAAACCTCCACCGAGCCATGATTCTACTATATTCTAGTCCATTCGATAGCTATATAGAATCTCCTGTGAGGTTACTTTATAACAGGAATCTGAACAACACTATACCGAAACTTAGTAATATGTATACACATGTATAATATGATAATATTACCGATCCCCAATCACCTGATATTAAACCTACATCATAACACACATCATAAACCTACATCATAACACACATCATAAACCTACATCATAACACACATCATAAACCTACATCATAACACACATCATAAACCTACATCATAACACACAACATAAACCTACATCATAACACACATCATAAACCTACATCATAACACACATCATAAACCTACATCATAACACACATCATAAACCTACATCATAACACACATCATAAACCTACATCATAACACACATCATAAACCTACATCATAACACACATCATAAACCTACATCATAACACACATCATAAACCTACATCATAACACACATCATAAACCTACATCATAACACACATCATAAACCTACATCATAACACACATCATAAACCTACATCATAACACACATCATAAACCTACATCATAACACACATCATAAACCTACATCATAACACACATCATAAACCTACATCATAACACACATCATAAACCTACATCATAACACACAACATAAACCTACATCATAACACACATCATAAACCTACATCATAACACACAACATAAACCTACATCATAATACACATCATAAACCTACATCATAACACACATCATAAACCTACATCATAACACACATCATAAACCTACATCATAACACACAACATAAACCTACATCATAACACACATCATAAACCTACATCATAACACACATCATAAACCTACATCATAACACATAGATCGTTTCCCCCGCTGGCTATTTACGTCCGTAATCCGATATCGAATAAGTCGAGACCTCGCGATCGACATCTGCTATACCACAATACACCTGCAGCAATGAACTCCCATCGTAACCAATGAAGGAGTTTCACATAACCCGTATCTAAAATAGCCAATTAACCATCCTTAAGCTGAGATCACATTTGCAACTCTACAGGTGAATATACAGGTGAATATACAGGTGAATATACAGGTGAATATACAGGTGAATATACAGGTGAATATACAGGTGAATATATGGGTGAATATACAGGTGAATATACAGGTGAATATACGGGTGAATATACAGGTGAATATACAGGTGAATATACAGGTGAATATATGGGTGAATATACAGGTGAATGTACAGGTGAATGTACGGGTGAATATACAGGAGAATATACAGGTGAATATACAGGTGAATATACAGGTGAATATACAGGTGAATATACAGGTGAATGTACAGGTGAATATACAGGTGAATATTCAGGTGAATATACAGGTGAATATACAGGTGAATATACAGGTGAATATACAGGTGAATATACAGGTGAATATACAGGTGAATATACAGGTGAATATACAGGTGAATATACGGGTTACTCATAGGTGAATATACAGGTAAATATACAGGTGAATATACAGGTGAATGTACTAATATTCGTAAAAAGCACATTTTTTATGTCACATATATCACATTCAAATATATTGCATATTGTGAATATTTGCGAATGTGGCCTCAGCTTTAGTGAAATATACGATGAAATTTATGATGCAATCTACGATAAAATCTAAGATGCAATCTATAATGCAATCTATAATGCAATCTACGATGCAATCTACGATGCAATCTACGATGAAATCTATGATGCAATCTACGATGAAATCTAAGATGCAATCTATAATGCAATCTACGATGAAATTTATGATGCAATCTACGATGCAATATACGATGAAATCTATGATGCAATCTACGATGAAATCTAAGATGCAATCTACGATGCAATCTAAGATGCAATCTACGATGAAATCTAAGATGCAATCTATAATGCAATCTACGATGAAATTTATGATGCAATCTACCATGCAATCTACGATGAAATCTATGATGCAATCTACGATGAAATCTAAGATGCAATCTATAATGCAATCTACGATGAAATCTATTATGCAATCTACGATGATAATAACAATGAAGCACTAACTTCCAGTCGTAAACCCCGTCCTTTTCAATGATATTCGACGTAAACAGAGACCGTACAGAAGCATCCTATTGGTTAATGTTACGGGTTAGATGTTAGCATGTACAACTAGTATATTGCACAACTAGTACATTATACAACTAGTACACTGTACAACTAGTATACTTTGTACTAGTTAAATAAATTCTCAATCAATCGAGCATAGTTAGTTATAGAACCAGAGTTCATTGTAATATTGTAAACATCTTATGAACTTTGAACCAACTTTACTCTTCTTAATTGTTACATGAATGTGATCAATTTATTTATAGAAATGATATCATCGAATGTGTATTATATAAAGAATACCTCCTTTATTATGATTACTATAATAATTATACAGTACATGGTTAAAAAACAACTATTATAGCTAACTATATACTTATATATGTATGTAACGAGAGAGCTTTTAGTATATTAGGTAACCGTCATGATAGTGGACAGGAACTTATCGGCGTTGCGTCTGACCTCTGGCATCGTATGACCTTGAGCGTTTAGATCCACGATATTAAGCACCGAGATGAACTTGCGGAATTTTTCGGAATCTTCTCGTCTCATCGAATTAGGAGATATATCCACCACTATGAGTTTGTGTACTAGGGAGGGCTGTTAGGGGTAATGGTGGGGGTAATATGGGGTAGGTATAGGTAATCGTGTTAGGAGATATATCCACCACTATGAGTTTGTGTACTAGGGAGGGCTGTTAGGGGTAATGGGGGGGGGGGTAATGTGGGGTAGTATGGGTAATCATGTTAGGAGATATGTCTACCACTCAGAGTTTGTGTACTAGGGAAGGCTGTTAGGGGTAATGGTGGGGGTAATGTGGGGTAGGTATAGATAATCGTGTTAGTAGATATGATCATCACTCAGAGTTATGTACTAGGGAGGGCTGTCAGGGGTAATGGTGGGGGTAATGTGGGGTAGTATGGGTAATCATGTTAGGAGATATGTCCATCACTTAGAGTTATGTACTAGGGAGGGCTGTCAGGGGTAATATTGTGGGTAATGTGGTAGATGTCACTAGTTATCGGTCATCGTACTAGGCGAGATATCCATTACTATAAGTACGTGTACTAGGAAAGGTCGTCGGGGTCGCTGTCACTAGTTAGTGCGCACACGGGGGTTAGGGCAGCTGATTTAGTAATAGTGCTGTGAATAATATAGCTGACTTCATCGCGATATAACGCTTGCGATGGTTACCCGCGTGCTACACACACTCGTGTCTGTGTATCGGATCAAGCGATCGCTACTACTGGTCTCGTACTAGTCAGGATGGCATGTGAATGAGGATAATGCTGAACTATAATAACATAGATAGCATAACTAAATAACTAATGACGAGGCGATACATTACGAGGAGGGTATCCTCGTAGCGTTTACACGTAAAGATAGTGGGTAGTACTAGCTAATACTACTACTACTACTACTACTACTACTACTACTACTACTACTACTACTACTACTACTACTACTACTACTACTACTACTACTACTACTACTACTACTACTACTACTACTACTACTACTACTACTACTACTACTACTACTACTACTACTACTACTACTACTACTACTACTACTACTACTACTACTACTACTACTACTACTACTACTACTACTACTACTACTACTACTACTACTACTACTACTACTACTACTACTACCACTCTAACCTCTGTCAGTGCTAGCATCATAGCCACCTTACCCCCCATACTGTGACCTAGTATCACTGCACTGTCGATGTGAAGTGTATCGCGAAGAAGACTCTCCACGTCTGCGCTCATAGACTCGTAGCACATGTGACCGGAACGTTCGCTGTCGGCGTGGTTACGCATGTCTACTGTGTATATCTGTGAGTGGACGGTGGGTGAGGTGATGTTGGCCCAACACTGTTGGGGTGTATGAGGGTGTATGAGGGTGTATGAGGGTTATGAGGATGTGTTTGGGTGTATTAGGGTGTATGAGGGTTATTAGGATGTGTTGGGGTGTATGACGGGGTATGGATGCGCGCGCATATGACTGTTGCGTTCACTGTTGGCATGGTAACATGTTTCTGAGCGTGTGTATTAGTGTATTTGTTATTATGGATGGATGTGTGTGTGGACGTGTTTGTTTATGCGGATGAGTATAGCAGAATGTATAGGTATGTGTGTTGGTGTGTGTAGGTGTTGGAATTCCAGACGTTTCGTATAAAAATATCAGACATTTCGTATAAAAATATAAGACGTTTCGTATAAAAATATCAGACGTTTCGTACAGACGTTTCATATAATAATTATGTCTGATATTTGTATACGTCTGTCACCCGGTGTGTAGGTATGTGTGTGTAGGTGTGTGTGTGTAGGTATGTGTGTATAGGTGTGTAAAAGTTATAAGTATGTATAAGTTAACATACTGATATATTTGAATACGTACGCATGCATTATTACATTGAAATTCGGATACGGTGAGTCTGTAACTTTTCTATGCTTGAGAGTCGGGTATCGATATCTCTTACTGAATGTGTGTGCGCTAAGTCTCGCATTACTGAACGCAACTAGTTACCGTCGGTTGGGTATGCGATATTAGACAAATTCTGAAGGCGTATCATTTAGAATCGCGTGAACGAGTATATTATTGACGTCCTTCCGAAGTTTTGTAAGGATATCGATTTTTAAATTGACATTATTTATATATATTTTTCCGATTTATTATTGAACTATTTTAATATAAAACTATAATTAGGTGCATTAAATTACTTATGCTTATACTAAGGAATTAAATTTCCAAATCTATATATAGATTATATAGGATATTATATAGGATATATATATATATCCTCTATAACTCATTTAAAGAATATTACAAATCTTATATTAAAAAGTAACATCCTAACAAATTATAAGAAGGATGTCATACTGTATGAGTCATACACCTCTTCGCATGATCACTTAGTGTGATATAATTGAAGAGATATAACCTATAACTTAGTATAAGTATAGTAGGTCACTCTAGTGACGGTCCGCTATTTGCAGCTTTTTAATGAAGTTATATAAACAGTTATTGGTATATTCAATATAATATTGTTAAACCAATAGTCACTATTATAATGTTACACACAGTATAGTACTGTAATAAATATTACAGTGTATCACTATAAAAGTTACTATATATAGAGTTATAATAAAACACTTTATTAATGACTATTTATCATCTAGTCACTTTTAGTGACTCAGTGAGTCAGTGATACACAAACTGTGTGACAAAGTAGACTATCGGTGATAGTGTTAGCGAATTTCTTAACAAATATTGCCAAATTATAAAAGCAACCAATTATATTTAGTAAATATAGTATATTTTTAGAAATAACAATATTATAAACCTGTCGTAAAAGTTTATTTGAAAGTGATTTAGCTATAGTTTCAAAGTTTCTTTTATAACCAAACATACCATGCATTAAAATCAGAGGTTCTTTAGTGAAATCAGTATGCTTAGAGGTAAACGATGAATATGCAAGTTTTACAGTTTTTAGATTAGATTGTTCTAAGTGAGACATAATACGAAATCCATTACTATTAACAGTATGCACATAATTAATTTTAAGTAGTGTATGAAACGATTTAATATTAAATAATTTCATAATTATGATAATATATAATTTATATTTTTAATTTAATTCAAATAAAGGACAAATACAATTTTTGATTGGTAAACAAATAAATTCCACATAAATGAAATATATTCAAAATTCTATTGTCATTGTTCATTTTATTACAATATGTCGTCTCAGGATGAGGTTTTTTGCTTGTGTCGACAAAAATACGATGATAAACAATTTATGATAGAATGTAATGGATGTAAGGATTGGTTCCATGAAAAGTAAGTTTCTCATATAATAGTGTATTTAAATTGTTTTCTGATATTGTTATTATATCACGTAGTTATATTAGATACATGTACAATATAAGATTGAATTTGATTATAATATTTAATATCATTTTTATAACATTATTATAAATAGTGATTATGATAATGAAATGTTAATAATTAACTAATTATTTATTAAACTAATATTTGTATTACTATTAAATTAATAAATTTAAAAATTATTAGTTAAAATAATCATATTTCAAGCAAATATCCCATTTATAATTATAAAATTATTTTTAATATTTTTAATATTTAATTAATCAATAAAATCATTATTTTTTTTAAAATATATATATTGTCAATTTATTAAAAGTTTACTCTAAATAATATGTAATAGTAATCTAGGAAAATATTAGGTGAAGAGTAGGTATATAATTACATAGAATTTATTTTTGTGAATAAATATTCAAATTACTGAGATATTTAATATGATATAGAATATCATATTCAATTTGATTCAATATGATATTGATTCAATCATTGAATGAATGATATTCAATAATTGAATATCATATTCAATATGATATTGAATATGATATTCTAAGATCGAATTATATTATAGGATTCCCTTTCATGTGTTTCTGATTCAATATTGAATATAATTAATATATAAGTAGATGTAATAGTAATATTATATTTACAATGTTACATTGTATGTACATTGAATGTACATTTTTATATTAATTATATATAATATATTTTTTATTTATATGGCATTCTATTTAATTATATGATATAATATCATATTAAATATGATCTGTATCCATAGTTGGCAAACAACCTTTTTTTTGGCTCCAGGTTTTTTGGTTTTTTCCTAGTTTTTATAGGTATTTTGCTAGTTTTTTGGGTTTTTTCGTGGTTTTTTGGTTTTTTCAAGGTTTATTTATGGTTTTTTGGTTGATGAAAATAATTATATAATAAAATTATAATTATTGTATAATAATATAAAAATTATATTTTGTAATATATGATCATTTTAATATAGTATGTAAATACATAATATTTTTATATAATAGAATAGCTATTTAATTTATATTTAATCAAAAAACCAAAAAACTAATATTTAAAAAAAAACCTAATCTTAATAATCAAGTTAATTTACTACTAACAACAATGTTTCTAAGCTTATATCTAACACTCCCTATATAATATATATATAGTATATATGCAAAATAATATATAACATATATATGCAACATAATTAATAACTACTAGCAGTAGTATCGAATCACCTAAATAGTTTAGGTACTGCGCGCTTTCTATACAACAAGATTTATATAGCTCAATTAAATTACATGCAATATAAATTAGAATTTACTCGCTACATAGATATGTATATCATTCAAAATCATAATTAACCCGTAATAAGTGGCGCTCTAGGTATTTTGTATACAAAATTGAATTACACAGATTTCTCGTAAGTTTTATAAGAAAGCGTTTTTTGTAATATACCAACGTCCGATGGTACATTGGGACATTGGTTGGTCTATGTCTACGGAAAATACATTCATAATATATACCATCTTTACATTGTGTAGACATTGGTACATTGTGATGTTGAGATGTTGCATTTTGTTAACATGCCAATGTACCAACATCCCAACGTACAATCTGCATTTACATGTATAAGAATACTGATGGGACATTGGTACATTACAAAAAAAGCTTACTAACTTAATATGTTGGTACGTTGGTATATCACACAAAAACGCACCTAAAACTTACGTTAATCGTGTAATTCAATTTTATTCATATAACTTGTATCTTTCCTTAGAAAAATCTTTGCTACTTATATAAATAAACTACAAGTATAAACATAATATACTCTAATAATTAAAGTTTAAACATGAATTAATTTAATACATTTAAATGTATATAATATTATATGAGATTTAATTTATATTTAGACAAAAAACCTTCACAAAAAAAACAAAGTAAGCTTAATTAACTATTATTTATTTAATAAAATTGAAGTTTTAAAACGAATTATTAATTAAAGTATATATAATTATTATAATAATAAATTAGAATATATCATATATTTAATATATGCTATTTAATTTATATTTTAGCAAAAAACCAAAAAACCAAAAACCAAAAAACCTCATGATGCCAACTATGTCTGTATCGAATAAGTCCTAATTTGTTTTTATTACGATTTATAGGGTGAAATTTAAATACTCATGGTATTTGATATATTAATTTTCATGATAAACTGATATTAAGAATAAAAATATGGTATATATTATAAGATTATCTTAATTATAAGATATATATATATATAAAACGTAAATTACCATTGATGAGGTAAATTAAAATATTGCAAAGATATCGTTACATTATGTTACATAATTTATGTAGTACATTAATTTAAAATTATAATAACAACCAATATATATATATATATCTTATAATATATACCATATTTTTATTCTTCATATCAGTTTATAATGATATCTAATAATGTAACGAGTATATTAAATTTGACCCTATAAATCGTAATAAAAACAAACTGGGCCTTTTTCCATAAAGATCATATAATTTATATGCCATATAAATAAAATATATATTATATATAATTATTATAAAAATATATATTGTAAATATAATATTACTATTACACCTACTTATTACGATTCGTAATCAAATAAACTTGGCAATATTCGATATTCTCCATTATTACATTACATTTTATTTATAATAATAATATATACGGAATGAATCATGAGGGCCCTCAACGTAGTCACGTATCATGATTATATTATTAATAACTACAAAGTAATACCTCGCTTAAAACAAATAGGTACATATTATTATAATGTTTATTTTTGTAAGCAAAAAAATAAAAATTACAGGTTTACATAGATTGTACAATCTCCACATATGATATATATATAAATATATATATATATATATATATATTAATAGCATTTATGTAAATAAAATTAACTTGCTTCAAAATATAAAAAATAATCTCATATAATCAATATAGATTAGATATATGTTTAAGTGTATATTAGTTTGGGAGACGATCAAAAATATCGAGTTGAGGGTTAGAGGTTATATTTGAAATATGAGTTAATATATATATATTTATTTTATTTCTATTTGTGGGTTATTTGGTTTAATTGGTTTAGCTTTGTCCTGCTTTTTTAGCTGCATTACATCCCAAAATGAGCCTATATACATTTTATACAATTTAACCTTTGCTACTCCACAAAAACCAACTCTAAAATTAAATCAATATCAAAGAGTAATCTAGAAATTGGGTGATATTATCATGATATGATATAAAATATAATGATCACCCAATTTCTAGATTACTCATTGATATTGATTTTAATTTTAGAGTTGGTTTTGGATTACAATTTATTAAACTAAATATAATATAGGGGAAATAATATTTCCGAAGTATATATAAAGATTATTTATTAATCAGTTAAAATTCTATTAAATAAATTAATATATAACTATTATATATTATATATATATATATATTTATAAAATATCAATTATATAGAACATTTTACTATATTTAGATATACATGTCTACTTATATATATATATATATATATATATATATATATATATATATATATATATATTTATATTATGTATACATATATATATGTATAATTTGTTCATTACACATTCATGTATTGTCTAGATATGACATCTAATACTCTGGTAATAACCACCATGTTTATAATAGTAGTATATACATGATATATTTGTATAATTTGCTACAACATCTACAGATGTATCAGTGACTAATCAGTGACTAATATGGCCTACTTTACAGTGAAATTCTTTTCAATGCATTTTAACCTAGATATAGGACAAGAATTAAGCCTATTCTTGGACCTAGATTTATTTCCAATGTTATAGTTATTTGTTTACTATTAAATTTCTTTCACACATGAGAATTTATATCATATTTCATTCATGTATATTATGATGTTGTTATAAATTTCTTTCAATAATGTTCTTAATATTTAATTATTTCATTTCATCACATATATGTAATTCATAAATCAAAGAAGGTATCAAATATTTAATGATTACGTATTGAATTCATAGATTATAAAGAAGATTATAAAGATATAACTCTATTGTGTGTCCCACATTGTGAAAATACAATCATTATTCACATTTTAATATAATTGCAATATTTGTGATATATTCAAGCTGTTTTTCCCATCTCTAAATTATTAAATAATAAATACAACATTGAAGATATACGAGCCGACTGAACCACATATGCAGTTAATAAAAGTATAAAAGTATTACATGATATACCAAACATTCACATATAAACATACCCTATACTGTATGTTATAGTTGCTTACTATTCTCCCCTACAGTTGTATCAACATCAGTGAGGAGGAGGCCAGTGAAATTGACCGCTACTATTGCCCAACATGCGAAATCAATAACCCAATTGTATGTTAGTACTAAAACCCCACCACATTGTATGTTAGTAGTTCAACCCCACCCCCATTGTATGTTAGTAGTACCATCCCACCCCATCCATATTGTTAGTACTACAACCTCACCCCATTGTATATTAGTACTACAACCCCACCCCATTGTATGTTAGTACTAAAACCCCAGCCCATTGTATGTTAATACTACAACCCCACCATACTGTATATTAGTACTACAACCTCCCTTATCTCCATTGTATTTTAGTAGTGCCACCCCACCCCCCCCCCATCCCTATTGTTAGTAGTACCACCCCCCCATCCCTATTTTTAGTAGTACCACCCCCACATGATAACCCTTGATATAGCATGTGAAGTGATCTCGCGTGTAGCGTTTTAGTTTGGTGCGGTGATTTCAAGCGTAGTGTAACTTCTACTATTTATAAGTAATGATTTAAATTAACATTGCACCTCGCCCATACCCTAAATTAATGTATACTACACCATGCCGATACACTGGTATCCCCGCCCCTACCCTACATTAATGTAAACTACACCATGCCGATACACTGGTATCCCCGCCCCTACCCTACATTAATGTAAACTACACCATGCCGATACACTGGTATCCCCGCCCCTACCCTACATTAATGTATACTACACCATGCCGATACACTGGTATCCCCACCCCTACCCTACATTAATGTATACTACACCATGCCGATACACTGGTATCCCCACCCCTACCCTACATTAATGTATACTACACCATGCCGATACACTGGTATCCCCGCCCCTACCCTCCGTTCATGTATACTACACCATGCCGATACACTGGTATCCCCACCCCTACCCTCCGTTCATGTATACTACACCATGCCGATACACTGGTATCCCCGCCCCTACCCTACATTCATGTATACTACACCATGCCGATACACTGGTATCCCCGCCCCTACCCTACATTAATGTATACTACACCATGCCGATACACTGGTATCCCCACCCCTACCCTCCGTTCATGTATACTACACCATGCCGATACACTGGTATCCCCGCCCCTACCCTACATTAATGTATACTACACCATGCCGATACACTGGTATCCCCACCCCTACCCTCCGTTCATGTATACTACACCATGCCGATACACTGGTATCCCCGCCCCTACCCTCCGTTCATGTATACTACACCATGCCGATACACTGGTATCCCCACCCCTACCCTCCGTTCATGTATACTACACCATGCCGATACACTGGTATCCCCGCCCCTACCCTACATTAATGTAAACTACACCATGCCGATACACTGGTATCCCCGCCCCTACCCTCCGTTCATGTATACTACACCATGCCGATACACTGGTATCCCCACCCCTACCCTACATTAATGTATACTACACCATGCCGATACACTGGTATCCCCACCCCTACCCTACATTCATGTATACTACACCATGCCGATACACTGGTATCCCCACCCCTACCCTACATTCATGTAAACTACACCATGCCGATACACTGGTATCCCCACCCCTACCCTACATTAATGTATACTACACCATGCCGATACACTGGTATCCCCACCCCTACCCTACATTCATGTATACTACACCATGCCGATACACTGGTATCCCCACCCCTACCCTCCGTTCATGTATACTACACCATGCCGATACACTGGTATCCCCACCCCTACCCTCCGTTCATGTATACTACACCATGCCGATACACTGGTATCCCCGCCCCTACCCTACATTAATGTATACTACACCATGCCGATACACTGGTATCCCCGCCCCTACCCTACATTAATGTATACTACACCATGCCGATACACTGGTATCCCCACCCTTACCCTACATTAATGTATACTACACCATGCCGATACACTGGTATCCCCGCCCCTACCCTCCGTTCATGTAAACTACACCATGCCGATACACTAGTATCCCCGCCCCTACCCTCCGTTCATGTATACTACACCATGCCGATACACTGGTATCCCCGCCCCTACCCTCCGTTCATGTATACTACACCATGCCGATACACTGGTATCCCCACCCCTACCCTACATTAATGTAAACTACACCATGCCGATACACTGGTATCCCCGCCCCTACCCTCCGTTCATGTATACTACACCATGCCGATACACTGGTATCCCCACCCCTACCCTACATTAATGTATACTACACCATGCCGATACACTGGTATCCCCACCCCTACCCTACATTAATGTATACTACACCATGCCGATACACTGGTATCCCCACCCCTACCCTACATTAATGTATACTACACCATGCCGATACACTGGTATCCCCGCCCCTACCCTACATTAATGTATACTACACCATGCCGATACACTGGTATCCCCGCCCCTACCCTACATTAATGTATACTACACCATGCCGATACACTGGTATCCCCACCCCTACCCTACGCATACCTACACATCTGCAGATAAGAAGCCTAAGGGTCGCAATCACAAACACAATGAGTCATCTAACAACGACAATAACAAACCACAGGTTTACTCTCGTCCACCCTATAGTCGTACGATTCAACTTTAACCTCGACGTGTAATCAATAAGTTGTTATACTACCTATAAAGAAAATAAACTATCACATAATTTTAACTCCTATTTAACTCCTATTTAAAGATATACCTAATTAAACGTAAACTAAACATAACACTTAATATTCCTCTAGTTACACCTAAATCTAATATACTTGTGTACACTTACCCATGACCTTACCTTACATAACATACATCACCCCTTCCCTCTCAGACCATATTGACCGGGTCAAAAGAGTTCATTGAAATACTAAAGCAAAGGGAATTCCAAAGGTTAATTGTCATTTTCAAACTATTCAGATTAAATATGCCTTATCTATTTGTTTGTTTAATCAGTAGAGTTTGATGTTGATATAACCAGTTGAATTAACTTTAATTGTATTATTATCATAAAAAGATTATGTAATATATTAAGTGTGCATCAATAAAGTTATATTTATATAGGTACAGGTATAGTGCATTTATTATTAGATATTGGATTCAATGCTATTATGCCAGTTTACTTCTAATTAATAGCATGCCATATTTATGTATATTTAGTAACAGTCTGTTACAAACAGATACAAAAAGTTTTTTTTCAATGATTTGCCCATCATATTTTATCAAAAAATTACTTATAAATAATATTATATATATATACATATTATAATAATAAAATCTTAAAAAGTTTTTTTATCCTATGGATATCAAAAAATTAATAAAATGATTAATTATTACTATATAGTTCACTATTTTATTGAACAAATATATAATTTTCAGAAATATTTATATATTTATACTATAAATAACTATACTAAACTAGCCATTTTATAGTATATGTAATATATGTTATATATTATAATATATGTTGAAATACAAATATATAAAACATAATATAAAAACAATCCAACAAAATGATCTTATTGGCCATTTGGAAAATAATAAAAATGTTTTTGAAATCCATTCTATATATATATTTATATATATATTTAAAATAAATCTATTTATATTAACAATTTCTATTTATAAAAAATATTCTAATTTATAGTTTTTATGGCATTTTAAAATGATTTTTTTATTAGTTTATATCACATAAAACGTAATTTCATGCATTGCTATAAAGATAATAATTCAAATTTTATTAATAATTTATAAAAAAATATTAGAAAATTATTTTTATTTTGTGATTGTGAATAATTTCTATACATTCTTACAAGAATACATTGATTTTTCGTATACCACCATTTACTTAGACACCCTATAATAATCCCATCCCATCACTATATCACACACACACACACATATATATATATATGTATACTATTTCATATCGCATACAATATCTGCAATAATGTGTATATATAAAATATGAAACTTATATTACACATAAACATGCATACACATCTATATTTCCATATTCATCCAAACACACACACACATACACATTCATATACATACGAATTTATTTACATATATAATAAATATACCCAAATACACACACCTAAATACACGTATACATACACACCCGTATACACACCCGCACACCTTTACATGTATATATACACACACCTACATACACGCATACATATCCGCATACATACATGCATACACACAGAGCTGAAGACATACCCATGATGAGGCTGCAAGGAGACGAAGTGAACAAAGCCTACTTCGAAGAGTTTGGCTTCGACGAACCGATCCTCGTGGCATCCACCCGACATCTCAACGTTCGACTTCCCGCTAGCACCTTCTCCATCTCTGATGTGGAACACTGCGTAGGTTAGTGTATGTCCTTCCCCTTCCCCCTCCCTCCATCTTCTCTTATAATTCCCCTCCCTATCTACCCCATCCTACCTATATAATTGTACACATACCTGTATATATCCTATAACGTACACATACACACCCCTCTATAGGTTCAACCAACCAGATATAATACCCCCACCTCTATAGGTTCAACACCTGAGATATAATGGTACACACATGACGTGCACCTGTAGATATCCTACACCACCCCCCCCCACTTCTATAGGTTCAACGCGAGAGATAGATGTGATAGACGTCAGCATACAAGAGGACAGCACTATGACGATGAGGAAATGGACGGACTACTACAACACACCTCAACACAGGAGACGTAAGATACTGAACGTCATCAGTCTAGAGTTCAGCAATACTAAGTTTGTACGTGGGGGGGGCGGGGCTTGTAGAGGTAGGGAGCGGGGCTTACAACACACCTCAACATAGGAGACGTAAGATACTGAACGTCATCAGTCTAGAGTTCAGCAATACTAAGTTTGTTCTTGGGGGGGCTTATAGTGGTAGTGGGCGGGGCTTGTGGAGGTAGGGGGCGGGGCTTACAACACACCTCAACACAGGAGACGTAAGATACTGAACGTCATCAGTCTAGAGTTCAGCAATACTAAGTTTGTACGGGGGGGGGGGGGCTTATAGTGGTAGTGGGCGGGGCTTGTGGAGGTAGGGGCGGGGCTTACAACACACCTCAACATAGGAGACGTAAGATACTGAATGTCATCAGTCTAGAGTTCAGCAATACTAAGTTTGTACGTGGGGGGGGCGGGGCTTGTAGAGGTAGGGGGCGGGGCTTACAACACACCTCAACATAGGAGACGTAAGATACTGAACGTCATCAGTCTAGAGTTCAGCAATACTAAGTTTGTTCTTGGGGGGGGCTTATAGTGGTAGTGGGCGGGGCTTGTGGAGGTAGGGGGCGGGGCTTACAACACACCTCAACACAGGAGACGTAAGATACTGAACGTCATCAGTCTAGAGTTCAGCAATACTAAGTTTGTACGGGGGGGGGGGGCTTATAGTGGTAGTGGGCGGGGCTTGTGGAGGTAGGGGCGGGGCTTACAACACACCTCAACATAGGAGACGTAAGATACTGAATGTCATCAGTCTAGAGTTCAGCAATACTAAGTTTGTATGTGGGGGTGTGGCTAATAAAGGGGCGGGGATTACAACACACCTCGGAAGGCGGGGCTTGTAGAGGTAGGGGGTGGGGCTTGTAGAGGTTGGGGAGGTGTGGCTTATAGTTGTAGGGGA
The DNA here is from genome assembly GCA_964019155.1 of Osedax fenrisi. Classification (NCBI taxonomy): domain Eukaryota; kingdom Metazoa; phylum Annelida; class Polychaeta; order Sabellida; family Siboglinidae; genus Osedax; species Osedax fenrisi. The sequence continues at coordinate 7,298,631 of OZ025241.1, read as the reverse complement.
GGCGGTACTTATAGGGATGCATAGTCCTTAGAGATAGTAGTTATAGTACATCGACTCTTGATTAGAGACTGAAAATGTTCAATTATATTGCATATATTAAGTTTATTAACATATAAGTATTGCGCATTATACACTCTCATTTTCTATTCAACCTCTATGTAATCTAATTGCATTTTAATTCCTTCACTGAATACATTATATGTATAACAATTCATATATAATACAAATAGTAATAAAACGCAATACATAAGCTATGCTAGTCAGCTAACTCTCTGACACTCCTTCTTACTAGTTCTAACGTGCATTAACACCCCTAACCCCCTATTAACCCCTCCTCCCCAACAGACTCTGCGACTACGTCAGCCCCCCTGAGATAGTACGAGACATCTCGTGGGTGAACTCCTATTGGCCTGTTGATGATAACGACGACTGCTACATTGAGAGGCCCGAGGTGCAACGTTACTGTCTGATGGGCGTGGCTAACTCTTACACCGACTTCCACATCGACTTCGGCGGTACCTCTGTGTGGTATCACGTCCTCAAGGTCAGTGCACGACCTTTGTCACTCGATCGCAATAGTACAGGACAATTAGTGGTTATTTATTCGCTTAGCTACACGTGCATTTAATATTTAACATTTATCAATAAAATTAGTTACAAATTTGTTTATGAAATTTTTAATTTTACAAATTTTTTTATTTGATATATATACAAATAATTATATTTTGTTTATGCTTTAAACTTTGTACTATTAGATTATAAAATGAAAATACGATATAAAAAATAACTAAAATAATGATTACCGTGAATTACAATAATTTTAATTATCTTACAGACTTTACTATGTGTTATCTTTTAATATTATTTGAGAGAATATGGATTTACAATTCATGTCAGAAATATTATAAATTCAATTGCATATCATCTACAATATAATGTATATTTAATTTAAATATAATTATATATTTAATATGTATAGATATGTGTAGGTTAAACTCGAGAGCCAGTCCATGAGGGATAATCATGGGCTGGCCTATTTAAATATGGAAAACCTGGACAAATTGTTGATATCATCATTATGGTACTAGGTGAGATAAATTATTTTGAAAATTAGCGAATTTATTTTTGTATATATTTTTTTAAATAAATTTCAAGATTTTCTTAAAATTATTTTCTTCATTATATTAAAATTCTTTTACTAATTTTGTTTATATTTATTTATTTATTTATTTGTTTAAAGACTTCATAAATGAAAATCATTTTTTGACGTCATAACAATAATAATAATAATAATAATAATATAATAATATAACATATAAACGAAGATAACAATAATCGCAAAATATATATTCATTTCACTAAATAATGTTTAAAGAGTCTACTTTTGAATTGAGATCGAGAAGTTGTCGTACGAATAATATTCGGAAGTAAATTCCATAGAGTTGGTACCGCAACAGAAAAAGCAGAGTTACCAAAACATGAATTTGTATGAGGCATAACAAATTTCATTGCATGGCAATCCCGTCTTGGTCTGTTACTGGTAGCAATTGATAATAATTCAGCCATATACTTAGGTGCACTCGTGTAGATAGCTTTATGAGCTAAACATAACAATTTGAGTTTACAAAGATCACGATATCTGAGCCATCCAGGGTTAACATAATATTTGATATAGAAATATAGTTACTACCCGTATTAGTATTTCTATTATTCTTAATTTTATATAAAAATCGAACAGCTCTCCTTTGAATTTTTTCGAATTTATCATAATATTATCAGGGACAAAAACAAAAAGTGAATTGCAGTAGTCGAATCTACTAAAAACCAATGAATATATAAGTGATTTGTGATATCAAAGGAGAGCTTAGCACGAGCCTTATGTATATTATATAAATAAAAATTAGCAGTACGAATAACATTAAGAATGTGACTGTCATATTTCATAGTAGAGTCAATTTGTATACCGAGTGTTGTGATTTTATTAGATAAAGGCAGCCTGGCAAGAAAACTATCAGTTATTTTAACAATTGAAGGTATTTTAGAGAATAAAATAGTATCAGTTTTTGAGACATTTAAGGATAATGAATTACTAGTGAACCAATTTTGTATATCAGTAATACAGTTTTTAATGTTGTATTGGATTATAGCGTGATCAGTAGATTGAGGAAAGGAAGTATATAGCTGTAAATCATCAGCATATAGATGATAGTGAATGTAAGGATATTTTTAAAAAATAGAAGAAACAGGTAATATATAAATCAAGAAAAGTATTGGGCCCACAACAGATCCTTGAGGAACACCATGAGTGTGCATAAATGATTTTGAAAAATTGTTATTAATCTTAATTGATGAAAAACGAGATGTTACAAAAGACATTAACCAATTGTGCACCTGTCCATGAATACCTATCTCTTTAAGCCGACATGATAAAATTGTATGATCCAGAGTGTCAAAAGCACTATATATTTTTGTAAATATTTTTTTTAAATTTATTCTATAATTTATAAACAAATTTTATTTTTTTCTACATTTTTTAAGATTATTTTATATATTCTCCATACATTATATATGTTAGCTGTGAAAAAATCATAAGCCAACCAACGCATAAAGTATGGTACATTTAGTGGTTTATATAATTATTATTATTTTATTTTTAATTTTTTATATTATTATTTTGTATAGATTATTTTAACACTTTATTTCTATCAAATTTATATTTGAATTATGTAGAAATAAATTATTCAAATTATAGTATTGCAAATAATTTAATAAATACTTATCTAGAAGTATACACATGTATACTAATATTTGTTTTACCAATTATATTTATCTATACAATAATAATAATTAGAATCTAAGTTAAAATATATACTGAATTAGATACTATTTGGATATTATTTAGTATTGATGTCAATGATGTCGAGATAAGTCTTTCATTTTGCTCAAAAAATTAACCTGTTTATACTCTTGCCCAAAGAAATAGAAAGATATGTAGCCTACTTTACTTACTATCTATCAAAATATCATTTATATATTATATTTTGATGTTATTAGTTAAAAATTGATGAAAAGATGGGTACAATTAAAACAGATGCTTAAACGATGCTTTAGGTAACAGAGATTGAGACTGCATTGAGGCTTTAAAATTAGTATTAGCATCATTTACACCACTACTATATATACGATAACTACATGTCTAATTAACTATATTACTCATGCAAATGATATAGTATATAATATTCGTTATTATACTCTATATTTTTTATTTTAATTATAAATATTATATTTAAAATTTAGTAAACAAAATAAATTCCTCAAAATGTGTATTTATTGGTTATTTTTTGTTTTAATTAGTTTATTTAAAATTTTTAATTATAATTATATTATATAATTTTCTTGATTTATTATATAATATATGAACATTTTCTTTTGAAATAAATATATTTTTTATATTATTTAATTTTATAATTACTAATAAAAAAGTATTTTTTGTTTACAATTCTTTGAATACATACTTTTTCTCATATTTTTATTGCATTCCTATTAATTTATTTATTTACAATTGTGGAATTACAAATATTTGTACTCACACACACACACATACATACACACACACACACACACACATAAACACACACGCATGCATTCGTACAGTTATATTTACGCATTGATTGCAGGGTGAGAAGATATTCTACATGGTGCGCCCCACCTCTCAGAACCTGTCCCTATACGAAACCTGGGCGAGCAGCTCTAAACAGGGAGAGAAGTTCTTCGGGGACATGGTAGACTATTGTTACAAGTGTGTCATCAAGCAAGGTTAGAGAACGACCTTCACCTAGTATGATATTGTGTTATTGTTTGGCTGTATGTTCTATGTAGTAATATATAATTAATTAAATATGCAAATATTATATCTGAAATAATATTTGTGATTCTATAATCCCATATTGTATTGAAATCCCGAATAAAGTATGATTTTTTAAGTAAACAATATAGATTTATATCATAGCTAGATATAAGTAATTCATATTATTTAGAAATAGGTGCATTATTAATTTAGTAAACATTTAAGGCACTGTCTCAGTATAGAAATCGATACATTTTAATAAAACATAACAAAAATGTATTCCATAAAACAACTCTTATGTGTAATCTAGTATATGTGAAAAATGTTATCCAAAAACGATCTATAAATCACATAAAAACATGTTTTTATCTTTAATTATTATAAATATAGTATTTGGCATGAAACTTTAAACCTAAATTACTCAATGATCTATTTTACACTAGGTATGTATGCATTAGAGTCTTTACAGAAAAAACTATTGTAATTTTTTTAATAATTTGTAGTTTTATATGGAGAATACATTTATATGAATAATTGCAATGAACTTTGTATTTTAAGAATATTATAACAAATATTTCAAATAATTCTAGATTTTTTTTTTTTTTTAATTATTATATGTATAAAAATATATATGTAATATAGTATATCTAGAAATTGTATTCTTTGCAAAGATGCATTTATATAATGTGATAAGGATACAAACAAATTGGCTCAATAAATAGTTCTATTGTAAACAGTATTTGAATAACCCTATATATTTCCTATCTACTATATGTAAAATAAACAAAATTTCGCTACACTGGGACCCCCCCTTAATAGGCATATTTATTGTATAATAAATTCTATTTTTCATAATAATTATAATTCATATCAAAATATATTTAATCAAATTTGTACCACATTTTTGATCATGACTTTTGTGTTAATAAATATAAACTAAAATATGACTTATATTATAGAACTTAATAAACTATCCAAGGATAATCATTTTATTACAATAGCATCAATATATAAAATATCATTCTCGTAGATATTAGGTGATCATAATAAAAAATTTCACAATCTAATATTTCCCAAATTATATACTCTATTTATACTAATGCATATAATTATATAAATATATAAGTATATAAATATATATATATATATATATATATATATATATATATATATATATATATTATCATGTATATATTTATATAAATATACATAAAATGTATGATGTATCCGAATGTTTAAATTGAAAATAATTTTTAATTAATATTAAACTATTAATAATATACATTATTTTAAATATTTAACATTATACGAATCTAAAAATAATTATTTTATCTAATATTGATTATAAATAGTAAATATTAAATGTACTAAATTAGTCTCTAGATTAAGTAATTATATATGTAATTGTATATTATATGACAAATTTAAATAAATCGTATGTAAATAATAAAGAAATTTATAAATATAACCAATTCAAGATGGGCGTATCTCAATAAATCATTAGACCGTGAATAAAATGTTTGAACATTATTGACCGTGTATCTTGGGATTTGGTAATAGTAGTAGTAGTAGTAGTAGTAGTAGTAGTAGTAGTAGTAGTAGTAGTAGTAGTAGTAGTAGTAGTAGTAGTAGTAGTAGTAGTAGTAGTAGTAGTAGTAGTAGTAGTAGTAGTAGTAGTAGTAGTAGTAGTAGTAGTAGTAGTAGTAGTAGTAGTAGTAGTAGTAGTAGTAGTAGTAGTAGTAGTAGTAGTAGTAGTAGTAGTAGTAGTAGTAGTAGTAGTAGTAGTAGTAGTAGTAGTAGTAGTAGTAGTAGTAGTAGTAGTAGTAGTAGTAGTAGTAGTAGTAGTAGTAGTAGTAGTAGTAGTAGTAGTAGTAGTAGTAGTAGTAGTAGTAGTAGTAGTAGTAGTAGTAGTAGTAGTAGTAGTAGTAGTAGTAGTAGTAGTAGTAGTAGTAGTAGTAGTAGTAGTAGTAGTAGTAGTAGTAGTAGTAGTAGTAGTAGTAGTAGTAGTAGTAGTAGTAGTAGTAGTAGTAGTAGTAGTAGTAGTAGTAGTAGTAGTAGTAGTAGTAGTAGTAGTAGTAGTAGTAGTAGTAGTAGTAGTAGTATTAGTAGTAGTAGTAGTAGTAGTAGTAGTAGTAGTAGTAGTAGTAGTAGTAGTAGTAGTAGTAGTAGTAGTAGTATTAGTAGTAGTAGTAGTAGTAGTAGTAGTAGTAGTAGTAGTAGTAGTAGTAGTAGTAGTAGTAGTAGTAGTAGTAGTAGTAGTAGTAGTACTAAATACACGCAACACGCATACACATGTATAACCTCACGTACAGGTGAGACTGTGTTCATTCCGACTGGATGGATTCATGCTGTATTCACTCCTGTTGACTCTCTGGTATTCGGGGGAAACTTTTTGCACAGTTATAACATAGGTCTGCAACTTCAGTTAGTATTCATCCACTGATGCATGTGTATTCACTCTCGGGCTGAGTGATTTCTAGTTAATTAACTACAATTGTAGAGAGATACCCCTTACTTTCTGGCAACTTGCCGGAAAAATAGTAACTTTAAAGGGGGTATCCCACTACCAGTATTTCATATAATAATGTCCGGAAATGTTTGCTAGAAAGTGATTTTCTAGAAAGTTGAAGTGGGATACCCCCTTTAAAGTTACTATATTTCCGGCAAGTTGCCGGAAAGTAAATGGCATATATCTGCAATTGTAGTTAATTTTCTAGAAAATCACTTTCTAGCAAACATTTCCGGACATTATTTCCAGAAATACTGGTAGTGGGATACCCTCTTTAGATATATGTATATGTGCGTATGTTACTAATAATAATAATTAAAAACAGTTTAAAAAATAGCCTAAATATTATGCAAATTTATATTATTAATATGAATATTAAAGTCGAAGATCGTAATATTAATAATGATGTGTTCGCTCTAAAATAAAATAGAACTCTTTTAATGTTTCACAGATTTTCCCAATCATAGTACATTTAGCAACATGATTATATCAAATAATGAGCATGTGTAATGATAACCTGTATTTCACTATACAATAATATAAACATCCCTTAACAATATTCGTAGCATTTGTTTATTTTCAATGCATTTATTTCAGAATCTATGAAATTGAAAAGTCGATTAATTCCCCGGAGAAGTTCATGTTTCCAAATTTTGAAGCGATTAATTGGTTTGCCAGCAAAAGAATTTACGAAGAACTCAAAGGTTAAATACGCTCTTAAACTCATTATAAAATCGGATTGATACAACTCGTTTTGTCTTTGATAAATACTACACCAACACTTGCCATCGATACCGAGTACATCTGCACCTACGAGAGTTCCGATATCATCATGTACTTATAATAATAATAATAATTAATTATTGAAATTACTATATATATATATTGAATAGAATACAAATAATGGATACAATGTACCCTCAGTAGTCATAAACTTGTCATGTTAGGATATGATAGGCTGGTTTCTCTGGAATATGCATAGGATTGGCCAGAGATAATCCCCACCGTGACAATCCAAAGACAATCCTTATTTATAGGGATTATTGGGTTGCTCTGGGATTTGAAAACATATCTTGCAAATCTCAGCCATATTATTAATAACATCCTTATTTTATTTTCGAATATTTTCAAATATTTTAAATATAATTAAGTTAGAAATTACTTAATTATAATTCGATTACTATAGGTTGTACATATATGTACATAGGAGTTCTATATAGTTATGGAAATCCATTCTATTTCAAGTAGAAACAATAGATAATATATGTATAATAAGTTAACACAACGATAAGTAAAGTGTACTAATTATTTTTTTTTAATTTTATTTTCAAATATATGTTAAATATTTTTAGAAATTACTTAATTATACTATCATATAGTTTCTAATATAAGTTAAATTATATTATCATTAGTTTATTATATTATTTCATTTATTCCTATTAACACATATTTAAGATTATATTAGTAATTATTGATATAAATATAAATTGGTAGATGAATATTATTCATTGAATATATATATATATATATATATATATAAAATAATAATCTTAAATATTATAATAATATCATATATTATTAGTATAACATAATGAAATTTATAAATAATATATAAAATCAACATTATTTAATATCGGAATAATATTCATTGAATATATTATATTTTATAATATATAATAAGTCAATAATAATACAATTTCTGTCAGTTACAAACTATTAATTATTATATTACAATTACATAGAATATCTATATTATATAGTATATAGTGTATATGTATAATAAATAATACAAATTACAATTCTATTCTAATTCTATTTATAATTAAATTAAAACTATTTATACTATTAGTAATATACAAATATTAAAATATACAAATATTAAAATATACAAATATTAAAATCGGGTTGATAGTGTTTAGATTGCTATATAAAACTCATAAGTTGTGAATATGATTCTCATTGAAGGCATAATTGTTTATTTTATAATATATAATTATTTTAATAAAACAAATAATAATAATAATATTACTATTTACTAGGAATTATTTTAAAGCCATTTAAGAGAGAGAAAAAGCATATTAATTGTATAAACTATAAAACATAACATAAAACAAATAAAATTCTATTAAATATTAATATTATTATTATTATTATTATATATTATAATATATATTGAACTATAAATTATTTTAAAGCCCTTTATTATAAAGTTTATAGGGTGTTAATTATTATATAGTATATTATATATATATATCTATTTTTTTTTGCTGAGCTAGACATATAGTTTTGTCCAGAGCAACCCGATTAACAGAGGATTTACCCTAGAGATTGTCACTGGATAGTGATAGGACATATTTTATTTCCAGAGAAACCTACCCCAGATCAATACAATACAAAGTGTGACTACAATCTTATCTTTATTCATCCTTCCTTCATTCACTGACTACAGAAACTCGCGAGTCTGGAGAACTGTGTCCTCAATATCTAGTGGACGGACTGAGATCATTATCTTTGGCAATGAGAGAATGGGTCAACAATAAGGTTAGAGTTGAAGATGTGTCAACCCTGCACATTATTAATAATTAACTACTCACTTATTAGTTTAATATGCATTATAGATAATTAATATTGGCTAATATTGGCTACTTATACTTGCTTGATAACAATTTTATAATCCATATTATAATATATATACCAACACAAATATTTATGATATATAGATATTATAACAGATATTCTTAATAAGACATTTGTAATTCTAAAAATAGTTCATTAACATTTTAGACCAATCTGATGATATTATTGTACTGAATAATTATGTAATGTTAGTTATATTAATATAATAGTATATAACTATTACATCATACATTGACATGGTCAACACTTATTATGCAACTATTATATGGCACAATGACATCGTATCCTTCCTCCATCCTTATTAATGATGATATATCTGTTCATGAAAACATGTCATCCCTTCTAAATAAACATGTTCCACTCATCACCATAACTTCTATCACTTCTGTAAACTTCCGTACCCCTTCACGATTAACATGCATCTCGTTCACTTGAATCTAACGGCTTAAAATCTAAATCACACCCCACCCCACCCTTAGTGTATATAATATCCTGACACCCTACCCCCATCTAAGTCTACTTCAAGCTAAATCTCAACACATCGTGTCCGATTTTTATGCCCTCATATCTAATCATATATCTATCAGCTCAATTATATGTCAACACATTTAAAAGGTCATCCAAATTAATAATAATAATAATAGAAAGGTTTATTGACTCAGTTTAAAACGATGGACGTTCAAGTTGAAATAATAAAACAAATAAATAATTACACGAATAATAATAAATTAAAAAAAACATTATGCTTTCAACGATATGTATCTTATATATATCAAACTGTACACTGTCATCTCCGTTTCCTTAGACTCATTAGAAGTTCTATTTAAACTAACAGAGCTGAGGAGATAAACTAATTGTATCATCGTATACCTTAGCTCACTTTCACTACTGTAATACTGTCTTGCTATCTCTCCCTGAAGGGATACCACTTCAAGAAACTCGACTTGCTACACCACTCTATAGCTATATGTATTCTAGTGTGGAGGAGGGGTTATGCAGTCACCGATATACTCCCTAACTTCTGAATAATCTCTTTATTAGACACCCATTATAGAATATAATATAAATCACTTTTAATTATTCGTAACTTAATACATCGTAAATAACCAAACCATATCTGTTACGTATGATAACTCTAAAATAAATACTTTATATAAAAATCACCTACATATTTCCCTGCGTTCTAATAATTCTACTTATCTTCTTCTCCCCAATATCTTCCATCTTCATTCGGCTAATATTAGAGCGTAAGCAATGTCTACCCCTACCTACGGAATACAATGGATATATACTTAGATACATCTTCATAACTAGCATTTTTAAAAAGACTACAATCTCATTTATTCACTATTTCATAATCTAACTTTCTAACCTCATTTGTGTATTTTTATTATCGTTTTTTTATATTAATATACCGCGTGTTGTTCAAATGGCAGGTTATTTCGATACTAGAAAATAAATTACTTAAATCATCATTTACAATAATTTCAGAATATGGTGTATATGCCAGAATCTTTACAATGTGGAAAACTATTCAAAGACATACAGAAAGAAAACAAATATCTATCGGTTTATCCATTAAACTCTTTATAAATATAGAATATACTAGTATATATTTATTGAAAAAATATATATTAACTTTTTAAATCATATATTTATCTTTATTATTTAAATATGGTAAATATTTATATCACTAAAATATCATAATTTCACTAAATTAATCTTCATAAATTACAATATACAATCATGAATCTCACAGAAATCACCGATAAAGACACAGAATTTAAAGGTGACTATATAGATAATGTACACAAATATATTTATGTAATACACATATTAATATATTTATATATGTGAACTGTTAACTATTTACTAATTCAATGTAAATTAACTTGTATAATATTATTAGTTTGTAAACCTTACTAAGTGTATGAGTGTGTGTTGATAAGATTAAATATATATATATATATATATATATATGTATATATATATATATTTAATCTTATCAACACACACACATACACTTAGTAAGGTTTACAAACTAATAATATTATACAAGTTAATTTACATTGAATTAGTAAATAGTTAACAGTTCACATATATATAATATTATTAGTTTGTAAACCTTACTAAGTGTATGTGTGTGTGTTGATAAGATTAAATATATATATATATATATATATATATATATATATATATATATATATATATATATATATATATATGTATATATGTGTGTGTGTGTATATTTATATAAGATAAGAGATAAATAATTACATGTCACATGACTGATGTAGTTCATTATCATTCATCTATAATGTGAGTATTGATTCAAAGTTTGTTTACCTTAGGTTGGTTTAGTAATACTTATGCCTGCTGACTTATAGTATACAAAGTTCATATGTTCATGTGTTGTGATGTAGGTGAAATATAGTATAATTCAATATTAATATTCAATATTAATATTCAATATTAATATTCAACATTAATATCACTTCCCGAACAATTGTTAAATACATTGATTTGGACTTAAGATGCATACCTTTTATTATACGTTTAAAAGTAAACCATGAGCATTATAGATTCTGGTGTGAATCAACTTATAATATTGATGATAATAATATATCGTTGAGGTAATAGTGATTTAAATTGATTTTGATTGATAATTTATTGATTTAAAATGATTGAATAGTAATGGTGATTTAATCACGTTACTTAATAATCATTATTATTATTTATCAGAAGAAATGTTGAGGTTTCTCAAAAAAATATGGAAACTTTATTATTGCGATCAGCCATCAATGATATTGGCTAATGCTTTAATGCATAAGTATATACAAAGATTTTCCGAAGGAAATATGGTTCACTCGACCGATTTATTGAAATAAAACGACACTAGCACAAATGCGACGGGTGAAATAACTAAAATCTATTTTTGGATTCGTATCTGTTTACATGTAAATTCAAAAATAATACCCTAATATAATCTTAAATTAAGATATGTATAAAAATTCGTAATTTATCGAAAAGTAAGTGTTCCGCAAAAATATTATTTGGATATATCAAAAATATAATCATAAAAATGTTGTCGAATTTTTATAAGTCAAAAGTAGATCGATTTAGTTATTGTTATTTACATGTAAACTTTCAATACCGTGAAAATGTCGTAATTTTAAAATATATTTTTTTAAATATAATTCAAATATATATTATAATATTAAAAGTATATTAGTCTGATAATTAGCTTAATTACCTTATGAATTAATAATATTAAATATAACTTAAAATAATACATGTGTATCAATCTAGTGGTTTGTATGGGAACTATACTAAAATAATTACATAGCTTAGATAGGGAGTGAACCATCTTGCTTCGCAAAATCTTTGGTATATAGCATATACAAACTGTAGTCTGCCAAATACAGTGTATGTCCACTATGTTGCAGTAAGGATATACTTAGCTGGAGGTATTCATACTAGCCACAGTTACGTTCTATCTTATATTATTACCCTGCCAAGACGTACAAGTATTATACAGTTTATATTATATCAGTAACTTATTAATAATAATGAAGGCATTAACATCGCACTCTCGTATTAACCTGACTCCGCCCCCAGGTGAAACTGTCGCCGCCCACTCAAGAAGACTCCGCCTCCTCAGCCTCGTCGATGTCCTCCTCGATTAAGGCTAAGAAGCGTTCGAACACCACGAAGAAGCGCCGCAAACACCACCACCACCGTCACCGCCACCATCGACAACCTCGCGCCAGCCCCTCTAAGACCGCTAAACAAGAGGTCGACGACCCCTCCTACGAAACCACCACCACCACGGGGGGTATCGACCCGGCTGCTTACGACCGCGTCGATTACACTGATGCACTGGATGATGATGAGCGGGAAGGGGGAGGAGACGGAGGGGAAGAAGTGACGAGGAGGAACGCTGGTTCCGTTCATTATAAATGGTATTTATTATTCTATTTGTTTCATTATGGTCTATATCTCCTCTCTGTTTATCCCTTTCTCTCTCTCTCTCACTCTCTCTCTCTCTCTCTCTCTCTCTCTCTCTCTTTATTTCTCTTATTATATATTTCTCTCTCTCCCTGTCCCCTTTATGTTATATCTGATCCACTTTATTATACAATTCATAAGCTCTCAATATTTCTCAATAACACATTTGACCACATCGGTTAATTACACTTTGTGAATGATTAACTTCCCGGCTGATCTCAATACTTTCATGTAATGATGTGTTTATTTTATATACTTTTAATTACTTAAATCTGCAAATAGTTTATTTATTTTTAATAACGATTTTTCCATCTACCGTAAATATATTATAACCAGGGATAGTTGAATTTTAATTGAAAGTTGAATTGAATTGAAAGTTTATTTAAATACTTAAATTAATCATAAATGATTTCTCAAAAGTGTATATAGAATAAAAATAGGTAAAACAATAAATACCATTAATAATAATAAAATAAAATACAATAAACCATAAGGAAATTAATAAATATTATAATAATGACAAACAATATTTGTATTACAGATGTATCAACAAAATAATTTTATACACAATTAAATACAAAATAAAAATAAGAAAACAAAAAAAACTACACTATTTATATACACAATAGATAATATCTAGTTTTTTATAATAATAATAAACTCTATTTTAATTCTTTACACTAATTTGTTTAATGATTAAATATATTTTTTATATTTTATTTAATAGTGTATTTGATCAAATATACCTAATAATTCACTGTATTTAATGATATATATATCATCCCATCCATGAGTATAAACAGAACATAGTTCATTGAAGGAAACTGTTATCTTGTTGAGAGGTTGTTATGTTTGTGAATAAGCCTGTTTAGATATTGTTCATATTTATTATAAGAACACGAGAAGTGCGTGTTGCGATGCTTAGGGGCGACTTAAAGTGACATTCAAGTGCAACGTATCGCGTGGCGAGGTATTCACGTGGGCCAATCAGGACACGGGTTCCTTAGGTGCACGCAGTACGCGACACACGTAATGTGTGCGTCCAACTATATATCGCGAAACGGTAACAATATTATATAATAGTTGTCCGATATATAGTTCGATATTATATGGGATGTTCCATCATACGTTATGGAATGGTCCATTATAAATATAACCTATATAGATAAAATAAGGGTCGTCATATCAAATGATATCAGAAACAATATTCATTGTTTATATATTCCATAATATCATTGTTTTATATCTGAGAATTTATGTTGCTATGGTAACAGTAATTATCAATGTTATTTTAGAATTTAATATTCTATAATATCATTGTTTTATTTCTGAGAATTGGTGTTGCTATGGAAACAATAAAAACAAAGTTATTTATATGATATAAATTTGATATACATTTGTAATATTTTATATTATATATCTACATTATCTATTATATTATTATAATAACATATATATATATATATATATATATATATATATATATATATATATATATTATAATCTTAGTTATATATCAATAATTGACAGATATATGTATTATTTAATAGAAAATGATTAAAAATGATAATTAATATATTATTATTTTAGTTTTCAATTTATAAATATTTGTTTCGATTTCCAAGAAATATTTTATTTTCAAATTCCTAGAAATATTTGCATAGGTAACAGTATTGAATAATGAGAAATAAACAAAGCATTATTAAACAATTCATTATTCAGTTCAGTTTATATTTCATCACACATAATATGTATAGGAAAAATACTTTGTTTGTATTATATCATATTCACTCATACACACACACACACACACACACATACTTTGTGACAAATATACACACACACACCTACATATAAGTATAAATTCATACACACTCACAAACACTCACACATACGTAAACACTCACACACTCGCATACGCACACACACACACTCGCATACGCACATATCACAGCGAGAGCGATTCTTTCAGTGATTCCGACGGCAACAATCTGTACATTGACATCAAGGACAGAGGTAAACGGAAATCTAACCACACGTTCATTCCTAAACTCAACAGCGCAGGTTACTATAGTATACTATAGTATATGTGTGTGCATTCTAGCATTGCCTACAGCCTATATACAATATTATCTATAAAATGTATACTATACAATGTATGCTATCCAATGAATACTATCCAATATATAATATCCAATATATACTATACAATGTATACCATACAATGTATACTATCCAATGAATACTATCCAATGTATACTATTCAATAGAGTAGTATATTTATTAAGTTTAAAAAAGCTATCACTCCTTTGATGTCACAACAAATAATTTATTTTCACATTATGTTTATCTAATAAACCTGTGCATGAAACCTTTATATCTAGATAACCAAGGACATACCTTATGTCCTTGTATTCCAAGTACACAGTGTATATATATATATCTATATATATATATATTTATATGTACTAGTATATATCTAGATAGGATATAAGCAAGGACATACTCTACAACATTACCATATATGTTTACTAGTATAAAGATATATTATAAGCATGAACATTCTTGACCACATTGCAATAAACTATATGTTCTTCTAACACCACTAATATCATTATAAGTACCTGTATCACTTTTATTGACAACCTCGTTTCCGATTCAGTGAACAATGGCATCCTTTGTTCTCTGCATTCTACATGTATCACATTAATCAATGAACTAGTTTTAATTCAGTGAAAACAAGCATCTCCATCTGTTTGTGTGTGTGTGTGTGCTTAAATAATTATACATCATAGTACTTAGATCACTAGTACAGTGAACACATAGATTACACATTATTATCTCTCTCTCTCTCTCTCTCTCTCCACACACATGTGTGTTTATGTTTTACTTCAATCTATAACAAACCCCCACACTAATTCAGTGAACAAAGAACCCAATGAACATATACTCTCTCTCTCTCTATCTCTCCCCATACATTACTTATAACCCCCACCACCCCTCAATGAACAAAGAAACCCTAAACCCCATGAACATATCTCTCTCTCTCCCCCCATACATTACTTATAACCCCCACCACCCCTCTCAGCGAACAAAGAACCCCTAGACCCGATGAACAGGTTCGGTTCGCCCCTAAAGTACGAGTCCACCATGTCCTTCAACACTAACGTCCCCCGCCAGTCTGGTGACTCTTCCTCCACAGCTACCGGCTCCATCGCTGATATCCTACAGGTCTGTCACTGTCACTACTGCTTCACTACCACTAGCACTACTATCACATTGTGTACATTGATATAATCATTATTCTTATTATTTATTTGAAGTTTGTTATATTAAAATAAATATAAAAATAAATATTATGTTCTATAATTTCTTCTAAATGTTTCTACAATTAATCTTTGCTATAATTGGCAACAACAACACACATACAGTTATAGTATTACTTTGAAGCCCTTTAAGAGGACAACATTATATAACTATAATTATAAATTAACAACAAAAATAATGTAAATTCTTCTAATAAAATTATTATTATTGTAATTATTATTAGCCAGATGATATATGCATAGCTAAAATGCATTATAACATATGTACAAGTTGATGAATATTCCTTCTTTATTTTAAATCCAATGTATGCAAGTTATTTAATAGTTTTAGAAATAAAGTGAATCAACTTTTGTTTGAAATGGCGTGTCTTTCTCAGAAGCATATTTTAATGATATTATATATCGCAATGAAATGATATTATAAATCTGTAAGAAATGAGATATTATAATTTATATACAAATATAATAATCATGATGTATATATATGTATGTAAATGTATCCTTGGTAATAACATAGATTCATTTATTATCTTGTCTGTTGCAATTTATATATATATATATATAATATACAAAATAAATAGTTATAATAGTGATAACTTTGTCCACTAGGCGGCAAACTGTTATAGTTCAGCGCTATCATCGAAAGTGAAGGCATCGATATTTTCACCAAACCTCCCTCCTCACGATAATAATACGCATAGGTTAGTCTATCATACTGTGTGTGTGTGTGCAGTATTATTTGTTCTATAATATTCAATCTATATATATATATATATATATATATATATATGTAGTGTATAACACTATGTTCAATACATTATCTGTCAGGGTTAAAAAAAATCGGATTTTTTTAAAAAACATCAAAAAAATCGGATTTATTTGATTTAAATCGGATTTTTTTTATTTAAGTCGATTTATTTGATTTTAATGCAAATAATATTTAAATTGTAAAATAATATAATAAATAGAGGTTAATTAATTATAAAAATTTAATAAATCATGTTTCTACTGCTAATAGACTTAGAAATTTAAATACCTATTAATGTATATTTAAATTTACAAAATTATATATAAATATTAATTAATATAAAATTAAGTAAAGATATATAAATAAATAAAATTATATTATAATAAATATGTGATATTTTGTATGTCTTGAATTATCTAAATTAATGTATGCATTATATTATATGCTTTGCATAATTCATCATTAAATAATTATTATTTAATTACTAGTGTTTTATATTAAACTGACTACTTTTTTACATCGATACAAAGAAAACTTTCTTTATATCGATGCTTTATTATCTAGAATTATATTCAAATAATTATGCTAAAATTATTAATACAAGAAATCAAATAAAAACTTTTTGATAATTATTTAAATAAATTACTTTATATTAAAATATTTGTACATAAATACAAGATTTGCAGCTTTATTAACTCCGAGTCTATTTATTAATTTTGAATGCACCAATATTTTGTGGATTTTATATTGAAAAAAATAAAATTATATCTTTCTCAAATAATGTCTATGATATACATAATTATTATTTATTTAACATTATATATTTTTCTTTTGATGTTTATGAATTATAATATATGATATATATATATATATAATTCTCATTTATTTAAATATTAATGATATAACATGACATAGCCTCCTATATCCCTATATGAATATAGGGACTATATTATAGGCCATCATGAATATAATTATTATATTATAAAAATCATGATCTAATAGTTATATAATATACTTTGAAAATATTTATTTAAATCAACAAAATATGATTTATTTAGGCTGATTTAAATCGTGATTTAAATCATTCGAACCCTGTTATCTGTTCTATATAACCCTCTACCTGAATTATTTCCCGCCACCACATTCCAATTTAAATTTGTATTTCATACTTTTCGTTACTCATATACGATTCTACCAAACAATACACGTATTCTTCAACCTTATCGCATACATCACCTATAATCATTTCCCTGCCTACTTTCCACGCGCCACCCCTTTACCACCCTACTCCCTACCCACTACTAGTGGTGTCCCAATGGATGAGATTGACACATCTCCGTCTCGTACCGATGCCGCCATAGAAGGCATGCTGTCCATGAGCAGAGCTGCCACCATCAAGTCTGACATGGAGAACTGCTACGATGACGATGACTTTGGTTTCTATCTCTTACTCTATGTCACCCCTTATCTACTTTATGCCACCCCTTATCTACTATATGCCACCCCTTATCTAATACAACTATATATATGTATTATCATCCCTTTCTATTTAGCGTATTATTTATTCTCTCTCGTCTAAAAAATGTGATTTTAAATTATAAAAATAATTGTTATGACTACGCCTAAAGGTGAAGGTGAACCCAATGTTATATAGGTCAAACATATTCAATATTACCGAATACAAGCACGCTACAGTATATCGTCACTTTTTATAGTTAATAAATAATATCCGACACGTTCGCCTCGTAACGGTTCCACAACTAAATCCTAGTTTACCCTACGCTGGACATCAGCGACGAGGACACGGTGAAGGACACGCGCGACGACAAACCCTGGACTCCGGCGGGCAGTCGTAACCCTGCTGCGGGGGGCGGTACTACAGCTGTCAATCACTCGTCGACGTCGCCCCAACCCACCAGGAGACAACGGCAGGGCGTCAAGAGAGAATCCATGGAGAGCGCCCTCGCCGCAGCCTCCTCTAAACTCGACACTCATCAGCCCGCTCAGGAGATGAACAGGAAGTTTGCACCCGATGGTTAATATACTAGTGTGTATATACGGTAAGCAGTGATCTTGTGCAGTCGGCCAGTGTTTTAATTTGGTTGGCTATTTCGTGCGAGTAGGGGCGAAGTAACCATGGTGTGTATGTAGGGGGTACCAACCAATCAAAATAAATGTTGTTGTAAATGTGGGGGGGGGGACCAATACACAGCAGGTCCCCCTAGATTTTAAAGTGGGGGGTGACCATATCCCCCCCCGTCCCCCCTGTTGCAGCGCCCCTACGTGCGAGGTGTAAATTCTACATTACATCAATCATTATACATTAATATATATTATCATTACGTGCAAGATCACTGCTGGTATTCTATGTATATATATATATATATATATATATATATATATATATATATATATATATATATATATATATTAACATGTGTTTATCTCAGTTGACTGAGGCTCAGATACACGGGTATTTGGACGCGGGTTCAATCCACATCCAGGCCAATAAAATACGTCTTAAAATAATGTTAATAATGATCAATGAATTGCTGGATAGGATGAAAGGACTCCACGAAAATAACAACAACATTACAAAATGTATATAAGGAAGAGATATGTGCGTATTACTAATACGGCCATACATTACACCTGTTCAGCTCGGTAAATATTTTATAAATATTGCCTATTTTCATTTTGTATGACTAGATAACATAATAAATTGAATACATCAAAATAAAAAAATGTTATATAATATTGGAGCTCCGTCATAAAAGTTTAATATGGAGGAGATATGAAATATTTTGAAACTTCGATATATCATTACAATTTTGTTGTTAAGTTATATCTGTATCTATACTTTGAATTATATATTTTTTATAAGAAAATATTTATATATTTTTTTTCGATTTATCAGGAAATTTTGAAAAAAAAACAAATTATTTTAATATTAATTAAAAATATTAGTTAAATCTATAATATACAATATGGTTATTTATTCACTATTTTAATGTAAAAATATGATATATTTTATTTTTGAAAAAAAAAATTTATGAATTATTTAAAAAAAAAATATTTTACATCTTATCTTATTTTTGTATAAATTATTAGTTTGTACTATACTTTTTTTTTCTTTTGTAAATATGTAAAAACCAAGATACAACTTATATTATAGAATTTAAAGAGCTTTGTAACAAATATAAATTATATTAATTTTAATAAAAAATAAAATCCTAACTTTTCCGATATTGGTAAGAAATGCTGATCTTGTTATTTCTATAAATATATATATAGCTATATTTTATATATATATATAAAATAAAGATATTCTGTCAATGATTGAACGAGTCATAAATAAATTAAAACATTCATGAAATTTTGCATAATTGTGGTCATAACTTTTTTGTAATCAAAATTAAAATAACTAAGATATGACTTATATTATAGAATTTGATAAGCATTCTAACGATACCAATTTTATTAGTATAGCATAAATATACAAAATCCCTTTCTAGTACAAATATGCCATCTTCGAATAACTGTATAGTTATTATTTATATCACTAAGATATAAGTGATAGTTAAGGCCCTTAAGTATATATATGGTTAGTTTATTAAATGGTATGGGGTAAATAATAAGAATCTCTTTGTATAATGTGATATTTGATTGAAAATAATATTCATTTATTTTACATTATGTTATATATATATTTACATAATATATCAGTTTATTTTATTAGGTTAGATTATTAATATTGATTATATATATTTTTATTTATTTGAAAACTTATGCTTTTATTTTCTAAATTTTATTTTTACATTTTTCTATTTTAAATTGATATTATATTATAATTAAATTAATAATTATTCATTATATATTTCATAATATACTTAAATAATAAAATGTATATTAATTTTTCTCAAGATTAAATTAAATTAATATTAAATATATATCCAATAATATTATTTAGCTTCACTTATATGTAGATATGTAAATGCAAAATTTTATAATTATTAGAAAATAAAATATTATAATTTCAAAATAAAAGTTCATTAATTTGCATTAATTGATTTCACATATTCTTAATAATTTAATGATATATCTTTCTTCTATAATCTTGGTAATATTCAAATATTATATAATTATTTATAGTAAACATATGAAGTTATATAATAATCTATAGCCTCTATATATATATATATATATTCGATAAATATAAAATTATAATAAAATTTATATTACATTAACTTTATTCCTCAATTTTAATTGTTTTCAAATATATTATTCATTATATATTTTATATTACAAAATTTCAGACAAAATGTATAATTTCTTCTTTATGGTGAAAAAATAATTTTTTTTTTCAAATATATTATTCATACAAAAAATGTATAATTTCTCCTTTATGCTGAACAAATAAATTCTACAAATTTTTTAGGTATAACCAAATGTATTTAAAAAAATGTAATATAAAGGTATTAAGTATAAAAGAGGTTGTGCATGATTTTTACACAATCCATTTTCCTTCTTTTACGATACCATGAAACAAATATCTAATATCCGCATGGAGAATTAATCACTTGTATTTATTGTATGCATACACCAACTGATACATACAACTCTTTTATATTTACCCTATCTATATATAATATAAATATATATAATCACGTCGTGTATAATGATTATTCCGTTACAGATACTCCCAGTACCAGTAGTTCTACTACCAATCAGAATAATAATAATAATAATAAAGGTTACTATTTATAATTATGTCATTATTCTATTAAATATTCCTAATTTATTATAATAATATACTTAATATATTATACTTTATATTTAATAATACGTATTTACTATTTATCTTAAATAATATTATATTGTTCATAGTGAGAAAGCTGAAAGGTTCAGCAACTGCTAAACAAAGACTAGGAAAAATATTGAAATTAAAGAATAGGGTGATAAGATGAAACCTTATTGTAATTATTATAAATCAATCGAATGTGTAGATATAAATAAATTGTATATTATTTGATAAATCGAAAATCTAGTTTTACATAAAATATTCATTTATGAATTATTGTTTGTTATTTCATAAATAGCATTATATTTTTATTGTATCTAATATATATTGTTTGAATAACTTGCAGCTGATATTAACACAGCTACCTTATTATTGTTTATATTGTTCAATCAAATGGGAGAATTTATTCTCACCTTTTAAAAAAAGCATATTTACAAACTATTATGATGTCATATTTGATGAACCCACGTATTGTATTGTATTGAATAACCTTATTACATAATATATACCTATTAATATTTGAATTGTAATATACTATGTGATTATTAAATGGATGATATCATAGAATATTATTGAAATCATACTAATTGTGTTTATGAATGTTATAAATAATGGTCTTTTAATTAAATTATACAGATGTATTTAACAAATATAAAAATGTATATAACAATAATAATGAAATAATAATAATAGCAAACATAAATCATTGAGTGTAATACTTTAAACAATAAATAGATATCGATACAGATCAATCGTGTTATGATAAGATGTATAAAAGATAAATTCTGTGGTTGTAACTGAAGAGGTGGGGGGGGGGAAGTGAGGTGATGTTGAATGAGACGGTGGGTGGCAAGGAGGGGGTGTTAGAAGTAAAGGTTGTGATTAGGGTTGGGGTTCTGTTTGATTCTCTTCTTCAATATAAGCTGGTGTTCAGCCTCCATATTCTTCTCGTTGATAGTTAATTTGGCTAGCTGTATAGGTATATCATTAGTATATCAATGTTGTATTAATGGTTAAATACATAGAAATGATAGTACTAATTTAAAGAAAGACAAATTAATCCACTAATTTTATTATAAGGGTTATTTTACAGTTAATAAGTTATAGAATAAATGATAATTTTAAATATATTATTAATATGGAACCATTCTGTATATTTTTATAAAATAATTGTTGATTAATAAAAAATACTATAAAATAATTATTATATAACTAGGTAAATTAAGGTAAATTTGGATGAAAACTAATTAATATGAAAATAACAAATTAATATTTTATGTAGATGAACAATTAGTTTTAAATAGTCGATTATTATTTTTACTTCTTGGAAAATAATTTAAATCTTCTATAATTTATTTTTATCCTAGTGATTTCTACCACTACAAATTATGAAAACAATTATTTTATTATATATTCATATAAATATTGCCTATAACTTATAATATTTATTATAAGTTAAAACAAAACTATTTTATAGAGATAACTAATATTAAGATTAATTATTCATTTTACTTGGAATTATTATCTTTCTTTACCTACATTTATTAAACATTATTTAGCTTGTGTATATTTTATTCTAATTGTTTTATATCGAATATATATAGCAATAACTAGTTATTATACAAAAAGAGTATTTTGTTCTGAGATGTTTTTGACTATTTTTACTAATTTTCCAGACAATAAAAAAAGTTAAAATTAAATTTCGTAAGAATAATATATTACGTAAATATTAAATTATTTAATAGTATATATAAATACAAATTTTAAATATAACATCAGTACATATATACACACTGCTAATAAAGGTCAACTATTAGATATTCAATTATTACATATATTTTTTTTATTTTTATCTTTTAAAACTTAAAATATATATATATCTGAATTTAGGAAAAAATATCCAATATGTGTTTATTTTATAAATTTTAAAGCATTAATTTTGTGTCCATGGATATTATTAGACTTTTTATACAATCTATTATTTCCTTATTTTATATTATGATAAGTGCACACTTATAAAGGTTCATTTAAGGAAGTAATGCAGGTAAAAAAAAACCAAGTAACACAAATTATAATCCGTAATATATATAAGAAAATCATATATCGCAGAAATTTCTATTATACATTTTCAACATTCATTGTACACAATTGTTCTCATTTAAAAAAAAAACAAATATCAGAATTATTTATAACAAAATACCTAATATATTTTTATTATTGAATGAATTAAATTTAAATATGTTAGTAATTAAGTAAGCCCATTGGTTACAAGTTATAATGTAAATAGGTAGACAATTAGGTGATCATAAATACTATTTCTCCTAGATATATTCTATGATGATATGA
This sequence comes from Osedax fenrisi, assembly GCA_964019155.1. Classification (NCBI taxonomy): domain Eukaryota; kingdom Metazoa; phylum Annelida; class Polychaeta; order Sabellida; family Siboglinidae; genus Osedax; species Osedax fenrisi. The sequence goes on along the minus strand of OZ025241.1, from coordinate 7,274,409 downwards.
CCCATCGATTTATAATATCTTATCTATTGTTTAATTTTATAGATTCAATTACGAATAAAAATTATATATTAATTTATAGAAAACAGTATTTATCATTTTAATATAAACATAATATAATATCAATAAATGTTAACATGAAATATCACTTAACGGCATAGAAATTAATTTTGTTGTCAAATATTCTTTACATTTAATTTTTAAATATTAATTACAATTAATGGGATACCTCATAGTAAAAAAAATATGTTAAAAATCAACAAACAAAAATATATTATAATGGAATATTAATTAATGTAATGATATTTTTATATACATATTTGATATATGTCAACAAATTAAATCCATTTATAAAAGCATCTTTTATGATACATATGTCAACAATAAATTATATAATATTATAGAATTGTATGTAAATATATAATAAATATATATATATATATATATATACAGTAAAACCTCTCTATAAGAAACCTCTTTATAAGAACATTTTTCACACATTTGGTTGGAATTCAACCTTTTCCACATTAAAAAACCTCTTTATAAGAAAATATTATAAGAAAAATATAAGAAAAACCTCTTTATAAGAAACTTATTGTATAAAAATTAAAAAAATAATTATATATAAATAGAATTATTGTATATTGATAACAATTATAGAAATTAATTATTATATAAAATATTTTATATTACCAAAAAGCTCGAAATGAATTAAAATTAATTAATAATTGTTATTGTATATCCATAAATATATTAAAATTAATTAATAAATGTTATTTTTATCCTTGAATTTATTAAAATTAATTAATAAATATAATTGTATATCCATAAATTTATTAAAATTAATTAATAAATATTATTATATCTTTAAATGTATTGATGATACAATTTATTATATTATACAATTAATTGTTAAATACTAGATTATTATAATATTCATTATATTATATTCATCAATGATGATTCATAATTTATAATTGCTAATGTAAATTTAATAAAATGGCATTATGTCATTAATATGTCTAAGCCCAAATAATACAGTATATATTTTAAATCAAATATAATTAAAGAAGTATATGAAGGTTTACTGAGCAATCACGAAGTATATAAAGATACTATATAATATATAGTATATATATATATATATATATATATATATATATAACCTCTAGGTTATATAATGAATTTTCAATTATAAATTAATTCTTAAAATCATTGGAAAAGTAAAAACCTCTTTATAAGAAAACCTCTCTATAAGAAAAAAATTACTGAAAAAAATAGTTTCTTATAGAGAGGTTTTACTGTATATATATATATAATATAAATATATTGTCTAGATAAGAAACAAGTATTGCTTTATGCTATTGATTATATATTTTATTAGATAAACATTTATATGTATAAATTGTATTTTTTATATTGATTTTTAATTAGTGAAATTTCAAATGTAATTTACAGAATAATTATTTACACATATTTCATATATAAAATTAACCACACAGATAAAACTATTAAAGCTATCTTACTAATTTTATTTTCTATATATAAATAACATACATACGCAAAATAATATGTAGCCATAATTATAATAATATATTATAAAATAATTTAAAATGAATATTTTCTATAGAATATTAATATTATATTATACAGATAAAATGTATACTTTTATGTATTTTTATATATGAATTATATTGAAATGTAAAAATAAGGCTACACATTGTGTCTACACTTTAAATTTCCTTTGTATATCACAAAAAAATCAATAAAATTCATTTTTCGAATAGATTTTTGTCTGTGGAGCTTTATATGGAGTAATGTATAAATACATAATATATCAATTAAAAAAGGGAAAATCTAGTAATTAAATAATTCATAATAATTATAGTTAAAATTGTCATACCATTAACATACACTCATTTTATTGGATTATATTTATTTATTGATTGATAATTTATTTATTAATGAATATATTTACTGTTAGTATTACAATTTAAAAAAATTAAATCTAATAAATGAATAATTTAAATAATAATTTCCAAATTAGTATCTTAATTTATAAATAGTTTTAATATTATTTTAGTTAAATAATAATTTTATTGATAATTGACAAAGATTATAATCTTTGTATTATTATCATAAATTAAATTCAAATATAATCATATAGTTTCGACGTTACAATGATTACCTTCATATAATAGAAAATTACATAAGTCCAACGATATTACTTATCACTGTAACACATTCAAATATTTTGGGGTAAGGTATATGAGTAAGACTGATAGAGGTTACTAGTGACCGGTATGACCTCTAGACTAACCGCTGGAATGATGAAGTCCTCCTGGATGATATCGGTGGGAAGATCTCGTAGTCGTTGCACAATCTCGCACAGACTGGGGCATTCTTTGATCTGGTCAGGCGAGCTAATCGAAGATTTCAGCAGCACTAGGCCCACTCGGAACAGAACTTTGACCCCTGTGTGTCAAGGTCATCGATGTGACAAGGTCGCTACAAGGTAGCTAACATCAGTGGTGACGTACTATATGTGTACCCATTGTACACATTGTACAACCATTGCACAATCACCCGTAATGTGATAATTACGCCATTGACATTTAGCGATGATTTCAATTTAAATATAAATTTATAATATAGCTGTAGGTATACGTTTTTATTGAGTAATTTATGGTATGATTATATGAAAATAATATAATATTGCAATTTCTATACAAAAATATACGGATTCGGAATAAAAACCTATTATTATACTATATGTGAAACATGTAGTATAATAATAGTTTTTTTTTGTATACCCATAGAGTGATTCATGGGAATTGGTTTTAGATATGATTCAAATAAATAAGTAACATTGTATAAATGTTTACATTTTCTTAATGGGGCTAGTTTATTAAGCCTTGTTTAAAACAAGTTGTTTTATAAAAAATAATTTAAAAAACAAATATTTGTTTTATTATAATTATTAAATAAATCAATTATAATTGATAGTTATTGACAGTTATAAGTCATTTTATATAAAATTATTCACTAATTCAATTTATAAACATGTACAAATCATGTTTTATAAGACACTGTATCTAAAATATTTGGTAGTAAAATATCTAGTGTAGTAAAATAAAATAGTGTATTCAATATATTAATGATTTTATAACTATAAACTATATTAATATGCACAAATTTCTTATGTATTTTTTTAAGAATATAACTATTAGTAGAGGAAAATTCTCACTATGCAAACTAGTCAATCAAATTATCCAACATTTTCACCTTGTTACTAATAATTAAAACATGGATATTATAGCTCAGTATAATTATTATTCATACATATAAAACAATGATATTGTTATCTATATTACACTAACAGATCTATTTATAACTTACTACCTAATATGCAACAACTACCTATCTATTAACATGGAAAATATATTATATCGTATAATCATAATGTAATAATATCATATAATTAGATTCAAAGGGTGTCTATCCCCTTAATTCTAAAGCATATATATATATATATATATATATCTAATGAAACTTACATAGGAATGTAATTTACACAGATTTGTACACTGGTGAGTCATTTCACTTAACACCCACACACAATCACACACACACCCACACATAGCTAACCTTCGCAGAAGAACATATCCCATACCCGCAGCACACAGTTCCAAGACAGGGTCCTAGTGAACACGCACATAAACCAGTCGATCATGAACACCGTGGGTTCAACTCCTTGCTTCTTAAGGTGTTTGTAGGTCGACGGGGAGGAACGCTTCAGTAATGCCATTAGGATGTCTCCATCCATCTTTATTTGTTTCTATCGTCAGGGGGGGGGGTGTGTTAGATGTTTATCTCGATATTATTGTCTCTCATATATCTAGTCTCCTTCTCTACCTCATCTATCTCGATATCAATATACATATCCCTCCCTCATACCTATCTCAATATAAATCTCCCTCTCCTTCTATATATATCCTCTCTGTCACATATAACTGATTTCTCTACTATTTATTGTTAATAATTGTTACATTTATTGTTAATGCTACTTCCAATATCCTCATCCATCTCTTACTATTATTATTATCTCTCTCATCTCTCTACCATATCACTATCTGTAGTTATTCACACTATAAACAATGTGAACCACTATAATGTCTGGAATGCAAGTGAGTAATAGATAAGACATACAGCTAATATCAATCTTATGTATGCTGGTATGTAAGCAAATGTAACAGTTACAGTTGCAAGTGTGTAGATTATTACATGGCATGAATCTTGTAGTTGTAGCTGTAGAAGTAGTAGAGTAATTGTTATTTTGGTAGAGCCCTTTATCCCATCCATGAACTTGGATGAAATATAACAAAATGGCTATAAGTTCCTTCGAAATGGCTCTCATGTTAAGTGATCAATGTTTTAAAGAGAAATTATCATTTGTATACTCAAAAATACTTATAAATATTATTATATTGGTATGGAATGGGTTTGAACCTACTGATGCCTTAGCTGGCTGATCTAAGAAGACAGTAGGTGTAGCAATGTAAATATCAGTGGATAGGTGGCAGTAGTAGTAGTAGCAAGGTATGCAGTCACTAGATGGCAGTACTATAGTACTATAGTAACCATTCCTTCGCTGTAGTAGCCAGGTATATAGTTCTCACAGATGTTCACCAGACACCAGAAAGCATGTTCTGCTGGCATGTGCATCAACAAGATGGCCGCAATCGGGGCTTGACCTTGACAGAATCCAATGTCGGGGTTGTGTATGGAGAAAGCCTTCAGTACTCGGAAAAGATCTTTCTGTCTGTTGGACAGAGATAATAATAATAATAATTTATTTAGTAATATATATTTGAATAATAGTAATAAAATGCTTAACTAAAATGTAATGGTATAATAGATGTTAATAAATTAGTTATATTAAAAGATATTTCTTCAGTATTTTACGGAAGAGTGGAATGGAAGGTGCACTTCTTATCGCCAAAGATAGCTTGATCCACATAGAGGCAGCAGATATCCTGAAACACCTCTTTGTGAGATCCACATAGAAGCTAATAGGGTAGACTTACTATAAAGAATCACTGACAGACTCAGTGTGATGACCTCAAAGCTAGCACTACATTCTTATTAATAGTGATTAACACCAGGACTGTGGTTAGTGCAATGATACTAGACAATTATTGAGGACATAAGCCACTATTCCGAGAAACAGTTTATGTTTTTATTGTTATTGTTTTATTTTAACACAATATAAATATAATATATATATTAACAATTATTATGTTTAAATCCTTATATAAATTATTATAGGTTAAGATTGAACCCGCTGAAATGTTGAAGGATTATCCATGTCAGTAATGCTGAGATTTACCATGCGTATGACATGGGCTGTATATACAGGCATCGGTTATTGTATTCAAATCGTAAAGTCTACAGTCACAACAACTCTAACCATTCCATTAGTACAACTTGCCAGTAAATAGTGAATCACATATAAATGTTGACACATGGTTATACTGTGAACAATTCATTACATTACTAGTAGTGTATACTATACATGGTACACTACGAAGGTAACAGTTACCAAGGAGGAGGAGGTATACTGGGTTAGGTGATGGTAGAAAAGGGTTATTGAGGAGGAGGTATACTGGGTTAGGTGATGGTAGAAAAGGGTTATTGAGGAGGAGGTATACTGGGTTAGGTGTATGGTAGAAAAGGGTTACTGAACATACACTTGCGAGATAACATCGGAACCAGTAGAGTGTATCAGTGCTAAATATCGTGTTGTGTAGCTGGTTTGTGATTGTTAATTGTACTGCTTTACACAGTATTTTAGTAGACTAGTTACTATTAAGGTCATCACACACACCACACCACATCACACACACACACACCACATCACTACCATTACACACCACATCACTACCATTACACACACATTACACAAAACTGCCTGTGTGGCTCAGTGGCTAAGGCGTCAGACACACAAGCAGTAGGACACGGGTTCGAGCCTCGTCCGGACCATTAATTAATTTTATAAAATGGGTCTTAAAATATTATTTAGAAGTGATCTTATATAATTGTGTATAAATAAATCGGCTCTCGTTAAAACCATGGATGCCTTAACATGAGAGCGGCTTCGAAGGGACATTAGAGCCATATATGGTTATAAGTGAAAACTTCATCTAAGTTCCTGGATGGGATGAAAGGACTCCACCAAATAAAAATAACAATAACATCATCGAATGCATTGTAATGCAAATGTGACTTCATTTTGTATTACAACGAATTCATAAAATTATAAATAATATATATCAAAATGTCAGAATGTCATACATTCCACACTATTCATCATCATGTGACAGGTGATTTAGACTCATACTATCATTGGTAATATAGTTGATTTAGTAGTCTGCCCATCATTGTAGGTACAGTTGAAAACCTTGCTACAACTACATTTTATATATCATATGTATATATATAATATATATATATATATATATATATATATATATATATATATATATGTATATTAGTATTGTAAATGATATTGATCAATGAACAAACATATAAAATACATTAATTAATGGTATTATTTGTATGAATATAGATAATAATGTAGTCAAGCTTGAAGTATTTTAAGTAAGTGTACTCTGGTCTAGATACAGTACATAGGTTGAGTTTGTATTTTAGACCAGATATTATGCATAATGGGTTATAAAAATATCAGTCAGATAGTTCAAATGGAAAAGTTTATACAAAATGTACAAGTTTATACAGAATGTACAAATGTATACAGAATATACAAATGTATACAGAATGTACAAATGTATACATTGATAGCATGAAAACATAATACATACTATAATAATGGTATGTGTATGTCCTTATGATATAGTAACATAACAAGATAACATAACATCTCATTATTATAGCATATGATAGTAACAATGCATATGTTTTAGACTAAAATATATGCATTGTTTCAATCATAATATAATAATGAGAGGTGATAACTAAAACTTTCAGTACATTCAACACATAACATATAACATCAACCACTGTGCACTTCTAGTTTTCCCCCTGGTTACAATACAGATATCATTAATCTACAATTGAACACTACACTTGCTAGCCTAATAAACAATTGTAGATTACTAGACTCCCTAATGATGGTAACCAGAACAATACATCTAATGTTACTACTACTATTGTTATTACTACTATTGTTACTACTACTATTGTTGTTGTTGTTGTTATCATACATCTATGTAGTCAGGGGACATTGTATTGTTTAAATAAACACACACCCCCACACACACACAACTCAATAACATGGTGGGGGGTTGACATTAGCTATGTTGATGACACTTACTAGGGTTAATATAGTAGTAGTGGTCTATCTATTGGAGACATCTGTGATACACAGTGTGTGTGTGTGTCACTGTATGTATCAGCATTGCATTAGAGGTACATCATTAGTTCATTAGTATTTAGGTAGGTTTTCGGAGACAAGGCTGCTATTCACATTATAATTGTACTTCTTACATATATGTATATATTTAAGTATAATAATTAATACTTTTATAATTATAACCGTAAAAGTTATTTTAGGTGCAATAAAAACTATGTTAATTTCTATATATATATATATATATAAATATGTAAATATAGAATATTTCTTTATATAGATACACACATATACACACAGATTTTTACTGCATATTTTAGATTACTATGCATTGTTCATCATTACAATATTTAATTGATGATTCACTCTCACATAATGTTACCTAATATCTGACTAACAGGCTCTCAATTGCTAGTAAACTCTTTATCTTGTGGAATTAACAAGCATTCTATAGAATATTTAGCGGATATTTATATATATTTCGGTATTTGTATTGCTTGAAAAGCTCACAGAATATCTGCAGCATTAAATGCAGGCGGTTGCCATGTACTAGGTTGTCATAACAATTGATATTAATCATAGTTAAACAAGATGGACGCGCTTAACATCATATCAGCAGTGAGTTCCTCCCTCATACATACATCCTCCGGTTGTACACATTGGCACTCTCTCCTGAAGATGATACAATAGTGGGCCAAGGTACAGTTAGTGAACAATTAGTTAAGGGGATGGCACACGACACCCACCTCTCTATGTATAGAGATAGCAAATAATGGGTATACGCAAAACTAGGCGCGCAGATTTCTATTCATTGAATTGAGCTAATTTTTGTTATATTCTATTCATTAAATGTATACACATACTATTACAGGACGTCATTTTTATAATATATATTATATAACATATATATATATATGCACACATTTTAATTTTTTAATTTACGGAATTTCTATAGAAATTATTATTTTTTGCAACTATACATATACAAATTTAGAAAATTACGCCTGTAAATAGTATTCATATATATGTTATTTATATAATGCAATAAAAATTAGTAGAATACATATACTAGTTTTTGTTATACATAAGTTTATACACACATACCTAGCGCAAAATAATTATTCTGAGAAAACAGCATTTGAAAGTTGAAATTATACATATCTATTGATAATATAACAATTTAGAAATCAATTTTTATGGCATTTCTAGATTGAATTCGCGGCTGATATTTATACAGATACTAAAACACACTACATTTATTAATATTATGGAATACAAAATAAATACAAAATAATTTTTTTGTTATCATTTTGAATACTGGGACATCCCCTTAACAAAGTATCACATTCACGAATACGACGAGAAAACACTCGGGGCGTAATAATGCCATTTATTAGATACTACACTACATTAGATGTTTGAGACTATTCAATAATACAGATGTTTCTAAATTGTTTCACAAATATCATCTCAATGTGATCACTTACTAGTGTGTACAGATATCGAAATCATAAATATATATATATATATTAAGCATATTTATTAGCCTTATGCATATATGTATATTTGTGTGTGTATAAAGAATAAACTCTATTGAGATTTGGTGAGATACTGTGAGAGGGATGTATAACTTTACTTGAAATGTGCAACATTGTGCTTTAAAGGTATTTATAATAAGAGTTGCAGGCTAGGTGCTGGCATATAGCATTAGTGAATGGTGGTTGTGGTGGTGGTGGTGGTGGTGGTAGTAGTAGTAGTAGTAGTAGTAGTAGTAGTAGTAGTAGTAGTAGTAGTAGTAGTAGTAGTAGTAGTAGTAGTAGTAGTAGTAGTAGTAGTAGTAGTAGTAGTAGTAGTATACAATAAGATGATCATATGTGTGTACTGCTATACTGATATGCATATGATCAAGTACATATATATACATATATATATATATCTATAAATAGGAAAAATAAAATTTACAAGTAAAATAGAGAGATAATAATGAAGAGATTTATTTCTAAGCATTACATGTTATTATTAGACTATGAGTGTGTGTGTGTGTGTGTGTGTGTGTGTGTGTGTGTGTGTGTGGGAATGGTAATACTAGCTGTATTTAAGATAACATATCACCTATGTGTGTGTGTATGTTGGTGCATTAGTAAAGTGCAGTGTATAATATAATGCCTGCTTGTACACAATGCACATTATTATCAACAATGGTAACTGTATTCACAGATGACTGTCTCCTCTCCTCTCTGTCATTAAATACTACATGTTGAATACTATTAAAATACTATTGGCATTCAATGAATGCATGCATTCAGTGTGTGAATACTATAAATGTTGACATGTGGGTGGGTGTATAATTAATTGTTACACCAGGTTTCACACTATATCTCAGCCAGGTTTATTTAAAGAACAACATGTCTATTTATAGATGTTCTATAAATAGACATTGAACTGTTATCAATGTTAATGGTGAACACACATACCATTATGTTATTAAATAATTTACATTGTGAATGTTATTATTATTATTAAATATGAATTATGCAATGAAAATTATCATAAGTATATTACATAGTATTTTGAATAATAATCAGTAGCAGTAGCACTAGTACTAGCATTGGCATTATAAATAGCATTATTATTAGTATTAGTAGTAGTAATATGTGTAAGGATAAGGGTAGGGTATTATAGAATGTTAATTAGAAGGAAAACTTAACTATAAGCAATACGAGTTTGAATAGAAGGGCATGCATCACTTTACCCATGTCCTCCTGATTTCTGGAACATTTCATGATTAGGAAACTGTCTGTGTAAGTCCTTCTTGATGTCCTCTATGCATTCCATTCGTCCTTCTTCTCTGAGATAAGCCTAAAGAGCATGTATTCAATATAGTAGCTACGGTAACAAACCTACACACTTATATAGCTTAGGCTATGTCTAAAGATGTATTCGCACAATCTGTAAAACGATATAGGAAACTTGCTAAAATGCAACAAAACACATATCTCCTCCATGTGTTACGGAAAAAATAGAACATGTTCTATACGATTCATTGCTAGTTTAATACAGTATTTTACAGATTATGTGAATACCAACAACATAAAGGGGTATCTCACTAAAAGATTTAAATTATTAAATTGAAAATATCATAAAAGTGAACGTATAAATATAATTTTAAATTTCAATTCGAATTAAAAAGTGGAAATAGCTTAGCTGGGTATTAGTAGATTAGGTGATACATTAGGAGATAGATTAGCTTGGTATTAGTAGATTAGGTCTCTTACTACAACTAGGTTGTGCTTGTAGTTAACATCTGTTAACATGTGTGAACATAGTAGCTACAATACCATTGTCTACAGTAGAGATAGCTACTTCACACTATATTATACACTAACCTCAAACTTGCCGGGGTTAGCAGAAAGTTTATATTTACTTCCGCAGAGGTACTGCCACGCCCTGGCTCTTATCGACGGGGGTATACCCTTTCTACACCTCTTCTTGACCTGTGAATGTAGGTCAGGCACGATGTAGGCATGCATGAATGAATGACATCAGTTTATATACTGTATTCGCAGGAGAATCAGTGATAATGATTATATGTATTTATAGATATCTCTGCAACAGTAGTTTAATTTTATATTTAATATTCTACATTGATACAAATAGAATTATAATATAGATAAGAAATGATAAAAATAAATACACAAAAATAGCCAAATCTATTATATATTGAAATATACATTATTAAAAAATGAATGTATTTAATTTTATAAATAAATAAATATCACTTGAAATCATTGAAATATAATTAAATATACCACTGAAAAGTATCTATTTCGATCACAAAAAGTTACCATTCCAGAGATATCGAGCAGACATCATTAATATCACTACGCAACATATCAATATTAATATGTCTACATGATCGTTGACAACACATTAAACGTCTACGTGATGATTTCAAATGTAGACAGTTTAGACAGAATATTGATTGTGGTACACATGACACTACAGTATTACTACACAAATTACACTCAGTAACTATTACCCGTAAACATTGCTGCTATACTATATAATTAAAGTTGGTGTGTGTGTGTGTGATTCTAATACGTACTATTGAATGGCATCAGTGACTGTATGGCTAATATGATTATTTAGCCTGCGAGGAGGTTACAGTGACATGCCGTTAGAGTAACCACTAAGGTCACTTATTAGCAATCTAGATTAATGACGACTGTAGTATACTACATTAACTATAGTTAATGTTAGAATGTTCTATGAAAGCTTTTCATTTATTGTTAAACAACTATATTTATATTATAACTTAACAATAATACTACAACTATAGTTATTATATATAACTTACTACATAGTATAGTGTATAACCAAAGATTTTCCGAAGGAAAGATATAACACTTACGCGAAATCGTGTAATTCGAATTTGTATACAAAATACCCTGGTGCCACCTATAGCGGGTTACTTTTAGGAACTATGCGTTGTTTATAATGTAAATTCGTATTTAACTATACTCTTTTAAAATGTTAAATAATATGCTTTAAATTAATATTTATATGATGAAAACTAAGTGTTCATTACTAATATATAACAAACAAATATGATATGTATGTTTTAAATGCTATAAGTATATATTTAGTGAGTAAAAGCTAATTTATATTGCATGTAATTTAATAGAGCAATGAAAACATTGTTGTATGCAAACAGATCCGAACCTAAATCTATTCCAGTGATTTCGATACTACTGCTAGCAGCGGTTGGGGCTATTACTAAATTACGTTGCATGCATAGGGAGTGTTATATCTTTGCTTCGCAAAATCTTTGGTATAACTAAAACCTTACATTCACTTGCCTCACCTCTAACCACATTGAAGTATACACGTGTATGTGTGCGTGTGTGTATGTGTGTGCGCGTATGACAACCCTAAAGCGATGCTAACCATATTGAAGTTCTTATTGATGGTCATCTCCCAGAACGAGAACATCTTCAACCACTTCAGTTCTCGGTTGCGAAGTTTCTCCGAGTGAAGGTCGCCGCCGCCCCCCGACCCCTGGTTGACCTTGGCCTCGGCGTCGGGGTCAGTGTACTGCGAACTGGCGATAGTGAAACCGTGTCGGTCAGTCTTCTGGAACGTGAGTTGACCGGTAGCGGAATGGGGCGACTGGGGCGACGAGGAGGGGGTGGAGCTAAGGGTACCGGTGTGGTCGCCTAGTGGTGAGGGTGTGTACGACTGGGGTGAGACGGCACCGGAATGACCCTGGTTCAGATGCAGGTGGGGGGTCGTTCTCTGTGACCTCGGGGAATCGGTATCGCCTTCGCCTCTAACGACACCTCCGTCACCTCTAACGACACCGCCTTCACCTCTAGCGACACCTCTAACGACACCTCCATTGTCACCTCTAACGACACCTCCATTGTCACCTCTAGCGACACCTCCGTTGTCCAGTTTGACCATTACTTCGGCGGAACCATCTCCAGGAGATCTCGGTTCTCCCATCATCTGAAGGGGGTGGGCAATGCGAGGGTAGATGTAATGTATACATACATACATAGATGATTGATTGGGTCGAAACAATATAAAACGATAGAAAAAGATGGGGGAAAATATATATAATAATAATTTACAATTTACTACAACTTAGGAAGTTTACAGAAGAACATTTCTTTTAAATAGTATATATAATAATATTCTATCATTATTGTACTCTTGCATTAAATGTATATGAACATAAACAGCATTCATTAGTGAGAATGTCTCAAGTTTCTCAGACCCATATAGTAAGGGTTGCTCAGGTCCTAAGGGTTGCTCAGTACCTGAACGGTAAGATTGTTGATATCTTCTGCTATCTAGAATCGATCATAGATACTCAGCAAGTGTTATCAACTGGTTATAACTGATGAGATATACGGTATAATAGGAATACGGACAATGTATATAGTGTATATGTAATTGTATTTCTCCCTACGGATAAACAGTTTCGTAATGATTTTGATATTCATGAAAATAAATTTAGATCGAAATTAAAATGAACAGATTTAAAATGTGAAGGATAAATATACATATTATACGCAGGTTGAATACTATTCCATATTAAATTCTCTTGATTATTGAATAACTCCATATTCCCCAGTGTTACCACATTTTCTCTCCATATGTTTTAACTTTGTATATTGTATAGCTGCATTCATTATCACGTGAGATTGCATATATTTGCATAATACAAAATAATGTCCATTTCATAAATGGATTGATTTCCTACTATGTATTTGAGAATATAAATACATTGGCAATTATGAATTGATAGATATAAAATAATTTCTAATATTAATACTTACAAGGCACACCTTAAGAATTTGTAAAATAAAAATAAGAATGTTATTCATCCAAAGTATTTATAGAAAAATGTATTCATGTAAAATTAATTAGTATTTAATAAATATATATGTTATATTTGTATACTTATATATATATATATGCGCATCTTATTATATAATAATAATTTGTATAACAAAGTGTTAATGATATATATATATATTATTAGTTGTATATTTATTTAGTTTATAATTAATTTATATTGAAATATTTCCTATAATTTAACCTGATTTTCTCATTAATATGTATATGTATATTATACTACAAGTATATGTGTAGCTATAATGTACTAGATAACATGCATTATTACATAATGGCATTTTTTATTTCATATATTAAATTCAAGTTTAAATTGTACAGCATACATCCTTCATAATTTTACAAATACAAATATTATATAGGTAATTAGCTAATATTTCTTTAAAATATGAATAAATATAAATATAAAACACTTTATAAATTTGATTATTTAGCTACTAAATGTGAATGGATTAAGTGAAAACATTGAATAGGTGTAAAGTACTCTATAAATGTGTAGTTTTCTGTATCTATTATATAAGTGCCACCCCCACCCCCACCCTCAATATAATATTGACATTATCACCAGCTATTTACCTACTTGTCTAACTACTATCTAAGCATCTCTGTTATTGCAGGTGATGTTAGTATGCAGCCATTTAGCAACGGGTCCCTGGGGAGAAAACAACACAAGAATAAATCTGTTTATATTATAACAGTGGCTTGTATAAACATCTGGCCATTTCAGTGTTGTATATAGTTCTCTATTGTATATTGTGCTAGTATACTAAGGTAAATAGAATATATATATGTATACACATATATAGGTATATATATATATATATATATATATATATATATATATATATATATACTTTTAATGTTTGCCATATAATCTAGATATTTATGTTATGTAAGATATATGTACAATGCATATATGTGGTAATAGCTTACAGATCATATATTATAAAATCATGATACAAATTTATAACATATACATTGTATATTATACAATATATATATATATATATATATATATATATATATATATATATGAATATACTATACATATACTCATTAAGGTATATTTATAATCATGGTTAGTTATAGTTAAGATTTATGTGTTATTGGATATAAACCTTTTTTTTAAATATTAATGTTAAACTTTATAGTATTTATCTACGACAATTATATCTATTTATGATTTATATAAAGTATTAAAAATAATCTTATATCTCAAAAATATTTCTAATTTAATGTAATAAATTTTTATTTGATAATAAACCATACCAATAATATAAAAAACTCCAGTAAAACTAAAACCACCTACCTTAAATTCTAGATTTGTGTGGTTTTCTTGCAATATCACATAACGCATTTATTATTCTATATAATATCATCTGTGTATAGCTACAAATATATATTTACTGTTGGGATATATACTAAATGTATAGAGTGATTTGTTATTATGATTATGTAACGTGTTATATATATATATAGTTTATTATGTAAATAAACAAAAAAAATATAAATAAACAAAAATATGGAAGAAAAAATAGATATGAATTGATACCCAAATCGACATGATACAAATATTAACATTGGATTTGCATTTAATAACAAAACGTCTTGGTTTATGCATACCGAACTTATATAAATATATATATATATATATATATGTTATATATTAATAGCTATTCGAACACATATGATAGTCACTATCGCATCCTATAGAGCCAGGGTTGTTGGTTTATTTGTTTTTTTGGTTTTTTTTATGAAGAATAGTAGTTTTTTTTATATATTATTTAAATAATTGTTATATTGAATGTTATTTGTAATACATACTTCTATAGATATATGATTATTATTAGATATTTCGTGTGTATTATATTAAAAAGTATTATAGGATCATTTATACAAGTATTCAGTAAATTCTATCCAAATTATATTTTTCTTTCGGCCAGGCTTGTTTATTAAATGAATACATTTATATAATACACATAATCTATACATTTATTTATAATACTGATAGGGTTGTTGATTTTTGTTATATTTATTTTGGATTTTTTGATTTATTCGGTTTTTTAAAAACGATAAAAACCGAATCAAAAAAACCGAACAACCTGTATATAGCATAATGAATATGTTCGCCAACAGTGTATATTCACTTTTCACATGGCCATGCTGGCTACGAGTTAAACGCAGTACCGGCAATGTATACCAATAGAAGCCAGAGGCATAGCCAATAAATGTGTACGCGTACGTTAACGGAGGCGAAGGTGGACAATATTCTACGCTACTATTGTGAAGCCCTTTACAAGGAACGAGCATATCGATATTATAAAAAAGAAGCGAAACCGAAAACATACAAAATACTTTTATTAAATATAATTAATATACGTCGAAAGTTGTGTAACAAAATAAAGTGAGTTCGCGTGTTAGGCATTATTATTGTATAGACTCGATAATCATGGCAGCCGTTTTATATTAATATACATCATATTATATGCTTCGTATATAATATTTATACGTATATCGTGTATATATATATATACGGCGTATTATATATATAAGCGGAAGCGCGATCTCCGTCAACTTTTATTATAATATATTACTAAATGTGGAAGGAGCATGCTACGCGATGCATTCTGGGATATTGATTATGTAATATTACATAACATATTAATTGCTCGTTAATTATGCTATGCACTATCATCTACGGATAGCGATGAATAGATATTAAGTGTCGATATATATAGTTATAGTATATAACAATAATGATTATATAATCTTTATTATATAATAATTTAATTTGTATTAAATAATATTTCACGTTTGTATATATTCCGTAACACATACAAATACAAGTTGCAGGGTAGCCAGTAACTTCGTACGAGGTAATCTCGTACGAGTAATTTGGTACGACTTGTTAAATTTAATTTTTTCAATAATAATACATTTTTATACGATTATAATCTAAATTATTATATATATATATATATATAATAAGTTATTATATATTAATATCTTATATTGTATTATATATATTCGTATAAGAACTGTATAATTATGAAATAAATTAAATTTAATAAGTCGTACGAGATTACTAAATAAGTCGTACGATATTACCTCGTACAGGATTACCTCTTTTATAGGCTCTCTCGGGATGTAATGCAGCTAAAAAAACCTAGATATATTAAAACTAAATCCAACCAAATATACCAGAGAAAATCACTAAAACTAAAATTATTAACATATATGAAACTCGACTCGTCCTTTTTAATCGCCTCATGTACATAGCCGTATATAATATATGCTGTATCATATTGTATGTATTATAAATATAAATGTAGATTATATTTATATAATATAACTATAATTATAAGTATTACTATAATAATTATTATATGATTACTAATTACTATTCAATTTTTTATAAATTTTTCAAAATTTTCCTCCTTAATATTGTCCAAGTTAATATTTAATATAATTTTTTATAATTTATGGTAATTGACATTAATAATTAAATAATTCAAATTAATTATAGTTTTATAGTCAATTAATTTTTAAAATAAATAAATCTTATATTATATAATTTATATAGAATTAAAAGATAAGTATTAAGTTATTTTTATTTCATATAAAGTTTTCAAATTACTTATTTTTCGAAGTAATTTTGTAGTCTAAATTAATATCAATACAATTGATATAGTAGTTTTATATACATATAGGTACATACATATGCGTGCAGTATACAGAAAAACATATACTATACGATATAGTATTATTACACTATAATAATTAATATAATATTAATTTAATTATTTAGTTTACAAAGTTTAAATTATGAATAAAGTATTGTCTTAAAAAACGTTATGTTAAATACATATAAGATTATATACAATTAATCTTATTTTAAGTACTTACTTGATTATCGTATATATGTATACAATCATTACTATTAAATATCTATTATTGTAATATGTATAAGGAAATTTACAAGTATTTTCCAAATTAATTATATATATATAAATATTTTTCTCCCTGAAATTGGACGGAAGTTTTTATCATTATGGGGGTAAATGAAAAAGATCCGAAAAATAAAACATATCGTGTTTCCCCTAAATTATAAAATCAATATTATTACGCCGTGTCATCAATATTTCATGCAAATAAATATATATTTTTTTTAATTAAAATATATTAATAATATTTAATAAACAATATATTATTAGAAATAAATATATTATAAGATATTATTGAAAAAAATATTTATTATTGATAACAGGTGCTATTATTTAAAATGTATTAATGCTTTGTAGAATGTAGTTCTAATTTTTAATAATAATTAATAGCATATATGATTTTATATAAATTATAATTTATAAATAAAATTAATATAAATGTACTGTTATTAGATCTATAAGAATAAATTTTATTTATAATAAATTTATTATTTTATTTGTTTATATAGAAAGTAGTCCTACAACTCCATATTGTTATTACGGGCGAGGGCACCATAATTCCCTAAGTAAAATCTTTAAATATTATTTATGTTTTAATTATTAATGATCTGTTTATATATCTATTTTTATTTGAATATTATATAAACTAAATAACTTAGTACTTATAACATTATTTGTTGCTGTTTTTGTTATTTTAGAAAGTTAAATTGTTTAGTTTTGTTATATTTCAAACTTGATGTTTTCACTCATCAAATTTATAATTCTTTACTACTCAATTGAATTAAAAGTTAATAAGTAATATTTATATTAACTGAGTTATAATCATGAGTATTAGAAGAAAAAGTCAAAATTCTTCCGATGTAGCAAACATGCAGAATCGCCAAAATCCTACCAGGTTTATATAAATTGATACAAATAATTTTATAAATTTTCGATTACTGTATATGTTTTATTACATATTTTATATATAATATATCATATATTATTTAATCGAATTATTAAATATATAAATAAATAGTTTTTAATTAATGAATATACTTTTCTAATTGTAATGTATTTAAATTTTATAAATCAAGTTTAGTATATATTATATTTTATTAGTAAAAAATAGTATATTATATTCCATAAATATTTACAAATATTTACTTAAATAATTTAGGTATAGCAATGAGATTTTTTATTTTGTAGCTAGAATAAAATTATTAATACCATTGGAAAGAGGATGAAAAAGTAATATAAGTTTCATATTTTACTTTTTTGATATAATTAATAATAATAAAGTTATGGTCAAAAGAATGGCCAGATTTTAGGGTATTAATTCAGACAGCTATTACATGTAAAAGATACAAATATGTTGGTAATTCAATTTTGACCAACTAATATTCAATATTTTTATATTTTTTTTTTCACACATTATTTTAAATAAGATTTTACATTATATAAAATAAAAAAAAAACTATTTTTTTTTTCAACATATTTTTTCAACTTTTTATATTAATTTTTTTTTAATTTTTAATTTTTTTTTTTAAATCTTTTTTTATTTAAATAATTAAATAAATTAATTTACTATAAAAATAAGAACAATTTTAACTTCACAATTAATTTATATTAATATTTATTATTACAGATTACAAAGCCAAGAAGAATCAATTTATGTTAAGCTGCTAAAGATTTTCAAAATATTTCACTGCTGTGTATATTTATCAAACTATATCATATTTATTTTTTACAATATCTGTATATTTACATATAGTATGTTATACATTATTTATTTCAAAGGTGCATGTTATAGTTTATTAAATATACTTTACATTATTTACTTTATTCAATTATATCTTTTCTTAAATCAATAAAAATCAATAAAAAATATATATGATTACTAAAGGTGTGTTTCAATATTTATTTTGGTGTTTTCATAAATAGATAAGTTTAGTTATGACATGTGAACACAACAGCATAATGATATAACGACATTACATAGAGTTGTACATAGCATTACTAGCTATACACCAAATTTCCACGATTTCTTTCGAATTTGAAATATATCTTGAACATCTGTATTCAGAACCAACTCCAATAAGCAAGTATATAATCCCTATATAATATTAACATATTAATATGAGTAAACATACAATTTTAAATAATATAATAATAATTACCATATAAAAAAGTACTCCGGGTTAAAACAGTTATCTTTTCATGCCCATTCTCCAATAGCAGCAGAGGTTATATCGATATCCTCTTTAGTCTCGAATGGAATGCATCTACTATCTGTAATGAATATAATTGAAGTTAAAGGTAAAGGCATTTTATTAGTATAATAATTCACTATGTAAATAGACAATTATATATACAACATTATTATATTATTGATGGATGCTTAATATGGATGCTTAATTTTTCAAGTTATTTTCGAATTACAACATACATTAGAAACATGAGATATTGTAATTTTATTTATCCATTAGCGTTATTTTTTCTTGTTCATGAACTGTATTATTTAATTTTTCAAATAAATTCAAATTATCACTTTCAGATTGTTAAATTTTAGTATTCAATAATTGTAATGCCTTCTGTAAATTTGTAACACGATTTGAAATGAACTGTTCATTATACCGTAGAGGTATTTTAGTGACTCTTTCTGTCACTCTTACAGAATTATTAATTAATTCTTCACACTATTAGAAAAATATAACTCCTACATTATTCTGGTGCATGTTATATGTCCTGCATAGTCTATGTGATAATCATATTACAGTTACTCAGAAACTAGGATTTAATGTTAGTTTTTGTAAACAGTCAGCAACACACGGTATGTGTAATACCATTCTTAATAAGATATAAAACATCACCAACTTTAATGTTTGCGAGATCAGGGCAGCGGTACTTTTCTAGAAACTTCGTTGCCATTTTAAGGATACTGTAAGGAATTTAAACAGTAATATTATATTAAATATAAACATAGATATCATTATGATTATAATATAAAATATTAAGATAATAAAATAAATAATATCAATATTAAGTCAATATTATATAAATATATATGTATATAAAATTAATTAGTATATAAAATATCTTTATACCATAGCTATATTAGGTAATAATATATATTTAGTATAATTTATATTGAATATATATAGAAATAATTATTAAAATATGTTAAATAAGTAAAATTAATTTAGTATATTTGATAATTTAAATTTATTAAAAAATATGAGACATTCCGAGTTTAATCGTCATTATTTTTAATACTTATCTAAATGTTTGATACATAGACTAATATTAATCTAAATTAATTGTAATTTGTGTACTAGGACTATTAGTTTTTTAAATCATAAATCAATAAGTTTATTTTACATTTTTAAATGATATTTTTTGTAATTTATTACCAAATATCTATATTATTTTAAATATAATTTTCTAATAATTATTTAAATGTATATATTTATATTTAATTAGTGTATGATATAAATTAATACAATAGCTATATTATGTATTGATATATATTTAATATATTTTATATTGAATATTTATAGAAATAATGATTAACATTTGTTAAATCGAGTTAGATAAGTAAAATTAATCAGTATTTTTGATAATTTAAATTTATTAAAAAATATGGGACATTCCTTGTTCAAGAGTCATTGTTTTTATTACTTATCTAAATGTTTGATACATAGACTAATATTAATCTAAATTAATTGTAATTTGTGTACTAGGACTATTAGTTTTTTAAATTATAAATCAATAAGTTTATTTTACATTTTTAAATGATATTTTTTGTAATTTATTACCAAATATCTATATTATTTATAAATATAATTTTCTAATAATTATTTAAATGTATATATTTATATTTAATTAGTGTATGATATAAATTAATACAATAGCTATATTATGTATTGATATATATTTAATATATTTTATATTGAATATTTATAGAAATAATTATTAAAATTTGTTAAATCGATTAGATAAGTAAAATTAATCAGTATTTTTGATAATTTAAATTTATTAAAAAATATGGGACATTCCGAGTTCAAGAGTCATTGTTTTTATTACTTATCTAAATGTTTGATACATAGATTAATATTAATCTAAATTAAGTGTAATTTGTGTACTAGGACTATTAGTTTTTTAAATCATAAATCAATAAGTTTATTTTACATTTTTAAATGATATTTGTTTTAAATTTTTACTAAAAAATCATTTATTTACACAGATTATTTTGTAATGCTTATATAAATTATTAATTTTATAATTAAATAGCGTATAAAATAAATTAATATAATACCTATATTTTTTAATAATATTTAATTAGTACATATTATATTAAATATTTAAAAAATAATTAGTAAAACTTGTTAAATCGATTTAATAAATTAAAATTATTTTAAAAATATATTAAAAATTATTGATATTTTTTAACGATTTTGAAACGTCGATTAAACACTCAATATTAAATATTAGTTTATATTTTATATACCATATGTCATATAATTTAATAATCTATATAGAAATATAATAATAATAATAAATATATATTTATTTTTAAAATAAATAATTTACTAAAAAAACGCACGTGCACCTACCATGAAATCTGAAATTGAAACGGGATACCTCAATTTTTGGATTTCGTTTTTATACAATTCGTAGAGGATATTGCACTGATCATAAATCATTTTAATTGGATTAAAAATATTTATTAATTACTATTTTACATGCGATTGAAAATGACAGATATTTTGGATAGTTTGAAAATATCATATATTCACAAGTAGATTTCAAATTCTGACATTTTAAAAATTTCATTGCTATACCTAAATAATTATATATTTTATTATATTATATATTATAAATATATTATAATATCATTATATATGATTTTATCAATATTAAATATTATTACAGAAATAATAGTACTTGTGATGAAACGCAAACAGTAAGTATTTAAAGTATACTATCATTATTATAATAATAAAAATTAGTAACTATGTAATTATTAATTATTTAAAATTTATATTAAAATTAAAATTATACTTTATTCTAATTATAATTTTAAATAATATTTAAATAACTAACTTATATATATATATTTATATGTATAACTTATTAATCTTCCGCTATATTATTACATAAGATGAAGGGTATATACAAGAATGCAAGAATTATGCATTCTGCTATGAATATGATAGGTGTTAATGTACATGTGATACTTAAAAATGGTGAAATTTATGAAGGAATATTTTCTGCTATTTCACCAGGGGTATGTTATCTATGTGTTATATATAGATATATATATATATTATTATTTAATTTATAGTTGGATATATGTCTTGATTTTTCGAATCGCGTTGACAATGGAATTTCTAATAAAGACACAAATCAACTCACTATTATTTTCAATCTTCAAGATATTGTAATGGTTGAAGCTTTGGATATTGATTTGGATTATGCAATTTCGACAGGTTATTCATTTAGTCATGATATGTGATTTGTTTATAGTTACATTTATAAATATTCATAGTTATAAAACATAATTAATAATAGTGTATATGTATACTTATTAGGTATACATATAAATATATAAACAGGGATATGTATATTCATTTAAAACACTACATAAATATTAATTTAGATGATGGAGCTATTAATAAAGCATCGGGTCAAGTTGGGGGTCAAGAAAGAGAATTGGAACCCTGGCAGGGCGATGTAGATGATTCCATTGAGAGTTTATATTCATTTTATAAATTAATATTTTATTTATAGGCAAATACAGTATTTGAAATACCTATCATTAGTAAATTATATAAACATTATTATAATATTATTCCAATATTTAAATAACTAAAATAGTTATATTATATATATATGTTTTTTTTAAAGTAATGTACATACTTTTGCACCCATGAAAGATTTTAAAATTACATAATATATTGTTAAAATTTGTCTCTTAAATCCATTAAATATACATTATTAATTTATATAATAGGTTTAATCCTATTATTTAGTAAATATTATTATATTATTATATTATTTTGCTTCTTTAAATATCTATGTTTAATTTGTATAACCAAAGCTACATAAATGTCTAGATTATATCACATTTTAAATTCATGCATAATCATGAGTAATCACTTTGTAGTTTCTCTCAACAATAGATATTCATTTATGAATGAAATTGATCTAAATATTATTCCATTGTAGTAACTATAATATATATGTGATTGATTCACCCCAATAATATTACAGCAAGTGTTTCTATTGAAGAATTGGCTAGTTCTAAAAAGGTTTACATGAAATCCCATTGTGTTATACAATAGAGTGATATGTTAACGTAACACATTAGTACACTATATAGACATTCTGATAATACGTGCCTCAAATTAATTAAATTACTACATTGTTCAATACGTGTCTATATTTAGACGCGAAGCGTAAACAACGTATAACATATCATCCCAATAACGGCGCGGATTACCGATATATTGAATTAAACCACGCCCGCCCGCCTAATCAGATTACACTGCGAGCTATATTTACTCTCGTCTCCTCCTCCTCCCTCTCAGAATGGCTGGGACGCAAACGATATGTTCTACACGAACAGTACCAAGTTCAACGTCACCTCCGATTACAATCCGAACATGCTGCAATACACGTAAGTAAGCCGCTTGTCACCAGGGGGGGGTGTATCGCGAGAGTCGATCGTATACGCGTTCCTAATATATCCCCACCATCGTTTCACGATTGACATTATTACGATGACGTGATTTGTAACTTTCGTGAACTATTTATTTTAAAATCTATAATAGATTTAATCGTAATCGAATTTATAATCACAAACTTTACGATATCATCTCTGACAGGCGCAACCATTAATGTAGTAATAAAATATATTTATTTAAAATTTGATTGTAAATTATAAAGTTATCCACCGATGTCGAATTCAGCCGCTATATATTTTAATTACATTAAATTAAAATCGCCAATGTAATCGTGATACCGTTTGTATACACGTATATACTTGCATTCGTAGTACTAAGCTGGACAAACTGGATACGGAGGAATACAGAGCCCGCGAGAGATCAGCCGACATAAAGGCGCGAGAGATCGAACAAAGCGTAACGTGTCGTAGCAACGTATCGCGAGAAAACGGCGCCGGTCCCAATTCACATCAGACGATGGGAGACGAGGAAGCTAAATATAGCGCCGTCTCTAGAACCCAACCGATCGACCCCAAAAAGTACGTATCTATTTCGATAATAAAAATAATAATAATTTTAAATAAAAATCTAAAAAATTATTTATTCGTAAACTTCATTTTATGTATTTATTAATATATTGATATATATATATATAATGTGCTGGCGGGTAATTTTTTTTCCATTGCGATATTTTGAAGATACGTTCCTCCGCAAATGCGTCGTAGCAATGGTCAGTCACAGCATCATAATAATAGACCATCGGACAATAGGAGTCTGTCAGATGAACGCCAACAAACCACAGTCACCAATGCCACCGACGCAGTTGAAACAACCGAATCAGAGAAACAACAGTCCAAAGAGGAAGTCGTCATTCCAGATACAGAGAATAGCGTCAATACAGCCTGGGATAAACCTATGGTAAGAAATGCAAAGATTAAAGAATTCAAAGATTTTCAAGATAACTTCAAAGTTTGTTAATGATAGTAATTTTTTTCCATCTACCTTTAGTATACTAATTTTATAAATATTAATCATTTAAATGAGATTTGACGTGAATATACACAATGTAGTTATCCGGCGGTGATCAAAAGAAGATTGACACTGCGGCAGCCGCTGTAGAAGATGTCAAGTGCAACGATGCTAGAAACAAAGGTTCAGGCGATGGCCTTCACATCAGCGATAAGGGTGAATGCACTCCACCCTCTCACCCATCATCACCAGTCAACGAAGTCTCAAGCACGACGTCGGCTCCCATCTCTTCAACTGACTCTACCGCTTCGGTTACCAGTGAAAGTGCAGAGTTAGTACCATCTTTAGAGAGTACCGCATCATTTGTGCTTAGTTACTATAGTAAAGATGCTTCCAAACGGAGGTTAAACGTTATATCTTGTTCAATTATACGCACTGTATATTCTCTAATAACCTGCCGTTCTTCTTTATTATTGTAAAGGTATAAACCCCACAACTAGGTCCATTATTATCACTAGATATTATCTAAGATACCTGTTAATAAGTGTGTTATTCTCTAATATACCGTCGCCCTTTTCCATTATAGTAAAGGATTGAACCCGAACGCGAAAGTGTTTGTACCCGAAATGAAAGACACCAAATCTGCTGTGGTGAGTTCGTTCCATGCGTCGCCCCCGATACACCACCAGTTACCCCTACAACAACAACAACACCCCCAACAAACGTACCAACATCAACAACCCCCTCCTCCGCTCTGTGTCAGTCCGCATGTACCCAACCTGTCACATCTTCACAATCTACCAGTGAACGCTCGAATTTCTGTTAGTTAACATCTTCATACTCTCTCTATTCGTTATCGATGCCATTCATGTTTATATGCGTGTACAAATATTCATTATATATTATAATTAATTAGTGATATAATTATAGAATTATAAAACTATTAATTATAAGTAATATAATTATTATTAAGAGTTATTTTGTTAATATTGCGAGTCAATTCGCATATATATGCAATTTTTATGAATTTAAATATTAAAAATATTTGTCCTACTTGAGTAGGCTACTTGTAATATTTTATATATATTTCTATTGATGTCTTCACTGATAGAATACAATCTTGTTTGTAATAATTATAGAATATTAATAAAATGATAATTTTCAATATAACAATTCATATTTTTTAAATTTAATTTGGATGGAAAAAGTATATTATTCTATTTGTAGTTAAACTTGTATTTATTAATCACTGTTTACAACATAGTAAATTAAGTGAGTACATTTTTAATGATAATATGTTGCAGCTATTCCCATTTTCAATGTGATGTCATGTTACTACCTTATTGGCTATTATTTTTTCACAAATTGTTAATGATTTTTTTTATATATTGTATTATATATTATATATTATATATGATAATATTTTTTCTAAGTATTTGTTCATAGTATATGATTAGAAAGTAATACATAAATATATTTTAATAAAATATACTCTAGATTTTATGTTGTTAACTTATTTAACTGTTTATTATCTAAATGTATAAAAAATGTAATTATATCAATAGTTTAACATTTACGAAATATACATTAATTAATTATCAGAGTATTAAATATATACATTATAGAAACTTATCAATAGAAATATATCCCTATATATGTAAAATAATTTATATGGGTTATATTATAGTCAAAAATATATAAAATACTATTGATTAAATTGTAATGTTATATTGAATTTAATGTAATGTACTGTAATGAATAGATAATAATCTATTAATAGCAACACATAAATATATATAACTTTCAATTATTGTATTATTAATAATAATGTATTATAGTAATAATATACAATTATCAGTATGTTATAGTAATTTATATATATATATATATATATATATATATATATATACATATACAGTAAAACCTCTCTATAAGAAAAACCTCTTTATAAGAACATTTTTCACACATTTTGTTGGAATTCAACATTTTCCACATTAAAAAACCTCTTTATAAGAAAAATATAAGAAAAACCTCTTTATAAAAAACTTATTGTATAACAAATAATTATATATATAAATAGAAGTATTGTATATCGATATAAATTATAGAAATTAATTATTATATAAGATCTTTTTTTCTTACAAATATTTTATATTACATAAATGGCTCGAAATGAATTAAAAATAATTAATAATTGTTATTGTATATCCATAGATTTATTAAAATTAATTAATAAATGTTATATTAAAATAAATCATATTTCTAAACTATTCTTTTGATTAATACTAAATAAATAAAAATAAATAAATATACTATATATATAACATATAGGTTATATATAACCCTATATATAGTGCATTTTCAATTATAGGTCATAAATGAATTCTTAAAATCATTGTAAAAGTAAAAACCTCTTTATAAGAAAACCTCTCTATAAGAAAAAAGTACTGTAAAAAAATAGTTTCTTATAGAGAGGTTTTACTGTATATATATATATATATATATATATATATATATAAAAAACCATATACAGGTTTTGGTAATATTAAATACATGTAATATATGTATGTATAGTTATGAATATATATTTTATAATATACAAGTTAAAATATATTATTATAAATTACATTATATATTTAAATGTATACTTTTACTACAATTTATTTAAAAATTAAATTTCATTTTATGAATGGATTTATTAATATGACTTGAAATTTAATTTGTAGTTAATTATATATGTAGAGTGGTCTAAAAACTATAGAATATCCATAATATTTATCCAATAAATACCTGCACACTAATACACTTTCATTTTTTACAGTTGAAAATTTGTATAAATATTAGTTAACTTTATTTTATTACAGTTAATATTTTATTACTTATTTATATTAGAATAATAATATATTATATAGTATAATCAACAATATATATCTATAATAATATTTATTAATTAATTTTAATTAAATATTAAAATTTAGAATTAACTGTTTATATAATAAAAACATCATTGACATTTTGTAAAGTGAGTGTGCGTACATTAACGGATTATAATGATTAGTTGTGATGCTAATGATTATATTGACATATTCAAGATGTATATTCAAGATGATTCACTTTCAATTTTGATTTTCACATTTTAAGAGTGCCCAGTTACAAATATATTATAACTTCACATTTTCTATTTAAAAACTGTGTGCTTCTTACATATATACAGTGTAACCACTACTAAACCTAATTATTCTGTTGTAAACTGCACTCTACATTAAATTATTCCCATACCTTACATAGGTACCTGACAAAAAATGTGTACAACTCGTGTTATATATATATTATACATTTATAATAACATTAACATCATTGATATAGTAAGGTTATATCATTTTATTACACTTACTGTTAATCTGTAATACCCATATCATGATTTTAACTAGTAACTTATAAAATATTTATGCGAATAACATATGATAAATTAGAAACCATAACTTATGATAAATTAGAAACCATTTAAACAAATTAAATTAATGTAATAAAAATTTGCATATAAGATAATTTGAAAACTGTTTTAATATATTTAATAATTTTCAATTAATAATATTATTGTTTCATTATATAGATTATTAAGTTTGTATTTAAACAATAAGAATTGTTCAATGTATATTTCAATAAAAATAATAATGACTAATCATTTCAGAGACCCCTTATTCAATTGTACAACAACCAGATGCAACCTAATTCATATGTTTTACCAATGCAACCCTCACAAGGTTAAACAACTACATTCTTATTATATTACACACATTCCATCAATATATAATATAGCTACCACCATATCCAACTATAATACATATACATATTTATATATTTGTGTGTATAAGATTATTATAGATTTAATAAAGACATTATATATTCATATATTTTTATTATGTTTACAAATGTAATCTCTTGTTTGATTTCAGAATATCTATTGAATTAAAAGACTAAATAATAGTATAAGTAAATATTACATGTTTATGGTATTTATTAATAAATCAATAATGTGAATTAGTATCTATTATGTAATCTAATATAAAACAATGTGATAATAGTTTAGTACAGATATTATTTGAATTATCAATTTATTGATTGAATTAATTACTAATGCTATTATTACAATATTATATCTAACCTATGTTTTATATACACAGTGTTACAGAATCCTGCCAGATTCTCAAATGTGAAAAGAGGTAATGTATTAATTATACAATATTATATTTAATTAGTCAATTATAGTATTAATTTTAATTTTTACAAATATTTATATTTTAAATGAAATAATTTAAGTGATATTTTTTTATTAGCATATATGGCCCAATACTTTACACATTACATGCTATCCCAATTATATTATGAATGTACTTAAGGGGATCCCACACATAACACACCATTTGCCAATTTCGTGTATAAATAGCTAGAAAAAACATAGGTCCACTAAAAAAATAGAACTGATATTATATTCATTCAATTTACCTAATTTTTGATTGTATTCATAACATATACATGCATAGGAAAATAAAAATTTATTTTTAATATTATTATTTATTATATTAATATATTTAAATTAAAAATTAGCTATATAAATTATCATTTTATACAATGACTACTATACATTTTATCAATTATCTCTCTATTTTACTATTCACATAATTAAATTCTATATAAAAAAAAAAAA
This sequence comes from Osedax fenrisi, assembly GCA_964019155.1. Classification (NCBI taxonomy): domain Eukaryota; kingdom Metazoa; phylum Annelida; class Polychaeta; order Sabellida; family Siboglinidae; genus Osedax; species Osedax fenrisi. The sequence goes on along the minus strand of OZ025241.1, from coordinate 7,244,235 downwards.
ATATTATAATTATAATAGTTTTTATGTTATATATTTTTAAATGCACATACCTAGTGCGAAATAATTATTCTGATAAAATAGCTTTTGAAGCATAAAATAACATAATATTGAATAGTATATAATAGTTATAATCAATTATATTATCAATTATAATCATTAAGTAATTGACTAATATTATATAATATAAGAATATATATAAAGATAATATACTATAATTCTTATATTTTATAAATATACATATTTATACTAGAAATAAGATAAAATGTGCATTATATTATTAAAAATATTTATATATAATTTATATATAATATACAGTAAGTAATAATTCAATCGTCTGTTTTCTACCTTCTATTGGACAGTAATATCACATGACTTTGTATTTATATAATAAAATAACAGACTAATTCAAAGTAAACAATGTACTTTTTATTTTTTATAAATCGGCAAATTATAAGTTCTAAAACTTTATAAAATAAAATATACTAGTTAGGGATATTGATTTCATTATAAATAAAATAATAAGCTACTTGAATGTATCATTAAAAAACACATTTTTATGCGATTCATAGACTGAATGCATTTTAACTTTTTTTTACAGATACTAATAAAATATATAATACACACTACAATAAGTATAAAATATGAAAATAAATTATCATCAAATTTAAAATGTGCGGGATCCCCTTAACAACTACTAGTCAATAGTTTTAAATTATTTTCTCATCTCGATATATTTGTATACATTAGTTTAAGGACATACCACAGTACAGATACCATTTCATGCATTTACATGTTAATAGATAGGATACATTATTCTTAATTGAATAGAACTATTTAGTTGATATATAAATGATATGCATCTAAAAATCTATGCTAGCTTTTATTAATATATTATATATTTCATATATAAAAATAGACATAGATTACATCAATTGTGTACAGTTATTTCTATAGATATTATTTGTTATCAACTATTTCTAATTGAATTTATAAATATATAAGATCTTATATTTATTTATACTATTCTTTTTTTATGTATAGCAAAAAATTAATAAGATATCTGTAATAATATTTGTATCTACTACCATATTTATATGTACACTGGCATGATGAGTGTCTAAAAGATGCTTTTAAAACATACAAAAGTAATATATATATTTTTAATTTTTAAAGTCGTAATTTAATAACCATTTATTAATTATATAAGTTATATAACATTATAAATAAATATATATCAGGTAGTATGTTGTATATTATACCCGTTAGGATGTTAGAATACACAAGAAATAATTAAAATTTAATAATTGTTGTTTATTAATAACAAAATATTTTTATATTACTTCTAAAAAATAGAAATGGAAGTTATCTAGAATTATTAGATAACATCCATTGCTATTTTAACTGATACTAAATAACATGCATAAGGTAATATTGTATAATAAAACAAAGGACATTAACATTTTGAAGAAGAAAAAAAATGTAACATATTTGTATTGATTGATAAATTAAGTATATAATTATTATTATCAATTACTATTCGGACATGTTTTCTCAATATTCTTAAATTTTCATATATTTATTATATGTATCATAATTTTATTTATCGAGGTACCTAAATTATAATATAAATTAAAATATAAATTGGTATATATTAATATTGATTTATAAATAACGAATAATCACTTATAATTTAAAAATCTAAACTTCGAATAATATTTGAAAAACTAATCTGCAGTATTTAGTTTCTATTTACATTCTAATATCATTGTATACAATCACCTATCATCCAATGATATATTAATTTAATCATTTTATATTTTAATTTTTTCTTATTATATAAATGATATTTATATACCCATATAAATAGTATATGATTTATAAATTAAATATGATATATATTTATCATATTTATGGTACATAACAATCTGTATTAATCATAAAATAAATTATAGTAATTTTCAAACTCATTTTACTCAGAATAATTAATTATTTAACTAGGTTACAAATCTTATATCATGTTCAATATTGAATAATTTACCCTAACATTTTTTTATTAATTAGTAATTTAAAAAAAAAATATTTTTTATTTAATTTTTTTTAATAACAATTAATTTTATATGGAAATATATAATCTAAATATACAACAGAAAATGTTGTCAAGTGTCCAAATATTGAATGAGAAGATGTATAGATAATAAAAATACTGTTTTCCTATCTATTTACATGCAAACGTGAGCAACATTTAGTGACACTAGGGTGCCCTTAATGATTTATAGATTTGTTCATATTTAAACAAATGTGAATAACTTATAATTAAAGTATCTATATATATTAATTAATATAAATGGCCCACATACCGTATTGAGTTTGCTACAACGGTCTACTTAACTTTATCAGCAGTAGTATCAGCAGCAGCAGCTACCGGTCAACCTCTAATGGCAACACCTGCAGCCGGTCAACAACAAACTCCGATGCAACAGCAGCAGCCACCATTAACAACGCAACAACAGCAGCAGCAGTCCAACGCTGCAGCCATCGCCTCAAACTCTGCTCCCCAGCAGTCTCAAGCCCCGCCTCCCGCTTCCTCCCAGACCAGTTCTGGAGGTCAAACACAGAATATGCCCCCGCAACAATTACCCCAACAATCCCACACCGGTCCCTCTCCTATTCAACAAGATCCTTCTCAAATGCCAATACAAGGTTATTATAACTACTACTACTACTTCTACTACTACTACTACTTCTACTACTACTACTTCTACTACTATTATTACTACTTAAAATAATATTTTTAAATTCAAATTTAGTAGGTCAACTTACAGCCAATCAAAGTTTTCAAATACTACCTTCACCCGTGGCTACATATTTCCACAACCAAGCTAGTTAGTACACATAGTACTGATGGTAACCCTGGTAACTAACTCACGCTTATCCTCCTCAATGTTTAGCTGCAGCAGCAGCGCAGGCTGCAGCTACTAGTAGCCACTGTCAAATACCCCCCATGAATAGCAGACCCCCTAATGGTATTATCATACCCCCTCCCATGAACCCTAACATGTCCTATCCGGCGATGTCCTATCAGGTTACTACTTCATTCTTATTAATCATAATCCCTAACGCCAACTAAATAATGAAGTTATTCGACGAGTTATCGTTAATGTTTATTTACAATAATAACAGTCATTAAATCGCATAGTAAGTTCAATGTTCATCCTTAAATCATGTTATCAGTGTAGTGTATGAACATGATGTATGTAAATATTGATAAATCTCTTTAAATCTCTGTGTCTGAGCACTACCGTATTATGTAATCCGTGCTGATTTCTATTGTTACCACGCGGATGAGTCACTTATACAAAAACTTCTACTAGCGTAGTGAAACAACATTTATATTCTATTATGAATGCAACAAAAACTAAATATATCTAACCATACTTTAATGAGTATATTAGATTTTAAATGTTTAATGAATGTAGATACATGAAGATATACATGTATTGATATTTATTTTTATCTAAAACTATCTTCAAATGTGTAATCCATTTGTGCAATTGACTGTAATTAACATGCACTAATTAGACATTCTTTATTTGTTGCACCAATACATGAAATATAGTATATCAAGTATATTTAAAAGTTCATTTGCTTATGCGAGAAATTTATGTATCAATTTAAAATACAATATTAAAGTATAAATCAATCTGTATATATTTTATATATTCGCTCCTCATTTTAACCGATTAAATATAATTTTATAAACACTAAAATTTCTATTGAAATAAATATGCAAATTTTCCAAAATATAATTTAATGTTCATTAATTAATAAACGTAAATTTATAACAAATATTAAAAGATTACATCTATCTTTACTTCTAAAGTTGATTATATATTTCGAAGTTTATTTGTATTACATATGAGATATATTGCAGAATTGTAATTGTATATGTGCGCGTTAGTTGCACAAATGGATTACACATGTTAATGGTATTATAATAATGAAATATAAATTCACTTCAGTAGTAGTTTTTGTATATTAATATATGTATTATTGTACTTTATATTGTTCAATATATAAACTGTGAGCTAAATAAGGACAATATGTGTATATCTAAATATATAATAGAAATTAATAGCAATAAAATTCGTATTGACAAACTTATTCTCAATCCTGTCTTATTCTGTGAATATGATATTAATTATATAGCATTAATCTAATATATATTTGTAATATGTATACATTTGTATGTCGGTATTTTCTTAAATTCATTTAAAGTTTGCTTTTAATACATTTCATGAATATATTATCTTGCAATAATAAATTAAATATGCTAATTATACATTTTATGATCCTTTTAAACAATGGTAATATTTATACACAAGCAAGCACACACATTAATTATTAAAGCTTGTATATTACATAACACCGTACTCATAGATCCTAGTGCAATTATTTTAATAGCTGTACGTTTCTATTGTTTCTAATTCCTATTGGTTATGCAATAGATGATGATGCCACGGTTTACAATGATACAACCCAGCCAACCACCTACCATGATGCCGGCACCTGATGGACATCAATTATACATGCAGCCACAAAACAATGGTTTCTCATCATCATCCATAGCTATAGTGCTAGAGCTAACTTAATCGCTACTAATTACTCCTACATATCGTTATACATTGCATAATAGGTATGCCTATTTATAGATTTAAATCTATTAAGTTGTGCGAGCTGTACACAATATCGTAATCACCAATCACAATAGAGTATGTATTTCTGTCAAGTACTCGTAAACTGCATAGTTAATCACCTATATATATATTCTATTTATAATAATCGTTTACTTTCACTAATTAAATTATTAAACTATTGATTGTAGTATATAACCGAAGGAATTCAGTAAGTAGAGTTTGATTGATACTAAAGTTTATTTAGTATTTGATTTATCTATACTTACATTTAATAATATAGTATAGTTTTAACAAACACATATTTGTATAGAGTTGGTGATATAATTTTTGAAATAAAATAATTAATAAATTAATTATAATCCATTATATTTTAAATGAAATATTGCGTTATGTATAAAAGTAACCATAGTATTAATAAATATTAATATTTATATATAGATGTTGCTATATCGTAAAACGTATAACCAGTAAGACAACATAATTTTCTTACTATGCATTTTCTGACATTTTCTGACATTTCTGACATCAGTTGTTCGCTATTAAATTATGGAATCTCTAATTCTACTTCTTATGTACCCTTGTAAATATTGCTATTTATAAGTCACAATATTCTGATTTTTATTCAGAATTTGTTGTAAATAAATTCGTCTCAATATATATCCCATTTTTTATAATATATTTTCAAATAAACATTTTTTTTAAAAGTCAAAATATTCTCATTTAGGCTATCACATTTTTTCTATTCCAATAAATCTTACCTTTTTAAAATTAATTTTGTATCTTTGAAACTTCATAATTTTTGAATTACTTTGAATAAAAGTGTATTTGAACATATAAAAACACCAAATATATATACAGTAAAAGCTGTTTGTATCCCAGGAGATCAGAAAATATGTCAATACATCCGTATGTCATTACGTATGATAAAGGCTTGGCTAATTTTAAATTACGTCCACTTAATAGAATATGTATTTATATTATCAAATATCAAATATATGCTATCCTTGATTGCGATTATATCGTTAATTATGTGTATCAAGTTAATTCTATTAATTATTACACTATATTATAAATTATATAGTTTATAAATTAAATTAAATAAAAGTATGCTTGTAATATATATTTTATTTTTATTATTGATAATTAAGTAAAATAATTAATATGAGTTTGTTTAATAGTTATTAACTTTGATAGGAAACAATTTTCAACACGTGATTTAATATTTAATAATTGCTGACACAATATTTCAGAGATCTCTATATTATTAATAGATATATAATTTTGAACATCGTTTATCATATCATCATAACTTATTTGTTAATATAAATATATAGTACATAGTTTATTAATATTCTCAACTCTATATCATACATTTGAAGATATATACAATATCATACAATGAACCGATTTATCGATACATGTGGCTGTCGATACAAGTGGCTTTTACTGTATATATAAATATTTCGGGTCCCAAGTTATGGTCTTATAATTATCATACCATATAATCTATAAGATATATAAATTCTTTATTGTATTTCAAAAATTATGATAACTTTGTAAATGTTAGTTGGAGGCAGTGTTCCATAGGTTATTACCACCTATGGTAATAACCGGCAATAACCTGTCAGGTAAAAACAGGTTTTTGCCATAGTAAAAACCTAGTTATGTCTATAATATTATCTATATTATATTATACCTACTATTTTCTATATTATTTATAGATTTTATATGTATTAGATAATATACAATTAAAGTTAAAAATAAGGTTAAAAAATACTACATTAAAATCATAATTATAATTTTTTATATTTTTTCAAAAACAACCTTTATTAATTCTTATGTAGAGAACATTTTTTTAAATAAATGATATTATATTGAAATTTAAATAAATGAGTAAATAATTCAATAATATATTTATTTTTGTATTAGTAAAAGGTAATATTGTAAAAAAAAATATATATATATTAAACAATAGATCTAATAATATTTTCATTGAGAGATTATTTGAATATATTCATTATTTGATTTTATACCATGATATTTAATTAAATATATTTATAGATATTGTTAATTATATATATATATAACAGTGTTCATTCTAGAGCTACCCAGCTACCCAAATTGGGAAGTGCCCTAATTTTGTGGGTAGCTGCCCTAAATATATAATTATATGGATTAAGTTTAATTATTAAGTTATTATTAATATACTTGTAATATCATTAGTTAAATGTGTTATATCTATAATTAAAGGAATATATTATTTATTAAATGTCAGTTTTCCAATGAATATTTATAAAATGACGATTAAATGTGTTATTATTATATTATTATTAAGTATTAAAATAATGAAGAATTTATTATTTAATAAATGGCAGATTTTTAATAAATATTTGTAAAATGGCGATTAAATGTATTATTATTATTCTATTATTATTTAAGTATTAAAATAATGGAGAATATGAATAACTTCTGTCATAACATTAGGATAAATTCATTATTTTTCAAATAATGGCGAATATATACTATTTGCCCTTTGTAATATCCGTTTGATATTTTATATAAACAAACAATTTAGATTCAAATACAAATTAAATATGAAATATGATAATAAACTGCTTGATCTATATTTAGAATAATCTATTTTTAGATTGGGTAGCAAATTCACTACCCAAAATGAAAATTGGGTAGCAAACTTTAAATATTGGGTAGTGAATTTGCTACCAATTTATATTTATAATAATATATGAAAATTAATTCAATAATTATTTTTATTCCAATTCTTTTCTCCCAATATATATAAATCACGTGATTGTTTTATTTAAAATTGTAATTTTTATATATTTATTCAAAATCCTATTTTAAAACATAATATTAAAGTGATATTCGAGATATTAAAAACCATGAAAATATAAAAATAATGAAACATTTAATCACCAATATTATTAATAAGTTCACAGTTTTTTATATTCATAATAATTAAACTGTATACTTTTTAAATGTATTATAATCTAATTATTAAATTTAAAATTATTATTTTTATTATTACATTAATATTTAATAATATAATATTATATATTAATTATCATACTTATCATAATTATTATTCTTATATATAATATATAATGTTTAAAATATAATGTCATAAATTGCATGTAAAAAACGTACGTGTAACTGCAACTTCAAATGATTCATTCACAGCAAATTTGAAGTAACAGATTTTTAAGTGTTCACATCAATTCCGTGTTTTTTAGTTTGTCGTAAGGGTAGACATATATCGCCACCTATATTTAAATATGTACAAATAAAATCAATTGTAACAAATCTAATTGTTGGATATAGCTAAATTCAATGTATACATAGTAGTATTATATATTTCTTTAAATACATAAATACTACATACATTATATTTATTAATTTAATATTTGTAACTAATATAACAAGTACTATATTATTATATAATACATAAATCCTTATAATTATATCTAAACTTATGAAAGATATATAATTTAAATAAATATTTAATAAATTATTGAAATATATATTATATATTACTATTGTATAGTTGATATATATTATTAAAATATATATATAGTTGTATACCATCTTATATAACCTTTTTATAATATATATATATATATATATATATATATATATTTAATAAATAGTAATTCGATAAGTTATATGTAATAATAAACATTTGTTAATATACTTTATATATATATATATATATATATATTTAATAAATAGTATATTTAATATATATATATATATATATATATATATATATATATATATATATATATATATATATATATATATATTTAATAAATAGTTATTCTATAAGTTATATGTGATAATATACTTTATATATATATCAATTGGAATCAAGTAGAATTATAGCTGTTCTCTCTAATTCTGTGTGTTCATTCTAGCTGTTCTCTCTAATTCTGTGTGTTGTTACGTACAGAAAATAGGATTAATCCTATTTCAGAAAACGTTCAGAAAACGTGTAGTTCAACTTCAAATAAATAGGAATGTGACTCATAACTTCAAATTTGTCGTGAATGAATCATTTGAAGTTGCAGTTACACGTACGTTTTTTAAAACGGAATTGATGTGAACACCCTATTATACTACTTATTAGTTATTATATATATTGAATTTAAAATCAACCGTTGTACGGAGTACGTACTGCATGTTGATACATGAGCATGACATATTTTATATTGATTTTATTATGATAAAATTGGTATCACTGGAAAGCTTATTAAATTATATAATACAATTCATATTATGTTTTTTTTAATTTGTATTTAAACAAAAGATATTAACAAAAATGTGTAAACAAATTATTACATTTTAATAATCAATACAATAATAATAGGATCATAACAAGAATTCGACAGCAAGGACATGAACACATACTTGCGGGAGTTATATTTATATTGCGGGAGTTGAAATATTCAAATAAATATACATACGCGTGAAAGTAGATCCGAATGAAAGTAGATCCTAGCATATAGTAATTATATATAAATGTATGTGTGTGATAAAAATAAATCTAGCCCCAGCTAGATTCGAACTCGGGACTTTCTGCTTAGCGCATCATTTATAGCACTGAGCCACAACCCATGTTATATATTATGTTATTCATTTTCCTATTTAAAAAACATTTATATATATATATATATTATAAATAAATAATTTAAAAAAAAATTACAATTACAATTATTACTATCAGAAATTACTCGATTATAATTCGAATATATTACGTACGCATGAGATCGATATAGTTTTAGAATTTCCATTTAATTTCAAGTAGAATCAATATATTATATATATATAATACTATACGTCATAAATATGCTATCCGTTATAGTAACTGTACAATGAAGTATTTGTTAATAAATTTGATTTTTAATTAAATTTAAATTATTAAATGGACATTCTAAAACTATATCGATCTCATTCGTACGTAACATATTCGAATTATAATCGAGTAATTTCTGATAGTAATAATTTAAATTTAATTAAAAATCAAATTTATTAACAAATACTTCATTGTACATTTACTATAACGGATAGCATATTTATGACGTATAGTATTATACATATATAATATATTGATTCTACTTGAAATTAAATGGACATTCTAAAACTATATCGATCTCATTCGTACGTAACATATTCGAATTATAATCGAGTAATTTCTGATAGTAATAATTTAAATTTAGTTTTAAAAAAATTATTTATGTATAATATATATATATATTATATATATATATATATATATATATATACATATATATATATATATATATATATATTATATATATATATATATATATATATATATATATATTATATACATGTATGCGTATTATATCTGAATAATCGCGTATGAATATAAATTATATTGCAAATCATTTAAATGCATAACTCATCACTGAATGTAACGAGCCTATAGCAAACTATGTTGCGCGCGCGCGCAGTATATTTAAAGTTCATGTCCTTGCATTGCAGTGTTGCTGTTGGATTCTTGTGATCATCCTAATAATATACATTCTAATTAATTTTTTATATTATGAAATTAAAATATCTTATATAAATTATATATAATAATGTGTACTAGTATGATATAATAATATTAATATAGATATAGGTATTTTTGTATATTTTTATCTACATATAAGTATTTTTAAGTATTTATAAGTAGGATATGTTATATGATATATTATATATCGTTAATTGTATATATATAATATATAATTAATGAAAATAATTACTATATATATTATATATTTAGTATCTTATAATTTGTATTATATAGAAACTTATTTATTTATATATTCCTGTAAATACATTTCCAAGCAAATAACTAATCCTGTATACTTAACATAATAGTATACAGGTGTTTCTCGCTAAATATATCATTATGCTTATAATAATCATTATAATAATATGAAAGTTTAAATTATAAATATACTATTCGATTGATTAGTAATATTACCAATACATTTATATAAAAAAATAAGTGTAGGATATATATATAAGTTTGATAGAGTTACTATTACATTATTATAATAAATATATAATTATATATATGATATTACAATAATCATAATATTATAACTTATCGAGAACCAAATTACTTATATATCAAACTACTCGAACATCTAATTTTAAAAATATAACTTCTCGACTACCTAATTTTCAATATAACATATCAACCATCTAATTTCCAATATTATAAGATCTCGACTACATAATTTTCAATATTAAGACATATCGACAACATAATTTTCAATATTATAAGATCTCGACTACCTAATTTTCAATATTATAACATATCGACAACATAATTTTCAATATTATAATATCCTGACTACCTAATTTTCAATATTATAACATATCGAAAAATAATTTCAATATTATAAGATCTCGACTACCTAATTTTCAATATTATAACATATCGACAACATAATTTTCAATATTATAAGATCTCGACTACCTAATTTTCAATATTATAACATATCGAAAAATAATTTTCAATATTATAAGATCTCGACTACCTAATTTTCAATATTATAACATATCGACAACATACATTTCAATATTATAGCATATCGACAACATAATTTTCAATATTATAACATATCGACAACATAATTTTCAATATTATAATATCTCAACAACATAATTTTCAATATTATAAGATCTCGACTACCTAATTTTCAATATTATAACATATCAACAACATAATTTTCAATATTATAAGATCTCGACAACATAATTTTCAATATTATAAGATCTCGACAACATAATTTTCAATATTATAAATGCTCGAATTTCAAATTTTTAATATCTGAATATCTCATGAATCAAATGTTGAGAGATTGAATATAAAAAGAATTATTTGATATTTGTAAATCATTTAATTGTAAACGAATAATAAGTAATCGAATCGAATACTTATTTGCTATTTATTTACATCTCTAATTCAAAAAGTCTCCTAAGTAGCTTTTGTAAGTAACAATTGTTACAGGTTTAAATTGCCTCAGGGTATAAGTGTCCATCTAATATATTACTTATCATAAATGAATTTATAAATAGATGGCGAAATTACCCATATATGTCATCCTACATTTTACTTAGTAAAATATATTTAAATGCCCTATAATAATTTTTTTTTGGTAGTTGCCCTGAAACCTAGAATGAACACTGATATATAAATACTGAATAGAATTTTATTTTTATGTATATGAAATTAAATATAGTTAAAAAAACTTTTTTACAATACTGTGTAACTATTTAGTAATATTTTCATTGTGACATTTTATGAATATATAGCACAGTATGATTTTATTTTATTTATAAAATATATCCAATTACATCAACTTGTTAATTTTACAATATGAATAAAGGTGGCAGACCTCAAAATCTAGTATGGATTTTTTTAAATAAATTTACTATTAATGGCATAATTAAAGAAGAGTGATAAAATTTTCAAATAAAACTACTAGATTAATTAGTTATAACATTTTTATATAAATGAATCAATATTACTTTAAATTTCAATATACATTTTTTTGATAAAGTTATTATATTTTATGAGTATTAGGTTTTTCCCAGTTTTTACTGGTTATTACCAGTTTTTACTATAAATTAACATAGTAGATATAGGTTTTTGTATTTTTGCCAGGTAAAAACAGGTTTTTACCAAAAATAATGGAGCCCTGGTTGTAGGTTAAGCAATGTTAATATTTATCTGTGTTCATACAAAAAGATGGGCCCAATTTATATATCCAGATATCACCTGCCTAAATTTGTTGAACGTATTATATATATTGGGAATGTTTTGAAACATAATATTAATATCTTATTGATTATTCTATTTTAATTCTAGTTCTCTTACATTATTACGATTTAAAACCCAATTTAAATGTATTAACTCATTAATTCACATGTATAATTTAAAAAATAGTAACCTGATATATAATAGAAAATATAAGCCAATGTAATGATATTATTTTTGTTTTGATAAAATAATTTGTAATATTAATATTTAAACTATTTTATAACTTAATGTTTACTCGGGTTATAAATTTTGTATGTATCATAGTTATATTATTAATATTTTATGTACATAATATTTTATAAACATGAATTAATATAATAAAATAAAATGTAAACTTGATTTTCTCAATTATTCTTATATTAATAATTTAAATTTTTAAATCTCTTATTATTTCTTACTTAAAAAAATGTTAATTTCAAGAATAATAAATGTATAGTGATTATAAAATATTAGCATATTTTTCAATAAAGTTAAATGTCATTTCATAACTTAATTAATATATAACTTAATTATGTTATATATAAATGTATATATGTACACAAATTCTAAAATTGTATTAATACATAACTACCTGTGTGGCTAAGGTGTCAGACACACAAGCAGTAGGACACGGGTTCGACCCTCGTCCGGACCATTAATTAATTTTATAAAATGGGTCTTAAAATATTATTTAGAAGTGATCTTATATAATTGTGTATAAATAAATGATCGGCACTCGTTAATACCATGGATGCCTTAACATGAGAGCAGCTTCGAAGGGATATTAGAGCCATATATGGTTATAAGTGAAAACTTCATCTAAGTTCCTGGATGGGATGAAAGGACTCCACCAAACAAACAAAAATAACAAAAAATAACATCAATTAAAAAGTAGTATGATATTAATTATAATCTTGGAAAATTGTATAGACTACCAACTTTGCTATTTATTTACATTGGCATGCGTAAAAGAATATAGTGCTATTAATTAAATTATTGTTAATAGTAAATACCTAAATAATGATTTATCACAGTCTAATGTTGTACTTTGTCTATTATAGCAGGAAATGGACCAAATATGCCTTCTCAGCCACCTACTCCAGTTTCAGTTCCCAATTCTGCAAATAATGGCCAAATTATATTCCCCAATCAGGTACGACTACTGCAGTTGATAAAACACACACTATTAGCATGTTCTATTGATATTCATTATTATTGATATAGTATTATATTTATTTAATTAAACACATATATAAGATTAATTTCATATGGAAATATTATATATTAAAGTTACTAATTTATCAATTATAATAATTAAATATTAGTGTGCATTATAAATTCATTTAATATTATAATTTTGATTTTTGAAATTGTGTTACATTAATAACTTATTCTTGTGTATGATTGTACAGATTTCCGCGAATGGAGTGCCTACTCCTACATCCCCTCATAACATGTATGCATCGATGTATCCCCAAAGTCAGGGATACGTACTAAATCAACAAATGCAATCCAATTTAATACAGCAGATGAATCAGCCAGTTTGTATTTCATAAATATTCGTCTATATTTGCCCGTGTGTTCGTAATTCTTCCTTATTTCGATTAAACTAACTCGGATTGCGTAAAATCCAGTCATTTATATTGTAGCTATGTTATATATGGTTTTATCACCTATACTAATAACGTTGTAAGATCAGATTTTGACATGGTAAAAACTAGCGTTGTCATTCGGACCCGGACTTCGGACTTTAGGTCATTGATACCGGACTGATACAGTATAATTTATGATATATCGGACTCGGACCGGACTTTAATATTTAACTCGGACTATTTCGGACTTTAAATATTAGATTCGGACTATTTCGGACTTTAAATATTAGATTCGTATTATATCGGATTTTTATTATTGGATATCTAAAAACATTCCAATGTTTACCTTTTGGGATTATATTTATTCGCGCCATTTTCAACCAACATAGCGGTTCTGTGTATGTATCCGCGACACTATTACTCAGCTTAGCGTCCCTTTGTGTGAATAGGAGTCACTGTCAATCAAACTACCCCCCTTTGTATGATCAGCGACACTGTTACTAAATATAGCGTCACTTTGTGTGAATAGGCGCCAATGTCAAGTAAACTACCCCGCCCTTCGTATGTATCCGCGACACTTTTAATCCACATTGCATCATTTTTAAATTATCCGTGCAACCATCAACATCATTATTTTAAATTTGTTTATTCATTTTAAATATTGTATACAAATTTAAGAGATGATTCATATCGAAGAATATCTAAAATCCAGTACTAAAATTATAGATATTAAAACCTGATATTTTTTTCAACTATTTGATACTCACAAATATCTCCAAGATCCGTACCAATTTACATCACTATACGATACTTATGCTGCTGTCAAACGATGCGTATACAATTATCAAACGATACTGATAGTGACATTTATGTCAAACAATACTGAGACTTCTGTCAAATGATACTGATACTGATACTGATACAGCTGTCAACTGATACTGATACTGATACTGATACAGCTGTCAAACGATACTGATACGATACTGATACAGCTGTCGAATGATACTGATACGATACTGATACAGTTTCGAACGATACTGATACGATACTGATACAGCTGTTGAATGATACTGATACGATACTGAGACTTACTTTTTAGAAAATTTGACAACACTAGTAAAAACCTATATTAAAGTCTAAATTATGACACCTAATATTATATACAGAATTAAATCTAATGTAGTCTATATAATTTAAAAATAAATATCATTTATAGATTTTTTATTCGATAGATAATATATATATATAAAACTATACAATACTACAACCATAATTATAGAAATTTAATATTTCTCATATGTTAATACATTAATTAATTTTGAATATATAAACATTTTTTTAATAAATAATATTTGTATTCAATTAAAATATATATTTAATAAAAGATTATATTGGATATAACTAGTAGTATTTTTTTTCAATAAGCAATATATATATTATACATGATGAGAAACATTTATTATTTGTATTTAGTTTATATTATTTTATTTAAATAATCATTTTTTTGGTGCTTACCAACCGTGGCATTACATGGAATTTGTGTACGTTGTAGCCTACAACTTGTAGGAGGCGTGTTTATGTTTATAGGATAATGATTGACAGGTGATTGCATATTCTCGACACAGACACATTAATTGATTATATGACCATAGTAATATATATATTAAATTTAATTGAATAGAATTAAATCGCTAATTGATTTTATTAATATACGTATATATATATATATAAATCTATTATATAAATACATTGCCTATACATAGATACTATATCTATATGTATATCTATGGTTATATAATCAATTAGTAAATATATCACCATATTGTATATATCACTACGCCTTTACATACGCCCATTTATAAATTATAACGTAAATTTACCTTATTAAAATTAGAATACTGCTACAGTTGGTAGTAACCGTTTTTTTAATGTAAACCTATTTGAAATATTTATTCAGATTTCAATAATATATATTATTTAATAAACAACATTTATCTTTATAAATTAAAAATGAATAATGGCTAATAACATTTAAATATATAGAAAAAATCCTATAATTATTATATAATATTGTTAAGTTTTATATTATCTATATAATATAAAAAATTCATGGATGATATTTATTTATAAATTATTAATTACAAACTATTAATTTAGCATTATTTTGTCTATTATTTATCTAAATACATTAATATAGGATATATACAATACTACATTTATTATAATAAAATACAATTATAAACCAATACTATTTATAGAGAATTAGTTTTTACCATATTTTAACATGGACAAGACAAGTTTTTGCCTGGTAGAAACAGGTTTTCACCAACAATATGTAAACCTTATACTAGTGAGTGAATTTGATTTTATAATACATAAATGATTTCATTTATTTAAAAAAAATATATTTTTATATAGAGATAATTGCACAATGGAATAATTATCATTAGTTGACATAATAATTAAATTAGTTTTAAATAAAATAAATTGACTACTATTGTAATAATTACAACATTTCTAACTAATATATTAAATACAAGTATAATTGTATAATATATGGATGTATATATATTTATATAGTTTTTCGAACCTAGCAAAGTTAGTAAATGGCTCGAACGAACTGCGCTGGTCACATGTCTCCATCGAGTTTATTTTCTTTGATATTTTATATATTTCTCTACATTCTAACAAATTTAAATCAAATTTTATAAAATGGATACACTAATTATTATTATAGTAGAGGATAATTAAACAATCGCTTATATGTATAACTTGTTTATAAATATACTAAGCATTGCAATTTTGTTTATAATAAATATTATAATATTATATTAATTAAATATCTATAAAAATTACTTTTGAACTAAAATATTTTAAATTCAAATTTAATGGACGATATTATAATAACGTTATTAAAAAAATATCTTATTTAATTTTAAAATATAATTAATACTATTATAAATAAAAATATAGTCACATTTTCGACAATATAATCACATAAACTAGTTTGAAAATCAAGTATGATACAAAAATCTAATTTTACAATCAATTGCGACAAAGAGTGAAAATCTAATCCGATAAACAAATTTTACAATCAATTACGAGAATTTGTTCGGCTGTGTCTCAGATTATAACTCTTCGGCGCAACAAACTGCTACCACATAATGTAGACAAACTTGTTTTCTTGTAATAACCTTGAATGAAAAGATTTTTTTTATTATCTTTATTTTCTTTCAAAACTACATTTAATTTGAATAATTGGCTTATAATATGTTAAAAAACATATTTTGTAATGTTTTTCGAAGCGACTATTTAGAATGTTTCAGATGTTTGAAACATAAATTCTGGATGTTTCGAAGCTACAATTTTTAACTCATTTTAGACCACTAATATATATATATATATTTTTTGATTTTACCTGTTATCTATATAAATGTATTCTAGTTGACTTATAATAATTCATTATTTATATTTTGTAAACTATATAATATAGTATTCTATACAGTTATTTCTGTTTAATGTGGCTTTTAATTGTTATACTATATATATATATATATATATATATATATATATATATATGTGTGTGTAAATATAATACAACACCTAATACAGTAGTAACCCAGTAGTAACCCAGTTTCATTGATCTCTTATAATTAAATACCACCATCCCATAGCACATGCAACTGTTTCAGATGCCATCCATGCAATCCATGGCTTTTGTGCCACCCCCTACACAGCCACCCCCACCGCCCCCTGGAGGTCAACCCCCGCAACAAGGACCCACTCCCCCCATAATCAATCATCCCCCTCCCATGGGTCAAAATCAGATGAATCCGCAATTCGCTGGACCTTCAATGCAAGCAAGTTTATAATAGTTTCTAGTGTTTCATACAGTTGTCATTTTTGAAATATTTATAAATCTCAAACTTTAATAGTTATAATCTTAAATAATCCAAAATATAATTTTTATATTATAAATATTAATGTGATTTATATCGATTATATCAATGTTTATTCATTATTTAATATTTTTAATTATTAATAAATTGTAGAAAAGAACATTATATATTAACTATTATTTATTTTACAGTGCATTCAATGAATATGTTTCAAGGCAACAATTCACAACCTCCCCCGCCTCCACCACCATCCCAAGGACAACAACAACAGCAGCAACAACAACAACAACAGCAACAACAACAACAACAATAGTAAAAATAATAAATTTCATAGTTTTTATCAATTATTACCAGGCTGACATTTCAACAATATTTTGTATTCAACAGTGCTGTGAGAACAATGTTATACGAATTGATTTGCTCAAATGTCCACCTAATCGCATTCTTTTGTTACACCACGAATCTTGTGATTAGGAAATTCTCTTTAATAAATGAAATAATAATAATAACAATATATTCAATTAAAATATTAGACGATCAATAACCAAAAGTCTTGATTCTGTAGTATTTACATTACTTGATTAAATTTACATTATTATTGACTGAATAACAAAGTTGTTGTTAATAATTTTTTTAAATTTATGTAAATTTGAAATATATAAAAATGTAAATATAAAGCATTAAAATGTAATTTCAAAAAAGCATCATGTCGTCTATGTTATGTTTTGTAAGAGTCTCCCATTGAAAGTCTCAGCTCAGTATCATTTACATCGCCAATAACTATTATGTTAACCTAAATATAGTATAATAATATGGTTTGTATGCCAAGTAGTATAAAATTAAGAAATTGTGGGCGACTTTTACAATTCAGTCAACTTGTATTTGTCAATAATCTATTGAATTCACAATAGATGAATATATATATTAAAAATATCACTATATATATTAAAATTATTAGCTATTACATAAATGTAAAGATAACATTAAGTGAATCTATAATTGCAATAGTGGTAAAGATAGATAATGTATCTGTAATGTTAAGGATAAGTTTTATTACATTTATGTATAATTATTTTAAATATATATATAATATAAAGTAACAAGAAGGTTGATTTTCTATATAATATAATTTATATATGCTTTTATGTCTCATTGGATGTAATAATTGCTATAAGAAACAGCAATATATCAAAACTATATATATATATATAAATATATATAATAATGACTTGTGTAAAGTTATTATCTATGTATTCAATTAATGTTATCTGTAAAGTTATATAATAACACTTGCTGGTAATATATGTATAGTCTATTGTGAATGTGCGCACATTGTACGGCGTCGGACCACCCTAGTAATATGTAATAAATTATCAAATATTTTATAATTATGAATATGTTAAATATAAATAACTAGGATTCTTATTAACATTTTGTGAAACTTTTATTTTACTCGAATGATTATATATCATAATATATTTTACTACACAAAAAGGGTTTACTTTATATGACCTACATAGACTATCTCATATATATCTATATCTATATATATATATATATATATATTTTCATGTGAATTGCAACATGGTCAAGGAATACACATCAAACACTCGTTTTTAATCTATTGATATAAATATGTAAGATACATTATATATATATATATATAATTAATATAGTAAGAAATCTTTCATTACTAACCAATGTTATAATTAAAATCATATTTTTAATAACTTATTTATAAATTCAAATTAAAAAAAATATTTTTCAAATAAATACATATCTGATATCAGTGAACTATAATTAAATATACCACTGAGAAATATCTATTGTGAGTAAAAATAGTTTCCATTGAAGAGATTTCAGGTGAATACCGATATACACTGTTTTGTACATCTACCTCTGGGTGGTATCCATCGCGGTGGTGGAATCGGACAACATTATAACACAAATATCAAACAACAAAGACCCACAATAAATATATTCCATACATGCATTTTCCACCTCACTAACTCACAGACCATTACATTTATCACCATATATAGACCACCACCTCTATCAGTGGATGCATCCCTCACTTTATTGACGAATTGAATGAACTATAGTTACTCATAATAACGAATATACAATATAATTTTAGGTGATTTTAACATTCCAATTCCTCTTCATCTCACTATTCTAAACGAATACCAGTAAACTCGGACCAGGTAAACTCGACCACTTTTGAGGTAAACTCGGACCACTTTTAAAGTAAACTCGGACCACTTTTTAAAAACATAAAGTAAACTCGGACCACTTATTAAAATAACTATATTTTGTATATTTCTATAATATACATTTCTGAAATATACAAAATATAGTTATTTTAATAAGTGGTCCGAGTTTACTTTATGTTTTTAAAAAGTGGTCCGAGTTTACTTTAAAAGTGGTCCGAGTTTACCTCAAAAGTGGTCCGAGTTTACTGGTACTCTTCTAAACTATAGTTGAGTATACTCAATCATACTATAAACGTTCATAACTCTACATTACATTTTACATCATGTACCCACTCATCGGGCAATATTATTAATCTGATCGAAACACAACATGAATTTGTCATTGAACAGACTTATCATAGATATAACACCATTAATATCACTGATATGACATGAATGATTTCACTGACCACCTAAATACTTCCGATTACTCTACTGATATAACCAACCTTGATACAGATATTACAACCTTGATTATACAAACAAGCACCCATTACAACAATAATTATCACTAAACGTAATAATATAAAATGGTACAACCCATCGATATAAAGAAAATACTTTCTTTATATCGATGGGTTCAACTCCTAACTTTCCTTATTCAAACTTAAACTCAGATCCGCTGAAAAAATAGAGAAAGTTCAGAAGTCATGACAACTTAATTTATTTCAGACAACAATCCAGTGAATATAGATTTATGATAAACAATTCCTTAATGTAAAACTTTATTATTAAATTGTTACAATTAAAGCTGTTGGAAACTACACAAACATTTTCCAGATATCAAATTCTCTATAGACCGAGTATACTCGGTCGTATAACCCCAGTATTCTTTAATACAGATCCCTATCCTTCTTAAGGATTAGGTAATTACCTATAATCTTAGATATACACATAAAAAACAAGGTATACCTTTTATGTATAGGATATAATACCTACATATAATAATAATCAACTCACTTCCTCCTCTAACGCTTCGACCACTAAAAACATCTAAATACAAATTAGATTCCTTTAACAATCCCAACTGTAACAATACTCGATGTTTCTTCAAACCGTAAAGTCATCATGTAAACTTGGTACAATACCGATACAACTATAGTGTGTGTAGTATACTACAACTATAGTTTAAGTGGATATATCCACTTAACTTACTCAACACTATAACAACATAATATACAGTTCTCTTATAGATAGGTATTGTCCCCTCCTCAATGAGACTGACACACGTTACTCGTATACTAAAGAAGTCATTATTAGACAAATCAGACCGACCAAATTGCCGACCTATATTAAACTTATCGTGTAAAAACTCTAGAAAGAGTAGAGGGCTCTAAATTGTAAACTACTTAGATACATACTTAGTTGGTTAGTCTCGTGACCGTGTCATTGTAGGGGGGGGCACACGATAATGACGAACATAACTTCCTCCACTCTTCACGATCAGTAGTCTTATTTAGGAGTTATCGCAAGGGGAGATTATACCAGTACAATATGTCATTCATCCAGTTTATCTTGGTGATTGTAGAGGTATTCGCAGTATTCAGTCCAGCTGTGTAGTCGTGATAAATCATCAACGATAGTCGCACCATATTTATCTTCGATTATTGAAGTTGGTTTAGATTTAGTGTGAGTTATAGACTTTATTGTATTGTAAGCTCTTTTACAATGAACTCTCCATCAAAGGTCATTGCCGATTTGTCTGCATTGTGATTTAAGCCATTATTCTTTTGCCAATTTTATACTCGTTCTGACTTTTTTGTGTATGACCCTGTATCTTTCTGCTTATGTATCTTACGGAATGTAAATACAGATTAGTTGTCACATCATATCAGATAATCTTACTCGTGTATTCATTTTATTATATTAACGACTTCGTTTGTTATTATAGTTATTTTTCTGGAGTCCATTCATCCCATCCAGGAATTAGATGAAGTTTTCATTTATAACCATATGGTATAATATCCCTTCGAAGCCGATATCGTGTTAATTCATCCGTGGTTTTAACGAGATACTATAATTTATTTTTACATAATTATATAAGATCATTTATAAATATTCTTCCTACCTCAATAGTAGAAATAGCTATGATACTCTAATATATACAAGATCAATGGTTAGATCGCCAGTTGGAGATACATACACAATACTTCGAGATAACTACTGGTTTATTACAAGGAGACACACTTGCACCTTTCCTTTTTATAATATTGTCTAGACTATGTCTTGAGAAAATCACTAGATGATAACAAACATCTCGGTCTCACCTTAAAAAACGAATTAGCAGTCGAAATCCTGCAATACACATAACTAACATTGACTATGCTGATGATTTAGCCATTACGTCAGACAACGATAAAGATGAACATACATTGCTACATAAAATCGAAGAAGTCGCGGCTGAAATAGGATTACGTGTAAACTCTGACAAAACGAAATATATTTCTCTGAACCATACACATAATAACGGTATAAAAAGTCTAAAGGATAAGAATATCAAACAAGTACATGATTTCAATTGAAATCATGTAAGATAGTTAACTATCTTGGAAGCTATGCCGCATCTACTAATCATGACGCCAATGTAAGGATAGGTCACGTATGGGCCGCACTAAACTATATGATATAAATATGGAAATCTAATCTCTCTGCAAAGTTGAATACAATTTCTTTACGGCCACAGTCGAATCCATCCTTGTAAATGGTTCCATCACATGGACATTAACATATTATTTAGAGAAAAATATTGGTGGAGCATATACAAGAATGCTACGTGCTGCCTTAAGGGGACGCGATACCATTGATTTTTTCGAAAAAAAATTGAATTTCAAATTTTGTATTAATGTAAAATTGTAATACTTCACATATTATCTTTTATGTGGTGTTTACATTATATTCATTACATTATTCATTTTGTTCATATTATATTATTTTTACCTGTATATTCATATTGTTTATATTCATATATTATATTTGAAACTTGATTTACTCAGAATAATTATTTGTGACCAATCATGCTGACATAACTGGTATTAACTTTTGTACAATTGAATATTTTTTCTTAATTTTTTCAATATAACGATAAAACCTGTAAGATTAAAGTAATTAGTCAAAATTAAACAATATTTATTTAAAAAATTTTAATTAGCAATTTAGTTGGAAAATTAACATTTTTTATCAGATATTTTAATTACTTTTTTTAGAAACGTATAACATAAAAATGTGTAAATATCTATCAATTTCAACATATAATATAAAAATATGGAATATTATTAATAGATTAAAAAATATAAAAAAGTGAATATTTTTTGAGTTAATAGATTTTTAAAAATAGCATTTTTTCGTATCTTTTACATGTAAACCAAACGATGGTATCGCGTCTCCTTAAATAAAATATAGCAATATCATACGTTTAATATTGAATTATATGTAAATATCCCAAAGAGAACGATTACAATTAGAGAATATAGGATGCGTTACTCTGGACATTGTTGACGAAGCAGAGAAGGTATATTAAGAAGGGATGTCGTTGATACATCTATACATATATATTTAAAAAAGTTTATTTTAAATATATATATATATATATATATATATATATATACCTTACCTTACCAGGTCGATCTTGCTCGGCATAACATGACACGTTTTCTCCATTCATCTCTGTCTCCCATCGCCGTCTTCAGTTCATCTGTAGTGCATCCGCTGTCGTCTCTAAGTTGTGCAGTATACACCTTCTACGGCCGTCCAGGTTTTCGTTGCCCATGTAGAGGTACCCATAGAAGCACTTCGCTGATCATTTATTAATAATCACAAATTCCTCCACTTTTTATTAATTTACATATTATTCTTTTCTCTCCAAACATTTTAAACTTTGGTGTTCTTTCGACTATAATCTATTCTTCTTCACACATATTTATGTTTCAAATCAAAGCGGCAAATATCATCTTTTTATGATACGTCGTTTTAAAAATGTGTTAAATCGCTCTCTCACCAATGCCTACTTATTAACTATTTATATATTTCTGGTTTATATACTACTCTTCTTTTCTATCAACTACCTGCTTGACTACTTTATCCTCTAAATAACACAATGCGTTATTGCGTTCATTTAGTATTTTATATACGTCGTATTAATGACAATTTCTATACTGACTATCATACTAGCTTACTGCTTCCCAAGTGATAGGAGAATTAATCTTCTACCTTACTGCCAATAATATACTTGATCCTCAGCAAAGCGCCTTCAGAAAACTACACAGTACATGAACGAAAATACTCTCACTACTCGACAACCGACTGAACTCCCTCGACCACTACCTCCCAACCCAACTACTGATACTAGACCTCTCTTCAGCAATTAACACCATTAATCTAGACTTACTTATCTACAGATTAGAACTTGTTGAATTTGAAAATAGTGTATTACACTAGTTTTTAAATTATATCACTAATAGAACCTACCGTACCAACATTAACAAGAAAAAATCTCACTAAAGAAAAGTAATCATTGGAGTACCTCAATATTATCCTTCTCTCCTATACTCTTCTGTATTTAACTATTCCTCTTTAGAAAACTCATTGAATCCTTTATTTCCATAAAATACAATATTTATGCAGATCTGCATATCCTAGAAGATATTGAAATTCACGCCGATTGTCATCAATCATCAAATAGTCACCTTCAATCCTGCCTCATTACTATCAATAACTGGATCACTGACAACTATTTACTACTTAACCCCAATAAGAATTATGCATTTGTCATCTCCGAACTCCCTTCTCACTATAATATTCCCACACATGTACCTAGGTCATACCCTACTCCCTGCTTCTACTACAACAACATATATAGGCATCCGTATTAATAAAAAATTATCATTTTAAAAACATATATCAACCTTAAAAGCCTTCACTTTCCACGATTTATACAATATAAACAAAATCGTCCTAACATCATAACACCCACCGAACTAACTATTACCCAGACTTTAATTCTGTTTCGACTACACTACTGCATACCTATACTACTTTCGTCTCAACATAAATACTTTAAAACCATCAACTGCTTAACTAACAAACCACTTAGACTAATCTACTAACTACAATATTATTACACTACAAGTATAACTGATCTTTGTTTTATCTGTATCAATTTCATGTATGTATAATTATCTTATACTAAGCTTGATGTTATCTATTAGGTATGCGAACTTTGGAAATTCTATTAGTATATTTGTCTCTAGGATTGGGATGTTCCTATATATAGGGTATACCCTGCATATATTCCGCAATAATTATAGGTTTATTTATGTTTATTCACTTTATATATATTTAAATTAATCTATAACCTTCACACTTCAGCGTGCTCACATCTGTGGTTTTAAATCTAAAATACAATAAACTAATTGAATATAAATAATCAAAAAAAAATACTATACAAAATATAATATATATAAATTATTTTTATTGATGTCAAAGTTTGCCTATTTCTGTTTATATCCGTAATGTTTTTTATTTATTGAACTATATAGTTAACTATTATACTTAATCAATCAATGTTCCTGAACTTAACCTAATTAGGTTACTGTGTATTGTACGAATTAATCTCTGGCAACAACTGAATAACCAAGGTCTTATTTTGAAGCTATATGGATAACAAAGAAAGAAAACTAGAAAACAAATACCAAATGAAAAAATAATGACATTAAACTATTCCAATAAACTATATAAATATGTATATGCTAACATATATATATATATATATATATATATATATATATATATATATATATATATGATATTCTATTGAATAGTTATAATACAATATATTATATAAATAGTGGGTTTACTTGATTACTATAACTATTATTAGTATTTATTTCATCATATTTATTATGTTGTAAATATCAATCATTTTTTCAATGATTATTTATTTTGTCTATACAATACATACTTATTCGATACCCGAAACAATGACCTTAATGACTCGTTATTATTAGATCTCTCTAGAGACAGAACAAATGTCAACCGAGTACACTATAAATCAACATTAACTCATCTCACTTCATCTCACCGGATACCTTCATCACCGGCATCGTAATCATGTCCTAGATAAAATGGACTGGTACATAAACTATTCTTCAGTACTTCCGGTAACCTATCTAATCGCGTTGAGTAAGATCACACGTATACACGCATGTATATATGTAGCTATTTATACAGATGTATTACAACATAATACACATGATGAAATAACTACTAATAGTTTGTATAGTAATCAAGTAAACCAGATATTTATATAATATATTGTATTGTAACTATTCAATATAATCTCATATATATATACTAGCTGTACCCGACCCGGCGTTGTTCGGTTATTGATTATTTTCCTATTATATATTATTTATTAATTATAGCTATTCAAGATTCTGCATTGATATATATATACAATAAAATAAATGTTAGCTAAAATACAAACAAATTATAGAAATATTTGTTTAATATTTAACAAATTAATGGAAATATATTAAAAAATACAAACAATATTTCAAATATTACCAAATATGTTTTAAAAAAACGTCTATAACCCAAACTTAAACCCAAACCGTACTCGACCCGGCGTTGCTCGGTTGTTGATTTTTTTTACATATCTATTTTTTATTAATTATAATTAATATATGATTATAGCTATTCCTGATTCTGCATTGCTAATCTTTAATTTATTACTAACTATTATTTATTAATTATAACTATATCTTATTCTTCATTTCTATATATACAATAAAATAAATGTTAGCTGACAAACAAACAAATGTAGAAAAATATTTTAATATTTAAAAAATTAGTGGAAAAATATATTAAAAAATAAAAAATATAACAAATATTATAAAATATGTTTTAAAAAAATGTCGAAAACTCAAACCTAAACCCAAACCAAAACAGTACCATACCGACATTTATCGGTTTTTGATTGTTTGCCTATTTATTATTTATTAATTATAATTAGGAATATCTCTATAGAGATATTCCTGATTCTACATTATATTTAAAATATTCCAAAATAAATTGAAAACCTAAACTCAAACCGTTCCAAATCGGCGTTGCTCGTTTTTTTTATTATTTGCCTATCTATCATTTATTAATTATAACTATTCCTGATTTGGAATTTATTGCAGTACCCAACTCTGCTTTACTCGTTGTTTTATAGTTTGCTTATCTATTATTTATTAATTATGGCTATTCATGATTCTGCCTTTCTATAATATACAATAATATAAATGTTTGCTAAAATACAAACAAATTTAGACAAATATTTGTTTCCAATATTACAATATATGAATTAAAAAAAAGTCGAAAACCCAAACTCAAATCGTGCCCTGCGTTGCTCGGTTTTTTATTATTTTAATATCTATTATTTATTAATTAAGGCTATTCCTGATTCTGCATTGCTAGTATACAACAAATATTTCAAAATATTACAAAATATATTGTTCTAAAAATATTAAAAAAAATATAATATTTATATCTTATAATATTTATATAATCATTATATAATTATAATCTTTTAATTATATCTTAAAATAATATTATTTCAACAATTAGTTGAAAAATATAAAAAATATTTCAAATAATATTTAAAAAAAATGTTGAAAAAATTGTTTACCAAATTTCAAAAAAAAATTTCAAAAAAATGATTACAAATATTTCAAAAAAATTGTTAAAAATATTTCAAAAAAATGTTAAAAAATATATCAAAAAAATATTTAAAATATTTCAATAAACAATTTCAAAAAAAAGATATACTAATAATAAAATAAGAAAATATAATTATAAGGGTGTATACTATTATATCGAATATTTATATTAATAATAATATTGTGCATAATAATAATAATTATGTACAACAAATAAATATAATAATAATATTTTAAAAGTGATATATTTGTAACAGAGTTTTTGAATAAAATTTGGTAGATTATTCCAGAAAATAGTTCCATAATATATATATATATATATATATATATATATATATATACACATTATTACATGTATAACTTATCAATACGTCTAGAATAATTCAACATTTCGTAAAATAACAATAGGACACTGTATTAACTCGTAAACAAAACATTGCATTGGAAATAGTTTTTTTGTAATCTTTTGCGAGATTATCTGCAATTAATTTAAGAAAAACTAAACATCAGGCTATTTATAGAATCATCATCAATACCGCGGCCATAATTTAAATTCAGCGGTGCTGGTTTATGTAGACGACATTATATAAAAAGTAAGTTCTTTATTTCGAAATAGTAAACCGATGTGAAATCATGAATTAACGCAGTGGAGCGGAACGACCAGGTCGTCGTAGCTCTAAATGTATAAAAGGCCGTCAAGCTGTTGCCATGCGCAACAAGAACACCGACACCAAAGTTAGTAGGTTAACGTAGTGTTATCGGGTTATCTTTATAAGTCCTTTGATATATTTAATAACCATATATATATATATATATAATAATAATAATAATAATAATAATAATAATAATAATATCAGAATTTAGGCATGACCAAGGTAATCGAAGAAGCGCAACGATTATCTACTCGTTTACCTTATATATACATATATATATATATATATATATATATATATATATATATATATATATATATATTAGCAGGCGATAGCATAGAAAAGATAATTATCTTCATCTGAAGCCTTTTAGAGGAAACAATGATATAATGAATTTAATAATTTATATATATATATGTATAAGCATATCGTTTTATAAATACACCTCCGCCCCTACCAGATGAGATATACCTCGGCTACTTTGATATGCCTGTGTGCGATAGTAATGTCGGTGCGATCGACCGTGACACTGTGCGGATACCCACTGATAAAGCCGCACTTCGGTAACGACCTCAGAGGTCATCCTAACGCTGACCTTGAGAATATCGTAGGGGGCGAGGAGGCGGTGCCGTTCTCGTATCCGTGGATGGCGAGGTGCGGTTATACTACCGGAGAGTGACTGCGTGTATGCGTTGACTAAGAAGTGTGTGTGTGCGTGTGTGTGTGCGTATGTGTTAGTGTGTGCGTGTGTGTGCGTGCGTGTTACCTGTTCAATGTTAAATCATTGGTGTACGCACTTTTATAGCAGTTATCGAGCGCGCCGTGTGAATTTACATACACGTCAGAGTGTTAGCGCTTATTTCGCACATTTATCATACTAATAATATCAGATTCAGTTGATAACCGAGATATGTTTCCTAATGTATTACATATTCTAAAATATAATGTGTTTGGTGAATCGAGATGTAATTTTAATTTAATGAGATAAAACATGAATAATAATATTTACTTTACTTGCAGCTAAATCTATAGATTTAGCTAGGTTATACCCCTTCACCATCTTTAGTATTATTACTATGTATACATATATTTAATGTAATAATAACTTATATTTTATATATTAACATAACTATTCTAGAAAATATATACGGATATATATACACCCAAACACACACATATATATAAACATTTATTCATCAGTATTTACAAAGATGGACGATTCGTATGCGGCGGTTCAATTATAGAAAAACAATGGATATTAACTGCAGCTCATTGGTTTGTATTATAATTTAAATATAAATTATATCTACATTATATCTACACGATTTCTATATTATATCTGCATTACATATATATTATATATATACATAATTACATATATATTATATATATACATAATTATATCTACATAATATCTTCATTACCTACATCTACACGATATATTCATTACATCTACATGATATCTGCATTACATCTACATAATATCTTCATTACATCTACATGATATCTGCATTACATCTACATGTAAACAGCGATGTTAGTCATTGTCATAATTTAGCGTAACACATTTTTATTTAATGAGATATCAGATTCATGGGATATATAAAAATATACTATATAAAATTCGAATATTAATGAATTGTTTAATTGTTTCTAACTGTTGCATACCTTGTGTGTAATATAATTATTAAATATAATAATAACGTGATTCTAATGATGAGTTTTACCGAGTTATACATCTATATATTTATATTTTAGATTATAAAGGTGTTTTCTAATTGCTATTATATAATTTATCTAATATATATATATATATATATATATATATTGTTCACAGATCTATAAGAATGGTTATAAATACATTAGATACACTACAGAAATTTAAAGTTATGTTATATTTGTTTATAAATGTTATAAGAGTAATCGACTAAAATGACATTTATATCAGATATTTATATATATATATATATATATATATATAATTGTATTTTCACTTTATAATGATTTATTAAATATATATTTTTTTCTATTCTTTTGCCGTTCTATATACAGTGGATTATTAATTGACATATTGTGCGATCGCAAATTTAAATATTGTTTACATTCTGGCGGTACTTCTCCGTATCTCTTTATTACTATTCGAGGTTCTCAGCGATACACACCCCTTCTACATACGTACACACACACGCACACACAAGCACGAACGTATACGCATACCACTAGTGTATCGCCTACGCTTACGCCTATACTCACACCTACAGTGTCTTCAGAGATAAGCTGACAGCATACCACGTGGTGATAGGGAGACATAACCTAACGAGTAAAGCTGGCGTCAAGTTCAGTATCGCTATGAGATTCAATCCTAATTATGACGAGTTAGAAATATATATATATATATATAAATTATATATATATATATATACAAATTATATATCTATAGAGCTACTAAGAGTATTCTGTTTAAATCGTTTATTTCAAATATAACTAGTAGTATTTCGTTACCGAATAGAACCAACATGCGAAACATTAAGGTAGCAGATTATAACGCTTATAGCATGAACTATAGCCGTCGACATAGCGCATAAATGATGTTGTTTTATGATAATGTTAATAATTAAATTACGCAAATCATATAATTCACTTTATCAACGAATACGATTTTCTCGTAATTCGTTAATAGTTCAACTTTATTATTATAATATCATGTTCCCATCGCAACTATTTACCTTGTAATGTATACATCTTTATTTAGATAATAGCTTAGATTTCGTGTTAATTATACATATACTCTACTGACCTATGTTATGCATGTCTGATTCAAATTAAAATAAATAAATAAATATACCTATATATATATTTATATATATATATATATATATATATATATATATATATATATGTTCATATATAACTAGTGAATTACGACGAAATGACATCGCCTTGCTGAAGCTGAACAAGAAGATGCGATTCACAGATCACGTACAACCGATCTGTTTACCCCATGGGGCGAGTAACACCCCTCAACACCTCGTTACCACCGGATGGGGCGCCACTATGGGTTATTACAGTGTTGACGTTATCTAAAGCCGACTCGTTACTTATGATGGGGCTTATACATGGGTTATTATGTAATGAGGGGAACCGCTATAGTGGTCATGATACATAGGCCACCTTTATAATATTCGAATATTATATATATACACACATATTTTCATATAATATACATATTGAATATTTAATTGAATATGGTTTATTGAGTAGAAATACAATATAATGCAGTATATACAATTTCTGCTCAAAGGAGAGTGCCAGAGATTATCTTGTAATCTATACTCACAACGAGGGTACCCTCCAATAATATAATAATACAATAATATGACAACGATAAAATTAAGAATATTATATATATATATATATATATATATATATATATATGTTCATCCAATTGACAAGTAGTGAACCATGACGAGCATATCAATCAAATACGATATCACGTAACTTAAACGCCCGCCACGCAGACGACAAACCGCACGTTCTGCACCAATTGAAACTCGAGAAAGTAGGCCATTCCGTGTGCGTAGATCGGTACAGCAGTGCGGATATACGCCGCACGAATGTGTGCGCTAACGGTAAAACTGACGATCACGGAATATGTGACGTTAGTACCAAGGCCCACATATACATATATATATATATATACACTTATATAATGTATATCAACAAATTAATAAATTAATTAACTATACTAGATAGCTATAGCTATAACACTGTTATAACTGTTATAACATCAATGAACGTTTAGCATAATGTACATCTAGTATTACATACATAACTACAATATGAATGTGTACTATACGATGTGTGTACTGCGCATGACAATAAAACCTTGACGCATGCGCAGGCTGACGACGGTGGTCCTCTGATGGCTCAAATAGGCGCCGATGACTCACCGGACAGCGTTAACGGCCTCTGGAAGATATACGGAGTGACCTCTTGGATGGGCATGTGCGCTATAGTCGACGCTCCCGGGGTATTCACCAAGGTCACCGAGTACCTTACGTGGATCTCGCACGTTACGACAAGTTAGTCACGTGTTAACTAGTCACGTGGTCTACGTATGAATGAATGACTTAATGCATGAATGAATGAATGAATGAATGTATGAATGAAAGAATGAATGAATGAATGAATGAATGTTTGTATGAATGACTGAATGAATGAATGAATGAATGAATTTATTTACCGAATATTGGCTATAATAATCGGAGGGATACCCAGAAGCTATATTTAGCTTATACTAATGATACCAATAGCTAAAACCTGCGTTCAACTATTGGAATATGTAACTATTTTTCTATTATATTCTAATTGTACTTTTCATAGGTATCATTATTATAATTATTTTTATGATGGTGTTACTAATCATTATTATTATCATTATATATCTTTAATTTGTTTATTGACAGTAATAATACCATCATCATTAGCATCATCGACATAATCATCAATTGTCATGATAAATCATATTGTTATTAACAGTGATACTAGTGATCAGCATAATATTTATAATATTATTTTCTTTTATTATTTTTTGTATCATCATTTATTGTATAAATACCATACATTATAAAGGTTCATCAAGTTAATTAATTAATAATAAACAAAATATATTCACAGATAATTGATAGTACATTCTAATATTCATTCAACGCGGAGAAATAAAGTGCTCAACAAAGATATTTTATCGTCATAATTGGAATTAATTGTATTGTTTAGTATCTATGTTATTTTATTATTTTATTATATTGTATTAAATTATATATTAATTTATATTATAATTATTATTGAAAATTAAATGTATGTATGCGTTTATACATATACATGGATACATAGATTAATATTTACTATTATAAAATGATATTAATAAAATCTAGTTTTATTTATAAACTTTTGTCGACATTTTTTTTGGATGGAGGGTTATATAAAATGTATCTAACATTATAAATAAATACGTGGCTGTGTCAGTCTGAGAGTTAATATGTAATATATCTTCCTGAGTACATTCTGGAACTTAATATAGAATTTATGTATGGTTGTATTCGATTTCATATAATTTTATTAGTAATTACTGATAGAGTAATACCTCTACGGTTTCCTGCTTCTTAAAAATTACCGGATTTGGGGAAAGAATCAATATTGCATTTTAGACATTACGATGGTATTTCATGATGTGTAAGTATTTTGTACAACATGTTAACGTTAGAGAATGGTGTTATCGCAGTTGAGGTTTCTGGTGCGATCCCATCGGGCTCTGCAGCTTAACCACCTATTAGCTTTTCCTTAACCTTGCTATATTCTTCATGTGTGAAAGGTACAGTTTTATAGCGAGGGTATTTAAACTGATTTTATTTATTTGTATATAACTTGTTAACTGTTCCTGCCCCTCGCATAATAGTTGCTTGAAGTGTTATTACCATTGGTTTTCACGATCCTCCTTGCTGCTAATCTGGATTTCCCTCTAATTGTGTTTCTCCGTCCGGTCACTGTGTTGATTAACTTCCATCTATATGCAGGTCTACTTTGCTCAGTGGATTGTTCAATATGTTTGAAGTTTGAATATAGAATTTCAGATTCAATGTTATAGTATTATTTTTTGTAGAAGTTGTTTACTTATAGAAACTTTTTCTTGTTAAATTATATGTGTTTAGAACGGAATATTCCTCATATGCTGTCTAAACGATGTTTCTTAGTTAGCTGATTATTCATTCTTGAGAGATTATATTTTTGAGTGGTTTTATTTTCAAATGTATTAATGAGGCTACTGGTTCTTCATTGGCTTTTATAAAGTGCTCATATACGTCTGTTTCAGTTGTGTACCTGGATTCTTGGTTAAGGTCGTTGTATATGCATTATACTGTTTTTTTTTTTATTATTTGCTAAATTTCTGTTTTACATTTGATCTTACGCTCAGACGTATGCTTGTTGTAACGATTCGATGATCTGATCTACTACTACTAAAGTTGCGTCAGCTTCACAATTTGTCAAACTGTTTTTACATTTGTTTCGGAAGAGTATGAAATCTGCCTACGTATTGGTACCATTCGTATCCGACATGTAGGTCCGTAGTTTCCCGAAACGTTTTGTGAAGTTAGTATTTATTACTTTCAAGTTTGCTTCTTCTGCGTAATCAATGATTCGTTTTCCATTGGTGTTTGTGTTGCTGTGATATGTTTATTTGTTGAAGTTGATTGCACGTAGTTGAGCGTTGATATGCGATTTTTATGATTATACTCTATAGAACTTCTATAGAACGTTATGATTCGATATTGTTAAAGTAGAAATTTATAGCTATTTGTATTGTACGGCGGTTAGGTTTCTCTCGCGTGGTGAATAGTGCATGATTATAGTTGTTTTGGTATTACCATTGAAATTCACGATAAATATTCTATTATTCCACTTTATTATTTCTGAAAGGGTGTTTTCAGCTTCGGTATCGATTAATATAGCAATTCCTCCTGCGGATGTGTTGTTAGTATTACGCCGTGTAGATGTGTTATAAGTGTTGAGTTATCGTGCTTTAATGTTGTCATCATGGCAGATTATGTGGTCAATAATTACAAGTATGTTTATATCATTATGTATTGTTAATTCAGTTAGTTATTTTCTTTTGTTTGGAAAATGGATTATTCTTACAGTCATAATTGCTATTTTTAGTTTCTGCTTTCAGTTAAGAATTCTGACGCTTTGATTTTTGTTCTCAAATTAGTCCTTTCCTACTTGACTTAAGGATAATCGTCATAAAGTCGTCTACTTGGGAACAAAACTCCAACTTCAGAATTTGTGGGTGTGATATAATCAGGGGATCTAACTTTAGAGTTGTTTGGTTGTAATTGTATTCGGTAGTGGTCGCAATTACTATTTAGTTTCACTTTAGTCTGACTTCTTGTGATAGATATTTGTGGTATTCTCGTAGCTATAAGTAATATTCTCAATAGAATATAGGTGATATCCTATGTGTGAGTCGTAAAAGTGCGCAAGAGTTTCTACCACGTAAAGGCGAAACTATTATATACCATATGTATAACATATCAACAAAAAACCGTATTTTCTTTCATAAATGATTGAACACCATTTATTGTTTAATAACAATTATATTTAGTTTACTTTAAATACATAATAGATTACTCATAATTATATATATATATATATATATATATATATGCTTTTTAATTACAATGCAATATTTGAGCTATACCCAATAACAACGTCACTAAAGCAAGCGAATATTAAGAAAATGGAATAAAAAACGTAATTTCTATTCAATAATAAATAAATAAATATATAATTAGTTTATATCTTATTATATAATATGATATTAACGATAACAATTATATATATATATATATATATTAAATTTAAAAGTTATTATTATTTATTATGAATAATGACCCACATTGATTGATAATTTATTTAAGCAAACACATAGTCGGAAATATAATCGAAAGTATAAAGTTTAAACATTTGCTAACGATAACATACGTTATAGAAATAAACAAACAATAATACGAAATTAAATAAATTAAAACGTGTTACAGTTACCGTAAAAATAAATGAAAAATAATCGAAAATAGAAATAAATTACATAGTACAAATAAACGAAAAATGATCTAAATAGAAATAAGATACATTATTTTGTAAGTGGAATCGAAATATTTAATTTCTACTTTAATTTATAGAATTCTTCTTATCATTGTACCCTGTATTAGTAATACATTATTAGTTATATAGTTTAATATTTAAATGATAAATTTAAAATATATTATAAACAGAACATGTTAAAAATCAAATAAACCAATACTAGAATGAAACAAACAAATAATGTAATACTTATAAAAATCTGTAATAATAGTAGGAGGTTATTATTATTAATTTTATATTTTAATTGTATAATATATTTGAAACATATATATATATATATACAAATAGAAAATGTTAACAATAAACCAATAT
Organism: Osedax fenrisi; assembly: GCA_964019155.1. Classification (NCBI taxonomy): domain Eukaryota; kingdom Metazoa; phylum Annelida; class Polychaeta; order Sabellida; family Siboglinidae; genus Osedax; species Osedax fenrisi. The sequence continues at coordinate 7,207,601 of OZ025241.1, read as the reverse complement.
ACCTATACACAAACAGAACACTTTAATAACAAAACAAACTAATAATATTACGAAACAAATAATTTAGTGATATATTAAATATTGTATATTGTAATTGTACATCTAATGGCATATATATATATATATATATATATATATATGTGTATACACTTACATATACGTGTAGAGTGTACAGAGTGATTCATCCTAAGCGTCTTATTTCGTATATTCTACTTTTCGGATTTCGATTTTGTATTTTTTTTTTCAAAATTAATATTTATTTTGTTATTAGTGTATACATAAACCGTGTTAATTATGTTGAACTATTGAACTATTATTCGTAGATACCAGTACGGAACACGTAAACCCCTTCACTCATGCGGGAAGTTGATAATAATAAGATAATAATAATACGATTGCAATTATTTAATGATAATACTTTGAAGATGAAATGATACAAACATAATAAGTTGGATAATTTAGTTATTAGAGGTAGAGAGAAAAGAAGAAGTATACTTTGTACTTTTTTTGTGGGATCTAATAGAATGGATAGTAGGAAGGAATCCATAGAGTGGGAGCGACAATTTTAAAAGCTCTAGAATGTAGGCAAGTTTTGCTAGAGTTCCGGTAGATAAAGATAGATGCATTATAATTCATTTTATAGAGGAACATTATGGTAATAAAGAGAATGTAAAATGTACTTTTATTTAATAGATCAGAGATACAGATAGCACACGTAATTTACACCTTAGTGAGAAGGGTAGCCACATAAGAGATGATTGATGAGATGTTGTAATATTGTGATCCAGTCGTGTTAACCAGTCGTGTTAACCAGCATCGAGGAACGGATAATACGATTTAGTGGAGAAGAAGCTTTAGAAGGAAGTAGATTAGGTAGGGAAGAACAGTAGTTCAGTCGTGAGAGTACAATAGCATACGAGTTTTCGTAGGGTTTCTAGAAGTGAGGTCCGTATTTTGTTAATTCTGAAGAGATGAAAGTTGGAGGATTTTATAATGGATGATATGTGGTTCTTAAATGATAATTTATCATCAAATACTAATCCTATGTTTTTGAAGAATGTGAATGAGAAATAATCATATTGTTTAGAGTAAAGTTCTGACTGTGAATATACTTTTTGTTATGTCTGATACGTTAATACATAATAAGGAAAGTGATATTCTAGTCTATTTAATACACATACTGTAGATGTATATGCCTAGTAAACTACGATAGAATCATGAATCATCATCAATCATGATTCATCATTCATTCTACTAGGCAACGATCTTACTTTATGAAATTAATGTGTATTTACATTTCATTTTACAACTCGATAACACTGTTAATATAATACTACAATCACACACTAGTATAACGTATAGATATTATATCAATGATTTATCGGTTCAAGATTTATAATATGAGATTAATAATTATATTACAAGATTAATATATATATATATATATATTTATTGTTAATTATTAAACTATATATTATATAATAATATTAAACTAATTAATATATATATATATATATATCATTAAATGCTATACATATAGTATATACAGCATAATAATATACACATTACCATACGTGGAAAAGGCGTTAATATATCGTGATAGACTAGGTAAGACGGAGCCAATCGACTGGTTGCTAATGTAAACAAACAGGACATTACTTATTGATACGACCGCAACACTTGTCTCACTATCATTTGTAGGTTGTCTACTTTGTGTGGGGAGCTATCTCTATTATCTACAAGGACATCTATATTCATCCCGATCTGAATACAATACACTAGTACACTATTCGTGCCCATCGCTCTAGTGGTATATAGTCCGTAGTCACGTGTTACACCACTATTACGTCATAGCTGGGCTATAGTACGATGCTGACCAATCAGGACGCTCCTCCAGATTACCCGTCTAACCACGCGACCTCCCTACATCGGAATGTCACCTTCAGCAGCGAACACATAGGCGTACACGGATGGAAGAAACAACTACTGTATTGTTCTCTGCTGTTGCTAGTGGTAGTGTCCGTACTGAACTCTCTATTGTTAGCTTTCATTGTTTACACGCTGGGTATAGACTTCCCCTTCGGCTTTAAACTCGTAGGTTAGTGTCGTATACGTGTAATGTCGTGTACTTGGCACGACTTTAACACAATAGGATTAAAGTAATGCCATATATCATATATATATATATATATATATATATACATGCACGAATATTCACATGAAATGCCCGCATTTACGAATACATAAACAGTCATATAGTGATCTTATATAATGTTATGTAATGTTAAGTAGAGTTGTATAGCCATCTTATGTAATGTTATGTATAGTTGTATAGTCATCTTATCGTACCGACAGAGTTTACCAATCACGGAGTTGTGTTCAGAGGTATTTCTTCATTCACTAAGGGATTATCCACACCGAAAATATCTTCCACGGTTATCATCTATTTATTATTAATAATAAATTTATAGCAACATTTATCTTAAAGTATTATATTGTTCATATAATGTTATATAATATTAGTATATTATCATAATTAAGTATACTTATTAATATATAAATATATATATATATATATATATATTTATTATATTTAATTAAATTATATATTTTTAGGAAAATAATCTAGATGTTTATTCAAGGAATTCATTACATTTCAAAGTTGTTGACAAAAGTGGAATTGTTCGAAATCAGATATCTCTAGGTAATATTAACACACACACACACACACACACACACACACACACACACACACATATACATATATTATATAATGTAATTTAATAATAACAATTAATCATTTAAGTAAACAGTGTAGAATATTTTATAGAATATGATGATGTGACATATTAATTGTAATAAATACACACACACACACACACACACACACACATACACACACATATATAAATATATATATATTATACAGGTTTGAATGAAAGCATTCTATCCTCCGCTAGAAGATTTACCTATAAAGATAAAAACAACATTACGATATTCTCCGCTGATAAAGATCACGTCGATATATCGAGACGTCGAGTTGTGGTAAGAGGTTACGCAATAGTGACGCGTTATTACGTAATAAGTAGGCGTTACGCAAGCCACGATGTCACGTGATACGTAATAGATATAGACTAGAACGTATACATATGTTTATATGAAGTATCTCAATTGTTTCTATACAGCATTTTGCATTACTTTCGTAGTATTTTGAAGGATTCATTATTTAACTATAACAACTATACTTGTATAAAGTACCATATTAACAGCTCTGTACACAAATGTAATATTACATAACATTATTAACATACCGATACGTCTACTTAAAGATGGAACCCTGTTCAAAGGCTCCGTGCAGACTCCCCTCGTTAGCAATGATGGCAATATTAGGTTAGATGTTAGATACATGTGTTCATTACATGTATTTAGTTGAATACATGAACAACGTATGATATAGTAAGCTGAGGATATATATATAGGTTAATAATATATTAAGTATTAATATGAACTAAATTAAAGTTTATTAAAGTTTATAAATGAATTAAAATAATGTTAAAATGAGTTTAAACATGTGATAATACATGATTAATATAACATTGAAGTAATGTTACTTTAAAGTGATTATAAGGTTAATATAAGGTTAAGATGTTACATATTAAATATTGATACCCCTAACTCTTAAACAGGTTTAGTTATATATATATAATAATCATAACAATATTTATCTATTAACAGTTTTGTTTGTAGTACAATAGAAAGTAATTATATATAATAAATTATGAATACAATATTAATACAAACTGGCTTCAAAATAAGACTGATATTGTCTAATAGTGTCGCCCAGTATATATATATATATATATATATATATATATATATATATATTATACATATATATATATATAGGTTAACTTACATATATTTAGTTTAATTATTCTATATGAATTCTCTATAATTTAGTTTAATTATTATACATTTATAATATAATTATTCAATAACTTACGTATACAAATAAACCCCCAATGGTGTATCTTATTGACTGTTACCAATGTATGTCACTAGGTTAGAATCTCTGAATGGGGAGATGAGGATGCTGGCTAAAGATGGAGTTATCATCACTAGTAGTACAGGTTCAGTCTCTATAAGAAGTTTAGAAGAGATCAGATTCACAGCTAGTAAGGTTTATATACAGTATTCATTATAAACAGCACTATTTATTAATAATTATTAGTAATATATTACTGTATACATTAACAAATACAAAATATTAATATTTAATTTAATATATGCAAACTATTACATGAAAACACGTTAAAGCTAGTTTATTTTTAAAATTAATTTTAATAAAATTCTAATCAATTAATTCAGGTGATATATTTATTAAATATAGTATTGATAATTGTAATTATAATTTAATAAAATTAATTAATAATTAATTTTTAATTTAATTATTATATTACTTATTATAGTTGTATACTTATTTTTATTAAGTCGTTTACTATAATCAATATAATTAAAGTATTCTAAATATGTATTTATTAAATTTAATAAATACAAATAAAAAATTCATTATATTTAGATATAATATTGTACACATATTTATTTTAAAATATATACCTTTATTTCCTTATATATATATATACATTATTTACAGATATTATTTGATAGTAGTAATATCAAATTTACAAACATACCTCACGGTAAGAGTAGTTCGAGAAGTCAAGCTTACCAGGTAGGCATACGATAGAGTGCTATGTGTGATACGGGTATTATATGTTATAGCTAGCATATCGCGAGGGGACTATTATTCATACAAATAGTATCGGAATATTGTTTAATATATTATATCCTATAACGTATACGTTATATATAATTGTAAAGGTTTATATATATATATATATATATATATATATATATATATATATATATATATATATGTGTAAATCTTTACTCAGTGGTCCACTTCTAAAGGTTTATTTATAGAAAACTAAATATTTATTTTTAAAAGTGTACATGTGTACCATCGATATAAAGAAAGTGTTTTATTTTGAATAAAATAAAGAAAGTGTATATATATATATTTGATGTGGATGTAAATGTGGATGTAGATGTCGATGTATATGTGGGTGTAGACGTATATGTGTGTGTGTAGATGTGAGTGGTGATGCATATACCCCTTCAGAATTTAACTGTATACTCTTAAAATAATTATACATTCAGGACAATATTTAACTATATATAAATATTGACAATAGATAATTTATTCAACTTAGCAATAGTATATTTCATATATATATATATGTATATATATATATATATATATATATATACCTATAGGTTTGCGTTTGCGCTGTAAACCGGAAGTTATTTCTAGCGGATGATGATGTCCCGTGTCGTGCAACAAAGGGAGTGTGCGACTGATAGAGGACAAATATCCGTACAAAGACTATAGTCAAGTTTATATACCGTAGTATATATATATATATATATATATATATATATATCACCTACTAGAATTATACTTTCCCATAAACATTACAATCATATTTTATTAACATTCTAGATTACTATAGAATTATTAGATTCGATCAGAATATTATACATTTAATTTGTGAGCACATGTATATATATATATATATACATGTGTATATTTCATATATACATTACAGTATTTCACCGTGAACGGTCGCGTTTCACATTCATATACATTAATTGCGTTTTTGTATAACAGTCTTAACTGGCTGAATTAGATCCTTGTTTAATACAACTTTACGTATAGATTCTATACGCCCTAATGGATCAACCCAATGAAGGATATTGCATAACCTGTTGTAAGCAGTTCAAGGGTACTCGTGGACTTGCTATTCATCTTCGACGTATGCATGCACATGCATACCATATTGAGTACTCAGATACAATAGTAAACAACATCACGTCCCAGTCGAGACAGCGTTGGTCTGAAGGCGTCTCGAGAAAGCTTGCGTTAATCGAAATTGATATACTTTCCAAAAAAAGTGACTCGAAGAGGTTTCCAATCAATAAGGAGATAGCGGAGAAGTTTACTGAGAGGTATCTACAGGCTATCACAACTCATCGGTCATCTGCGAAGTACAAATCTATGGTTCGATCATTCCAGACATACGTTAATATAAATCATATTATACAGCCTGTTTTGCACATAGACAATCTACTAACTAACAATCCCAATAACGATACTGAAGATACATACGATACTGATAACATTACTGATACTAACAGTACTAACTATGACCCTAACGACACTTTGCCCATACATTTAGATACACTACATTTATCAGATTACATTGACAATATACAAACTAACATTTTACATAATAACAACATTCATATAAACACTATTAATGACACGCAACCATGCGAAACGATTAATTCTAATGTCTCGAATAGCTATTGTTATGATTTATCTACAGGTCCTAGATCACAAAACAATATTGATTTAACTAATAAAACAAATATTTTACAATATATCTTAGATTTACACCCTAGCAAATACATATTACCTAGTTTACAATTACATATACAGAATTTTAATTTCGACAATATTCAAAATCTAATAGACCTAGATTATGAACAATTAATTAATTCATCTATAGTTCAATCTAAAAAAAAACCAAAAATATTACGTAACAATATTATTTCTAACAATACACAATGTAATGATAATATAGGCGTGCAATCAAATAGAAATGTTAAGCGTAAACAAAGGTGTTTATTATTTGCTAAAACGCAACAAATGTATTCTAAAAATAGATCTAGGCTCGCTAAATCTATTTTCGACGGCGAAGATATTACAAAAGAAATTAAAGAAATACCAATCGATTTACAATTTAAATATTGGAGTGAGTTAATAAGTAAGCCATCTATTCCATTCAACCAGTTATTTGTTAATAATAGTAATGCATATATACATCCAATTACTATAAACGAAGTAAAGTCATGTTACGGCACATTACACGACGGTGCCCCGGGAATAGATGGTCTTAAAAAATGCGATTTAACTAAAATTGGTCTAAATAATATAACAGCTCGCTTTAATATTTATCTCATATCATCGACTGCACCTTCCGCATTTAAATTAGGCCTACCTACTTTAATCCCTAAAACTAAGCACAGTACTGAGCCGTCCCATTATCGTCCGATAACTATGTCATCGATATTCTGTAGACTTTTCCATAAAATGTTGGCACGCAGAATTGAAAACACAATTAGTCTTAATCCACGGCAAAAAGCTTTTGTTCGACGTGATGGTATTGCTGAGAATATCTTTTTACTTAAATCTATTATATATCAGCATAAAAATGCATTACGCCCATTAAATATGTGTTTGTAAGATGTTTCTAAAGCTTTTGATACGGTATCTCATAACTCAATTGTTGCATTAGCCGAAAGAGTAGGGACTCCTAAAATGTATACAAGTTATATCATGCATACTTATTCTGATTGTTCAACTCAATTAAAATATAAAAATGGAGTATCACCTAGTATACCAGTCAATCGTGGAGTAAAACAAGGTGACCCAATGTCTCCCGCTCTTTTTAACTCCATTATAGATTATGTAACTGATAATATGCCAGGTAGTATTAATTTACAAGGAAATAGTACAAGCCATATGGCATTTGCAGATGATCTGGTTTTATTTGCGAAAGATGATGTAATGATGCAATATCAAGTTGATCATGTTTTATTTAGACTAGCTCAATGTAGGTTAAACGTTAACAAATCAAAATGCGCTACATTGAATATAATTATTAACCCAAAGAAAAAACAATGGATATGTAAACCATATAGTTTTATCTATTGATAATTCTACAATTAAAGCGCTAAATATAGAAGAAACTTATAGATATCTTGGCATCAACATAGGCGCTTTGGATAATAAAAATAATTCAATTAATGATGACATCACATCGAAACTCTTGGCAATATCTAAATCTACTCTAAAACCCCAACAAAAATTGTTTATGCTCAAAAATCATCTAATTCCAAGTATGCTTCATACCTTGACTTTCTTTAACGTCTATTTAAATTCATTAAAAACGATGGACAGAAGTATTCGGGCGTTCGTCAGACGTTGGCTTCGACTACCTTCAGATACTTCACTCGGTGTATTCTACGCACCTAGTAGTGTCGGTGGGATAGCTATCACTCGTCTTTTTCTGGCAATACCGGTGCTGCGGCTAAAAAGGATTTCATCCATTAGAAGGAATGATGACACTATTATTCAAACTCTTCCCGATAGTGTTATTCTAAAATGGTCTACACCTCGAGTATACGATGAATACACGTTTATTGATAACACCTCCATAAATAAATATCATTCAATATATTTATTTAATTCTGTCGATGGCAAGGGTTTAGAATTAGGCACGCATAGTCCTTTTATTAATAATTGGATAACTTCTCCTACAAAGATGTTTTCTGGTCGCGATTTTGTAGATATGGTAAAGTTAAAGCACGTTCTACTATATACACATTACAGATGTAAACGTATGTTTCCAAGTTTAAATACAAACTGTTTAAGGCGAGGGTGTAATTATAAATATGACTGCCTAAATTATATTATGCAGACCTGTAGATTTAATTATAATAACATTATTCACAGGCATAATTATGTAACGCTCTTTTAATCACTCTACTTAATAAGTACAAATTTACAACTATACTGGAACCACACATACGAATACAACTTGGCTTACGCAAACCTGACTTACTGGCTTACCGAAATGACATTGTTTATATTATAGATACGCAAATCTCAACTGATACAATAGATACCGATACTAATTACCGACACAAAACTGACTACTATAACAAACCTGAAATACTTTCCTACGCAAAACAACTTACTGGTGCAAAGAAGGCTAAACTAAGTGCCTCTTGTTGGAACTGTCGTGGTATACCCTCATCCCTAACGTCTAAAGACCTATATTCGTTAGGCCTGAGGAAGCATGATATTACGCTACTCAGTATTCGTGAATAGAATACAACCCACCCTAGATATGATCCTCAGACCAAATAAAAATGGTTTCAGAAATAACAGATCAACCGTCGGACAAATTCTAACTGTAAGAAGTATAATCGAAGGTGTTAAAGAAAAGAATCTTGAGGCCAGCCTAATATTTGTAGATTTCTCTAAAGCTTTCGACTCAATACATAGAGCAAAAATGGCACAAATTCTTAAGTCATACGGTATTCCAATGAAGACAATCAACGCAATTATGATACTATATAGAGATACTAAATCAATGGTACGGTCACCTGATGGTGACACAGAATATTTTTATATAAATGCAGGTGTTCTACAGGGGGATACTCTTGCACCTTTATTATTTATTATTACACTCGATTATGTATTAAGAACATCTATTGATAAAAATAAAGATCTAGGCCTAACACTATCGAAACAACGAAGTAGAAGATATCCAGCAACCAAGATAACATATGCAGATTATGCTGATGACCTTGTAATATTTGCAGATTCTAGCAGAAATGCTGAAAACCTACTGAATGTCTTAGAAGAAAGTGGGAAAACAGTAGGTCTCAAAGTAAATATTAAAAAGACGCAACACATGAACATAAACTCAAATAAAATGGTTAAATCTATAGATGGGGAAGTCTTGAAAAATGTCGATAATTTCATTTATCTTGGAAGCGAAATAGAATCGACCGATAAAGAAATAAAAATTAGAATAGCTAAATCCTGGGCAGCTCTAGACAAGTTAAGTTCCATATGGAAATCACCACTCTGCACAACTTTAAAGAGGAACTTCTTTAGAGCCGTGGTAGAATCTGTTCTATTATACGGCTCTGAAGCTTGGACCCTAACTAAAAAACATGAGAAAAAACTCGATGGAACTTACACAAGAATGTTGAGAGCCATATTAAATATATCATGGAAAGAGCATCCAACAAAGATTCGCCTTTACGGAAATATTCCACCACTAACAAGTATAATACGTATACGAAGAACACGTTTCGCAGGCCACTGTTATCGAAGTGAGGAAGAAATCGTAAAAGATGTTTTGTTGTGGACACCGAACCATGGTACAACAAAGATTGGACGACCCAGAAAAACCTATGTAAAACAGCTATGTGATGATACGGGACTGACGACTGAAGAACTGATGACAGCTATGAAAGACAGGATGACGTGGAAGAAAATTGTTGAAAATACTCGGGAAACTATCCCGATCCGGTAAGGTAAGGTAAGTATTCGTGTCATGACAGGCAGTCTAAATATTTATCGCAAATACTGCTTCAATGGATTATTGTAAAATCCTTAATTACCTGGCCTCTCCCTTGCCTACTTCGTCATATTTTTATTAATATGTTTTCGCTAATAAATGGGATAATTGGCTCTGGCTATTAACTAACCATTGTCCGAAAAAAAAAAAAAAAAAAAAAAATATATATATATATATAAATAAATGTAGTGACTTTTATTATACAATTTATTATTTATTTCACTTTGGATATCTAACTTTATCATCTCTCTTGCGATCGGAGTTAAAATCCCTACGAGGTTTCCGTTTTAACCGTTATTACATCATTTGTCCGTCGTGTAAATGTGACGTAATAGTTGTATATCATTGTGGCCCATCCGCATATTATCACTGTCACGATAGTAACCCGGATGTAGCTGACGTCATCATTATCTACTGCAATGTCAATCTTGATTTGTGTTAGAATTTTCTAGAAATATTATTTTATTAAAATAAATACATATATATATTTATATATCAATATAATATATGAAATTTGGTGATAACAGGAAAATAGTTGTTTAAATGTCAATCTTGATTTGTGTTAGAATTTTCTAGTAATATTATTTTATTAAAATAAATACATATATATATTTATATATCAATATAATATATGAAATTTGGTGATAACAGGAAAATAGTTGTTTGAGATAAAATAAAAACAAAAAATATATAAAAACTAATTATTATATATATATATAATATATAGATATCCGAACACAGTGGAAGTGAGACACGCGAAGAGTTACCTCGGGTTGGCAGACAGCTTGTTTATCCGGACAAATGAAGTAGGTGGGCCTCACTCGGGTACCATTAGAGCCCCATAGGACCCGGATCCTATCCGAGTGGTTGTGGCAGACATGCGCAACATCGTCAATGTAAACTATCAATGTGTTGTTCGTGCATCTCATCTGCGCACGTATTGCATACAAGTATAGGCATGTAGGTGTGTGCATATATATATATATATATGGTTGTGTATGTGAGTCATTGTATTAATAAATGTTATATTGCATATCATTATATACGTAAACATTTTTATTACAATATTAATTAATTATGTTATTGTTATATATATAAATTATATAATATATGATTTATTAACTAAACATGATAACGCTACACGTCGACTAACGAATGCACACGTTAATGTTATATTATCTTCTCGATCGAACACTTCTAAACAGTTCTTCTGTGATCCGCCTGAATCGCCTATTCCACATTTAAAGTAATCATATATAAATAAATATTTATTGATTTACTTTTAAAATTGTTATTAAATACATTTAACGATACTATATATATATATATATATATATATATATATATATATATATATATATATATTGAAATTGAATTTAATTGAATGTTTATTTAAACACTAAATAAATCATAAATGATTTCTCAAAAGTGTATATGTATATATATATATATATAGAATACACATAATAAAAGAAGATAAAACAATAAATACCATTAATAATAATAAAATAAAATAGAATAAACCGTAAGGAAATTAATAAATATAATAATAATGACAAACAATTTTAGTATTACAGGTTGCCACCTGAGATAAATTGGTGTATATATTAATGTTTTATGAGATTTTATGTATCTAATAACCTATAGGTTGGGAGTGAATTCTATATCTAGAGACCAATATAACTCAGTGACCGAGTATTCATTTTTGAGGGACGGATAATAGGGGTAGATAGAATTTGAGATGCATGGTTTATAAGAGATGGAAGGGAAGATCTTTGTACTTGAGAAGCAGAAATATAGGAGGGGCAATTCGAAGAGTATATTGAGGAACGAGTAATAGATAGTTTTATATAAGAATAGCATTTGTTAAATGGGAACTATGGAGGTAAGTGTTGGGATGATGAAGACGAGGAATAATCACTAATATGTAGATTATATATTGTACGGATTTATGAACTAATACATATATTTAGGAGAGATAAAGTATAATGGAAGATTGACCAGGAGTGAGGAACAGTAATCTATAATATAGATAAATAGACTAATAAATAAGATAGAATGGAGGAATGTATATATGTATAGATTAGGGAAGAAGCCTAACTATATAACATTTATGATAGTAGATTCAGATATATATTATTTTTAGATATCAATAGATGAACGGTTTTTAAAATAGTTATATATATATATAAATATATAAATATATATATAAATATATATATATATATATATATATATATTTATATATAGGAAAAATAAATACATATAATATAAACAAAATAAGAAAAGAGAAACAACACATCTACTAATAAATAATAATAATTATAATGATGTATTAACCTAGATCCCTAATTGAATACAAACCTCCACTTAGAAGAGTATCGCATATCAGGAAGTCGAAGTAGACGGGACAGTAGTCGGACAGAGAATGTTTATGTTGTTTGAAATACATATCCTTATCTTCAGCTATGCCCGTACTGCTGTAATTGATCTGGTATCGTCAACACGGTTACTATTGTTGTTAGTATTGGTATATTACTATAGTCAGTGATGGGTTTTGGTTTTCGACATTTAAAAAAAAATGAAATTATGTAATATAATATTTTGTTAACGATATATTGAATACAGTCAAATGAGTATTATGAATTTATTATGTAATATTACGCAATACTACATAAATTGCCTGACCTTCAGATGATCCGGTATTAGTGAAGGTTGAATAGCCTTACAATGTTGAATACTGGAATAGCTAGGTGAACATCGGCCTAGTTTAGCGGCGCTATTAGAATACCAGTCGTCATAGGATCCTCCGCAATAAGGGGAGGGGCTTAGTTTTCTGAGTGGTCGGGCAATTATATATATATATATATATATATATATATATATATAAATGATTTATTTAAGTGTCTAAATAAACATTCAATATATCAATATATGATATACAAATAATATATTATTTTATATAAATTAATTTCGAACAATACATTATGTAATATCGCTATAATAATTCTATAATCAATATATCAAATTACAATATATACCCTATAGAGATAGTATACTATTAGTATAATAACTATTACTATATAATAGTATACTATTATAGTAGTATAGTATATTGTATATGTGTATATATATAATATAATTAATTGTATACATGTATACATTAATTGTATATATATATATATATATATTATAAATGTAATATTTACCTAATGTATTTATTACTCATGTAATGGTTACAACTGTTCATTAGGAAATCACAACCGACATCTTTTGCGAATATTAAATCATCTGCATTTTCATAATTCGATTTGTACCAACTAATTATATAAGTGATAATGTAATATACTATTATTAATTGTATGTATAGAATATATTGTACTGTTGAAATAAAAATAATCATATCTGCTAATTTAATACGTTACCTATAGGAATGTAATGTTCAAATAATGGACTTATAAGTCACTTATACCATATATTATACTAGTATACTATAATATACGAATGTAATGTTATTTATTATACTAATCTTAATATTTATATATATATGCATATATAATTAAAATATGGATAATGACAAGTATATATATATATATATATATATATATATATATAATATATAAAAATCTAATAACTATAGTATATAATATATTAGCTAGTATATAGATAAAAGAGTATACTATAGTATGCTGTACACATTTAGATTACGTAATACAGTAAACACAAGATGACGTAACCCGGTGTCTTCGAACAGCGCCAGGGTAATCCTGGACACCCGCATCTCGTCGCTTATTACCGCCGTCATTATTTCATTCTAAACAGCACAGGGGTGTGAATATGTTATGTAATATATATATATATATATATATATATATATATATATATATTTATAATATTTTATGACTCAATATTTTTATTAAAATCTTATAATTTATTGATATTATATGATTATAAATATTATTGTGATTTTAATTCCATAGATAACGGGGGTGTCCGTATTCGGTACCCATGTCCGAATACGGACACCCTGTGTTATAATACTGAACAGTTATAATACCACTAGATAAACTGTATATTATTGATGAACCAATCAGATAAATTATAATTACATTATTTATAATAATTTTATGAATAATTTATTATAATTTAATTAGTTAATAATTTATTTATTTTAATTTTTTTTTAATTAATAATTCAATTTAAGTATCTGAATAATAAAAATTTTATATTTAGCTTTATTAATAGTATTAATATTATAACTACGACACATTTTTATGAAAATCAGAATAGTTCACTCGCTGTGCGCTGAATGGTTAGAGGGTGTCCGTATTAAGACATCTAGAATGTCCGTATTAGGAACTTATATTACCTCGAGATATTTGCTTATAACTTAATTAATATTTGATAACAACTATAGAAATTATGTATATAATGTTTAGAATGCTTTTGTTTTTAATAATATATTGTAGTATGTATCGAAAAAATGTGTATATTTTTGAGAAGGTTTTAAGTTTACATTTGTTTTCATAAATTTAAAAACGTAATACAAAAATCAGTTTATTGAATATATCAGCTATATTTAGATAAATAATAAAAAATAAAAAATACCTTTTTAGACTATTTATATAATTATGAATATTTTAGTAATTACAAATTTTTTTCTAAGATTTGTAGTTTCTGAAATACCGAGAGTGTCCGTATTCGGTCACTCTCCGTATTCGGTTACTTTCTCCTATACTAGAGTATCATTAGAAAATTTAATTAATTATAAAATGATTAAGATAAAAATTGGTTTATTAATAATAAATTATATCTTAATATAAAAAATACTAATCAGATGATTTTTAATAATTTAATGATGACTCATTAGATAAATGTATTTGAAATAATGTAATATATCAAGTAGATTTTATAAAGTTTTTGGGTGTGTTTGGTGATTACATACTAAATTGGAAAATACAGTATTCGTTAAACATTTTCGTATAGGATTTATGGTTTTTGATATACCAAGAGTGTCAGTATTTGATTACTTTCACCTACATATAAAGTATTTCACATACTTTCTGCACCGCTCACGTCCCATTATACTGATACATTATGCTAGAGTAATAGTTCCCAACCTATGGTTCATGACTCAAACTTGGGCCATGATTCATGATATAATTTCTAAAACAAAAAATCTCAAGATAAATCAAGAAATGAATAGAAATGAATAATTGCTGAGATAATTGATTTATTCCTAAATTATGTTAATTTTTGTCAAGAATTTAGTTCCAATTTCATCAAAACATTTATGTAAAAGTGAATTTTCTACTATGCTAGTAATCGAAATAAAATCTAGAAACAAATGTTGTTCTGAAAATGACAAGCGTTGTGTGTTATAGAAAACCGAACCGGTGATTTAGAAGCTTGTTAAACAAAAGCAACGCCAACTATCTCATTGATTTATATATTATAGTTTATATTATTCACGTATGACTAAAGTTAATAATACACAAATAAAATTTATCATTGGGTCATGATATATTTTTAAATTAACAATTGTTATATGATTGTGTATAGTGAATAATAGTGGAATTTCCCATAAATCAAGAATTATCAAAAAAAAGGTCATTATTACAACATATTGGTAACTACTATGCTAGACTATATAATAAAATACTATTTATTTATTGAACAACGCATGCATACAAATAGCGAATACTGATCCCTCAATAAGTTATAGACTTGTACATGTTATAAATAACTGTGAGATGTACATTACGATATACAATAAATATGTAATACTTTTTTTCTTGTATTTTGATTTTTTGAAATTATCGATAAACATAAATGTTATATAAGTATCTTATAAGAGCATTTTTTTAGGGTATTTTTCGAAGTTTAACGAGAACTTATCCGGATGCGGGTATCAATAGTGATCATGACCTCATTTTATGCAATTAAAGTCTCAAACCACGATCAAAAAAACAATTACGTTTACATTTTAACATACTAATGGTTTCTATAATTCCAAGCTTTACTCAAGTAAACTAGATGTGAATTTAATAATCTAAATATAAATGATTTCGATCCTACTGATATTTACAAAAGTTTGAACACATAATAATAATCATTTTATTAGAAAAAATAGAAAAGTTAAAAGCAAAAAACAGCCTTTTATCACAGATGACATACTCGATTAATGAAATAAGAGAAGACCATTGCATTAGAAAAAGAAACAACAGCCAGAATTATACAGAGTTTATAAAAATAAATTCTACCATTCGGAAGGGAATGCAAACAGCAAGAGATAAATGGATCCAAATGCAGTGCAAATCAATATATGATGACATGACATATGGAAGACATAATAAACGAGCATACCAAATACTTGAGAATCCTCATAAATACATAACCAAGAAGCACGTTAATCATTGAAGATAAAAATGGAAAACCATTAGCCAATGAAAGAAGTAACAAAAACAATATCAATCAGTGGAATGCCATCATGGAATTTAAAGTTTGTAGACAATATTCATCTATTATTAGGTATAAACGAGAAGCTTCAATAACTGACAAATCTACTATATAATAGGGCTACTAGATACGTTATGGAGATTAGTTAAAAAAAATTAAGGCAATAGTGAATAGTAATGATATTTCTGTACATGCAAATATCACTATTTATGGGAACACACTAGAGGAAGTAAATAAGTTATGTTTCCTAGGAGTAATCCTCTCAAAAGATGGATCTTGTGAAATAGAAATTAAGATAAGATTAGCTCAGGCAACATCGGCTATGATGCGTTTATATGAAATATGAAATAGCGAACATATCAACGTTAAGTTAATGTATAATTTGTACCACTCACTTGTATTGTAAATACTAAAATATGGTTGTGAGACATAGACGATCAATTTAGTTATGTAAAAAAAAAACCAAAAGGAAACTGCTCAGGATAAAGTATCAGGAAAGAGAGACTAATCATTAGTCAATAATACATACGATTATTTCCATAATTGGCAACTACGAATCTCTCCGACAAACCAGTAAACGACATAAGCTAAAATGGTATGGATACATATCCTGACATGGCGGCATCTGCAAAACTATAACGCAAGGCATGGTTGAATGAGTATGTAAATGAAGACCACTGAACAATCAATGGCTAGATAACATTTCAGATTGGATTAAGATGGATATTAAGGATATTGTAAATTGTGTAAATGATCGAGATGGACGGAGAAATGTGTTTCAAAGTCAAGTTTGTTAATCCTCCCTTGCTTAGTTTGAACCTTTACCTGGGATCGAATCTGATACCTATCGCTCTCTAGAAAATGAATGTTTTAATGAGCAATATATCACATGCTAATATATATATATATATATATATATATATATATATAGTATACTATACCACACTATAATATAATATACGATATATTGTACATGGATAGTACACGGGTGAACCTGAAGGAGGCGCTCCTCCCAGTGCATGGATACCTCACCGACGTGATGATCCTCTAGCTCCAAACCGTCCAGTGTAGCGCAGCGGAAGTGACGGCGTCCCTCTTCCTGTGTGCCCGGGTGACGTAATATAGAGGTGTGACGTCATCGGCGAGTGTATGTAAAAATTCGGAGTTGAATATTAGCATGCATAGATGAACGACAAATTTAAATGACGAGTAGAGTCATTCACATAGTTTACGAGATTACGAGAAGTAACATTTCATAATTTTTTTTTTTTACAAAATATGAATTTAAATAATGATTTTATTTTTGTATATATATATATGTTGTGTTATATATATATATCATATATTTTTGATTGAATGAAAGTTTATTTAAACACTTAAATAAATCATAAATGATTTCTAAAAAGTGTAAATATAGAATACAAATAATAGATTAGGTAAAACAATAAATACCATTAATAAAAATAAAATAAAATAAAATAAACCATACTTAAATTAATAAATAAAATAATAATGACAAACAATATTAATATTACAGGTTGCCACCTGATATAAATTGTGATAACATGACTTTTTTATGCGATTGTATGGATCTACTATATGGTGGGAGTGAATTCCATAGTTTTGGACCAATATAACTCAGTGCCCGAGTATTCATTTTTGAGGGATGGAAAATTGGGGTATATAGAAGATGAGTTGCATGGTTTCTAATAGATGGAAGGGAATATATTTGTACTAGAGAAGCAGAAATATAGAATATATGAGGAGCAATTGAGGAATATAGAGGATATTATAGAGTATAGAGTATATTGAGGAATAAACAATAGATAGTATGCGATAAGCAGAGCGTTTGTTAAATGGGAACCATGGAGGTAAGTGTTGGTATGAGGAAGTAGAGGTATGATCTCGAATACGTAGGTTATATGTTGTATGGATTGATGAACGAATAACTCGATTTAGGGGAGAGAGAGAGGATAAGGGAATATTGATAAGGATTGAGGAACAGTAATATATACGTGAGAGTACAAGGGAATTAACTAAAGTTTTAGTAAGCGATACAGTGTTGATCTTCGTATTTTTCTAATTCTAAATAGATGATAATTTGCAGATTTAGTGATGGCAGTAATATGAGGAATGAAGGAAAGCGTAGAATCAAAAAGTACACCTAAGTGTGATGTATATATATATATATATATATATATAAACATAATATTACATAACCACAACTCGATTTGTCACTAATATTGTGACATTTTTCCATCCCCTATTAACAACCCTGATGATTTTATTGTTATAATCGTACTTCCCATCTCTATTGTGTGTAACGAATACAGTAGTTATTAATATACAGTTATTTTAAGTTATAATAATATGTTAAATGAATGTTAGTTATAAATATTAATCTAACTATACAAATAAATATTTTTATATTATTAACAATTCCTTATATGATAATTTAATTTAGATAGATATATTATAATGACATATATTATATTGATTAGTAAATATGTTGTTATCAAAACCCATACATATGTATATGGAAATTATATAAAGATGCTTATAATATATTTAATAAATAACTAACTAGATTGTTATTTAAATTTGGTGACTTTTATCTCTAATATAAACTTACGTGATTGGCGGGAATCCGAATTCATCTCTCTCCACAATAGGAACCCCGTTGTCATGGTGATAGAATGGAAGTAACTCTTTTGAAAATGCCTATTTACCGTGATATATAATTTGTACTATAATATATCAGTTTATCGTAGATATTTTATTAGTATTGTATATATTTTATTTTAAACCATATATATTACATATATACACACAAACACACACACACACACATATATATAATACTATATACCTACATTATTATTACATATGTATATTAATATATTAAATATAGCAAGTAACACATGCATAGATTATAAGCTAGACTACAATAGCCGAGTAGCAACCATTGTGTGCATTATCTCGTGAATAAGTATGTTCCTAAACTTGATGACGCTGTTCTCCGTGAAGATGTATTCATCAGCTGGTATCGCGATGTGTAGCACACCCATCACCGGCCTGTAGTAGTGGTAAGGCTCGTGTATATAACCTAACTTACACACGATATGATGACTTTTCTATAATAGCACCTACACTATGCAACTCCCTACCTCACTCAATTAGATCTATAGTTTCTGACCACACCTTTAAAGTCAAATTGAAAACACATCTATTTAATATAGATTATAATAATTAATATACGATACACCGCTGAAAACTAATTACTGATTTTGATCGCAGTGTCTAAACAAATTGGTTACAAGGTTACAAGGTTACGATTACATGTGTGTGTGTGTAATATTATATTCTATATCATAGAATAATAATATAATTTCTTTAAATAATTTAAAAGATTTAACATATATATATATATATATATATGTAATTATTAATTATATTGTTATTGTTATTGTTATTATTATTTTGGTGGAGTCCTTTCATCCCATCCAGGATCTTAGATGAAGTTTTCACTTATAATTATATGACTCTAATGTCCCTTCGAAACCGTTTTCATGTTAAGGCATCCATGGTTTTAACTATAGACGATCATTTATGTATACATAATTATATAAGATCACTTCTAAATATTATTTTAAGACCTATGTTAATGGTCCGGCTCGAACCCGCGCCCTGCTGCTTGTGTGTCTAACGCCTTAGCCAACTAAGACACACGCCTCGTGAAGTTTAACATGTAGTTAGATACAAATTTTACATTGTAAAAAATAAATTATAAAAAAATAAGTATTTGAAACCTTTGTAATGAATAATTTGTTATCAAATTTTAACACACTATTTATTTTATAATAATGGAATAGAAAATATAAAAAATAGAATTAAAAAAAAAAATTCCTGGACACTGTACATGTAAAAAATCGTCAAAAATGACTAAAAAAAAGATTGACAGTATGTCGTGTTGTCAAAAATCAATAAAAAAAAATTGAAGTATACATATATTCTTAGAATTTCAATAGCCATTAGATGCAATGTGTCCAAAAAATTTTTGTTTCTATGATCACCCTTAACGGGCGACAACGACATAAAATATTTTATATTATTTTGAAGCCATTTGGGAGAATGTGCATATTAATATTATGAACTAGAAAAAGAAACAAAAAACAATCAATATTATTACATTATTTAATATATATAAATATATATATATATATAAATATAAATTGCTAATTCTATCGATACAACGGCATAAGAACACTGATAAGAGAATGTTCCAGACCTTTCAAACTCTGGTTCTTGATGGCAATGGCGGGCCGTTGCTATGGTATCGCTGTCAGTCTCCAGCGTGGTGATGTACAAGATGAAGTCGGAATGTTGGATGCCCTCCCCATCTTCACCGTCTTCGTGAAGGTGCCTGTCTCCGATAATCGCGTACGTGCATCTCTGAGCACGTGTTGCATTGCGGGTAATTATAACGATGAACGCGATGGTAATAATCATTATAGGATTATTTCATACACCTAATAAACCACCGTCATCAGCTCAATCATTATATATATATATAATAGCAATAACAATAATAATAACATTATCGTAACATAATATATGTAATGTTATTGTTTTTGGTTATTGTAAATTATTTAAATATACTATATTATTATATAATATTAAATTATATTAAAATACGATCCAACTTTTATATAACTATAGTTATATAAAAGTTGGATCGTATTTTAATATAATTTAATATTATATAATAATATAGTATATTTAAATAATTTACAATATATATACAGTATTCCGTATTAATATATTATACATTTTATTAAAATATATATATATATATATATACATATATATATATATATATATATATATATATATATATATATATATATATACTATACTAAGTATAATAACAGCTGTGTATTTTGTCGGTAATTTAAAGTGCTTACATTTCGCGTACTGTTTGCACTTACCGACACACACCAGTCCCATCTTGTGCCGCAGCTGTACCTTCTTCATCTGCGAGCTCGCACACTCTCTTTGTATAAGTAGGCATACTTTATAGACATATATATAAATATATATATATATATATTAATTATTATGTCTATAGATATATAATTTAAATATTTTGAATTATTTTATAGAAACTATTATTATTATTCTACTGTATAATATATAATATTACATATCATCTATACATGTTCGATTATACGAGTTTCACAAGAATACGCTTATACTGTTTATATTTAATTGTATAATTTAACATTATAAAGTTATATATACATATATATATATTATATAAATTACCTTTCTATATTAAATGGATATTTAATTTTTCTAACAGCAAATGTTTTCTTAAAGAAATCAACAACTTGGTCCATTATTGTATTCTTATTGACACGGATTTTTATTGATTTAATTCGAAATCAAATTATATATTATAACATACGAGGAATATAGGATATCAACATAATTATATATATAATATATATAATATATTATATATATATATATATATATATATATATATATATTTATTTATGTGTTTTATTTGTGCATTACGGCTTTGGACTAACACAATATTGGGAATACCCTATTAATATGTAAACCTTAATAGGTATATATGTATCACAATACTCTACAAACCTTCAATGCTTTATATAATTTCTCGTGGTTCGACATATTTTTCTGAAATTCTTCGTCGAAAAAATATGTAATCCTGAGCGGCGAGTCTATACGTTTTTTAGATCTTATGGAAGGTTCCAGAAAGCCGTCGATAGATGTCAGATGAGAATGCTCGCCAGGTTTCAGAAACCGGATGTACGATGCCTTGAAGAATATACGCAGTGTGATTATATACTGGTGATGGTGATGATGCTGATGATGCTGATGATGAAGATGATGATATTGCTATTATATTGATGTTGATGCTAATAATTTATTTATTACAATAAATAGGCTTCTAGAATCCATTACTCGAAATCATAAATTTTCTAATAAAACATAAGTATTTATATTTAGTTAAGCGCTATATATTATTAAGTCAACGATTTTGTGAAGACAATATATACCACTCATATCTAGGTAATGTAATTAATATCAACATATGACAAAGCCATCAGTAGTATCAAAACTACTTATATATATATATATATATATATATATATATATATATATATATATGCATTTATGTTTATCACGTGCCCGTACGATATTTATAAAACAATATTTACATTGTTCTATTAAATTAAATCAATATCATATTGATTTCCTTATGCATCTTCGAAATATAATTCAATAATATAAATATACAAAGTATTATACCACCTTTTTTCTCGCAATATTATTATATTGCTTTTGATCTATCCATAGTATAGCGAGAGTATATTTTAATATATTATGAATTTCTTATAACAAATATTTGAATATATAAATCTTATTTGAAATATTATTAAATATATAAATAATCACTGATTATAATATTTTATATATATATATATATATTATTCGATACAAAAAATATAAAAATAAGCTTACTAGTATAAAACGAAAATGCAAAAAAAAATTATTATAAAAATGTACTTGATAATAGTAAGACGATTAAATATACATGGTCTATCTTAAATTCTATAATTATTCTTAGAAAACCCAATTTATTAAAAATTACGATGAATATTAATGTAAAATATTGTAGTGAGTCTATAATTTCAAATAAAATGAATTATCATTTCACTCAAATAGGTAATAAACTAGCTGATAAAATTGATGATATACTTAACAAATCATTTCTTGATTATTTAAATAATCGAAATTTTAATTCTATGGTTTTATCTACTATATCAGCTAGTGACATTTATTTAGCCATTAATAATTTTAAACCTAAAGTTTCTCGAGATGAAATTGACATATCCATGAAACTTATTCAAGAAATATCAACATCTATTATAGTTCCTTTAATGTATTTTTTAATAAATCATTTGATGATTGATTATTTCCTAGATTATTTAAAAGATCTAAAATTATCCCTATTTTTAAATCTGGTGATTGTAACGATTTTAATAATTATAGACATATTTCTAGCTGATTAACCTTACAATTTTCAAAAATTTTAGAAAAATTATTTTAAAATAGACTTTTATCTTTTTGTAATAAATTCAATATTAATAATTATTAATGATGAACAATTTGGTTTTAGAAAAATATAAGTACATTAAACTCAATTGAAACATTAAAAAAGAGAATTATAGAATATTTAGATTCAAATAAATATTGTGTAGGATTGTTTGTAGATCTAAAAAAGACGTTCGATACTGTCAACCATAGAATTCTAATTAATTAACTGGATTATTAAACTGACTTTTTAAAAATTATTATATATGATTTTAAGATTGTATTATCTTTTATTTTATTTTTAAATTTTTTTACATTAAATAAATTAATTTGGGTTATATATTTTTTTCTGTATGTACATCGAATATTGTTAACCTGTATTTATTTAATATATTTTCTTATTTATTCTCTTTTTTTTCTCTTGTTTCTTTTATTTTTAAATGTTGGCCATCTCATATTTAGTTCCACTATGTTATATTTTAATTTATATTATTTAATACTTGATGTATTTATTAGCTTTTAATTTTATACTTTTATCATTTATTTATATTATTACATGATTACATTATTATATGATGATTACATTTAGTTACATGATAAGTTTCATTATATTTTATATTTTATTTATTTTTATAATATATGTAAACAGGAAGTCATAAGGTTAATATCTTCTGAACATTTTATTTGGCCTTTTAATGTTTTTTTTCTCTCTTGCAATGATTGCAATAATAAAATGTATCTTATCTTATCTTATCTTATAATATTATACAATTATTATTTATTTATAACTATTATCTATAATGAAACTTATCATGTTAATAAATGGGTAATTGTCTCGATAAGCAATATTGCTTATACAATTACCCTGGCATTGCCTAAATCTGAAAATAATAATAATAATAATAATATATAAATATAGCTTTTACAATGTAATAATTGAAATATATCATATTAGGTATATCACCGCATGTAAACTATTTGTGTAATTACATTAATGTACATTCTAATCATGAACTATTAAGGGACTTACAATATAGTTTTACTTTTCGTTAATATATAATTAACTATAATACCATAATTATAATAATATATATATATATATATCCTATCAGGATAACTATAGTTATCCTGATTAGGACAAGTATTAACAAACCTGATATCCAAAATAGATTTGTGAATGAAGTCAGAAAAAAGTTTGATTTACTTTAAAGAAAAACATCCAACATATCAACCAATATCATATATGAAAATTTCGAAATTTGGTTTAGAGAAATTGGAAAAAGATATTATACCGATTATTGAAAAATTAAAAAAGAGAACACATTGGGAGAATAAAAATATATGTTTAAAAAGAAAAAATCTACATGAAGCTGCACAATTAAAAAACTCTTGTATATATGAATAAAATACTGAGTCTTATAATTTGGAACAGAAATTACTCTAAGATACATATGATACAGAACAAGAAATCTACCTTCAATCGAAAATAGATGAAATCAAGATGGCAGTATCAAACAAAAAGTCAGCTATAGCTGGAAAGCAGTTAATGATGTTAGTGGAAGAAAAAAGAGCAATAAAGCTAATATAAAAGCAATAAGTGGAGAAGAAAAATAATAGTGTGGCATAAAAACTTCAATGATTATTGAAAATCCACTTGAAATAACCGTTTCAGCTATATAAAAAATGTAAACATACAATCTGCCATTTTTTTATACAAAGTATGAACTACTAACAGCAATACAACTACCAACAATGGAAAGGCATGTGGAACGGACGAAATCCCTACATATATCTGGAAAATAAATGAATTTCAAGACTTTTTATTAATCTGCTGCATTAAATATATGAACAATATCCAATAGATACATGGAATAAGGGTTGTATAATTCTTTTACCAAAGAAGGGATATCTGAGCTCTATAAACAACTATCGTGGCATTACTTTAAATGCATAGCTACAAATATACAATATATAATATATACAATCAAATGTTACTAAATAGAATACATAGGGTATTATAATACCTATGGTAGATATAATATTACGAAAAAATCAGAATGGTTTTAGAACTAATAGATCTACCTATGGGAAAATATGTACGGTTAGAAGAATGATTGAAGGCGCAAATACAACACATATGACATTTAGTATCATTTTCATCGATTTTTCCAAAGCTTTCGATTCCATACAATGAAGAAATCTGGCAGAGATACTCAATGAGTATGGTATACCAGATTAGATTATAAGTGCTATCATGATATCATACAAAATTACAAAATATATTGTGAGAACTGAAGATGGTGATACTGAATTTATAAAAATCTCAGGTGGAGTTTTGCATTGTGATACACAAGCCACTTTTCTTTTAATAATTTGTCTTGGCTATCTTTTTAAGAAAGCATTACACCGAAATAATGACATTTGGTTTACCCCCATTGGGAGAATGAGCAAAATATATCTAGCAATATAAATGACAGATGTTGACTATGTGGATGATCTATAGATCTAGGTATCCTAGTAACCGATACAACCAACGAATCAATAATACTTTTACATAAAATTGAACATGTTTCAAAAGAAATTGAACAATCTATAAATACAGGAAAGACTAAATTCATCAGTATAAATCAAGGAATAAATGAAGTTATAAAAATCCTAAACGGTGAGATTATTAAATATGTTTCTGATTTTAAGTATCTTGGAAGCTACATCCAGTCAACAAATATATCAATATCAGATTAGCTGAAAGCTGGGCAGCCTTAAATGAGATAAACTCTATATGGAAATATAGACTACCTGATAAAATGAAAAGACATTTTTCAGAGCAACTATTGAGTATGGGTTAATATATGGTTATGTTAGATGAACGCTAATAAAAGCGCTTGAAAAAAGACTCAATGGAAATTATACTCGAATACTGCACGCAATCCTAAATAGATATTAGAAAGATCATCCAAACAATAAAGAGATATACGGAAATATACCGGACATTTCAACGTCGATAAGACAGCAAAGATTGCGTTATTCTGGGAACTGTTGGATATCCAATTGGCCTACTGGCATATGATATTAAAATCTGGCAACCTACACATGGTAAAAGAAAAGAATTTCGACCTCTCAGGACCTACGTCATTCAGCTGGTCGATGATGGTATAAATAATAGTGTATTTTGCAGGCGGGTCTGGTTTGATTTGGGATCTTTATTATTGTCTTATATATAAATATTAATATCATTTTTCTAATAATATTAATTATTAATAAAGCGTGCGATTATAATTATTTCAAATACAATAGTATGTTATATATAAAATACTATAGTATAATATATAGAATAATATCATAATTATATTATTATATCGTAATACGCTATTATCAAAGTGATCTGTGTTTATATTTGTTATTTGTTATATTTAGTTATGATATAATATAGTCTTGGAGATAATATTAAACACATTATAGATGAATACATTACTATTAAATAAATTAAATACGTACATTACCTACTATAATCAATATACCTACATTTCTAATACAAATTATAAGCCATATAAGCTAGTTTCTAAATAAATTATTAATTATATGCATATTATTAAAATTATTAAACGAATTAATTTATGCGATCGCATCACAAGTATATTTAAATTGAATTTCACAATTCTATTAATATCTGAACTATAACTTACACCGATGTGACATTCGCAAATCATTACTTGTATATATTATTCTAAATTGAT
Organism: Osedax fenrisi; assembly: GCA_964019155.1. Lineage (NCBI taxonomy): Eukaryota > Metazoa > Annelida > Polychaeta > Sabellida > Siboglinidae > Osedax > Osedax fenrisi. The sequence goes on along the minus strand of OZ025241.1, from coordinate 7,179,997 downwards.
TACATTTTATAATATTGAACATTATTTTATTTATATTAATTTTATAAAATAAAATTACAAAAAATTAATTAAATAAATGTATTGATTACTAACTCATATTTCTACGCTGATTATAGAAATAATCTGTCTTTCAGTCAGTGATTCTCAATAAATGTATACTTTTAAATCTAAAAAAATAAACATATTTAAATGAAGTATGCATATAATTAATGTATTATATAACATTTCATAAACACAATTATAATCATATAATATATGATGGCCTATATCTATTGATCTATAGATCGAGTTATCTCCGGGATTATCTCGGAGGCTTAAATTTTTAGAATTGTACGCATTTAATCACTATTAATCTACATTTATATTATTTAATTATCTCTTTGATTCGCTTCAACACTATTAGGTTAGCTCGCTAATACGCTTTATAATATCTAATAATATATTATAGTATACAATAGTTAATAATATATAATATATTGCATTACACCATTATTATTATTATTATATTTTCTTATTTTATAATTATTATTATGTTTTAAATATTTGATATTATTGTTATGAGGTTATGATGATATTATCGCTCAGTTTATAAGAATACAACTATACACATTATATAAGTATGCTATTTTAAATAACATTTCATCTAACCCGTTTCGTAATATTGATATAATGGCGATGATAAGCGTTATCTTCAAAACCGGAAGCGAAGTCCCGGCAGACGATAGTTAATTTAAATATAGAAAATATTAACAAATATTTTACAATAATAAAATTTCGTATTTGGATGGTCATAGCTATTATATTTCCAATTTTGTTAATAATCAATGTAACTAATAATTCTTTTAAAGTTAAATAAAGATATTTATAATATTAATCACATAATTTTAAATTTGAATAATAATTGTTTACTAATATTGGTAAATAGTAATTCAATAGTGTATGTGTAAATTTTAATATAGTTTTTATGGTATAATAATATCAAAGATATTTAATTTAAATTTAAATATTTATCAATTTTAATTATATATTGTTACGATTGTTATAATATATATAATAAAATATATATCGGGTCTAAAAAGAGCCCTCTCTAATACATAGGTGACTATTCTTATATATATATATACACAAGTACGTGTGGGTGGCTAATTGAAGTACATTTTAAGCCTGTCCCACTCGCTCAATATTAACATAAAGTAAATGTGTTGGGCACGTGAATATATTTTTGAGCATTACATTTTAATTATTTTAATTTAATTTAAACTTTTTATTATTTCGCTCGACTTCAGATTATACGGTTGTATTTACTATACTGTGGCCCGAATACATATGACACATACACACTTACAACATCCCGTTAACCGACCATGTAACTGGTATATATAAATATAAATTGAATATAAATAAATACTTATATAGTATAAATTATACACTATACTATAGGTTATATATCACCCACCAAATGGCCGGTTTCCATATAATCAACAGCTGGCGGAACAGAAGAGGTATTGATGTTGCACATGATGTTATGTGTATTACTGGTAAGTTGTTCACTAATTATACTTCGACCTACATTAACGTTATTGTATCAATTGATCACAATGTCGGTCATAGGCCGCCTTGCTTGAAGAAGGCCTTACTTGCAGTATAACTTGCTTGTAGGAAGCATATATAATATATACGAATACGTGTATGCATTATAACAAGTGTTACAAGCAACACGCTAACTGAAACGTTTTTGTTAGTTTTACGTTATATACTACTTAGAAGTGCTATCATAAAAAACTAATATTTAAGTAGTCTTGTATTTAGTAATATAGTTTAATTTATATATTCAATATTACGTATCATTTAGGTAAGTAATTGTTATTGTTTTGTTTATGATCGTTGTTTATGATAATCACAAAGATCATAATCGATCCCGATACACTAACCTAATCGGAAGTAGGTATACATAGTTAATATAGTTATTTTTAAAGTTAGACCGAAGTTACTTATTTCATAATCTTTAAGAATTTTTGTGAAATATTTGATCATATTATTAGTGTATAGGTATATATGTGTTCATGTAGTACCTTCCATATGATATACCATAATATTTTACAATCTAATCTTAAACTGCTATGAATTATAGATATTGCCATTTCCTGGTTTAGTTTACAACTCTCCGATCGTAGCAACAGTATCAACATATATAATTATATTTCTTCCCTTTATTCTATGATTTATTGTATTCCTAATATTTATTACTTGGTCCTTCTCTTTTTCTCTATATACCCAATACCTTCCATATTAACATATAAAATATCATAATATATTAATTATATCTCTCCTAATTATATATTATCTTCTATATAAAGATGATATACAACTATATATGTTTATTCTATTATACGCCATCATATCTCAATAATCGACTTTACAATTGTGCTAATGTATTAAATAATGGATTATTTCAAAAAAAATTCTCATTATTGACTAATACATTGTTGAATATAGCTCCATATCCTACTTACTTCCCTCATTTTCGTATTGATAACATTGTAAGTTCTTCTTCCCCTACTGCATCCAACGTATCTGTCATTTTGTATTCTACTATTTCCTAAATTCCTCATATTACTGACATCACTAAATCTGCAAATTATCATATTTTCAGAATTAGTAAAATATGAAAATTACTTATTGTATATATTACTAAAGAATTTATCTCCGAAGAACAAGCTGGTTTTCGAAAAGGCCGAAGTACAAGTGAACAAATATTCAACCTTAGAATCATATCGGAAAAATATGCCCAACATAACAAACCGCTATTTCATGTATTTATAGACTTCAAAAAAGCATTTGATAGAGTCTGGCATGAAGCATTGTGGTCATCTATGAAAAGATTTAACATCAACTTAAAACTAATAGAAGCTATACAAAGTCTATATAGTAAAGCTGAAAGTGCTGTTTACTCGGACGGACAAATTGGTGAATGGTTCCACACAACAACTGGAGTGAGACAAGGTTGTTTACTGTCACCCACACTCTTCAACATCATGCTGGAACAAATAATGAATGACGCATTAGAAAATCATATAGGTACAGTAAATATCGGAGGTAAAATAATTACAAATCTAAGATTTGCGGATGACATAGACGGACTAGCAGGTAGTGAATCCGAGCTATCCAATCTAATAAAAAAGATTGACAGTACATCGCGTAAATATGGAATGGAGATTAATGCTACGAAAACTCAAATTATGACTAATTCTGAAGGTAATTTCACATCCGAAATAAAGATAAACAACGATACACTCAAAATAGTTGAAAAATTTAAATACTTAGGTGCAATTATAGACGATAAAGGTTCCAAATCTGAAATAATAGCTAGAACAGGTCAGACAATAACTGCATTATCAAAACTAAATGTTATATGGTACGACAAATCACTTCAACTGAAACTAAAAATTCGACTTATGCAATCGCTAGTAAACTCAATATTCCTCTATGCGTGCGAAACGTGGACGCTAACAAAGGAGTTACAAGGACGTATTAGAGCTTTGGAAATGAGATGTTTAAGAAGGCTAATGAACATATCATACCGAGACAAGATAACCAATATTGAGGTACGGAGTCGAGTTGTTAAAGAAATTGGCAAACACTCAGAATTGCTGGCGATGGTCATTGCAAAGAAGTTGAGGTGGTTTGGTCATGTATCACGATCAAACTCTATGTCTAATACTATTTTGCAAGGATCCATTGAAGGTAAAAGAAGAAGAGGACGGCCAAGGACACAATGGCAAGATAATATCGTTGAATGGACTAGTCTTGGAATAGAAGAAGCGATGCGAGCGACCCGGGATAGAGACCGATGGAAACGTATTATATTGAAGTCAACTGCGCCCCTACGGCATCCAAATGCTATGGGATAGGTAAAAGGTAAAAAAATATATTACTAAGAGCTAGTTATTACTTTTTCCTCTTACGCAACATTACTGTTACTTACTCATCAGCTCTTAGTAAGTTATACATTAAGTAATTTTCATTATAACTCCTCATCAATCTTCCATTTTCTTCTATATATATCCTAAGCAAATTTCGATAACTTCATTCATCAATCCGACATATGTATTCGAGATAAATCCTCTACTTCATCATATAAACATCTTACCTCCTTGGTTCTAATTTAACACAAGTTCCTCTTATCGCATACTATATATTATTAATACATATAATATATGCTTCAAATTGTCTCTCCTATATTTCTTCTTCTCTAGTACCAACAATTCTCTACTACAACCAAACATCTTCTCTTCCACTAAAATCATGCTTTTCATCTTGCTTCTATCCCTATTCTCCATCACACAAACATGAATGATTGGGAAATTAATTATATTGGATCTAATCTATGGAATTAACTCCCTCTATTAGATCCATCCAATCCCATAAGATTTTTTTAAAATCTATCTAAAGATTTATGCCAGGTAGCAACTTCTACTATTTATATTGTTTGTCATTATTATTATTGTATTTATTTATTTATTTTCGGTTAATTTATTACTTACTAATGATTATTTTTATTTCTAAATATATTTATATATTTTATATTTTTATTAAAGTGTCTAAATACACTTTAATTCAACTCAATTAAATATGTATATATACACTTATATTGTATGTACAACATATTTATTTATTAAAAATAATATATATACATTTATATATATATATATATATATATATATACTAGCTGTTTTGGCCCGGTGTATATGCGGATAGTTGATAATTATGAGTTATTATAACAAAATTGCATGATCTAGAAGTATTTTAGAAATAAGAAATATATTATTTATTTGATTTAAATTAATTATGTTATAAAAAACAAATATTGAGAAATTAATATAATATACATAATACATGGGAGTTAGCCCTATCTGAATTAGCCCTATTGTAGTTAGCCCTACGGAGTTAGTCCTATCTGAATTATCCCTATCTGAGTTAGCTCTATCGGAATTAGCCCTATCTGAATTAGCCCTATCGGAGTTAGTCCTATCTGAATTAGCCCTATCGGAGTTAGCCATATCTAAATTAGCCCTATCGGATATGATCTATGTGAATTAGCCCTATCTGAGTTAACCCTATATGAATTAGCCCTATCTGAGTTAGTCCTATCTGAATTAGCCCTATCGGAGTTAGCCATATCTGAATTAGCCCTATCGGATTTGATCTATGTGAATTAGCCCTATCTGAGTTAGCCCTATATGAATTAGCCCTATCTGAGTTAGCCCTATCTGAATTAGCCCTATCGGAGGTAGCTCTATCGGAGTTAGCTCTATCTGAATTAGCCCTATCTGAGTTAACCCTATCTTAATTAGCCATATCTGAATTAGCCCTACCAGAGTTAGATCTATCTGAATTAGCCCTATCTGAGTTAGCCCTATCTGAGTTATCCATATCTGAATTAGCCCTATCGGAGTTAGCTTTATCTGAATTAGCCCATATCTGAGTTAGTCCTATCTGAATTAGCCCATATCTGAGTTAGCCCTATCTGAATTAGTCCTATCGGAGTTAGTCATATATGAATTAGCCCTATCTGAGTTAGCCCTATCTGAGTTATCCATATCTGAATTAGCCCTATCGGAGTTAGCTTTATCTGAATTAGCCCATATCTGAGTTAGCCCTATCTGAATTAGCCCATATCTGAGTTAGCCCTATCTGAATTAGTCCTATCGGAGTTAGTCATATATGAATTATCCCTATATGTGTTAGCCATATCTGAATTAGCCCTATCGGAGTTAGATCTATGTGAATTAGCCCTATCTGAGTTAGCCCTATCTGAATTAGCCCTATCTGAATTAGCCCTATCTGAATTATCCGTATCGGAGTTAGCCCTATAAGAACACCTCGTCTCTCAATAAAATAAGTTATATATTCGTATAAGAATTGTATAATTATAAAATAAATTAAAATAAATTTAATAAATTGTACGAAATTACCTCGTACGAGATTACTGGTAACCATGAATCTCATTGGATGAAACTAATGTTATTAAAAGCTCCACCTATTGATTATTAGAGGCGAATTAATTTAAAATCTTAATTTATAAATCCACTTTAATATATGAGAACACGGTCAAATGTAACATTTTGATAGTGCATATTAAAGAGGAATAAAATATGAGTATAACTGGTGTCTTCCGATCTTGCATTTATTTTTTAATTTCGTAGAATCGTCGCTTCGCGACGTTGCCGCATTGTTATATGTTTTGAGAAATATATATATAGAAATTTATATATATCACTTTGTTTACATAGCAACCGATATATAGTTGTGTTATTAACAGCTTAGCTTTTAAATATATTTTAATTGTAATATTATTATAAAGATAAGTACATATTCATTTATTTTTTATATTATCTATTATATTAATATTATTTAAATATTAATATCCAACTTGTTTGAAATACATAATAGTTGTCTTTAAACTATAATCATATATTATTTAGATATAATTATATTTAGTATTTGTTTACATTTTATGATTAACAAAATAAAAATCCTAAAAAATAAATAATAATCACAAAGACAATAGAATTATAAATACGATTAATTTTTCAAATTCAAATATATATTACATACTGTTTATGTATATTTATACTTAGCTACATTATTTACTACTTATTATTATTATTATTAAATAGTTTATTGACTACTAAACATCATATGTTTATCGGCGTCATATAATATAATAATAATGAAGGAAATAACAATTTGAACATAAAAAATAAGAACAATAACAAGAACAATATATATATATAAAAGAACAATAACAATATTAAATAATGTAGTTATAAAGAAATAAAATAATGATATACTTTACGTTTAAACACAGGTTCAGACTCGGTTGATCTGATGTCAACTGGCAATGCATTCCAATATTTAGGAGCTGCGACAGCAAATGCCGATTTGTCATATACTGTCGCAGTGATAGGTTCGTGGAGCATCATAGTCGAGCCAACACGACGAGGTCGATAATCCGTTCGTATAGTAATAATATTCACGAGATAATTAGGGCTGACTCGATAGATGGCTCGATGCGTTATGCAAAGGAGACGGAATTTGCAAACTAGCCGGAACTTTAACCATCCAAGCGAATGCATCAGAAATGAGACGGAAACCATTGTTCGACGTTTTAGTTTATAGAGGATTCTTACTGCACGACGCTGAATAGTTTCAAGTTTGTGCAATAAATGAATGGGTAGGGTAGTAAATAGGGAACAACGGTACCGAAGTCTACTAAACACAAGAGCATGAATGAGGCACTTAGTTAAATTAAAAGTTAGCTTATTTCGCGTCTCTCTAATGTTGTATAGATAGTAGTTAGCAGTATGTATAATATTTACTATTTGCGCTGTGACATTGAAGTGAGTATCGAAAGTAATACCGAGTGTAGTTACTGATTAGGAAGTGGGAAGGGAGAGTAAAAACGGATGTGTTATATTTAAAGGAGAACTTGGACGAGATAAAATAATAGTATCAGTTTTAGTGAAAGTGAGTTATTAGCAAACCACTTAGTTAATTCAGTAATGCAGTTGTAAATAGATAACTGAATGGATTCAGGATCGCTGGAAGGCGCGAAGGACGTGTATATTTGGAGATCATCAGCATAAAGATGGTAATGTATGTGAGGAAATTTGAGAAATATTGATTTAATAGGTAATATTTAAATTATGAATAGAATGGGACCAAGGATAGAGCCTTGTGGTACACCACCGGAGTGCACAAAAGGTACATACAAAGAAGAATTAATGTTTACAGATAAAGATCTATTAGATACAAATGAATTGAACCAGTTAATAACTTGGCCGTTAATACCAATCTCACGTAGACGAAACGAAAGAATTTGAAGATTAAGAGAGTCAAAGGCACACGATAAATATAACAGAAAAAGATAACAAGGACTTTTGTCATCGATGGATAAGAGAATTTCACTAATAATAAGATTTAGGGCTGTCTCAGTGCTACGGTGAGGGAGATAAGCGCTTTGAAAGCAATCGACAATATTATTGGAAGTAATATACTGTATTAGCTGTGAAGAGACAACTCATTCCAAAGTCTTTGACATAGGTGAGAGTTTGGATACTGGTCTGTAGTTAGCTAAGTTGGAGTGATCTAAAGTCGGTTTCTTGAGTAATGGTGTTATATACGAGTATTTCATCTATTGTGGTACAACAGAAGCAACAAGTTGATTATATCTGTAATAAAACCAATGAGATAAGGAGAGATGGAGTGGAATAGGCATAATGGAAAAGGATCTAATGGAGAGTGAGATTTTAGAGAATTCAGTAACGATAATACTACTGTCTGAGATGGAAGTTTGAAGCATGACCAATGGTTAGTAGAGCTAATATGTGTTACATCAAAAAGTGCGGGATCAAATCTAGGGAGAGAATCAATTATCAAAGAAATCTTTCGTTGAAAGAAACTGGAAAAGGCAGTGCACAGAAAAGAGTCGGGTTGATCTGGAAGATGTCTATTAAGATCTCGACCAATCAATTTAAATGATAGTTTAAATGCTTGTTTAGAGGACATACCCACATTATCAAGCTTACCAGTAAAGTAGGATGATTTATAGGTGAGAAGTTTACATCTTTAAATCGAGCGATATACTTTGAAGGCTTTAAGATCAGCATCAAGGTTGGTCGAATGGTATTCTGTTTGTAGTCATCTAAATGAACGACGTAGATTAACTAGCTCATTACTAAACCAAGGAGATTTGGAATATGATCGATTGGGAGAATCAGTGATAGGTGCAAATAATTCAAGAGAATTCGAAACAGCTGTGTTAAAATTGTCAAAGAGAGAGTTAGGTAAGATATGACACTGATGTATATCGAGTTGATAACAAACGGATCTAACAAGAGAAGTTATATTAATAGCAGATATCTTTCTAAATGAACTTACTGGTCGAGGAATGGCAAAAGTTGGCAATAGCAACTCAAATGTAACTGAAAAATGATCAGAGATTAGAAAGCTTTGAAAAGGAGATGAGACAAGTTTAGACGAGGATGGTGATATAACTAGATCGATACAGTTGCCGTTAGTGTTAGTGGGGAAATGTATGTGTTGCGTTAGAGAGAACTCAAAAATCAGACGTTTTAAAGATGATGCAGGAGTATTAGAAGAATTATATTGTATATTGAAATCACCAAGAATAATTGTATTATCAGAAGAAATAGATTCAAAAATATACGTAAGGTCATCGAAAAATGCAGTTATGCTAGAAGAAGGGGGACGGTAAATAAGAACAATATGTATTGTATAAGATGAAAATCTGAGATGGCAGATCAATATTTCACAAGAAGAGACATAAGGAGTAGTAGAGAAGACAAGTTTCAAATTATATGAATATACCAGTGCAAGACCACCACCACGAGAAGACGTCGATCTATTCGCAAGAATTACATTATATCCTCGAGGAGTTAATTGCGATGATAAAGCAGAGTCGTTATCAGTCAACCATGTTTCAGTGATTGCAGTAATTAAACATTTAGAATCAATAATAGATTGAGCTATACTATCAACTTTATTCCGTACAGATCTAGAGTTAATTAATTGAAATAAATACTTATTATTATGGGTGCAATGTCATTTAGAGGAAGAAGAAGAAGAAGAGCTGTTTTTAGTAGCATTTTTACAATAATTCTCAAATGAATTAGACCATTGGATAAATTCATTATCATCAGGAATATACGGATTCGATTTCCAGTCGATTACTTTTATGTCAGAATTACTGTTAGTAGTGAATAAACGAAGTTCATATGATAGTTTGTACCTATTAAACACACACTTTTATTTCGTCATGATAGATTTGGATGAATGAAAGTATATACGACCAATCTTAATTGTATCACTTGAAATAAAAGGACGAATAAATAATGTTTTGAAATCAGTTAATTGAAGAGGAGATATAGAGTTTAGTAAACTATCAGTAGTGAATGTTGATGAGAGTACTAAGTTTGCATAGTGGGATATGAAAGAGTACTCAGTGATGGTATTAGGATCTAGTTCAAGTTTTTTAAATAAATAGTTAATGTATGTTAGATTCCTGTTTGTACGTGAAATATGTTCAATAATAACCGAAGGTTGAGAAGAACATAAATGAATTTTAGGGGTTGTTTTTGAAGCAGTAGGTATATGAATAGGTGGACTTAACGATATCGCTGAATGATTTAGAAGTCGATTTATTTAAGGTATCGGGAAGTGTGGATATGGCGTTAGAGATAGAATTAAGAATTGTCGAGTTATTAGAGCTAGACGAATATGAAGGGAACTGACTATTCAAATTATTTAAATCTATTTGTAATTTATCAAGTTTATTAATGATGCAATCATTACTTTCTGAGTATGAATTTGAATTAGATTTATCTGTATTATTAACATATGTATTGTCTTTACAGTTCTTAAACTGAAATTTAATCAGATTAGAATTTAATAATTCAATAGAAATTTTAGAAGGTTTGGTAGAATTCCACGCGTGTGTAGTTAAGCCATAATTATTAAGACAAGTAAAATGTAAATGATGATTACATATATTACAGGTAATTGTATTAGCTATATCAGTTATACATTCATTAAAATGAATACAATTCATATAAATAGATTCGAAATATCAATTGTATTATAGCTATAGCTAGAGAGTATTCACAGAATCAATCGACTTTCTATAGAACAATCACAGCAGTGACGTTGATACGGTTCAATGATTTCAGTGAAAATAGAATACAGATAGATCGCCTATATATATATATGTATTTTATATATATATATATATATATATATAGATACAGCTAAATGTGTGTATATATATATATTCACATAGTTACAAATATATATACACATATATGCAAATACAAATATAATATAATTACATAGTCAGTATAAATTATAAATATAAAATAAATATAAGATACGTGATAAATTGTAACTAAACTCAAGGTACCGACGGTTTAAAGTATGGGTAACCGACAACCAGAGTCAGCCAGACACGGGAGATCCTCCTGGACGAGTACCGAGTAACACGTAAGCGTTGACCAATTTATGAATGAGTATTTATGAACGTATAGAAACGATGTAAATGCGTCACAATAATGTTGTAATATTTGTTATTGTCAAACAATGCTAATCGAATTAATAGAAAACACGACCGTTCACGGCGAGAGGCAAAAACAGAATGATAACAACTTATAAAATTGATTAATTATTAGTTTATAATAATATCTATAACTGATATTCTCCCGTGGATCTCCCTTGGAAATTTGCTTTTGGTAGTCGGATCTACTAACCTTCATTTGAGGTTAGCTACCAAATTATACCTAGATAGTCTACTGTTGTACTTACTTACATACAGATCCACCAATCAAATTCTATCTCGGACGATACACTACCTTAAATCTCTGACAATCGGACCATCATTGCCAGGCTGCCACCAAGCATACCAGGAGCCTACTAAAGTCAATCGATGCTTGTCAAGTCATCTCGTCATATAGCAAAACGGACTGAATACCAAACTTCTTCAAAATATCCCATTAACGACCAGTTTTTATACATTTATTATTATATTTCTTGTTATTTATTTCATTCAATTTAATCCCACAATCTCAATTATACCATGTCCTCAAATTGTTCACATTGTAACCTTCCCGCATGCGAATATTATCTCAAATTTAAAACATGTCCATCTATATTACATTATAATTGTTTATACCCCGTATCTATTATTTCTAAATCCTGGTTTCATTCTAAAAACCCCCCTCCCGCTTATGCTATTGCTATATTTAATTCACCTAACTTATCCTTCTCATATTCCTCATGCCTAGCCTTAAATTAGTTTCCTTCGTCTAATCATACAACTACTCCACCGATTACTATGTCATATTCACCTTCTACTTTAACTGCCACATCTATACATAATATTTGTGCCAAGGTAACGCCAAATCTAACTTCTGATATATATAGTTCTACTACGACTATTAATATCCAGCCCAAGCATCAGCCCAATACTAATACGCCTAGAAACATTCCAAAGCTAATTGAGTTAACATTTTCCTCAAATCACACACCAACCCCTATATTATCTAGTTCAACTTCCTCAAAGTCTTCATCCATACGCTCCATAGATTCCCTCACACTAGTACTTGAACATCTTCTACCTTCTGAAGTTAACTATAATTTCATAGTATCATTAATCGACTATATAAAACTTCCCCATTCATATATTAATTCTGCATCATTTCTTACCAGTACTGCTATATTACATTTCACTAATATTTCTGCTCGTGATATATGTTTCTCCTCCCTTCTAAACATCTTACCACATAGTAATTTTAAGCATATATTTATTCGTCATTAATTACTTGACTCTACTAGACTTATTGGTAAGGTACTATATCATGCCCTATAACAAAAACTCACGCCCATTTTGTATAAAGTACTTTTCAATAATCGTTCTCAAATATTTGAACTAAGGGATAACAAAAATCCTCTTTCAAATCCCCCTTTTCTCATCCCTGAATCTGATCTAACAAAATGGTTTGATTCTTTTGATCACTATAAGAAATCATTTATAAATAATTCTTCCTCTCAAGCCTGACTATCCTCTAATATAGCCTTGATCAATATTCGCACTTTGAGATCAAATATATCCCTTCTATTCCCTTCTTAAATTACAAAAATTTATTATAATCGCATTGACTGAGACCTGGATTTCTAATGATGACTCTGATATATTTGCCTTCATCTTGGACTTTAGATATAACTCTATATCGCTCCACGACAAACGGGCCATGGTGGTGGGGTAGGATTTATGATACGTAATGATTTTTACCTATCTCCACCCATTTCATTCCCCCCTTTTCATATACTGATTGTATTTCGCTGACCCTCAAGCTTCCTAACTTAACTATACATCTCACCGTTATCTATCGTCCCCCAAAACCTGAAACCATTTTATTCTTTGATGAATTTCATGATTTTATCCATAAACTTCCTTCATCTTCATCCTATCTACCAATAGTTCTTGGTGACTTAAACTATCACTATAATTCTCCCATCTATCCCCATGGTGACTTTAAACTCCTAACTGAGTATCTTTCCTTGTACCAACATATATCATTTCATACCCATTCTAGTGGTAATACACTTGATAGGATATTTACACCTCTATCCAGTCCTCTTGTTAGATGTACAAACCCTAACTCCTTCCAAAAAATTGAACTACTAACTGATCATTTTATTATTGAATTCTCTCTAAATCTAAAATTCACAAAGATTAAACGAAAATATATCACATATAGAGATTTTAAGTCTATCGACTTACCAAGATTTGTAAACAATATCAAAACTGAGATCTCTTCTTCAACTTCCCTTTGTCCGGTACTCCTAAACTCCACTCTCCTAAATATTATCAATATACATGTACCTACAAAAACTACATTAATTACCGACCGCCCTTTTTCTCCCTGGTTCTCCCACGAACTTTTCATCTTCAAGAAGAGTGTTCGCAAATTTGAGAAGAAATTTCTTAAAAATCCTTCTACTGAAACTAAATTAGCTCTATCACTAGTTAGAAAAAATTACAAATCTACTATATATCGTTCAAAATCTATCTATTATAACAAAAAGATAGCATTGATCTCCTCCAATCCTCGCAAATTATTTAAAATAGCAAATAAAATCTCTCTCCTCCAGATGAAAAAATCCTCCCCATTTTACCAAACACGTCAAATTTTCAACTGTGTTCTCTTTTTGAAAACTTCTTTAAAAATAAAATTTCAAAAATTAATAATATTATTTGCGCATCTACTCAATCCATACTAAATACTACCATATATTACCCATCATATTGACTCATTAAGCACATTCACTATCCCTTCACTGTATGAAGTAAATGACCTACTCATGAAATCTCACTGATCTCCTACCTTTATCATTATATCACAAACTTTCAACCTATTTTCTCCTATTTTCTTGGATATTATTGCGAATTTACTAAACTCTGGCCAAGTTTCACCCTGTCTCAAGACTGCCATAATATCCCATATTCTAAAAAAACAAAACCTAGACCCAAACTCATTTAGCAATTATCGCCCGATCTACCACCTACCCCTATTATGTAAAATATTAGAAAGAATTGTTTCCAAACAACTCATCGCCCATGTAAATAAAAATAATATTTTCGACCCGTTTAAAAGCGCTTTTCGTAAGGGTCATTCAACCGAAACAGCTCTCCTCCGTATTACTGACACAATATTATCTACATTAAATAGCAACACGTATTGCCAGCTAATCCTACTTGATCTCTCATCTGATTTTGATACCCTGGACCATAACATATTAATCTCGCAACTTACTTTAATGGGTATATCTGGCTTAGCATTACAATGGTTTACTTCACATCTGACTAACAGAAATATCTCTATTATGATTGACAAATCTTACTCGCCTCTTTCTCCTCTTAACTACGGTATTCCCAAAGGATCCGTTCTAGGTCCATCCCTCTTTTCTATTTATATCCGCCCTATTGCTGATCTAATTAGGAAACTTCCAAATATGCACTACCATATTTTTGCTGATGATATTGAACTGTTTACTTTTTTCCCTATACATTCTCATAATACCATTAACTCTGAATTAATCGAGTGTGCTAACTCCATAAGATTATGGCTCCTCTCCAATAAACTACTAATTAATTCCTCTAAGACTACTGTACTCAACATATCTACTTCTGAAACTTCCTTTCCAAACTTTACTCTAAATAACATAATTATTTCTCCTTCTCATTCCTCTAAAAACCTAGGATTAGTATTTGATGACAAATTATCATTTAAGAATCATATATCATCCATTACAAAATCCTACAACTTTCATCTCTTCAGAATTAAAAAAATACGGACATCACTTTCCAGAAACCTTACTAAAACTCTAATTAATGCTCTTGTACTTTCCCGAATTGACTACTGTTCTTCCCTACTGAATTTACTTCCTGCTAAATCTACTGCTCCACTTAATCGGATTATCCGTTCCTCAATACGTACTACTTACTGTTTAACTCGACTGGATCACTCTACTACAACATCTCATCAATCATCTCGTATGTGGCTACCCTTCTCCCTCAGGTGTAAATTACGTATACTATCTATAATCCATAAATACATATATTCTTTCACCCCTAGATATATCTCTGATCTAATTAAAAAACGTACTATATTATCTTCTCTTCGTTATCAAAATGCTCCTCTACTTATCTCCCATAACTCTAGTAAAACTTCCATAAATTCTAGAGCTTTTAAAAATGCCGGTCCAACCCTATGGAATTCCCTCCCTCCTACCATTCGTTTTATTAGATCCCACAAAAGATTTATAAATCTTACTTCTTCTTTTCTCTCTACCCATAATCATTAAATCATCCAACTTATTATTTGTGTCCGTATTATATTAAATGTATATCATTATTAAATTGTTATTGTATTATTATTATCTTATTATTATTTAACACTATACTATATCAATGCAGTCTGTAGTATATAACACTACACCATATAAATGCATACTGTTGTATATAATAGTCCTTTATATTATTTAGTATTGTTGTCCGTGATATATTAAATGTATATTATTATTAAATTATTATCGTATTACTATTATTTTATTATTATTTTCTTCCCGCACGAGCGAAGGGGTCTTTTTCGACATGACCATATTTTAGTGCTAATAAACTTAATATCATCACCATATCATATATGATTATATTGTATTTCTACTTGTATATTTATATGATTATTTATTTTATAAAACGAATAAAATAAAAATAAATATGTATTATATTACATGAATATATTTACAAAAACATTGAAATAATAATATTAATATCTTATATTCAAAATATTACGTATAAAGTAAGCATTATTTAAATAAACAATACAAAATACATTACAAGTCTCAATGATGTATCAGTCTCTACAAATATAACGTGTATTACCCTATTATAGATGATACATTGACATATATCATATATGATCAACTATAGTTGATCGTAAGACCACGCTTAAGAATATTTGTATGATAACCGCAATTTGTCAATATTCGCAAACAACAAACATTATTAAAATAATTATTCTGATTCTTAATCTTAACCAGTGGTGATTGTTCGCAAATTCGCACGAATATTCGCTGGTTTACCTCTTATGTAATCGCATAAGAACTAGATTGATTCATAAACACGGCGATACGAGTACAACAGATCCGTATATGCGTATTAATCACGTGATCACCACATCCGGTTAGATGCCACGCCCACTTAGTACAACTTCACTATGAGAGTTCCTTGACACCCCTCTCCTGTAATAGTGGAATATTTGATCAGGATACGCCCATATTGATATCGTTACGCCCGCATTAATATCTATATTATCGAGGCTGCGGTTCTAAAGAAATAAATAAGTAGAATGTGTACTAATGTAGTATTACTTTTCGAAGCGGTCTTCGCCTATAGTTTATATCACAGAGTTGTACTAAGATGTTCACAGTTAAGGGGATGTCACACACCTTGTTTTGGTGAAAATATTTTTTTATTTAACATTTTTTTATTTCATAATACTATTCTATGATTTGTTTTTTAATATCTGTAAACAAATTATTTATGAAAACAGTCTAGAAATAACATAAAAGGAGGTTTATATATATTCATTATATATGATATATAATGTATTCATATATATTCAAATGCTATTTTCTCAGAATAATTATTTCGCGCTAGTTATGTGTATATAAATGTAGGTATCACAAAAACTATTATATATATTATACTAATTTGTATTGCATTATATAAATAACATATATGTGAATACTATTACAGGAGTAATTTTCTAAATTTGTATGTGTATAATTACAAAAATAACAATTTTATAAAAATTCCGTAAATTAAAAAAATAAAATATGTGCATATATATATGTATATTATATAATATATATTATAAAAAATACTTCCTGTAATATCATGTGTATATATTTAATGAATAGAATATACAACAATTTAGCTCAATTCAATGAATAGAATTCTGCGCGCCTAGTTTTGTGTAGACCCATTATTTGCTATCTCTATACATAGAGAGACTGGCGTCGTGTGCCATCCCCTTAAGGGAAGGTGACGCACGCCATTTGACGAACGGCTTAAATATAACAGTTAACAATCCGTATATTCTTCATATGACGTTAATTTACGATAGGAGGTAGTAGAGGGTTACAAATTATACTTATATTGTTGTAGAACCGTAGCCTAAGCTCTATTTAACGCTCGGATACGATTTCATACTGCGCCGATAACTAATTATAATAATTAATTATAATTATAGTTATACCCAGCAAACAGTAATAGCAGCATAATACTAGCATAACAGCATATATAATAGCCTCAAATGTTGACATCGTGCTATTATGCTGCTATTATGCTGCTATTACTGCTTGCCGGGTTACATTAACCCGTTCGCACTACCAACCTTTACGTTTAGGATACACTATCGAGATGCAACAGCGCTGGTGGAACGGGTTGTACCTGATACCCGAGCAGTTCCTCAACCGTAAACCGAGCGCCCTCTTGCGCTTGACGTGCATACTACGACCGGAACTGACCGTCGAGCTGACTCCCGAGCTGAGATCAAACTCTTCAGAATTGCGTTATATTTAGTATTAGCGATGACGTAATACGTGGTTTTTGACGTAATGTTTGGGTGGCGATACAACTCGAGTATGCTATGCGGTCAATAGGTCAAATAACTAGAGCGTTACATTTTCTAATTCCATATTTGGAATTAATTTAAAATGACATTAATATATATTGACATTTATTTATATATTTACCTGATAGTAACCAGAATAATAGTATTTGAAATAAGCCTAATATTATATAGCTTCATGCACAAATATAGAATTACACTAATATGCAGTCGTCTTAAAAACTTACGACAACAAGGAAATATTGTAAATAATCTCTCAAATGTCCATAATCATAACTCAGTACCTAAACATTATATTTGAATTATCTGGTTTCCACTAACCTACAAGTTTGGAGTCCGAAACTTGACGTGCGGATTGTACATGCGCTGCTAACACGGCAAATATCGTCAACACTAATAATAACTTCATTCTGTGTCAAATATATTAGTTAATAATCATAATATTAATTATGTATAATATACTTAATTGTATATTAATCATGATCTATAATTATAAATATATAAGATGTATTATATCATATCAATACAAAATGAAATAGAATATAAATATCTAGGAATAATAATTGACAAAGATATAAACTTTAAAAATCATATATTTAATCTTAATAATAAATTATCGAAAATACTTTACTCAATAAGCAGATTATCAAAATACATTAAGACAAAATCAATGATTATCATATATAACAGCCTATTCCTGCCACACATAATGTATGGAAATATAATATGGGGTAATATTTATAAAAGTAATCTTACAAATTTAATTCTCACACAAAAAAAAATCATAAGAATAATAAACAAAACCAAATATTTCAGAGAACATACAAATTTGCTATTTGAAAGGAATAATATATTAAAACTCAATAGTTTAATAAAATATAACACGCTAATATACATGCATGACCATCACAATAATAATCTACCACAAAATATTTATAACATACATAAAAAACACGAAAATAAAAATAAAAATAAATTAAGGAAATCACCTATCTACAAAATACCTTATACAAAAAAAAGTCAACTAATAAATAGTATCCTAACCATGGGACCTAAGTTATGGAATAATCTAAATGGAGATATCCAAATTATAAAAAACAAAAATTCATATAAAAAAAAAATAAAAAATCAACTCATTGAGATACAAAAAAAAATTAAAAATTAAAAAAAAATTAAAAAAAATAAATTATATAAAAAAATTATTATTATTATTATTATTATTATTATTATTATTATTATTATTATTATTATTATTATTATTATTATTATTATTATTATTATTATTATTATTATTATTATTATTTTGATGTTTATGTTTTTAAATGATAATAAAATATCTTATAAAACATAAGAAGAAAACGAAATGAAAAAAAGTAAAGTAATTCAACAAAAAAAAACGTTCCGGTGATGGTGATGCAGGCGACAGCATAGAAAAGATAATTATCTTCATCTGAAGCCTTTTAGAGGAAACAATAATATAATGAATTTAATAATTCACATGATATATATATATATATATACAACTTTCTTCTAATAAATATTATTATTATTATTATTATTATTATTAGTATATGGCTTATTTATGGTCAATTTGTATCAGCTATTTGTATATTCGTTATTAAATAAATAAATATTATATTATTAAGTATATACATGTAATTGTGGTTAATATACCTATTTTAATCTTGGTATATGATATATATGTTTATTAGTAGTAGGTGTCAAGAATGTTATGATATCAGGCATTACCTCACAGTGATATTATCAGACAATGTCACGTGACATTGTCATGTTTTCTATAAAATGTGTTTACAATTTAGAATAAAATAATATTATTGAACCTAGCTAGTGATGGGAATAAAATCTAAAGTTTAGGTTTCGAAGCGGTTGCAGATTCAAAGATAAGGGATTCGAAACAGTTTCAATTTCAAAGATAATGGTTTCGAAACGGTTTCAGTTTCAATATATGTATTTCAATAATAATAAACAAACAATTTAAAATAATAAATATAAATTCGTGTAATGTATCAATACAAATGCGGTATATATTTAATCTATTAACCTAGTTTTATTTTTAAATTCAACATATATTTAATATATTAACATTGTCTTATTTTTAAATGTAAATACTGAATTACTCGAAACATACTCGAAAATACTAGCAATTACTCGAAACCTACTCGGAACAGACTCGATAGTATCTGATTCGGAATCGTAGTTTGGAAAATTTAATTACTCGAAACCGTTCGAAAATTACATTACTCAAAACCGCTCGAAAATTACTCGGCTCGATCCCATCACTACACCTAACTATTATTTCGACAAGCACTAGTGACAGTTAGTTTACGATTCTGAAGGTACACCATCAATGTATACTATATTATATACTATCTTATACTATATTGGTTTTAGTCTATTCATAGACTAATTTATAAGAATTAAATGTTATTTTTTAACTATGTAAATTATGTCTTTAGTGATTCAATATATCCATTTGATATTAGTAATTTATAATTGTAAATATATTGATGTTGAAATTATTGCATACAAATTGTAATTAATTTAATAAAATAATGTTAGAGAGGCATATTAATAAATATATATATATATATATATATTTATATATATATATATATATATATATATATATGTATATATATATATGTATGTGTATTACAACTATTATTTAGCCTCTGTGTAACATAACTAACCTGTTATATTGATTTAAGTCACATAGTATCTCCTAATCTCTCGTTTATAACTCGTATACAGTCAAGTGCTAGATAAATACGATACGGTAGTTATGTGGCTATTGGTGTATACATATGTCTATGTATTTAGATAAGCACTCAACAATAAAAACTAATATAGACTATCAAAAAGTACGAGTTAAATATAGGCGTAATTCTAACGATAGAATACAATATTTAACTACACTGTAAGTGTTTGTGGTAATTATCCTATTGTGTATGTAGTGGTTACTAATAGTAGTGAATAATACTAGGTCACATACACACACAATACCCGTGATAGGATGTAAGTCACCGGGTAATACCCGGCGGGTATGGCAGCTCTATTTTGAATATATATTATTGGTATATTTCTTAATATATTAGTTCTATATCCTAAAAATAACTTAGATTGGTTATATCGACTGCTGATTATCTACTGCTGCATCTTCTCTCTGTTGATCTTGAAACCGAGATCGTAATAATTATCTCCAATTACTTGACGCATTACATAGTCTAGAAATACGATAATGGTGCTAGACTGTATACCTGTTGCACACCCTTTGACAAATTTATGAATTCAGTTTCGCCATCAGGTGTTATAATTCTAGCATCAGTGTGTTCATATAATATTGCTATTGCATTTATTAGTGTTGATGGTATACCATATTCCGCTAAATTTTCACATATTTCCGCGATCAATACTATCGAATGCTTTTTAGAAATCACTACAAATTATAAATTAAATGATGTCATGGCTTTTAATTCTTTCCATTATTAATTTCCATTAGTTCAATTAATGTATTCAATTATAGATCTAACGGATATGAACCCATTTTTGTTAGGTCTAATATATGGTCAATATATGGTTGAATACGATTTAATAGCATCTTGTTTATTTGTTTTGAGATGACTGCTGATAATACAATTCCTCTATAGTTACCAACTTCTTCTAGGTTGCCAGATTATGGAATATGAACTATATCATATTTATACCATTAAGTTAGTTTTTACTTTGTATTAGCATTTGATTTACATATTCCATGATTATGTAATACAGGTGAGTATATTTAAATACTTCTGGAGGTATTCCATCAGGAAAAGTTGCTTTCTCATCGATAAGGTTATTCTTTACCCTATATTCGCTATTTGCAAAAGATCCAACGGATACATCAAGAGTGTCAGGATTTTATAACTTGTATTTCAGTATTATTTATTTCATGTTTATCACCTAGGAGTTTCTTAAAGTATTCATACCATATTGTAAATCTAACTTATTTCTTGCTTTAATAAATATCTTTTCGATAGTTTATAACCAATAATCTAATTAATTTATTTCCAACTAGCTTGTTTGGATAGCTTATTTGACTGATCAATCCCTTGAATATCTCTATCGAGTTCTTCAGATTCAATGTTATCATATTCAGATTGAAATTTCTCTTTTTGGTTTCTATCTGTAGGCGTTTTTGAGTAAATAATGAAAGCTACGTTAACTTTATCTCCGGTAATAATTATTGTATTTATCTTTGCGTTATCTTGTATTTTCTGAAAACATATTTATTTGTAGGTTTTCTCTCATTGGAATTAGTAGGTTTGATGTTTCTTTATTAGATTTTACAAAGTTGTCGTACATATATATATATAATATAATATATTGGTAACATTATTTATACAGTAATTAATTTGGTAAATGAAATCACTGACGACATATGTGAATACGAGATATTAGAAAGTAAAGTCATATAATAAAATGTATACATTATAATATATTTAAGAGATAAAGTCGATTAACTATTTTAGTTATCACCTGTTCATACATGATTAAGCATTTAAAATATCTATCATAATTGATAAACCAACAATATATAATATATTATCTATATATATATATATATATATATATATATATATATATATATATATATATATATATAATTATAACCATATTGATACATATACATTGTAATTCAGTGAAACTGTGTATTCACTCTGAAAAATATCGATTAATGTTTAGATAGTTTATTTTATTCTATTAACAATATACGTTTTAAGTATACCTTGATAAAAAAATAATTATTAGTACTTCTATTTTTATATTTAAATTAGTGATTTCTAAAATAGTCTTCTTAACAACATTTCAACTAATTATCTTTATAAATGTTATCATCTAAAATATTCTTCCTTAAATATATATTTATATATATATATATAAATTATTTACGGAATTAATGACCGGAAATGTTGATGTTGAAAATGTTAAAAATCACTTTCTAGCAAACATTTCCGGATGTTATTTCCGAAAATACTGGTATTGGGATATCTTCTTATTATATACTGCAGTAGAACATGTACAGAAAATAAAACATCTTTAATCTTCAATCCAATTAACACCATAGCTAACTACTTTCACCTTCCACTCAGAAATAAAACTATTTTACCACCTAATATAATCAATATTAATGGACAGTCATTAAATAATTCAACATATCTTACAACATCTTAGTATATTTGAAAGTACTTTTAGTTTATATAGACAACTGCCCCACATAATAAATCTACTAAACTATCAACTATATTGATTACGCATTATTCGTCATTTAATATCAATATTCACCGCTACTATTATAGCTTCTGCCTACTTACTACCTCTATTCGACTACTGAAATTGCATCCTTCAAGAAACCCATCATCGTATATGTCCGAGCTGTAAATTCTTCAAAAGTATATCATATAGTATTGTATATCTTATTTACATATTCTAGATATATATTTAATATCCCTATATAATTTGTTGTAGTATAAGTAGGGATTAGGGTATGAACTATGTAGATTTGTGGTAATATTCTGGTAGTAATGGAGTTCGGGGTCTTATCGGAGTTAAATAGTAAATAGTTTTGGTAATACACTTATTGGTAGTACTGTATCATGATTGAAGGTGAATATTGAATGAAAAGGGAAAATCGGCGAGAATTTCTATGTCGTCTGAATAAATATTGAATTTGACGGAAGGAAAAGATTTAATAAGTTTGCTAAGGGGGAGTATATAATACCGAAAAGTATAGGAGAGAGGGAAGATCCTTGACGTACTCCAAATATGACTTTGCGTTTAGTCTGTAGACAAGTACATGAAAGAAAATACAGTAAATGTAATTAGTGTTTCGTACTTATTAAGTAGTAAGGTAAATTAATTATGAAAAGGTGATATTGATATGTAGTGGAATATGCCCCAGGCTACCAAGTGTAGCTCATTTGGTTTTGCTGTAGTTGCATTATATTGCTAAACGTAGCTATTTCAATACATATACATTTTATAAGTTTTGTATGTATAGCTTAACATAGATATTTCGATACATGATTAATTTAATGATAATATTAGAGTTTCCCATAATAGCTAAACATAGATTTTTCGATACATGATTATTTAATGATAATATTAGAGTTTCCCATAATAGCTAAACATAGATTTTTAGATACATGATTAATTTAATGATAATATCATAGTTTCGCATAATAGCTTTTGAATAACATCATATATTTTATATCATAATTTATGATTCATATATGATCCATAAATAAATATATTTGACATATCTTTAATTTATTATTACAAAATACTGACATTTGTAATAATGTTGTATATATTGTATTATATTCATCATATTATGCTGCTGTATTAAATAAAATACCTCGGTGGTATAGGGATGTTGGTGTAATAGTTATGTTTGATGCAATAATGCCCTTATAAATACCAAATAAATCATATTCAGATGGGTATTTATAGAGACTTGGTATATAATATATTATAAACTTTAGGTTTCTATTGAAAATATGTAATCCAGATTCCATAACTTCTTTTATTTCGCTAATATTATAATTTTCGTATATTCATTTAAAATTGTAAAGCCATTCATTGTAGTACAACACTGTAAGTATAAGTAGGATTCTATTATACATATGGATGAACAATACACATATTAGATGATATTTCGTGTAGGTTACCTACTACTATCATGTATAAATAATCAACAAAAATCTACATTTGATTATTTGGATGATGAACTATTTAACTGGGTTATTTCAATAGGATAATAAGACGATATTCTACTTTCTGGTAGTTTTATTGATAGTTATTTATTATATTTGCAAAATAATTATAATTATTTTTAATTGTCTATAAAATTACGAATATTAACATATATGGTGACATTTTCAATTCCTTATATTAACAATAATATATCGATAACGACTGCATTTTAATATATAGTTCTTTTAGTTCTATTATATTTATAGTTCTCTTTAATAAATAATGTATAATATATAATTGTCATTATAAAACGTATCAAAATAATACAGTAATTATGTGATCCACATTTTAATCAATGCATATATAAATATGTAATACATATTATGTATATAATTAGGTATACAATTAGTAAAAGTAATTTAGTATATACTAATGTATATCAACTAATTTTAATAATTTGTAAAGGTTTATTATCGATATCCTTTCGTAGTTTTGTAAATATGTAGATTTTTAAATGTACATTATAATAATGATTATTGAATAATTTATTCATATACAGTTTTTATTATTTATTACTGAAATATTTTAATATAAAATTAGAATTAGTTTTGATAAATTCCTAATGGGTCATTCTAAGAAAATTAATAAAACTCATTGATATATAAACACAATGGGTGTATGCTTATATGCATATTTTATGCATAATTAAATACATAGATTTTTACTTTTAAAGTAACTTTATCATAAAGTGTATGCCAACTATAAATCTATGCAAACAACATTTTATTATATATATATATATATATATATATATATATATATATATGTGTATATTATTCCACCTATCCATCTATTAAGCATATCATTATATATATATATATATATATATATATATATATACTATATTATATATTAATATTTAGGCATAATTTATTGTATATTCGTTATAATTATAATGAATTTATATAAAAGGAATTTAAAATAGAAACAATTTATACATTTCTTAAAATTACTGATAGGTTCTGGGTTAGTTCTGATTTATTTCTGGAAAAGTTCTGGATTAGTTATTATTTAAATCTGCGTAGGTTCTGATTTAGTTCTGGAAAAGTTCTTGATTAGTTATGATTTAATTCTGCGTAGGTTCTGGGTGAATTTGCGAATATCGCAGAGTGTGATGCGTTGCATGAGGTGTAACGGGTATGGGCATTGGGCCAGGGAGTTTAGGTGCCGAATGTGTAATGCTTTTGGGTATAGCGAACGAGAGTGTTCGGGAAGCGGACGACCTCAGTGAAGCGCCATCAGCTAACTGAGGTTCGCAAACAGGGGAAAGCGAGTGATGGGAATATGAAGGGAACGAGCGGGAGATTAAAGGGAAAGTGTCCTTTTGGGGAATTACGAGTGGGCGGTCGGTGGACGAAATGTCTGATAGACACCGGTGCAGAGGTATCATACATGTCTGAGAAATGTTATCAACGTCACTATACGGGGATGAATGAGTTGGATGAGGAGTTGCGTTTGACATCGGTCGATGGTAGCGGAGTAGAGTACTTAGGATATGTATAACTGGAGTTAGAAGTAGACGGTTGGATATGCCTAGCTGGATTCCTGGTATTAAAAGGACACGTGAAACCAGCAGTAGTTCTAGGAAGCAACGTATTTAGGCAGTGGGCAGAACGGGGTGTAAACAAATGGCGGCGACGGCAGTGGCGACATGTAGCGGCGTTATATGACAAAACCGAAGGGGATATACATATAGCGGGAAAACTAAAGGTGCTAGTAGAAGGGAATTCGAAGAGAATTGTAAGGGGAACTGTAAAGGCCGGTATAGGGACTGTATGTGCCAGGGTCTGGATACAGATTCAACGGTAATTGTGAGCGGCGCGGTAGTAGTAGAGCAGGACGGATGCGTTCCGATAGAGTTAGTAAATTTAAGTAGGGAAGACGTATACATTAAGGGCGGATGCAAAATTGGTAATTGGCAGGCGCGAGTGTAATGTGTAGAGGCCGTAGAGGATGCGAGTGGGAACCTTAATAATATTCGAGATAATATGGTAGTAGGGGATTTATCGGAAAACGAGGAGAAAGTATTTAAAGCGCTACTAGGCGAGTTTTCGGATGTAATCAGCCAAAGCGAGCACGATGTTGGGTACTGCGATAAAATCCCACACCGTATAAATTTGGTTGATACCCATCCGGTAAGGAGACCGTATAGACGGATTCCTGTGAACCAATGGGATGAGGTAAATTTGTACTTACAAGCTCATCTAGCCTCTGGAATAATCCATAAAAGTACATCTCCTTTTAGCGCACCATTAGTATTAGTTCGAAAGAAATCAGGCGCTCTGAGAGTATGTTGTGACTTTAGGGGCCTGAACCTAAAAACGGATAGGGATTCGTTCCCATTACCACGAGTTTATGAGGAAGAGCTAGAAGCTTTACGCGGCGCACGCTTATTCAGTTCGTTAGATCTTGCACACGGTTTTTGCAATGTGTTCTAGTAGAAGAATACCGTCACAAAACGGCTTTTAGCGCAGGGTCGCATGGATTGTATGAGTACATTCGAATGCACATGGGACTAGTAAATACGCCAGCGACTTTCGCGCGACTAATGCAGTATTGTTTAGGCGAAGACAATTTAAAATCCTTAATTTTATATCTAGATGATATTCTCGTGTTTTCAGATTCATTCCAGCAAATGATAACTAGATTACGATGGATATTTATTAAACTGCGAAGTTATGGTTTGAAAATAAAACCGAAGAAATGTGTTTTATTTCAACAGAGAGTGACATTTTTGGGACACGTAGTATCAGCGAAGGGTATTGAGTCAGATCCCGATAAGATCCGCGCAGTAATCGACTGGGATACACCGACTTCTGTGAAGGAAGTAAGGTCATTTTTGGGTTTGACGGGATACTATAGGAAGTTCGTACCGAAGTATTCATCGATAGCTAGTCCGTTGACTAACTTGACGAAGGATGAGGTGAAGTTCGAGTGGACAGCAGAATGTCAAGAGGCATTCGAGAGCCTAAAAGTAAAACTCACCACAGCGCCGATTCTAGGATATCCTAACTATGATATCCCGTTTATTTTAGAAACTGACGCTAGTTTAAAAGGGCTAGGAGCTGGGCTTTCGCAGAAACACGAGGGTCTCAACTATGTAGTTGCGTAAGCGAATCGTAAATTAAGCGGCGCGGAGTACAACGATTCGAACTATAGCTCGATGAAGTTAGAGTTACTTGCTCTGAAATAGGCAGTAACTCAAGCTTTCAAACAGTATCTAGCCGGATCGGAGTGTCATGCATACACTGATAATAACCCCATCGTTCATTTCCAATCATCAAATGTAGCGGTGACAGAGATGAGATGGATTGCGCAGTTAAGCGACTACCATTTGATAATGCATTTCCGGTCAGGGAAACTGAATGCTAACGCCGATGCACTAAGCAGACATCATACGTATTTACCGGTAAACTCGAGAGCGCTAGGGGTAAAAGCAAGAATACTGGATATACCGGAAGACGGTATCTCATTAGATGATAGTGAAATAGCGGCTTTACAAAATGAGGACAGCGATCTAGCATGCATAGCGATAGCGGTGTGGCAGCGTAGTAATATAGCGAGTAGTTGGACGAAAGCGGCGAAAACTTTATGGCGCGAGAGAGAGCGATTGGAGGTAATATCAGGTGTGCTATATAGACGCAAAGAGATAGAGGGAAGTTTCCAGAGACAACTAGTCATCCCTAAGTCTCTACAAGCTTGTGTACTCTATGAGCTACATGAATAGCTAGGCCATCAAGGGATATAACGAACATGGTCTCTGATCAGCGACCGATTCTATTGGGTAGGAATGTGGGAAGCGGTGTGTGTATATTGCAGATCATGTAAGCGATGTGAGTTAAATACGGCGGCGCGTGCGAAACCCGAGATGGGAACATTGCGGGCACTTCGGCCATTAGAGGTGATAGCAATAGACTTTACCACACTAGAGAAAAGTGACAAGGGTATAGAAAATATATTGGTCATTACGGATGTTTTTACTAAATTCTCGCAGGCGATTCCGACTAGGAATCAGACAGCTAAGTGTATAGCCACGGTTCTTAAAAACACCTGGTTTGATCGATTCGGCTTACCACGCCGGATCCACAGTGATCAAGGTCGAAACTTCGAGTCGGCCATAATTCGAGAACTATGCGAAGAGCATAGTATCGATAAATCACGAACTACTCCATATCATCCACAAGGAAACGGGATGGTAGAGCGGTTTAATCGAACCCTACATAATCTGTTACGGACATTAAGCGAAGAAGAGAAGAAAGCGTGGCCAGACCATATAGCGACATTATTGTATGCCTATAATTGTATCCTGCATGCGACTACGGGTTATTCGCCATACTATATGTTTTTCGGCCGAGAACCGCTTCTACCATTCGATATATTATTGAAGCGAAAGGAGGGCAAGGTAGTGCGATTAAGCAAGTTATGGAAAAGGACGAACGAGAAGGAAAGCGAGCGAGAACGGGTTAAGGCGGGACGTAGCATACTGAAAGAGGGACAGATGGTCCATATCTCCCATCATCCGATCGGCCGGAACAAAATACAGGCTAGGTATAAACCGGACGCCTATAAGATAACTCATCAGTTATCGCCGCACACGTACCAGATAATGCGTAGAGGGGTAACTAGAGTAGTAAATAGATCGAATGTTAGGCTGGGCGACAATCTAATTGATCACCCCACACCTATCGTCCCACGTAGAAGCGCGCGAGTAAATAGGGGTATACCACCACACCGTTATGGGTTTAAATAGAGAAAACGTGTATACATATGTAGAATGTATATATTTATTGGTTATGGGTATTGCTAATTATATTATATTATATTATATATTATCATATATTTATTATCATATATTTATTAGTACGTTAGTGTGGGCACTAAAAATGTTGTCCGGGAGGTATGTAATTTAGTGTACTTTGTGTAAGTGTGTGTTCAAATGAGTTTAGAGTATTATATTAGATTGGCGGCGCGGTGTGATATTAAATCAGTATGATTGTGAGCATGAATGTTACATAACATATATATTATATAATATAAGCGCGAGGATATTTGCCAGGGTTGATGAATGTTTATATAACGAGAATCATCATGTATCACTCAACGTATTCCCCCACAACGTATTCCCCCACCACGTATTCCCCCACCACGTAGTCCCCCACCACGTATTCCCCCACCACGTATCCCGATCTTCACCCTGCGACCACGACGACGGCGGCCACTACGACTGATGAGCTACTTCTGGAACTGTACCGACTCCAACCGTATTATTGTTATTATTTATCTGGCATGCCCCTTAAGATATTGTGGGCGTGACCTCTTGAATTGTGCCAAGGTGATCTTGACTTTTTGAGTTAGCGGTCATAGCGAGATGACGTATGCGAAAACCTGATATCGACGGTTACCACGAGGGAATTCTAATAAAGGAATGAAACGCGTATTTCTGTATTAATTTATATCTAAGTAAATTGATTAGTAGTAGATAAGTAAAGCGATACTACACTACACACACACATATATATATATATATATATATATATATAACATTTCATATGTAAATATAAACACTATTATTATAATATTTAATAATATCTATTATGTACATTTAAAAAAAACCTAAGTAAGGAATATTCATGATATGGTATTGGAAGTCTTGAAAATGGGTAATAAGTATCTCAGACAATGAGATGATTGTGGTAAAATCATATAAGTTAGAGGTATATATACCCCATACCACACTCTATAGCTATGGGTAAATTACTACTTACAATATCACACTTATGTGTGTTTAAACTATCCAATTACTTGTATACATACATATTTTTTTATAAACTATATTTTATATTTAGGTGATATGTATCATTACAATAAATCATAGATAAACCAGGCTCTTAATTAATAAGATATTATATAATACTTCTTACACTAAATATACATTAGGAGAAGGGTTAGTCAGATAAATTGAAGAACCTGTTATTTATTGTATTTTATTACTAATTTATATTTATTATATTATGCCGATAAATGAAATATGAAAAAATTTCTAAACCTTTAAAACTGCTATTAGTTGACTAATATGAATAATTAATTAACAATCTACATTTTATAGATATATTATAAGATTTGATAGAATATATTTAATTGAATTTATTATTAAAACATATAATATTAATATTTTATACCAAATTACAATTGTGAAGCATATTTATATTCAGTATATTAATTATTATCAGAACGAAATTATTTCTATATATATATACAGTTTAAACATTAATATATATTATCTATAGGTTAATATTTAGTTTTAATCTAGAATTGTCTATAATATACACTATTCTTCAAAGTTTAGCATCAAGTTTTCTTAAAGCGCTTACATCAGATTATTTCTCCAAGAGTTTATTTGTTATCGCTTGCATTTCAAGTACACCTACCATATAAATATATAATATCATATATTTAAAGTAGATTTAATAATAGATATATTAATCCTATTATTATTATTATATTATATAATATATAATATATGTTTATGTATATATATATATATATCATATTTATATTACATTTTTAAGTGTATGAATACATTTTATATTGAAATTAGTTTAACCGAATAACTTATTGTACCTATATTTTTATTACTAGAATATCATTTATTGAATTACTATATATATATATATATCATATAATGTACATATATATTGTATATGATCATTTAGTTATAATAATCAAGTTTATATAGACAACATATTAAGTATGCATTGAATACTATTCAATGTTATTAAACACTCAGATATATTAAGCTTATATGTCCTATACTATAATTTATAATTAAAATATAAAATTATAATAATAAGTTATATTAATATTATACTAGATGATAGATTATAAAGTAGATCGATGCTTAGTATAATAATAATAATAATAATATTAATACAAATATTTTGAATATAATTTTATTAATATTATTAAAATCATTATGCATCGATCTAATTTATTATACGTATAATGTTATGTAATTAATAAATATAATAAGTATAAAAATTACATGATGCTGATAAGTCTTTAACTAACCAGTTATGTTCTATAACGGACGATTCATTTTCAATATCGCTGGTATATTTAAATTTCCACCAGTGTTATATTATCGGTAAATAACTGATCTGTTTATTATTTTAATAATATATTTGAATTGTTAACTTATAATACTAATGTTAATAGTAATATATCTACATAATAATCTATTTCACAAGTTAATACTATATCCATAAATGATATATTAAAGGTATTTTAAATTTAATTATTATTTATTTTTAAAATAATTTAACTGTCAATAATCATAAACTGTCCCACTATGATTACCTGATTACCTATCCCGTAGCGTTGAGCCGTAGGGGCGCTGATGAATCTCTCACAATTTTCCTCCACTTTTTTCTATATGTTGCTGCTCTCATGGTGTCACATACATTTAGTCCTGTCCACTCGTATATATTGTCGGACCATTTCAGTCTCGGACGACCTCTCTTTCTTGTGCCATTTACAGTACCTTGAAGGAATATTTTTGACATAGAGTAATCGTCGCGAATGATATGACCATACCACCGTAGCTTTCTCTCTTTCACTTTTGTTAGTAGGTCTTTGTGATTGCCGATTATCATGAATACTCTGTTTCTGACTTCTATATTTGTAATTCTGTCTTTATATGATATTTTGAGTAATCTTCTAAGACATCTGAAATCCATTGCTGTTATTCTTCTTTGAAGTTCTTTGCTGATTGTCCACGTTTCACATGCATATAAAAATATTGAACTTACAAGTGAATGTAAGAGAAGAATTTTAGAGTTTAGCGTTAAGTTTCTGTCGTTCCAAATCGGATTAAGTTTTGTTAATGAGGCTGTCGTTTGGGCAATTCTTGAAAGGATTTCCTTTGTCGAGCCATTATCATCTACTATGGAGCCTAAGTATTTAAAAGTATCGACTGGTTCAATTATTTCGCCATGTAAGGAGATACTATTATTGAAGTTCCCTTCACAGTTTGTCATAATTTTTGTCTTGTTTGTATTGATTTCCATGCCATAAATTCTAGAAGTAGAATTTATTTTATTCATCAGATTAACAAGTTCGTGTTCACTTCTTGCTAGACCGTCGATATCATCCGCAAATCTTAGATTTGTAATTAATCTTCCTCCAATAGATACTGTACATTTGTGGTCTAGTAGAGCTTCGTTCATTATTTGCTCCAGCATTATATTGAATAATGTGGGGGATAATAGACATCCTTGGCGTACACCGGTTCTTGTGGTGAACCATTCTCCGACTTTACCTTCATAGTATATTGCGCTTATTGCTTTTTCGTATAGGTTTTGTATTACTTTTATGAGTCTGGCATTGATATTGAATCTTTTCATTGTATCCCATAGTGCTGCATGCCATATCCTATCGAAAGCTTTTTTAAAGTCAATGAATATATGATAAAGCGGTTTTTGATGTTCGGTGTATTTTTCTTGAATTATTCTTAAGTTGAAGATTTGTTCATTAATGCTTCTACCAGCTCTAAAACCTGCTTGTTCTTCTGACAATAGTTCTTCTGCGATTGGTTGCAGTCTTCTCAGGATAACTTTCAGCATTATTTTACTCATATGTGAAATGAGACTTATGGTTCTATAGTTCTCACACTTCTGAATATTTCCTTTCTTATGTATACATATAATTAAGGATTGGGTCCAAACCATGGGCCAGTCCCCAGAGTTCCAAATTTTATTGCATACATTTGTTACCACTGAGATCATATTTTCACCTCCCGATTTCAATAATTCTCCGGTTATATTATCTACTCCCGGTGATTTACCACTGTTTAGTGACTGTATAGCTGATACAACTTCGCTTCTTAAAATAGGATATTGTCATTATCTGTAGGTTCTGTTGAATTTAATATAGACGTATCCTTATCATTATTATAATTGTACAACTCTGAGCAGTATTCCGTCCATCTTATAATTACGCCCTTTTTATCATTAATGCAATTACCATCTTTATTTTGAATATTAGTTGATGTTCTCTGTTTAGATTTTGTTAAATCTTTAACGATTTGATAGGCTTTCTTTGTATTATTATGCGTAAAACAAGTGTCAATTTACTTACATTTACGATTAACCCAGTCCTCTTTTGCCTTCTTCATGGCTCTCTTGATTTGCGAGTTAATTTCCTTGTACGTACTTCCAGTTTCGAATTTGTTTTTCTTTAATTTTCTTCTGAGATCACACATGTCGAGTAATTCGTCTGTTATCCATCTTTGTTTTTTTGGTCGATACTTTCCGAGGATATTATTTGCAGAATCAGTAATCACTGAATTTAGTTGTACTATTAGTTGTACTATTTCGTCAGTACTATTTAGTTCTTCCAGTTTTAGATCAATTAATTTTTCATCAAATTGCTTTTTAAAATTTTTTTCAGTTTCTGAATTTTTTAATTTATCCAGATTAAACTTAAGTCTAACAAATTTATTTTTCTTTGGGCTTTTAAGACGTAGATTGAATTTCATCATTACTAGATTATGGTCGTTCCCTATATCGGCTCCAGGAAAAGATCGTGTTTTGTTTATATTAAAACTTGTGGCGAATCTTTTCTGTGTTAAAATATAATCTATTTGATTATGGTATAAGCCTCCAGGACTATGCCATGTGTTAATCCTAGATTTTTTTTTATGTGGACCAAATGTGTTGGTAGCGATTAGACTATTTATTTGCATGAATTCAAGTAGCCTTTGTCCTCTTTCGTTTATATTTTCATTACAGTATTTACCAGATACATTTTCCCAATATAAGCTAGCATCCTTTCCAATTTTCGCGTTCCAGTCACCTTGTATGACTATAATATCACGTTTGTCAGTTTCTGATATAGTAGATTGTAGTATATTGTAAAAATGTTCAATTTCTTCATCTGAATGATCTGTGGTTGGCGCGTATACTTGTATTATTGTCACATTGAATGGTGTGGCATGAAGACGTATTGTTGCTACCCTTTCATTGATTGGATTAAAGTTCATTATCATTTTCTTTGTTTATGAGAAAACCAACTCCATTTATGTGCCGGTTTTCATTGCCAATGTAGTGGAGTATATGCCCTTCATTTGTTTGTATTTCGTTAATACCTTTTTTCCGAATTTCACTTAATCCAATAATGTTCCATTTATATCTTTCCATTTCGTGAGTAAGTTCTTCTAATTTACCGTCAGCTCTGAGAGTTCTTACATTCCATGAGCCAATGTATGTTTCGTGTCGTATTTTCATTCTTTCACCAGTAGTATACTTGTCATCATTACCCTGGTGTTGGATAGATGATGCGGACCTTGTATTACCGGGTGACGTCCGAGCCGGCATGAGTTTATTTTTGTTTTGTGAGATCATCATTTGCGTATCTTGGGTAGATTGAATTTTAGCGGAGCCCATCTCTCTCTAAAATCCCCTACAGCATTAGCCTACTAGCTGAATAGTTTGCCAGGGTGTGGCACTTGGAGCCTGCTGTTAGAGTTGTGAGATGCTATTGACCAATTCAGAAAGGATACTTAGTAGTTAAGCACAGCTATCAAGACCCACTATGACGTCACGATAATATTTGTTTATTTATTTAGATTTTGAAAAATATGCCAAAATAGCACTTTTAAACTCATATGAATAAACTATAAATTTTTGTAATTTTTTAACTCGACATGTATTATTAATTAATTATTATTAAATATATTATGATAAATCTATTTTCATGCATATTATGCTTTAAATGATAATCAATATGGTTTCAGAAATAATTTATCTACAGCTGATGCATTGTCTGATTTATTAGAATCAGTTAATACAAATTTAGAAAATTTAGAGAACTGTGCTATTGTTTCAATAGATTTACGCAAAGCCTTTGATACACTGGATCATGATATTTTAATCAATAAGCTAGATTTTTTTATAAAACTTTATATTTATGGTATCAGAGGTATAGCGCTAACATTAATAAAATCGTATTTATCAGATCGTCTTCAATTTGTTAGATATAATAATACTGACTCATATTATAATTATATAAAATGTGGTTTACCACAGGGATATGTACTCGGTCCGTTATTATTTATTTTATATATTAATGACCTTCCGAATATATCAGATACTTTTAAATCAGTTTTATTTGCAGATGCAACTTTAATTTTTTCAAATACGTCTATTTTAAAATTAAAAAACAATATTCAATTTAATATTAACAAACTATATGATTGGTTGAATGTAAATAAATTGTCACTCAATATTAGTAAGACGAATGTATTATTATTTAATATAAGAAATAAAAATAGAAATATTAATATGGATTTGAATATTAATAACATTAAAGTTAAACAAGTCAGTGAAATAAAATTCTTAGGTGTTATTATAGATTGTAAATTGAATTGGAAATTGCAACTCAATTATGTTTCAAGTAAACTTTCTAGAACAATTGCAATTTTACACAAAGTTAAAAATAAATTAAATATGAAATCTTTAATTTTATTATATAATGCTTTATTTTTATCACATCTTAATTATTGTTCAAATATTTGGAGGAATATCTTCAAATCCAGTTTAAAAAATATTTTCATTTTACAAAAAAAGAGCAATAAAATGTATTTGTAATACTCATTCTATGTATACAAATTTCTATACTATTTCTAATTCTCTTAAATTTGACGATATTGTAAAAATGAATAGTATAACATTTATGTTTCGAGCTAGGAATAATATTTTACCTAAGAATTTACAATTATTATATAAAATTCTTAATCTTATAATGGAAATCTGTTTCATAGAATAAAAGTACGAACTGACCGAAAAGCATTTTGTTTATCGAATACTGGTCCAATGCTGTGGAACAGATTACCACAAAAAATAAGAAAGATTACGAAATTGAATAATTTTAAAACAATTTTTAAATCATTTATGATATCGTCTTATTAATTTTAATTTTATATTTTTATATCCTATTTTTAATTATTGTATTATGTGATATATTAATTAATTTATTGCTACCTTATATTATCAGTATTTATTTTATATATTTTATTTTATAGTTTTATAGCTTTTATAGATTTTAGTTATAGTTTTTTTTTTAATATATTTTTATAATTTGTTATACAATTTTAATATTAGTGTTTTATTGGTTTATATTTTTGTAGGTAAATATTATTCAATTATTTATTTTAAATACATGATGAGAATGATTGTGGGGTTTTTTGCAATTATATTTTATTTTTATTTTTGTATTAAGTTTTTAATTGTATATATTTGTTATTACTTACTTTTAATTACTTACATATTACATTTTATTTAAATTTTATTTAACATTCAGTATTATTTTCTATTCAGGAAGTCAATTTTTTATTTTAAATATTAAATATTAAATATAAGATATTCACGAGTACTTTGTATTGATTATTTATATGGCCGGTAATGGTTCGTGTCGGGGATGAGGATGCAATTGTTGTATAGGGGAAATTGTTGCCAGTGCTCTTACTCTTTGCGAAAGTGAGTTCCTTAAGGCATTGGATATAGAATCCCCAAATCCTCCAAGTTGATACACCTTTATCGACTTTCATTGGCAATCGATATAAAGTATTCTAGGTAGATTTTGTTATGACTATTTTTTTTACTGATATCCTGGATAGAAATTTATATTATAATCTAATATTTTATTTAATATTATTTTAATTTTATACATAATTTTCCCCCCCACAATCACATTGGGTGAATTACTTGATAAGCTCTGCTTTTTCGTTCATCCAGGCTAATGCCCAAACTCTGATTATTATTATTATTATTATATTATTAATAGTTGTGTTTTATCTATAGATATTATAATTATAACTTATATACATATTCCCGTATAATAATGTTTATATTATATATGTATACATATTATAATATTTATTTGTATATAATATACTTAATTTAATATTTGGATACTATATATATATAATATATTATATATAATATATATATTATAATCAATAAGTGATATTAAATGTTCAAAATAAGAATGTATTTATTGTAAAATTTTAGGTATTAAAGATGGTTATTAATTTTTTTTTGCACAGTTGTAAGTGCTTTATAAAAACATTACATTTAATATATATACATTATATATTATATATATATATTCTAAAAAAAACACCGAACATAATTAGATATATCTAATTAAAAATAATTAATTTTAAAATTATATAGACATTTGTTATTTTTGTAACATATTATATACATAAATAGGTAACCAGTGATATCGTGCGAAGTAATTGCATGCGGATTATTTTAATTTGGTTTGATAATTTCGTGCGAATTGTAAATTATACTATTTATAAATAATCATTTAAATTAACATTACGAGATCAATTCGCACGATATAATAATAATAATAATAATAATAATATTTATTTATTGAAATCTCATATATATATTGAATACAATACAGATAGCGGATACAAATGGACCCCTCAAGAAGTTATAGACTTTTACATGTTATAAATAACTGTGAGAGGCCCCGGACAATACAATACAAATAGTAACATTTTTTTTCTTGTGTTTTGATTTATCGTTTATTAAGTTCTTTATAAACACAAGAGAAAATCAAGAACTGCCTGGAGTCGAACCCAGGACCTCTGGCTTACTAGCTTTTGGTTGTCCCACTGAGCCATCGACCCCAGACCTTAGCGAGATATCCTCATATACCATATAACCACTCATAGCCCATATATAGATATTATTTGTATGGGAACTACTTAATAATATTATATTTTATGTAATCCTGATACTCTGTGACCCAAATACTAATTTATATTAATTAATAATTAATACTAATTATTATATTGAATACAAATGTTGCACTATTTCAATATTCACAGTATAAATTGACGTTATAGCGATATATATATATATATATATATATACATTGTACAATGTAAAGTGTAAATAATATGTGTACTATATATACTCTGTAATAACGTTATTATAATATTAACATGTTATATAACTAATTTTGTTATTAACTATTTATTTTTATATATAAATGCAAGACTTACACTTATGTAGTGTATATGATTAACGCCCGCGATACATACATTATCTTCATTATACTATTTGAAGCTCACCTATTTAATCGCTATTAATTTAATTATATGTATTAACTTCTATGCGTTATACATGTATATATTTAATTTCTAAATAGTGTGATCCACTTTGGTATCCCCACTTTGTAGAAGCTATAAAAGTTATAAAGTATATTAAAATCAACTATTACATTATCAGTTTTATATTTAGTTTGTTCAATGTATATTATCAGAATATTAAATAATATAAAATAATATAAGAATATAAAATAAATAATACTTTTTTATAATTAATGTTATCATTATAATTTGTACATATTTAATTTTCTTTGCATGCTAATATTCTTTAACTTATTAAAACTTACAAACTTTATTTGATAGAAGTAATCTATATCCATCTAAACTCATGACAATAAATCTAATATATTATTTGGTTAAAATCTATTAACTTAATTACGTTTGTTACTATTATAACTAAATACATTTGTTTGAACATTATAATTTAACTCTGATTTATAGCCACTCCAAGAAGTACTCCCTACATTATATTTATAATAAAATAATATAACAATTGTATATATTAATCACATTCATTAATTTAATTTACTATATATATAATGATGATTCATGATAATAAATTCAATAGTATATTAGTTTAAAATGTTGTATATTATTTTGTTCATATATTAACCACTGTTTAATTATGAATTATCATTATTATAAAATTAACTTATATGTTAACGCAGTTATTTTATTACAGTTAACGGCCATATATTAATCTAATAAGAAGCACTGATTCAACAACTTACTGATAATTATTAGAGACTGAATATAATAAGCTATACAAGTTGAGAATGCAGAGTACATATTGCACACAGTAAGTATAATTATTATTACATTTAATTTTTATTCATGCATATTAATTTTTCATTATTATATTTATAGGAATGATTACTTGATTATTAAATTGCATGGAGCTGATACAAATGGATGTCTAGATGAATGCGATAGATCATGTAAATGTACAGTATAGTTATTAATTACTATGGTTGGACTCTATCGACAATCATATTATTAATATAGATTTTATTACGTATGTGAATATTTCATATATTATTGTTCGTTGTATTATAACTAAAATATTCTATAAAAATGTTATTGTTATCTTACGTACTATATTATTATCTATATATATATACAGAGTGTTATTATTGATTGAAATAAATATTAAATCATACCATTAAAATGATATATATTTTCTAAATATATTATGTATCATTAATTATATCATATCAATATTATTTTAAAGTTAAACATTTAGTATTGCCATAATTTTATATTTATTATTTAATAGATTATTTTATAATTAAAATATAGACTAAATAGTAAAATAAATAAGACCATTTTAAATAATATATTTGTTTTAATGTTATAATAAATGATGATGATTAAATAAAGTGTATACAACTATATAAAATGAAGTATTGTTTATTAAATGCTCTAAATAATATTTGTTTATAAATAACAACAATATCTGTATATTTTACATGTGAATTAGCTGCATATTTAGTTACTAAGTTAGTAATAAATAGTATGCTTAGCTGCTAAGCATAATGCTAATATTTAGGAAAATTCATACCCTCAAACTAGACATTTTAGGCTATATCTTTTTTTTATAAATAATTGTATCCAAATAGTAAAATATGAATAAAATAGTATGTTATCATCCTCTTTCCAATAATACTTACTTTACTTTTTTTGGTTTATGGACTGCATCAGTGCGTTAGCAATCGGCCGTTTGTGGGATGGAATTATTGAGTGGGAGGGAAGGCAAGGGAGAAATAATAAGTCTTAAGGTGGCGTTTAAAGGAGGGAGTTGATGTGTTTGTTCGTAGGTGATTGGGCAGGGAGTTCCAGTGGTAAGGGGGAGAGAGGGCAAAGGATCGTATATTGGAAGAGTGGGGTTTGTGTATATGGGGAGTGGTAAGTATAAACGTGTTGGAGGAACGGGTCTGGAGTGGAGTGATGGGTGTGTGTAGATGTAGGATGGAGGCAAGGTAGTCAGGAGAGTTGTGGTAAATAGCTTTGTGGATGGTCAGGGAGAGTTTGTACTGTATGCGGTAGGGGACTGGCAGCCAGTGTAGTTATTTTAGGAGAGGTGTAATGGAGTCAGAAGAACGACGATGAAGTAAGTGGACGCAGCGAACTACAGCGTTTTGGAGTCGTTATAGTTTTATGAGTTTATATTCAGGGAGGTTAAAGAGTAGGGAGTTGCAATAGTCGAATAGGGGGATGATGTATGAGGAGGCAATGGTAATAGCGATGGGGAGGGGAATGGAGCGTCGGATTAAGCGGAGGCAGTGTAGGTGGTAGTGGATGGATTTGTGCATATGTATAAGATGGGAGTCAAGGTAAAGGGTGGTATCATGATGAAAGTCAAGGTTTCGGACGTGTTGAGAGTAGGGGAGTGAGGTGTTGTCGAGTGATATGGTGGGTGGTTCAGGGAGAGTTGAGGAGCGTAGGGGTAAGTGGAGAAAAATAGCTTCAGTTTTAGTGGGGTTAAGTTTTAGAGAGATGGAGGTAAGCCAGTGGTGTATGGACTTTATACAGGAGGAGAGTCTGTCAGGGGCATAAGTAGGGGAGTCTGTGCAGTTAAGATATAGTTGAAGGTCGTCGGCGTAAGTATGGAAGGGGATGTCGGGGTAGTCAGTGAAGATGTCAAACATGGGGAGGAGGTAAATATTGAAGAGGAGTGGGCCGAGGACAGAGCCCTGTGGGACACCGTGGGTTATGGAGCAGGAGGGGGAAGAGTGTGTATTAATTCTGACTGAGGAAGAGCGGTTGGTAATGTAGGAGGTGAACCAGTTAAGGGCAATGCCGGTGATGCCGATAGCGGAGAGTCTGTGTATTAGGACATTGTGGTCAAGGGTGTCGAAAGCGGAGGACATGTCGAGATGGACGAGTATGGTGCCACGGTTGTTGTTAAGGCCAGATAGTAAGGTCGGTGTTAATGAGGGTTAGGGCGGATTCAGTAGATTTGTGGGGGAGGTAGGCGCTTTGGAAGATGTTGGGGATTTTATTGGTTGTAAGGTATGTAATAAGTTGGGAGGGGATAACACGTTCAAGGATCTGGTGATGGGAGTGGTGGGAATGACAGGGGTGGGAAGGGTGGAAAGGGTGATGGAAAGTTTATCTTTGAAATAGTTGTCAAAGAGGAGTGGTAATTGTTCGGGGGTGGTAGTGGGGAGATGAGCTTTGAGTGAGCGACCAAGTAGTTGGGCATAGAGTCGGTGTATGGATTTACTATCATTGGAAAGTTTGTTGAATATTAGGGTGATGTGAGTGGCTTTGGCGGTAGTGATGGCTTTACGGTGGATGTTTTTCAGGTTTTGTAGGAAGTAAGTGAAGTAGGGGAGGGATGTTTTAGGTAGTGTTTTTCAGCTGTGCGCAGAATGCGCTTTTGATTTAGTAAGTATGAGGTGTACCAGGAGGAGTCAGGAAGAGTGATGGTGGTTCTAGTGACGAGAGGGGCATATTTGTCAAGGGTAGTTGAAAGGGATTGATGAAGTTAAGCGGACGTAGTACGGGACCGTAGTGGTAGGGAGGAGAGATCAGCAATAAAATCAGGAATGGGGAGGTTGTATATTTTTCGTGAGGTTCTGGTGGTTAGAGGTCGAGTTGGTTTGGGGTGGCTAAGGTTGAGGAGTATTATGAAGTTGTCGGAGAAGGGTGGTCCGATAGTAAGGTTGGTGATGATTTTGTTAGTTTTGGGGGAGATTATGAGGTCAAGGATATTGCCTTGAACATGGGTGGGGGAGGTGACGTGTTGGATAAGGTTGAAAGAGGTAAGTAGATTATTGAGGTACCGGATCGAGGGTGGGTTAGGGAAGTTAAAATCACCTAATATAATGGTGTTAGGGGATATTGTATGTATGAAGAGGCGGAATTCATCTAGGAATGGGTCGATAGAGGGAGAGGGAGGACGGTAGAAAAGGGTAATGTTGAAGGTCCGGGAGAAGGTTGAGCTGATGGCGCAGATAAGGGCTTCAGAGTGGGAGAACGAGTGATAGGAAATATAAGAGATAGTTAGAGAAGATTTGTAAAGTATTCCGGTGCCGCCACCGGGATGGGGAGAGTCGCGAGGGTTGTGAATGAAGCAGTAGGGGGGAGTGTTAAGAGCAGCAATGTGAGGATAATCCAGAGGAGATAGCCAGGTTTCTGTGATGAAGAGGATGTCGAGGTCATGGTCGGTCATGACTCATGAGGGAAATTACAGAAGACATTTTATTGCGAAGAGAGCGTGCGTTGATAAGAGCAGCATTGAGTATAATAAGGTGGGGTGGAGGGTGGTTAATTGCGGGGAGGGGTGGGGGGATAGTATGAGTAAAGGGAAGTGAAGGAAATGAGAGGGGTGTGTTGGGTGAGGGTGAAATAAGGGGAGATGTATTGTAGGGGGGTTTAAGATATCACGATATCGGGTGGGAGACATGAAATTAAGGCGATGTGAAAATTTGTGGTGCCACGGACCACGTAATTGAAGTTGGGGATGGGGTGTGAGGAGTTCATGGTGGATATGCAGACTTTACGAGCAATAAGTTGGGAATTGTTGAGGGGTTCACAGAACCTGACTTGAAAGGGTGAGTTTTTTAGGAGGTGGAGAGAGCGGATAACAGTGTTTTTTGAATGATGATCAAGATAGGTGATGGATAGGGGTTTTGGTAGGTTTGAGGTGGAGTTAGGTGAGTGTGGGATACGGCGAGAGTGTATATGTGGTTGGGAGTGGATATTGGTGGAGTCAAATAGCTTTTTCAGGTAGGCTTATCATTACCTGTTTCATTGGCTCCAATGATTGTGTGGGAGATAGTTGGTAATTTACCGACAAGAAAGTTAATAATTGGAGTGTTGGGGGGGTTATTAATTCTTTTCCATGCTATTTTATCAGATTTGGGGGGGGGGGAGTAGGGGAGGTATGCATGAGCGGTGAAGGTTATTAAACGAGGGGGGTTTATCAATGGAAGTGATGGATTGTAATCGTTTAGTGGTAACAGGGGATAGGCGAGTGGGGATAGTAAGGATGGTAGGAACAGGGGATGACTGGGGTATGGACTCTGATATAGTTTGGGAAGAAGGGTTGGATGGTGGGGTGAGCGGTGAAGATGTAGAAAAAGTGAGTTGTGGAGATAGGTGGGGTGCAGGTGCAGGGGAATGATTTTTATACATGGGAGACGTTTGGGATGAGCTATTGGAGAGTATCTTACGTTGGGACGGTCTAGAGTCAGTTCTACAGTTGGTGCAAAACCAGTAGAAACCAGATTTTTAGAGGGCAGTCATTTTATTAAGGGTAGATTTGGGGAGTTTGAAACATGATTGGCAAAGCCACTTACGGCAATGGTCACATTCCGTAAGTGAAGTGGCGATAGTGTTACATGAGGAGCATGTGAAGTCAGTGTGGATGGAGTCATTCATAATCGGGGGTAGAAGTGGTTTAGTGGAAGTAAATGGTAATAAATATTGGACTTAGCTTGATTATGGGTAATAAAGTTTAAATTAAATAAATAAAAAATTTGTAATTTAAAAGTTGTTGTTGTTATTGTTGCGTTGTCATGCGAACTGTGATATAATAATATCATTAGTTTTATTCTAGTTACAATATAAAAAATCGGAATGATAAACATAAATAATTTGTATTAAATAATATCCGAATTTGATTGAAATTTCGATGGTTATCAGACTGTTTTATCTAATTTAACATTATATTCACGTATAACA
Organism: Osedax fenrisi; assembly: GCA_964019155.1. NCBI lineage: Eukaryota > Metazoa > Annelida > Polychaeta > Sabellida > Siboglinidae > Osedax > Osedax fenrisi. The sequence goes on along the minus strand of OZ025241.1, from coordinate 7,135,537 downwards.
ATTATATATAATTTTTTTCTATCACTCAGTTATACAATATTTATATATACTATTATAAATGATTGTATTTTATAGCAGATTATAATAATTATTTAATATTTTTAAAATTTAATAAATTGAATATCTTCTATTATAAACAAGAAATAATAGCCAATGAAATAATATTGCTAAAACACGTGATAAGATGGTGATAATATTGCTAAATCACAAAAATTGTGGGGTCAACCAATAGAATAATATTTATGATAATTCACGAAAATATATTAGCCCTGTTTTATTTTTTGAACTTTTAACGTTTTTTATAAGTAGAAAACGCCCGCCACATTCTCATAAACACCACACCCTTAGTTATGGAAAAGTTCTAGATTTTAGTAAATCCCCATGAGTTCAAAGTTGAAATTTTATATGTTATTCCGGATATTATTATAAAAATCAAAATACGATGCCATTTTAATTATTTACTTTTATAAGCACGTATTCAATCCCTACTAACTATATTTATTATATTCAACGACAATTATATTTGTTATAAGGTAAAGATAAATATAGTGATTTTATAATATGCTTGATATATAATATCATATATTAATATTTATTTTATGACTGATTTCCTAAATAATTTAGAAAAAATCCTTAAAATTGTATATAATATAAATCTTAATTAATAATTTTATAATTTTAGTATTCTTTAATATATATATATATATATATATAAATAATACTATTATAAATTATAATTTATAATAATAAATATTTAAATATTTAAATCAATCTTATGACTATAATCCTTTTTACGAATATTAAAAATTATGATAATGATTATGATTATGATTATCATAATCATAATGATTAATAATATTTATTATTATAATAGTAATATTTATATTATTTATATATATTATATATATATATATATATATATATATATATATATATATATATATATATGGATATATAATATACGGAATGAGAAGACAAAACGGGCATATAAATACGGAATACGCTGACACGAAGATTAGGCCGACAATTTTGTGTCAACCACCTACTTTAATTTATGAATTACTAATAATTGGTATCTAATTAAATAATATTTTAATAATCGTTATATTATAATGAATATATTTAATTATCATTTGGTTTTATAGAGAATAGACTATAAATAATTACATTTTTAGATTTCTTCGTGTATATACTTGGTTATAAAAAAAAACGGAATCTGTTGACACACTGTTTTTACCGAAATACAGTAACTTAATGCGTATATGTCAAATGGAAATTTATGAATTAATATATTAAATTTACTTTAGAATAAATATATTGAATACAAATATAAAAGATGTTATTAATTAAAAATATACATTTTGAATTAATAATTATTATTATTTTGTAAAAATATACATCCATTTCTATTTATAATCACAGATTTTTATGACTCATACAAACTTAGGAAATAGTAGTAATTATTTAAATTTCAATATTATTGTTTCAGATTATTTCAAAATTTGAATAATAATAAATAATTTATATATTATTAAATATAGTATGTATTATATTTTAATAAATTATCTATATATATATATAGTAAATAAATATATAAATGTATCTTATATATTATTAAATATAGAATCGTAAGTACGATACTCGAAATAGTAAGTTACTATAGGTAGTAACGATTTTCGAGATATTTGTTTTTCAATAAGTTATTTATTTTTCATTATATTACATTAATATATTCATTTTAACCTTTATATATAATAATTAATATTAGTAATATTACTAGAATTTTAAATATTTATAAACCAACTAGTATACAATATAAATACTATACATGAATTTTAATTCGAATAATCATACTGTAATGTATTGGTACGATATAAATAAAACCTATAAGAATATGATTTTGTATATTGATGCTATTATAATAAATTTGATATCATTAGAAATATTATTAAATTCTATAATAGAAGTCGTATTTTAGATTTTTTTAATTTTTATTTAAAAAAAAGTTATTAACTAAAATGTACAATAAAAATAGTAAAAATAATACATGGTGTATATAGGAATTATGCATGTTTTAATTAATTTATAATACTTATACAATTATGATTCATTAAATAATTTATATGTTTAATGAAATTAATAGATAATTATTAACACATAGATTAACTGTAATACCTATAGGTGTATACACCTATATGAATTACTGCTTTCTATTAATTTATGTAAATATGTTAACATATGCATCATTTCAAATCCACATCCTATATATATATACAAGTATATTTATTCATTCATATTTGTATCCGCTTTTTGTATTGTATTCAATAAATAAATATTATTATTATATACACACTTATATAATTATGTAAGCCTATTTATTTATAGTTTAATAATATGTATTAATAGTATTAATTCAATATAAATATAACGAGATATGTATATAGATATACAAAATATTTAATCGTGTATATATATACCTCAATCCAAAGTTGCAAGTACTAGAATCATCTAGAAATAAAGTGATACCACACTTGAAAATATACGCACGAAAAAACCTCACTTGCGAATATTCAACGTGTCTAAAAAAAAGCATGCGAATATTCGTAGGTATTTATATACCTCAATTTAACTCTCCCTAATAAATTCAATCTAACGTTAACATATTAATTAATACATGTAAAAATGTATATAAATATACGAGCGATTTCCATATAGTTTAGGTGTGGAATGGACTTTATAGATATAATAGCCATACCCGACCCGGCTTTCCTATGTTTTTATTGTTTACCTATCTATTTTTTTATTAATTATAGCTCTTGCTGATTCTGCATAGCTAGACGTACCCGACCCGGCTTTCCTGTTTTTATTGTTTACCTATCTATTTTTTATTAATTATAGCTCTTGTTGATTCTGCATTGCTAGACGTACCCGACCCGGCTTTCATATGTTTTTATTGTTTACCTATATATTTTTTATTAATTATAGCTCTTGCTGATTCTGCATAGCTAGATGTAGCCGACCCGGCTTTCCTATGTTTTTATTGTTTACCTATATATTTTTTATTAATTATAGCTATTCATGATTCTGCATTGCTGCCGTATCTGACCCGTAACATTATGTATTATATATTAACTCATTGATAACAAAATTATTGTCTAATTAATTAATAACCAATTATATTGCTAGATTTTATTTTATATTGTATAAAATACTTTTACTATAATTTTAAATAAGCATTTTTTATATTTTCGATAATGATAAGATATTAGTATTTAAATCGTATTTGAACTGAAATCATATTTTGATAAAATCAAAAAAAAAACCATCCAGGTAGTCAATTACCCTAAAATACCCGGCATCATTTACAACACTAATATGTATGATATTATATTTAAATATTTATAAAAATATATGGTTATATATATATATATTAGTCATTATATTTTCTTGTATAAAAGAATAATAAATTAATTATGGATGTAAATTTTATTTCAAATTAAAATACTTAATATATCAATTGTATCAATTATGTTATATTCATTTAAACATTAATCAATTAATTATTCTTGAAAACTTATATAAATCTTTGTATTTGACTAACATTAATAATTTAATATATATCAAAAACAGATTTTGTGTATTTGTATCAAATAATCATAGATATATTTAATTATATTAAATTTATTTATATTTGTTAGTGTATTTATATTAGAATAATACATTATATAAATATTATTATTTGATTCAAACATTACCATAATTATCAAAATAAAATTTAGTGTATTTGTATATGAATCATTAATCAGAAATGTATTTATATTAAAGTATATTTGTATATACAAGTTGTTAAGTTGTTAGAAAAAGAATCAATGCTTTAATACATTATTTATTAATTTTGTACGTGTATCACGGTTCTTATAGATAGGCGTCTAGCACTGCTTAATCATGTGAGACGGCATCGATTGATGTATGGGCATATTCCTAGCTCTCGGCGTGTATTAGTATAATGCGAGATAATAATAATAATACACAAAGTAATAGTGATAATAACATAACATCACCTCTTCTAAGAAGAAGATATATTACAAGAAGATATATTACAAGAAGATATATTACAGGACAAATCTGTAGGGAGTGTGCCTGTTCCTGGAGCTTCGGCGTATAGTTTTCTAAGCTGCTTTAGGTTCTATAATAGCTGTGTGTGAGAGGATGGATTTATTATCAGATGGTGTTGTTGGGTAATTAGGGAAAATGTATTGTTTGGGTATGAGTGGGGGTATTCTCTATGGTGGTGTAATTTTCTTGGAGTTAGTTGTAGGTGTTGATCGTATTTTATGTATTGTACGTCATAGGATGTTTCCCGTATGGGTATGGATGACATATGATTCTGGTTTCTTTTCTTGACAATGGTAGCTGGGGATCATGTGAATTTGACAGATTTGAACGTTATGTACGATGTATGCGGTGTTATAGCAAGTGATGTCATCTGGTTAATCTACGTCTGTTTGATGTGTTTGTAGTTTCGTGCGTTCTGATGTTTGGTTGATGTAAGAGTAGGTGTAGAGGGCTGGGATCATTACATTTTGAGGGTTATTTCTCTAAGATAGTAGTGCTTTAGTTATCTTATTGATGTCTGTATTTTGTATAATGTTCTTTATGGTCTGAACGTGTCTTTCTATGAATTCATTTGATGCTAGGTAGTGAGGACTGGATGAAATATAGGTGATGTCCTATTTGTGGAGGACATATATGGTATGCTTCTGCTGTTTGGTGGTAGTTTCATATTGCTTATTGGATGTGTATGGAATCTTTCGCATTGGTTGGAATACAATATTACATATAATATCATGATGTCGCCTTACTTCTTTGGTGCATATGTTATGCTGGATACCTATTCTGTAGGCGTATTTACCGATGTGATGATTCCTTTGGACATCATACGCTATAGTTCTATATATATACTTTAAAGTTAATTTGGACGCATTTATTCGCATGTATCAAGGGCCGTACTTCTTTTTCGAGGCTTATTTGAAGTATTACGGGGAATATTCTGGTATTATTTTTGGCAGTGGTTTTGATATAGGTGGGATTATGTCTATTGTGCATAACATTTTTATGAGGCTAAGCCTTGTGCAGATGTGTCTATTAGTCATACTATAGGGGGTTGTGGGGATTCTACTATAGTGAAGTTTATATCGTATAATATGTCATTATAATTATAACAAATTATTGTTATGCCGTAGGTCGCAATAGGTTTATTGCCATATGCTAAGAGTATGGATAGGGGTTAGTTAAGTAGGCTTTCTAATGTTATTGTATACCTTAAAGGATAGTACATTACTTTAATACCCTTTGTCAACTTTAAATAATATATATGTTCTATTTTTAAAGGGTATGAATAGTTTAACATAATTTAACAAAAACCTTGTATCTTGTGTCCGGGTCTGCTACATGTAAGTTTGATGTAATTTAGTGGATTCCTGTTTCTTGTAGTTCTTATAGTAATGTCTGCTCCTACAGATGGATTCGAAGTGGTTCATCCTGTTACAAGCATTGCATCTGAGTCCGAGAGCTGCGTCATGTAATTTATTTCAACATATAGTTTTTTTGTAGTCATAAACTATATAATTGAAAAAAATATTAATTAGTAAATAATTTAAAGTGTTATATATATTACGTTAATCAGTACATGATACCGTGTTGAAACTCATCAAATAAAATGGATTGCAGGTATCCAATTCTATATAATTTAAATATATTAATAAATATATATATATTTAATAGTTACTGATAGTTTGAGTAACATATATGTATATATGAGTAATATATATATACATAAAATAGTTAGTAGATAATTAATTATGATAATAAATATTATATACGATTAAATAGTGATATAAAATGAACCAAATAAAACATGCATATTGGAGTATATGAATGACCGGCAAAGATCTAAATATTATTTAGCTGTAGTAAGTTTGGTGGTGGTAGGTGCGATATGTATTTTTGGGACGGCAATTTTGTTGAATTCATATGTGTAGAGATAAGGAACGCATTGTCTTTTTTTTTTAAATGTTTCTAAAATACTATTTATTGAATTAAACTATTTTTTTTTATTATATAAAAAAGAAAGAAAATCCTATCTATTACATAAGAGTAAAAATATATATTTTACAAATAATAATTCTATTTTTGAATATGGGTTTTGTTATATTATGCATATATATGTTAATTATATATAGCAAAATAATTAGGTAGATCGCTTTGTACTTTTATCTAAACATTCATTTATATATGTAAACATAGCATATCATATTATTTCTAGTAAAATGCATTTGAAAAGTCAACAATAAATAAATTGTAAAGTAATTACATTATGCATTCAGATAATATAAAATCAATATTATAAAATAATAGTTAATAGTTTATAATTTAAATATATAATTAATAAGTTTTTTTATCTATATATAAATGTAATTTTTATAGAATTTATATATTAGATATAAAATATTATATAACAATATATTTTAAATATCGTACTATAAAATATGCTTTTTATGTTATTTAAAACTTATTTAATTGGTAATTTGTTCATAGTTACTAAATAACATATCATCAATTAATAGTACATATTACAATTTTTTCTGATATTAACTAATTTATCCATTGAGATTCTCTTAATTGATAAATATATATATATATATATATATATTTATATACACAAAATTAATTTACCTTACTATGGCAAGCTTTTTCGGCACTCTATGAATCGCATTCTCCGATCATATATATCTCTCATCACATTTAGTAGAGTAACATACATGCATACTATATCGTCTATCAGCTGCTGTATATAGTTCTTTATTGACACCCACGATACGATACATTTATGCGATGGCATTCAGTGAGGAACATACCTCGCCAGGTTCACTTTATTGCCCCAACGGTGTCCTGAATATAGAAATTAGCAAAATATAGATAGGTATAAATATAGATAACTATATTTATTAATATATATAAGTTAAATTTGTGTTATAAATAAAATTACTTATTGGCGGAATAAGTCTTAATAGATTACTAAATAAGTCGTCAGAGATTACTTTAATAAATTAATATGAGTAATTAAGAATTAAGTAATATCACATGAGGTAATTTCGTACGACTTGTAAAGTTAAGTGTTTTCATAATTCTACAATTATTATTCTAATATTTATATTTATTCATTAATTATTGATGGAAAATATAATATATACAAATATGTATATAAATAATAAATCTAGATTAGAAATTAAAATAATTGAAGATAACTATAATGTTAAATTCATAAATAATACTTTTAGAATAAACTAAATTTAATAAGACGTACTAGATTACATAGTCCGAAATGACCTAGTACAAGATTAATGTTAGATAAGTTTTTTTATAGATAAGTTAAATTGGTTTTATAAATAAAATTACTTATTGACGAAATAAGTCATAATAGATTACTCAAAAAGTCGTCTTAAGAGATTACTTTAATACATTTATATGAGTAATTAAGAATTAAATTAATATCGCACGATGTAATTAGAATGTACGTAATTTAAACGTACAACTTATTAGTACTCTGGTACGACTTGTAAAAATAAGTGTTTTCATAATTATAGAATTATTCTAATATTTATATTTAATTATTAATTACTGATGGAAAATATAATATATATATATATATATATATAAATGATGACTATAGAGTCGAAATTAAAATAATTTAAGATAACTATAATATTAAATTTATAAATAACCCAGCAAACAATTTCGGCAGATTTAAAGCAGAATTAAAGCAGAATCGAAAGTTAAAGCAGATTTTAAGCAGATTTTAATATTTTTTTATTAAAGCAGAATATATCTGCTTTAAAAACGCTTTAAATATAGAAAATCAGATTTGAATTATTAAAGCAGTATATATCTGCTTTAAAAACGCTTTAAACATAGAAAATCAGATTTGAATTAAGTAGATATCTGCTTTAGCTGTTTTCAATATAACATTAATTAATATATTATATGTATTAATATATAATAGTATTAATTAATAGTATTATAATTTAATAGTTTATTAAATTTTAATACAAATCGATTTAATGTAATTTTAATTATGTAGTTAATTTTATTTATTTATTTGTTATGCAATAATTATAAATAAATTTATAATCAAAACAAAAATTCACTTTTTTGAAACTAAATTAATTTATATATTAATAAAGTTCTAAAATGAATACGAAAAGGTATTTATATTTATGCAAATTGTTGTTTATTATTTATAACATTTTATATCTATGGTAATATCGTATTATTGTGAAAAACAATGATGTTTAATAGATATAAAAATTATAATATATTCGAGTGATAATATAGTAATAATATATTATTATAATTATATTAATATATTTATTAATTAATTATATTATAATATATAATTAAATATATTTATTCAAATTCAATGTAAATCACAGAGCTAGAGAGAAATTTCTCTCTAGCTCTATGATGTAAATAAATGATTTGAATTCAAATTCATAACAAAAAACTAAATTGATTTATAGATAGTTATATATAAGTATAATATATTATATAAGTATATAAGTATAAATAACTAAATATATAATATAATAACTATATATATAACTTAATGAGGGTACATTTAATTATAATCATTACTTAAATCTAATATTATATATAATTTCACAATAAATTATTGAATATTATATATTAAATATAGTATTATATTCATTTATATTAAATATTCCTATTAATAATTATTTAATTAATATTAATTACTGTATATTATACTATTATTAATTAACAAACTACATTTATTTATAGATCGTTATATATATAAGTATAATATATTATAATGCATATATAACTTGAGAGTACATTTACTTTAATCTAATATTACATATAATTTCATAATAATTCTATATCCTACTCCACTCTGAAAGTGAATGCATCGTTATCGGATTAACTATTAGTCATATAAATCTATCGCCTCTATTGCACCAAAAACGTATATAATTATATTAAATAAATGCACTATACTTAATTTATATATAATAAGATTATAGCATATACATAACTTTAAAATAATCTAAATTTACTTTAATCTAATATTATAATAAAATAATTATATTAAATATATATAAAGTACCTATACCTAATTCAATATAATAGTAAACTTTTCAAATGTATTTATACTTGTAATTTATATATAATAAGAGTATAGCATATACATATATGTATATAAGTTATAACTTTAAAATAATGTAAATTTTCTTTAATCTAATATTATAATAACAATTATATTTATATATATATATATATATATATATATAAATTCACTATACCTAATTCAATATATAAGTAAATTTATCAAATGTATTTATAGTGTATACAGAATAATATATAAATAATACAAATTATAATAATTAAACATATCAATTATATTAAAGTTACGATAAAGTTATCTTACTATTATAAAGTTATAACAAAGCGTGAAGTTATAACAAAGCGTAAAGTTATAACAAAGCGTAAAGTTACAATAAAGCGTAAAGTTATAACAAAGCGTAAAGTTATAACAAAGCGTACAGTTACAATAAAGCGTAAAGTTATAACAAAGCGTAACGTTATAACAAAGCGTACAGTTAAAATAAAGCGTAAAGTTATAACAAATCGTAAAGTTATAACAAAGCGTACAGTTATAATAAAGCGTCAACTTATAACAAAGCATATAGTTACAATAAAGCGTAAAGTTATAATAAAGCGTAAAGTTATAACAAAGCGTAAAGTTATAACAAAGCGTAAAGTTATAACAAAGCGTAAAGTTATAACAAAGCGTAAAGTTATAACAAAGCGTAAAGTTATAACAAAGCGTAAAGTTATAACAAATCGTAAAGTTATAACAAAGCGTACAGTTACAATAAAGCGTAAACTTATAAAAAAGCGTAAAGTTATAACAAAGCGTAAAGTTATAACAAAGCGTACTGTTATAACAAAGCGTACAGTTACAATAAAGCGTAAACTTATAACAAAGCGTAAAGTTATAACAAAGCGTAAAGTTATAACTAAGCGTACTGTTATAAGAAAGCGTAGTTACAATAAAGCGTAAAGTTACAACAAAGTGTATATTTATAACAAAGCGTAAAGTTATAACAAAAGGTAGTTATATTAAAGCGTAAAGTTATAACTGATATATATTATTACACGTTATATTAAATACATAATACAATGTTTCATATTGAATCATGCTAATAGTATGTTTGATGGAAATAAGCACTAGAGGCGCTATATTTATATGATAGTTTATTCGATAGTGATGTGCACGCTTTCGGAGTGAAGCATATAATATTTTTGGTTTTGTCTTTTAGTTAGATATATAACCAGAGCTATACATATAAATATATATCCAAAACTCTACACAAACCTATTAATTTATATTAAATATATGTGTACTTATAACATTATTTGTATATATTATATATCCATCTAGATGACAACATCAGTCCGTTATTATCATTGACAGGATACCTTCAAGAAGAACAAGAGCAATCCATATACTTTCGCATTCGAGATAACAACTACGTTAGAAAATATTTATACGGTATACTTACGACTATTTATACTATATATTTGTTGAATAAAAAATAAATCAACAGCAGTCCATGATATTCAGTGACATAACACCTTTGAGTTAACTCAAAAGTCCGTGACCGCCTTCTGTGATACCAGCTTAGAGATGACATTATAAGTTTGTGACCTTTCTACTTCAAGATAACAATAACGTTAGCAAATATGTATACTTTCAACTATAAATTTGCTTAACCAAAAATCAAAAAATTCACAGCAGGCCATGAGATTCAGTGACATGGTGCCTTAGAGATGAAAACAAGTCCTTGACATTTGACCTTCGAGATGAAAACATAAGTCTGTGAAATTTCAACTTCGAGATGATATTAACGTTCGAAAATATTTATACTTAAATGTTATACTTATACCATGCACGGTCAAACAATAACTTGCAAACATTTCATTCACATTATACTGATTTATTATGATGATCATAGATCATATGTAACCTTATATTATATTAGGTATTTAAATAATGTGTAATAATATATATCGGATAAATATTCCACCTGAAAATAAAGTGAAAATGTAGTCATGCCGACTTTTACATTGGAACATTGTATTGTCAGTCGACGCTGAAAGCGTTCAGATGTGTTTAATGTTGCTCAGCTGTGCTGGAGGTAACTTGGCATATAATTAGAAAGGTTTTTTTAATTGTGTCTAATTCAGTGTTATTAAGTAGTGTTACTTTTTTTCCCCAAAATAAAGTGTAAAACCGTTTCTTGAGTTGTCCTCATCATTTGGTCTAAAATAACCATCGCACAATGTATACCGTAAAATACAATTTATAATAATTATGTATCATATTTAAACTCTGTATACATGTGAGTGTGATCACATACATGCATATTTGTACAATAATACATAATAGATATACATACATGTTAAAACTATTAATAGTATATATATAGTAAGCTAGATTTCATTCTTTCCAAAGCATTGGTCTAATATTTGAAAGACAATAACATTTATGTACATATTTTAATCATAGTAAACATATATTTCTTATATTGATTAATATTAAATAATTATTGCATATATATATATATATATAACATACATTTTATAACTATATATATATATATAATAATGTTAATTAATATAAATAATATATTATATAAATAATTATTGCATTATTATAAATGTATAACATAGTTGTATATATCTATATAGAATTATGTAATAAGCATATAATGCCTTATTTATTAGCTATATATAGAAGAAGAAATTAAGTAATTAGCTGCTATAGATAAGAAATGAACCGATATTATATAATAATACTACATGCCTGTTTCTCCCTTAAAGAATTCTTTTAACATGGTAAATTATATTATTGTTATATTTAAAGTAAACAGAATTTAAGCAGATTTAAAGCAGAATTTAAGCAGATTTAAAGCAGAATTAAAACAGATTTAAAGCAGTTTAATTATAGCAGAATATAGAGCAGAATGTTCGAAAATCTGGTTTAAATTTTCTGCTTTAATTCTGCTCAAAATCTGCCGAAATTGTTTGCTGGGAATACTTTTAGAATAAATTTAATAAGACGTACTAGATTATATAGTCCGAAATGATCTCGTACAATATTACTTTCTACCGTAATTAATACAAAACATGTTATTAAAATATAATTTATAAATCATACTATAATTATGATGTATAAATATTAATTATTAAACACTATATGATTATACAGATAATAATATACTAAACATAATAATATAATTATAATTGATTAACACTAAATGAATACGATTTTATTAATTTTATAGTTAATAAATTATCATATTTAAAATTATACTATAATAAATTATTATAAAATAAGTATCAACAATTATTTAATCATTACTAAATAAGTAATATTATAGTAAATATATTATGTGTATTAATAATACTATTATATTATGAATTTTTATTATATATAATGATAAGTAAATAAATATTAAGAATGTAAATTGAGCATTACTGAAATGATTTATCTAGTTGACAATATTATAAATTGAACAATAATATATGTTATACAATTATCAATAATAATTTTTATAATTATATTATTATAATATTATTATATAATAATAATTATAATATAATAATTATATTTAATATAATATTATACACAACATTTAAAATATGTCAAGTGAGAATGTTTTAGATTTAGAGTTTAAAATCGAATTTATTATATTTTTATGGTGTTTATTAGTTATGTTTATTTGCACATAATATATTAATTAACTCAAATCTACTGATAACCCCACGAGTATTTAAATGTAACAATGTTACTCGAGTAATCAAAATAAAAAGTTTCCATAATTTATTCACCATACTATTATTATAACTTTAATATTCACAATTATTTATTATAAATTAAATCATTGTACTAATAATTATTACGAAAAATAAATTTAATAATATAAAGCTGATTTAAAAACACATGTTATATTCAATTATTGAATATTTCCAATTTTATTTTGAAAATAATTTAAAATATATAGATAATATTAAAAATGTTGTATATAATTAACTGTTAATTCAATTTACGATTTAATTTATAAATATATTATTTAAAAATATTATATTAATAACAAACTAAAATATTATGTTCTGTAGTACTTGTTCTATGTTAAATAAATTGATAAAATAAAACTTTTTATTAAAAAAATAATATTTATTGTATATTTATTTATATCAAAGAATCTAATAAATGAGCATGCGTATTTATTAATCTCATTATTATAGGATACCAGATATTAAAATATAGAGTATGATTCATTATATTATACGTATATATACCTAATAGCTAATTATATGCAATCTTAATTGTATTCATATTCGTGATTATTATGCATGAATAAAAGTGAATACCATTCCCGTATATTTTGCTATGACTTTTTTTAGGTTGACTATTTTGTATATTTGTCATTAATGATTATTTTATAAAACCAAATATGGAACATTATATTATATATATTAATTAAGTATAATATACAATTTCAAATTGATATCTATTGTTAAAAAAAGGTATGCCCATTAGGTATATTTTTGATTGTCAGCCGTTCCCGTATATTATGACTATATATATATATTATATGTTAATTATAATTATATCTTTAATATTAAATACATATCAAATTTGTTCTACATTATTTAGTAAATAAGTCATATTTAGATTGATATCGGCCCCAAACATGTCGTGTATAACTGAGAGTTCAAGTAAAAAATATTTTAATATTATATTAATATATAAGCATACAGTATTATGATATGTATGCATATATAGGAAACAACTTATCTACTAGGTAAATAATTTAATGAGATTTATAACCATAAATATGTACTTGAACTCTCGTTTTGACACATGACATATTAGGGGCCGATATCAGTATTCAGCAAAAGGTTCACGATTTAAAAAATAAGTTACCCACTAAACGCCGGCATGATTATTTATTGGAATATGTATTTGAATACATACTAAATAATATATGAATATAATTGCATATTATAATTACTTTATAATTACGTATTTTATACATTATATTTCAAACTAATGATACAACTAATATAAATGATCCACTATATATTAGGATTATGGTCAAAAGCTTCGAGCTTTAAAAAAAATATACTACGAACTAAACGACAGCATAATACATATGATAATTCTTTATTATTGTATACATTTAATTATAAATAGTATAAATATATAGTATTCATTTTATTATAGTATAATTTTATAATATTAATCGTGCATTATAATTTTTATTTATACTAATATTTAATATTAATATAATTACTAAATGTATACAATATTATACGTTATTTTAATTTAAATAATATTTATGATTCTTATTCACATAATTGTAATTGTTTATTTATAATAATATTTAGTATTAGTATAATTACTAAATGTATACAATATTACACGTTATTTTAATTTAAATAATATTTATGATTCTTATTCACATAATTGTGATATCTATATATAGTATTATATATATATATATATATATATATATATATATGTTTGTTTGAAGTTATGCTATTATAAAATTAATAATTCGAATAAACTATTTTGTTGGCATTCTAGCGTAGAGTATTAAAAAAATGTTAAAGATTTTTACCAGGTATCATATACTACGGTAATAATAATGTATTAATACCTCATATAAACCACATTATATTGTTTATCATTTAGATATATAATATTAGTCCCAATATATACTACTAAAAGGTGGCACTAGTGATATTCAATAGATAAAATATAGATTGTTTGTACTATAACCGAGTATGTACCATAACTGCCTCCAACTTTTAAAATCACCAATTATAATTAAATTATATGAAAATATAATATACTATTTTGTAGAAATTATTCAACATATATTTGTTTAAATAAGGGAAATTCAAATGATAGAAAAGTATCTCTATTTAATATTTTTCTATACATTTAGGTATACTCCCTCTCAGGTATAGCCGGGGAATTGTTAACATTATATCTGTTATCTACATCTCTGATGTATCACCTGTGAAGTATCGTAGTACTCTCAGCTCAGCAAGATCAGCAGAACATCACTAGGAATATGGCAGTATATATGTTTGGTTAGAGCTTAACGGTATGGCTTAACTATCTAGTAGGAGTGTAATGTCTTAAGTGAAACCTATCTATTTCATCATGAAATAGATAGCAAAGATTTTGCGAAGCAAAGATATAATACTTCCTATGCATGCAACGTAATTTAGTAATATCCCCTGCCGCTGCTAGCAGTAGTATCGAAATCACTGAAATAGATTTAGGTTCGGATCTGTTTGCATAGAACAATGTTTTCATTGCTCTATTAAATTACATGCAATATAAATTAGCTTTTACTTACTAAATATATACTTATAGCATTTAAAACATAAATATCATATTTGTTTGTTATATATTAGTAATAAAACTTAGTTTTCATCATATAAATATTAATTTAAAGCATATTATTTAACATTTTAAAAGTGTATAGTTAAATACGAATTTACATTATAAACAACACATAGTTCCTAAAAGTAACCCGCTATAGGTGGAACTGGGGTATTTTGTATACAAATTCGAATTACACGATTTCGCGTAAGTGTTATATCTTTCCTTCGGGAGATCTTTGTAGATAGGTTTTGTTTGAAATTGTCATGTGATATTTCACAATATAAATATATATATATATATATGTGTGTATCTTAGTTAATATAACATTATTTCTAAAATAAAACTATAATTCTATAATTCAATTAGAAATATTATCTATTAAATATCTATTAAAAAATAATAATTATATAACAATAATTTAATTATAAATTTTAATTATTAGCTACATAAGAATCCCTTAAATATTTATACAAATAATATATGATTCTATAATATGAAATAATGGTGTATTTTAACTAAATTAAAGATTATCTATAATATTATTGACAAGTAAATTAAGTTTTCATCGTTGTATAAACCTTAATATTTATTCCATATTCAATTACAAATACACATATACACAAACATACACACATAACAACACATATATGCATAAACGCTAATACATATGTATACAAAAATGATAGGTAGGATAACTGCTTGGAGGATATCAATCTATGATCTGCAGTTATTTAACGATATTATCCGAAATGGCTTCGTTCTTTAGTCCGGAAACCCTATAAATCTACATATTGACGGGAAACAAACAGGTATGAACTAATATATTCCATATCTAATATACTTATTGCATACTAATCTAGAAATTAATAATTACTAATTTAAAAATATATTTATAATTTATATATTACAATTAATTAACATTTATAAGATATCTCAAAAGTATAATATCATAAAATATTTATATAAACTGGTATAATATCCATATGATATACTATGTAAATAGATACCTCAGTGTAAATACAATTTCATACATTTATATGTTAAATATATTAATAAATGTGAATTATTCTAATTCAAATATTATTTTAGGTATTATTTAATGAACATTTATTTTTGTTATTTTAATAACTTAAATTTTAAAATATAAAATGCAAAGTACCATAATAGAGAACATCATAATAAATGATAATTTTATTTATTCAGTTGAACACATTGGCCATACGAGCTGTCAAAAGAACTCACTTACAGTGTCATACATGGTGAGGGCTATCTAACTACTAACTCTATGGAGTCTGATACGGAATGAGTGGCAAAAACAGACCGGAAATATTAATATTCCATTAGTTTATAACTATATATATATATATAAATTAATGATAAAAATGTATATAAATGTAACGTGATTTTGTTATTATAACTACATACATATTTTCATTATCATATATAGTAATAAGCTTACATATTTATATTAGGAAAACTACAATATTTATGTGGGTTATTTGTAAAAAAAAAATTAGAATAAACTTAAATAAATATGAATATATTGAATATTAATATATTTGTTATACTCATACATACATTGATATAAAAGATAGCCATATTCGATTACACTTTAAATAAAATGTTATATTAGAATATTCTTGTTAAATAATTGTTTTTAAATTATTGAAGAAAGTATAATTTAGTAATAGTTTTTTATTTCGTGATCGTCAGATATGTGGTGATATATTATTTATTTATAATGATTGAATATATATTTAATTTTAATATATCTATGTTCAATATAATTAATGTAAATTATCAAATTTACAAAAAAAAAATTGTTAATAACATATATAATATAAATATATTTCTTAAACATTTCTTAAACATTTATTAAACTAATATACTATTATTAATATAAAATAACACTAATATATAAGATTAACACTAAAAAACTAATGTTTATAATGTTTACTAATTATAAATAATAACATAAATTGTAAAATATAAAATGCAAAGTACCATAATAGAGAACATCATAATAAATGATAATTTTATTTATTCAGTTGAACATATTTGCCATGAGAGCTGTCAAAAGAACTCACTTCCAGTGTTATACAAGGTGAGGGCTATCTAACTACTAACTATATGGAGTCTGATCCGGAATTAATAGCAAAAGACCCTTCATAAAAAAATAGACTGGAAATATTAATATTCCGTTGGTTTATAACTATATATATATATTAGTAATCTAAATGTAACCAAATTTTATTATTTTAACTACGTAAATATTTTAATCATCAGATATATTAATAAGCATATATATTTACATTGAGAAAACTATAATATTTATGTGGGTTTTTATAATAATATTAAAAAAAAACTTAAATAAAATGTTATATTAGAATATTTATGTATATTTTTGTATATTTAAAAAATATTATTGAAGAAAGCATAATTTATTGGTAGTTTCATGATCATCAGATATGTTATGATACATTATTTATTATTAATGATTGACTATATATTTTATTTTACATTTTTCTATGTTCAATATGAATTAAAGTAAATTATCAAATATACAAAATAAATTAGTAATAATATATATATATATATAATATAAATATATTATAAATCATATGTATTTTGTATTAAATATATATATTAAAATTATGTCATCTTTTAATATTATATATTTTTCTCACATGTAGTACATTTTTAATTAAAATTATATTATATAAATATATTATAAATCATCATTAATTTAATGTACTACAATGATTTTATCTTTCAATATTATATATTGTTCTCAAATATAGTATATTAATTAAAATGTATATTTTGTTATACTAGTTTTATATATTTAATTTAATATATCATTTTTCATTATAGATAAATTATTATTTAATAATTGTTGAGAATGAATCTATAATTAATATGTAATTTTTAATTATAAAAAATGAATTGATCTAAATATTTATAAATATATTGATAAATATATATTACAATTAACATTAATTACAATATAATAATTGTGTATAGTATACACTGTATATTAATTGTATATACTATTGATACATATACATATGCTACATGTAATGCTATATATAATATGATTAGTTTTTTAAATATAGTTTATTTCACATATATATGCTATATTATGTCATTTTTTATTAAAATATTACCACCAATATTTTCTCTTCACTTATATATAATTATATTTAAAAAAATATTATATCTTAATTTATTCATAAAATTTTTGCGTATAGCAAAAAAAATACAGCAGGATAATTATAATAGATTTTTAAAAATGTATATTTATTCACCAACACTGCCTAATATAATAATATATTACATTATATTATTAATACATGTTATGCTATTGTACTTATTATTATATATTAATTATAATGTTATATTTTAATAAAAAATGTATTGATCTAAATATTTATAAATGATTATAAATATATATTACAATTAAAATTAATTACAATATAATAATTGTGATTAGTATACACTGTATCCAAGTGCTATCACTCTGTCTATTTCGCGAATTCGTATTTGATTGGCTGTTGAAATAAACAATAACAATCCGCCATTTTAGGAAATTTTATTCGCAGGAGACATAGATTTGTATTTTACCAGTAGGTTTATACTGTATATACTGTATATACTGTATATACTAGTGTTACTTGATTCTGTACTAGGTATATACTGTATATACTTGTGTTATTTAATGATGTACTAGTTAATTACTGTATATACTAGTGTTACTTGATGATGTACTAGTTTTATACTGTATATACTTGTGTTACTTGATGATGTACAAGGTCTATACTGTATATAGGTACTACTCTTGGTACATACTTGTGTTACTTGATTCTGAACTAGTTCTATACTGTATATACTAGTTTTATTTAATGCTGTACTAGGTATATACTGTATATACTTGTGTTACTTGATGATGTACAAGGTCTATACTGTATATAGGTACTACTCTTGGTACCTACTTGTGTTACTTGATTCTCAACTAGTTCTATACTGTATATACTAGTGTTATTTAATGCTGTACTAGGTATATACTGTATATACTTGTGTTACTTGATGATGTACTAGGTATATACTGTATATACTAGTGTTACTTGATGATGTACTAGGTCTATACTGTATATACTAGTGTTATTTAATGCTGTACTAGTTTTATACTGTGTATACTTGTGTTACTTGATTATGTACTAGGTCTATACTGTATATACTTGTGTTACTTGATGATGTACTAGTTTTATACTGTATATACTAGTGTTACTTGATGATGTAGAAGGTATATGTTATGCTATTGTACTTATTATTATATATTAATTATAATGTTATGTTGCAGTTAATCAGGATAAGTCAGTAGGAGATCCGCAAATACAAAAAGATGAGTAAGCACTATTTGAAGATTTACGAAATAAAGATTTGAAATATAGGATTAACGTTTCAACAGACACAAATAGCTAATAATCACGACCCATACAAAATCTAACTTAAGCTATATCTCGATACTAGCTTGTCTAGGCCATGTTCCCATACCTAGCCTGTAAAATCCATGTATCATTGAATGGTGTATAATGGATTACCTGAGCCATGTATCGATACGTAGCTTCTAAACTACATGTATCATTGATAGGTGTATAGTGGATTACCTGAGCAATAGAGAGTGTTTAGAGAGAGATTTTGTATTCACAAATAGCTAATAATCACGACCTTTACAAAAGCTAACTTAAGCTATAGCTTGATACTAGCTTTTTATTAGCCTGGGGTCCTTCTTTATATACGTACTACCTTTCATATTAATATCTAAAATATATATTATCTCATAATATATATTAACTATATATCTACTAATTATATATTATCTTCTATATGAAGATGGTATACAACTATATATGCTTATTCTATTATACACCATTATGTCTCAATAATCGTCTCTTTAATTTTGCTAATGACTTAAATAATGGATTATTTCAAATAATGTTCTCATTAATATCTGTAACATTGTTGAATATTGCTCCATTTCACACTTACTTCCTCATTTTCGTATTGATAACATTGTAAGTTCTTCTTCCCCTGCTATATCCAACGTATGTGTCATTTTTTATTCTACTATTTCCTAAATTCCTCATATTACTGACATCACTAAATCTGTAAATTATCAGCTTTTCAGAATTAGTAAAATATGAAAATGACTTATTGTATATATTACTAAGAGCCAGTTGTTTCCCTTTTCTTCTTATACAACATTACTGTTCTTCACTCCCCAGTTCTTAGTAAGATATACATTACGTTATTTTCATTATAACCCATCATCAATCTTCCATTATCTTCTATATATCTCCTAATGCAACTTTCGTGAACTTCGTTCATCAATCCGTACATATGTATTAGAGATAATCCCTATACTTCATCATACAAACACCTTACCTTCCTTGTTCTAATTTAACAGAAGTTCTTCTTATTGCATACTATATATTGTTCATACCTCAATATATTCTTCAACTTATCTCTCCTATATTTATTCTTCTCTAGTACCAACAATTCTCTACTATAACCAAACATCTTCTCTTCAACTAAAATCATGCTTATCATCTTGCTTCTATCCCTATTATCCATCACACAAGCATGAATGATTGGGCTATTAGTTATATTGGATCTAATCTATGGAATTAACTCTCACCCTCTATTAGATCCATACAAATCCAAGACTTTTTTTAAATCTATCTAAATATTTATCTCAGGTAGAAACTTATACTATTTATATTGTTTGTCATTATTATTTTATTTATTTATTTCTTTTCGGTTTATCTATTACTTACTAATGATTATTTTTATTTCAATATATATTTATATATTTTTATTTTTATTTAAGTGTATAAATACATATTAATTAAACTAAATTCAATATGTATATATACTAGTGTTGGAAACGGTTTCGAATATCGAATCGAATATTCGTATATTTTAATATTCGATTCTTTCAAATAGTAAATTTTCGAATTTGACAGATATTCGAAAATGTCGAATACATAAATCTAATTATTCGAAAATTTCGAATACCTAAATCTAATTATTCGACAATGTCGAATACCTAAATCTAATTATTCGAAAATATCGAATACCTAAATCTAATTATTCGAATAATTGAATACCAAAATTTAACTATTAAAAAAAACGGTAAAAGGCATTTTATTAAACAATAAACAAATAATTTAATAATATTTACCCTAGGCTATTTACTTCCGTTTTAACCTTTTTAACTATCATATAATTCATTATTTTATTTAAAATAATGGAAACATATCTTTATTATTATTAATAAATATAATTTTTATTATAATTTAAAATAATAGAAACATATAATATCATTACTAGATTATTTAGTAAATACAATTTAAATAACTTTAAATAATTGTATTTAACTAATCGATAAATATCATGTACTAATTCAATATTTTATTTAAAATAATAGAAACTTATATCTATTTTATAATGAAATAGATGAACTGAAATTATATCTGTATAAACCGAGAATTGACCGGAATGATTGATCATTAATGTGGTGGTCTAACCACGATAACGAATTTCCAATTCTTTCCAAGATTGCAAAAAATATTTAACTGGGCAGTCATCATCTGTTCCTGCAGAGAATATATTCTATGATTCCAAATATTTTAACAAAAAAACGTTTACAATTATGTCCAGAGAAATTAGACTTATGGATATTCATTGATCATTAATAAAATTCATACCCCTTTTTAATTATATTACATTCTATTATTATATATATTTGTCAAAATAAATAATTATTATTATTTTTAATTATTAAATTTATTTACTATTTGAAACCTTCAAAGTATATTTATTTACTATTTTAAACCTTTAAAATGAATAATTTAACTATTTGAAAACTTCGAATACTTAATTTAATACAAATAATACTATTTAAAACCTTCAAAGTGTATTTATTTACTATTTTAAACCTAGGAAATGAATAATTTAATTATTAGAAAACTTCGAATACTTATTTTAGTACAAATAATACTATTTAAAACCTTCGAATTGTATCTAATTACTATTTTAAACCTTCGAAATGAATAATTTACCTATTAGAAAACTTTGTATACATAATTTAACACAAATAATACTATTTGAAACCTTCGAAGTGTATTTATTTACTATTCGAAACCTTCGAATACTTAATTTAATAAAAATAATACTATTTAAAACATTCTAAGTGTATTTATTTACTATTCGAAACCTTCAAATACTTAATTTAATACAAATAATACTATTTGAAACCTTCGAAGTATATTTATTTACTATTCGAAACCTTCGAATACTTAATTTAATAAAAATTATACTATTTGAAACCTTCGAAGTGTATTTGTTTACTATTCGAAACCTTCGAATGAGTGAAAAATCTGAAAATTTCCAACACTAATATATACACTTATATTGTTATGTATAACAAATTTATTTATTAAAAATAATATAAATATATATATACATATATGATTATATTGTATTTCTAAGTGTATATTTATATGTTTATTTATTTATATAAAACGTATAAAATTTAAAAATAATTATGTATTATATGACATGATAAATTTACCAAAACATTAAGATACAATAATAATAGTAATATATAATATGTGTCATATTACGTATAACTTTTAAAGTAAGCATTATTAAAATTTACATTACAAAATACATACGTATACTTATACGTATGTACGTTTTATACGTATAAAACCCTATTATACCCTATAGATGATACATTAAAATATATCATAGTTGATCGAAATACGAGAGCCAAACCCACGCTTACGAATATTTGAACCACAATTTGTCAATATTCAAACATCAAACACGGTTTTTTTTTATAATTATTTAGATTATTAATCTTAAAAAGTGGTGATTATTCGTAAATCGTACGAATATTCGCTAGTTTACCTCATATGTAATCGCATAAAAACTCGATTTATTCATGCACATACACACGGCGATACGAGTACAACGTATCCGTATATGCGTATATATCACGTGATCACCACCTCCGGTTAGATGCCACGCCCTCTTAGTACAACTTTATGAGGAGAGTTCCTTGACACCCCTCTCCTGTAATAGTGGAATATGTGATCAGGATACGCCCATATTGATATCGTTACCCCCGCATTAATATCTATATTATCGAGGCTGCGGTTCTAAATAAATGAAAAAGTAGAATGTGTATTAATGTAGTATTACTTTTCGAAGCGGTATTCGCCTATAGTTTATATCACAGAGTTGTACTAAGATGTTCACAGTTAAGGGGAGTTGACGCACGCCATTCGACGCACGGCTTAAGGGGATCCCGCAAATAATACGCAATTTGCAATTTCGTGTATAAATAGATAGGACAAAATAGGTCCACTAAAAAAAATAGAACTGATATTCTATTCATTCAATTGACTTAATTTTTTTTGTAATGTATTCATAATATATACATGCATAGGAAAATATAAAGTTATTTTTAATATTATTAATTATTATATTATATATATATAAATTAAAAATTAGCGATATCAAAATTATGGTATTTCTATACAACTTATCATTTTATACAATGAATTCTATACATTTTATTAATTATCTCTCTATTTTACTATTCACATAATTAAATTCTATATAAATCACACAAACATAATATTATAATTATAATAGTTTGTATGTTCTATATTTTTGAATTCACATACCTAGCGTAAAATAATTATTCTTCGAAAACAGCGTTTGAAGTTTGACAACATACAAATGTAATATTGAATAGTATATAATATAGCATTATCTTACCGTCATAAAACACATTTTTATGCCATTTCTAGACTGAATTCATGTCTAATTTTTTTACAGATACTAAAAAACACTACAATAAGTATTATTATGTAATAAAACAAAATATAAAGAAAAAATAAAATATCATCACTTTACATGTGTGGGATCCCCTTAAATTACAACAGTTGACAATCCGTATATTCTTTATATGACGTTAATTGACGATAGGAGGTAGTAGAGGGTTACAAATTATACTTATATTGTTGTAGAACCGTAGCCTAAGCTCTATTTTACGCTCGGATACGATTTCATAATGCGCCGATAACTAATTATAATAATTAATTATAATTATAGTTATACCCAGCAAACAGTAATAGCAGCATAATACTAGCATAACAGCATATATAATAGCCTCAAATGTTGAAATCGTGCTATTATGCTGCTATTATACTGTTATTACTGTTTGCCGGGTTACATTAACCCCTTCGCACTACAAACCTTTACGTAAAGGATACAACACCGAGATGCAGCATCGCTGGTGTTTATGGTTGTACTTGATACCCGAGCAGTTCCTCTTCCGGAAACGGAACGCCCTCTTGCTTATCACATGCATACTACGACCGGAAGTGACCGCCGAGCTGAGCCGGGAGTTCAGATTAACCTCTTCAGAATTGCGTTATATTTAGTATTAGTGATGACGCAATACGTTCTTTATGACGCAATGCATGGGTTATGACGTAATGATTGTGTGGCTATACAACTCGAGTTAACTATGCGGTCAATAGGTCAAATAAATAGAGCGTTATATTTTCTAATTCCATATTTGGAATTAATTTAAAATATACATTAATATGTATTGACATGTATTTATATATTTACCTGATAGTAACTAGAATAATAGTATTTGAAATAAACCTAAAATTATATAGATTCATGCACAAATATAGAATTACACTAATATGCAGTCGTCAAACTTGCGACAACAAGGAAATATTGTAAATAATCTCTCAAATGTCCATAATCATAACTCAGTATCTAAAAATTATATTTGAATTATCTGGTTTCCACTAACCTACAAGTTTGGAGTCCGAAACTTGACGTGCGGATTGTACATGCGCTGCTAACACGGCAAATATCGCCAACACTAATAATAACTTCATTCTGTGTCAAATATATTAGTTAATAATCATAATATTAATTATGTATAATATACTTAATTGTATATTAATCATGATCTATAATTATAATTATAAATGTAAATATAACATGTATTAGTATATGGCTAATTTAGGGTCAATTTGTATACGCTATTTGCATATTCATTATTAAATAAATAAATATTATATTATTAAGTATATACATGGAATTGTGATTAATATACCTATTTTAATCTTGGTATATGTTTATTAGTAATAGATGTCAAGAATTTTATGATATCAGGCATTACCTCACAGTGATATTATCAGACAATATTATGTGACATTGTCAGGTTTTCTATAAATGTGTTTACAATTTAGAATCAAATAATATTATTTAATCTAACTAGTGATGGGAATGTTAAGGTTTCGAATCGGTTACAGTTTCAATGACAAGAGTAAAAATGGTGTCATTAATAAAAATAAGGGTTTGAAACGTTTTCATTTTCAAAGACCAGGGTTTAGAAACAATTTAAGTTTCAAATATAATGGTTTCGAAACGGTTTCAGTTTCAATATATATATATATATATTTCAATAATAATAAACAAACAATTTAAAGTAATACATACAAATTCATGTAATGTAACAATACAAATTCGGCATATATTTAATATATTAACCTAGTTTCATTTTTAAATGTAAATTCTGAATTACTCGAAACATACTCGTAATTACTCGCAATTACTCGAAACCCACTCGGAAGCGACTCGATATTACTCGAAACCGACTCGGAATCGTAATTTGGAAATTTTAATTACTCGGTATTCAATGTATACTCTACTATATATAGGCCTATATTATATTGGTTTTAGTCTAATTCATAAAATAATTTCTAAGAATTAAATGTTATTTTTTAATTATGTAAATTATGTCTTTATTAGGGTTAATGATTCAATATATCCTTTTGATATTAGTAATTTGTAATTGTAAATACATTGTATACACTGTATACATTATTGCATACAAATTGTAATTCATTTAATAAATAATGTTAGTGAGGCATATTAATATATATATATATATATAGATATATCTATTATATAAAATAAAGTCTATTTAATTATATATATATATATAACCGGGGTACGTCGCGAAAATTTGTTATACCCGATCTGTTATATCCAATCTGAATAATTTTTATTAACCTGTATGGTCTTGGTCCGGAAAATTTTTTGAATTTTTTAACGCGTACCCCAGAAAAACCCGCAAAACAGACTTTTTGTCATTAAAATGATTTTTTGTAATCTAAAATCGTCGGCGTCCCTTTTTTGAAATATTTGTTTGAATTTTTTGAAATTTGTTTGAATTTTTAAATAATTAAATAATAGCTATAATTAATAAATAATAGATAGGAAAACAATCAAAAATAGAACAACGCAGGGTGCGGTTTGGGTTTTCGAAATTTTTTAAGTAATATTTTGTAATATTGGAAATATTTGTGAAATATTTTCCACTAATTTTTGATATATTAAAAATGAATATTTGTCTAAATTGTTTGGATTTTAGCATAAATTTATGTTTTTGTATATGAAAGGCAGAATTATGAATATCCATAATTAATAAATAATAGATGGCAAACTATCAAATAACGAGTAAAGCAGAGTTGGCAAGAAATTTCAAATCAGGAATAGTTATAATTAATAAATGATAGGTAGGCAAATAATAAAAAACCAGGCAACGCCGATTTGGAATGATTTGGGTTTAGGTTTTCAACATATTTTGGAATATTTGAAATATTTTTTGTATTTTTTGAAATATCCTTAAACTAATTTTTTAATTATTAAAAAAATATGTTTCTACATTTGTATGTATTTTAGATAAACTTTATTTAATTGTATATACTAAAAATGTAGAATCAGGAATAGGTCTAATTAATAAATATTAAATAGGCAAAAAATCAAAAACCGATATATGTCGGGTCGGGTACTGTTTGGGTTTAGGTTTGATTTTTGACATTTTTTTAAAACATATTTTGTAATATTTTAAATATTTGTTGTATTTGTTAGCAATTATATATTTTAACATAATCAGGAATAACTATAATTAATACAAATAAATAGGCAAACAATCAAAAACCCAGCAACGTCGGGTTGGGTACGGCAAGCAATTCAAAATCAGGAATAGTTATAAATAATAAATAATAGATAGGAAAAAACCTAGCAACGCCGAGTCGGGAAGGTTTGGGTTATGGTTTTAGATACTTTTTTTAAACATATTTTGTAATATTTGAAATATTTGTTGTATTTTGTAATATATTTTTTGAAATATTTTTCCACTCATTTTTTAAATATTAAAATATTTGTCTACATTTGTTTGTATGTCAGCTAACATTTATTTTATTGTATATAAATACTAGTTAGGAAAAAATTAAACATAAATATTTAGCAATGCAGAATAGGAATAGCTATAATTAATAAATAATAGATTGGCAAACAATCACAAACCGAGCAACGCCGGGTCGGGTACGTTTTTGGTTTACGACATCTTTTAAAACATATTTTGTAATATTCAAAATATTTATTGTATTTTTTAATATATTTTTTGAAATATTTTTCTACTAATTTTTTAAATGTTAAAATATGTGTCCTCATTTGTTTATAACATTAATTGTATATATAATAATGATGAATCAGGAACAGCTATAATTAATAAATAATATATGAGAAAATAATTAAAACCGAGCAACGCCGTGTCGGGTACGGCTAATATATATATATATATATATATATATATATATATATATATGTGTGTGTATTTGTATTACAACTATTATTTAGCCACTTTGTAACATAACTAACCTGTTGTATTGATAGCACACACATAGTATCTCATAACCTCTCGTTTATAACGTGTATGCAGTCAAGTGCTAGATAAATATGATTCGTTAGTCATGTGGCTATTGGTGTACACATATGTCTATGTATGTAGATTAACACTCAACTATAACAACTAATATAAACTATCAAACAGTACGAGTGTGAATGTAGGCGTAAATGATAGAATACAATATTTAACTATACGGTAAGTGTTTGTGGTAATTATCCTATTGTGTACGTAGTGGTGACTAATAGTAGTGACTAATACTAAGTCACACACAAACACACACACACTATCCGTGTAAGGATGATAGTGACCAGGTATGGCAGGCTCTATTTTGAATATATATATTATTGTTATATTTCTTAATATATCAGTTCTATATCCTAAAAATAACTTAGATTGGTTATATCGACTGCTGATTATCTACTGCTGCATCTTCTCTCTGTTGATCTTGAAACCGAGATCGTAATACTTGTCTCCAATTACTTGACGCATTACATAGTCTAGAGATACGATAATGGTGCTAGAATGTATACCTGTTACACACCCTTTGAAACTGTATGAATTCAGTTTCGCCATCAGGTGTTATAATTCTAGCATCAGTGTGTTCATATAATATTGCTATTGCATTTATTAGTGTTGATGGTATACCATATTCCGCTAAATTTTCACATATTTCCGCGATCAATACTATCGAATGCTTTTAGAAATCACTACAAATTATAAATTAATTTATGTCATGGCTTTTAATTCTTTCAATTAATAATGTCCATTATTTCAATTAATGTGTTCAATTATAGATATACCGGATATGAACTCATTTTTGCTAGGTCTAATTAGAAGTAAATATATGGTTGAATACGATTTAATAGAATTTTGTTTATTTTTTTGCGATGACTGCTGATAATACAATTCCTCTATAGTTACCAACTTCTTCTAGATTTCCAGATTATGGAATATGAACTATATTATATTTATACCATTAAGCTAATTTTTACTTTGTATTAGCATTGTATTTACATATTCTATGATTATATAATCAAGGTGAGTATATTTAAATACTTCTGGAGGTATTCCATCACGACAAGTTGCTTTCTCATCGTATACCCCCGTATTGATACCCCATTTAAATTTACAATATTTCAGGTAAGTTACCGGAAAAGGGGGTACACACTACAATTGTAGTTAATTTTTTAGAAAATCACTTTCTAGTAAACATTTCCAGTCATTAATTCCGGAAATAGTTTATATATATATATATATATATATATATAAATATATATTTAAGGAAGAATATTTTAGATGATAACATTTATAAAGATAATTAGTTGAAATGTTGTTAAGGAGACTATTTTAGAAATCACTAATTTAAATATAAAAATAGAAGTACTAATAATTATTTGTTTATCAAGGTATACTTAAAACGTGACGTTATTTCCGAAAATACTGGTATTGGGATACCCTCTTAATATATACTGCAGTAGAAAATGTACAGAAAATTAAACAATCTTCAATCTTCAATCCAATTAACACCATAGCTAACTATTTTCACCTTCCACTCAGAAATAAAACTATTTTAACACCTAATATAATCAATATTAATGTCCAGTCATACAAGTATTCAACTTATCTTACAAAATCTTAGTATATTTGAAAGTACTTTTAGTTTATATAGACAACAGCCCTACATAATAAATCTACTAAACTATCAACTACATTCACTATGCCTTATTCGTCATTCAATATCAATATGAACCGCTACTATTATAACTTATGCCTACATACTACCTCTATTCTACTACTGCAATTGCATCCATCAAGACACCCCTCATCGTATATGTCCGAGCTTTAAATTCTTCAAAAGTATATCATTAAGTATACATTCAATATACCAAAATAATGTCACACTCATATATCTTCATTCCTAATTAAATAGCTTTTGCTATAGCTAATATATATATATATATATATATATATATATACATATATATATATATATATATATACGCCTATACATGTGCGTACAGTACACGCCATATAAAATTAGACTATAGTATACTTGTACACAAATAAATACCATATGACTTTGCTTAGTATATAGTAATCATAAGCAAGTTACATTACATATCAGTACCAATACGTGATCAACCAATACGTTTCTACTTCAACTACCTCCTAACATAATTTATATTATCAACCAATATCACTACACACGTTCCACTATTGTGTTTCTGCTCAATTACCTCCTAAACATAACTTACATTCAATTAATACTCACGCCTGGAAAATATCCGTCCCATACTTCTGGAATATTCTCCCTATATCCATCCGTTTAAACTATTAACTCCAAACTTAAATGAACTACTGACTACGCATCTAATTAATCTAAAACATCACACATATATGGGTGGCCGATTGCTTTATTAGTAGAGTTGCAGTGTTAAAATAACAACATGTACATTTATGCAATATTATTTAAGTAAGTGATTTCGATAGGTACAATTGTACGTGTTATAGAGGTGAATATTATATGAATATTTACTAGTAATTATATATATTTAGTATTCCTAAAATATAAGATATATACATATATAAATGGTAAGCTTTATTAAATACTAAACGTGTATATATCATTTTAGGATTATATATATATATAACATATGTTTATTTATGCATAAATTAATAATTATTGAATACAACAAGTGAGTATTTAAGTTATTTGATTGTCATGATAATAATAGCATTCGTGCAAGTTAAGTTAACTTATAGATAAATATGCGTACTCAATGGATGCCTTTTTGCATTGTGTGGTTATATTTGTAAGGTCTTGGCGCATAGCAGGCCAGAATACATTATCTTTAGCGGTAATTAACATCTTTGCTAGACCTTGATGTGCTTCGTGAAGGCGCTTGATAATGTGGTCTCTGGCACGAGATGGTACTAAAACAGCATTTCCTTTCATGATGTAGGTGTCGTCATATGTTAGTTCGTCACGGTATGGCCAGTATTGTCTAAGATATTTAGTGACATGTCGACGATCTTGAGGCCAGCCAGATGCCAAGGTTTCCTTCAGTTCTTTATGTTCGAGATCTTCGCTTTGAGCTAGCGTTATTATAGCTTCGGTTTTTGGGGTGAAACATATTAAATTGATATTGATGGTAATATCATTTTGGTGTTGGTGTTCGGGGCTTCTGGAGAATGCATCTGCCAGTATAATTTCCTTGCCGGGTTTGTATTTAATGGTAGCTTTGTAATTTTGTATGCGAAGTAGAAGTCTTTGTAGTCTAGCTGGTGCGGATGAGGTATTCTTGAGTGTGATCATTTCGAGTGGGCGGTGGTCGCTTTCTATAGTGAATATCTTGCCAAATACATAGTGGTGAAAGCGTTCGCATCCATATAATACAGCCAATAATTCGCGATAAATGTTTGCATATCTTTTTTCGGTGTCAGTGAGTGTTCTTGAAGCAAAACATATCGGTGTGTTGTTTTATAATAGAACTGCGCCCAGCCCGATGCCTGATGCGTCGACTTGTATGGTAGTATGTAAGCTAGTATCGAAGTATGTTAGGGTGGTATTCTTAGAGATTTTGTCCTTAATGGTTTAGAAGATTTGTTGATGGGATGGTGTCCAACAGAAAACGACGTCCTTCTTTGTGAGTTCTCGTATAGGAGATAGCAAATCGCTAATATGAGGTACGAATGGGGCCATGTAATTGGCCACACCGAGAAAACTTCTGGTTGAAGTTAGGGAAGTAGGAGTGGGTATATTTCTGATGGCAGACGTTCTTTCTGGGTCGGGTCGAATTCCCTTCTCGGAGTATATGAGACCGAAAAAGGAAATTTCAGGGACTCCGATGTCACATTTATCAATGTTGAAAACCAGTCCGTACTCTTCTGCTCGTTTCATGAGGGAGAGGAGGTTATTATCGTGACTTACGATATCTTTACCATATACTATGATGTCGTCAGCAATGTTGATTATACCAACGAGAGGCTGTAGCATGTAGTCCATATGCTTTTGGAAAACGTCTTGCGAAAGATTCAATCCAAACGGTAGTCTTTTGAATATGTACCGCCCTTGATGGGTATTGAACGTGGTTAGATGGCTGGATGCGTCATCTAGCATTACGGCCCAGTGGGAGTGCCCAGTATCCGGAACGGGCATCCAGTTTCGAGAATACTTTTGCTTTGCAGAGAAGATGATTGACTTCGTCGAGGGTTCGAGAAGTATAGTGGGGTCGTCGAATAGCTTTATTTAGATCCTTCGGGTCGAGACATATACGGATCGCACCTGACTTTTTTCGGGCATAGGTTATACTTGAAAACCACGGGGTTGGTATGTGTACTTTCGTAATTATGTCATTTTGACACATTTCGTTTAGAGCTTCGGAAACTTCTTGTCTGATGTGTAGTGGTACGCGTCGGGCGGCATGGATTATTGGTATTACTTTTGGGTCCAGGACGATCTTTAATTTTCCAGGGAATCGACCTAGTCCTGAAAATCTATCTGGGAAGTGTTTCTGTAGAGAGGTGATATTAGTTGGTATGTGCGGTGCTAATGATATCTCGCAATGAAGGTAATAATTTGTAGTTCTCTACATGTAGGGAGACCAATTATTGGGCAGCTATTAGTGTGCGCGATGTAGAATGGTATATTATAGGTGATGCCGTTATGTATACATTGTATATTAGCCGTGCCTTTCAGAGGAATAGGTGTATTGTCGTATGTTATAGAATACGTGAAGGCGTGCTTATAGGTGGGTTTTTTTTTAGCGAGTTATATATATGGTAGGGTAAAACATTAGCTTGCGCGCCAGTGTCAACTTTAGCCTTTATTTTTATGTGATCATTAGCGATATCTAAGATCATAAAAACCTCATCACGGGTATCGTTGGATGATACCCGTGTTCCCATTGTTAGAGCGTGTGTGGCGAGAGGGGTCGTACTCCGCCTGAATCACTGCTCAGCCTCCCACAGGAACTGCAGCGTGAGCCAATAGCCGGGCAGATATCGTGGTTCTTGCCGCAGTTTCGACAGGGATCATGTTTTTGGACGGTCATGATATGACCCTGTGTTGACGTGTCGCATGTCGTCCGGTATAGGCGTCTGTCAGCTAGTAGATCTTCGTGGGATAGGCATATCTCGGTACACTTCTTCAAGTCTATCGATTTATCGTCGAAGAGTTTTCCTCTAAGGACGTCATCGCATAGACCAAATATGATTTGGTCTACTAGTTGGTCGTCTGCATCAGTGTATTTGCACTTAGTGATGTGCTGGCGGCAACGATATATGTATGATTTCATTTACTCATCTGGGACCTTCAGTATGGTGAATCGTTTGTCTCTGAAGATCCGCAGGTTTGTTTTAGGGGTGAACGATTCCTCGAAGAGAGCCCATGTGCTGGTTAAGGGTGTCTTGTCGTCTGCTTTCGTTTTAGCTTCTTCGTGAAGCTTTTGGCCTTCGGAGCCCATCCATATTAAAACGAACATATTCCTCTCGGGTTCTGAGAGGGATATGTATGGGCCACCGAAATGATATCCGCATTCTCGTTTGAATCTGGATAGCTCGGGGAGCTTATCGTCGGCTTGCCAGTTGAAGGATGGGGTAGGTATAGCATATCGATGGGTGTTCATAATGGGAGTTCGGTATATACTAGCGTGGGGATTATCTCTTATACAACTGCCACCATGTTAAGTTGTTAGGGAATAAGATGTTTAAGTGTTGGTCATATTTATTTAGTATACATGTTGCGACGCTTAGCGCAGACGTTAAAGTAAGTTTCGAGTGCAAAGCATGGCGTGGCGAAACAATTACGTGGCCAATCAGGCAAGCGTATTCCTTATGATACGCAGTACGCGACACACGTAATGCGTGCGTCGAACTATATATCGCGAGACAGTAAACATGTTATATAACAATTGTCCGATATATAGTTCGACATATAATATGCAATTATATGCTTCTATATATATGTGCAATACAACACATATATGTAGCATAACAATATATATTATTTTAAAATAACAAGCAACACTCGATTTAAGTTATGCTACATTTTAGTAATATTATTTATCGCAGATAAATGTTAATAATGATTATTATTATAGTTATTTTATAGTTAGTTTGTTAGTTAAAGAGGAATATATTCTATTACATTTAGTATACGTTGTGATGTATTCATATATATTACTAATATTATTATTAGATTTATAAGCGTTATAAAACTATCATATAGTTAAATAATATTATCTGTTGCTGTATTATATAATTAATATTATAAATTAATTCATATAAGTGTTGCCTACTATAGTATGAATCTACAAAATAACAAAAGCCTCACTTTTATTTATTCGTATGTTTACCTGTAACGAAATGCCCATCGGTTAAATACTTTTATATAATCAATATTATGATTAAGTTCAACGGATTATCATTTTATCCAATCTCTTATTTATAATTCTATCAACTCCTATTAACATTTCAATTTCCATGAATTACAACAATACGTATATATATATATCCACACATAAACGCACTCCAACAATCCGCCCTTTTATCATAGTTATAACTAAGCTAATATATATTCTGATATCATCAAATACCTTGGTGAGTACGTTAATAGCTACAACTTAAATCTAACTTTAATCTAGCTCAATAAAAAATTCATGTTTATTTTTTCTATTTCATCCGTATCATATTTTCCGTAAGTCTTTCTATACTCAATTATCTTCTTACTTCTTGTTTATTACTGTAATAAGCTGTTTCAGTTAAACATCTTGCTATATTTATGTATCAACTATATAATCTAATACAGAATTATTGATGCTATTTTTTTACAAAATGTTAATTACATATTTCTTGACTATTTTTAGTAACTTAATAAGAAAAACTATTGTTTATTTATTAACTTTTTCTTTTATCAACATTTTGGAATATGATTGATAATGTCAATAATTATTTAACTTATATTGATAGATTTAAACTAAAAATTTGTGAAATATATAATTCGTTTCATTTATTATACACTGTTTTAATATATGTGACCCGTTAC
The DNA here is from genome assembly GCA_964019155.1 of Osedax fenrisi. Taxonomy (NCBI): domain Eukaryota; kingdom Metazoa; phylum Annelida; class Polychaeta; order Sabellida; family Siboglinidae; genus Osedax; species Osedax fenrisi. The sequence goes on along the minus strand of OZ025241.1, from coordinate 7,100,083 downwards.
CTCTAAAATACGTTATTTTTAGTTTCGTGTTTATGTTTTACACCTATAGTTTTTCTCATTATAATTATCATTGGATAAAATTAACTTAACTTCATAATTGAATGATATATATATATATGCCATTAATATTTAATAAGATTTATTTTATAACAGTGAGGAATTGATTTTGAATAATATTATAAACACATCTTATTAATATTGTATATTATTTTCCATTAAACTGTTTTTTTTTCATATATTTGTATTATATATTAAACTTTTAATTATCCGAGTATACAAGATCTACACAATACCAACGATAACATGTATTAATAACACCGTTATTTTAGATATTACATATCACATTTATTTAAATAAACTGCTATATTAAGAATTCTTATAAGTATATAATAATACATAATAACTATTATTTCAGATATCGTATTTATATATGTAATATGAGATATATTTATATAATTTAATAACAATCATAGATCATTTAATAGTTTCAATCAAATTATTTGAACAATGAAATAAACAATTTATAGATAATTATATATAATTATGTTATTATTTAATATGATGAGAGTTTGTTAAGTAACCCTATTTAAATAATCATCTCGGTATTAAAGGATCACTAGTATATTAATATCTATAAACAAAATATATAACTATAGTTATATAGTTATAATATATTATGAAGATGTATATAACCATGTACAGTTAACTTTATGTAATGTGTTTTAGTATATGGGAATATAGATATTCCAAGGAAAGATGTTTCAATTGACCGAAGTATAGAAATAAAAATGACACTAGCTCAAATGTGATGGGTAGAAGAACTACAATCTATTTTTGGATTTCGCATGATGATATTTACATGTAAATTCGTAAAAAATACCATAATATAATCTTACATTAAATATATATATATATATATATATATATATATATATATATATATATATATAAATATTCGGTTAATATCGAAAAGTAAGTTTTCTATATTATTTTGAATTATAAAAAGTGAATTCATAAAAATGTTAACTAATTTTTCAAGATTCAATCATTGTTATTTACATGTAAACTGTCAAGTGAAAATAGTGAAGAAATTGGTAGCTATAGAGAATTGTATTATCAGCAGTCATCGCAAAAAAATAAACAAAATGCTATTAATTCGTATTCAACCATATATTGACTTCTATTAGACCTAGCAAAAATGAGTTCAATAAAATATCGTAATTTGAAAATATATTTTGTTAAATATAATTCATATATCTATTATAATATCAAGAATATATTAGTCTCATAATTATTTTAATTACCTTATTAATTATTAATAGTCAATATAACTTATAATAATACATGTGTATCCATCTCGTGGTTGGTATGAGAACTATATTAAAATAATTACATAGCTTAGATATTAATAACCATCTTTGCTTAGCAAAATACTTGATGGAAATAGAGTACAGAACGTATTATAATTATAATCTAGATTGAATAATATTTAATATTACCAATAACCATAGAAATTGTTTATTGGCAATAAAATGTTAAATATATAAATAGTGTAAGTGGGTAAATTAAGTATTATTATTTAATTAGTTATTAAAGATAAAATATTCTAGTATTAATAATATAACAACTAACAATTTTGTAAAGTTATATATACAAGATAAATGATGTAGAATTTTATCTATATTTAAATAAGTGGTATATCATTACCTAGACAAATTATCAAACTTGAGGTAAATTATGAAACAGACCATTACACTGACCATTAAACGTGGAAAGGTGTAATAATTGTCATCAAAATAAACTGTCAATAAACGCGCTTCCGAATGTTAATATATATTCAAAATAGAGCTGCCATACCGGATGACTTACATCATAACACATAAAGTGTGTGTGTGACTTAGTATTAGTCACTACTATTAGTCACCACTACGTACACAATAGGATAATTAACATAAACACTTACCGTGTAGTTAAATATTGTATTCTATCTTTAGAATTACGCCCACGTTTACACTCGTACTGTTTAATAGTTTATATTAGTTGTTATAATTGAGTGTTTATCTAAATACATAGACATATGTGTACACCAATAGCCACATGAATAACGAATCATATTTATCTAGCACTTGACTGCATACACGTTATAAACGAGAGGTTATGAGATACTATGTGTGTGCTATCAATACAACAGGTTAGTTATGTTACAAAGTGGCTAAATAATAGTTGTAATACAAATACACACACATATATATATATATATATATATATATATATATATATATATACTAGCCGTACCCGACACGGCGTTGCTCGGTTTTAATTATTTTCTCATCTATTATTTATTAATTATAGCTGTTCCTGATTCATCATTATTATATATACAATTAATGTTATAAACAAATGAGGACAAATATTTTAACATTTAAAAAATTAGTAGAAAAATATTTCAAAAAATATATTAAAAAATACAATAAATATTTGAATATTAAAAAATATGTTTTAAAAGATGTCGTAAACCAAAAACGTACCCGACCCGGCGTTGCTCGGTTTGTGATTGTTTGCCAATCTATTATTTATTAATTATAGCTATTCCTATTCTGCATTGCTAAATATTTATGTTTAATTTTTTCCTAACTAGTATTTATATACAATAAAATAAATGTTAGCTGACATACAAACAAATGTAGACAAATATTTTAATATTTAAAAAATGAGTGGAAAAATATTTCAAAAAATATATTACAAAATACAACAAATATTTCAAATATTACAAAATATGTTTAAAAAAAGTATCTAAAACCATAACCCAAATCTTCCCGACTCGGCGTTGCTAGGTTTTTTCCTATCTATTATTTATTGTTTATAACTATTCCTGATTTTGAATTGCTTGCCGTACCCAACCCGACGTTGCTGGGTTTTTGATTGTTTGCCTATTTATTTGTATTAATTATAGTTATTCCTGATTATGCTAAAATATATAATTGCTAACAAATACAACAAATATTTAAAAGATTACAAAATATGTTTTAAAAAAATGTCAAAAATCAAACCTAAACCCAAACAGTACCCGACCCGACATATATCTGTTTTTGATTTTTTGCCTATTTAATATTTATTAATTAGACCTATTCCTGATTCTATATTTTTAGTATATACAATTAAATAAAGTTTATCTAAAATACATACAAATGTAGAAACATATTTTTTTAATAATTAAAAAATTAGTTTAAGGATATTTCAAAAAATACAAAAAATATTTCAAATATTCCAAAATATGTTGAAAACCTAAACCCAAATCATTCCAAATCGGCGTTGCCTGGTTTTTTATTATTTGCCTACCTATCATTTATTAATTATACCCATTCCTGATTTGAAATTTCTTGCCAACTCTGCTTTACTCGTTATTTGATAGTTTGCCTATCTATTATTTATTAATTATGGATATTCATGATTCTGCCTTTCATATACAAAAACATAAATTTATGCTAAAATCCAAACAAATTTAAACAAATATTTGTTATTAATATATCAAAAATTAGTGGAAAATATTTCAAAAATATTTCAAAAAATATTAAAATACAAAACATATTTCCAATATTACAAAATATTACTTAAAAAAGGTCGAAAACTCAAACCGCACCCTGCGTTGTTCTATTTTTGATTGTTTTCCTATCTATTATTTATTAATTATAGCTATTCCTGATTCTATATTGCTATTATACAACAAATATTTCCAAATATTACAAAATATATTTTTTATAAATGTTATAAAATATTTTAAAAAGTATAATATTTATATCTTATAATATTTATATAATTATTATATTTTAATTATATCTTAAAATAATAATATTTCAACGATTAGTTGAAAAATATTAAAAATATATTTCAAATATTTCAAAATTTTCAAAAAAAAATCAAACAAATTAAATTTTTTATTTATTATCATTGAAATATATATATTTAAACTGAAAAAAAAGATAAAACCTGGTCTTTGATAAAGTAACCGTTTCGAAACCCTTATTTTTTTTTAATGAAACCGTTTTTACCCTTTTCATTGAAACTGTAACCGATTCGAAACCTTAACATTGGGTTACATTCCCATCAATAGTTAGATTCAATAATATTATTTGATTCTAAATTGTAAACACATGTTATAGAAAACCTGACAATATCACATGATATTGTCTGATAATATCACTGTTAGGTAATGCCTGATATCATAACATTATTGACATCTACTACTAATAAACATATACCAAGATTAAAATAGGTATATTAACCACAATTCCAGGTATATACTTAATAATATAATATTTATTTATTTAATAACGAATATACAAATAGCTGATACAAATTGACCATAAATTAGCCATATACTAATACATGTTATATATTTATAATTATAGATCATGATTAATATATAATTAAGTATATTATACATAATTAATATTATGATAATTAACTAATATATTTGACACAGAATGAAGTTATTATTAGTGTTGATGATATTTGTCGTGTTAGCAGTACATGTACACTCCTGGACGTATAATGCACATGAAGTGAAGGAATCCTTACTTGATGGTTAGTGGAAACCAGATAATTCAAATGTAATGTTTAGGTACTGAAATGAGTATGGAAATTTGAGAGATTATTTCCAATATTACTATGTCGCAAGTTTGACGACTGCATTTTAGTTTAATTCTATATTTGTATATGCAGCTATATAATAGTAAGTTTATTTAAAATACTAGTAATTTGGTTACTATTAGGTAAATATATAAATACATGTCAATACATATTAATGTATATTTTAAATTAATTCCAAATATGGAATTAGAAAATGTAACGCTCTATTTATTAGACCTATTGACCGCATAGCATACTCGAGTTGTATCGCCACCCAAACATTACGTCATAGCCCAATAATTACGTCATAAACCACGTATTACGCCATCACTAATACTAAATATAACGTAATTCTGAAGAGGTTGATCTGAACTCGGGGCCTAGCTCACCCGTCACTTCCGGTCCTAGTATGCACGTCATAAGCAAGAGGGGGTTCCGTTTCAGGAAGAGGAACTGCTCGGGTATCAAGTACAACCATAAACGCCAGCGGTGCTGCATCTCGGTGTTGTATCCTTTACGTAAAGGTTCGTAGTGCGAAGGGGTTAATTAACCCGGCAAACAGTAATAGCAGCATAATAACAGCATAATAGCACAATGTAAATATTTGAGGCTATTACATATGCTGTTATGCTACTATTATGCTGATATTACTATTTGCTGGGAATAACTATAATTATAATTAATAACTATAATTAGTTATCGGCGCATTATGAAATCGTATCCGCGCGTAAAATAGAGCTCAGGCTACGGCTCTACAACAATATAAATAGAATAATTAACTCTGTACTACCTCTTATCGTCAATTAACGTCATGTACAAAATATACGGATTGTCAACTATTGTCATTTAAGCCGTGCGTCGAATGGCGTGCGTCATCTCCCCTTAACTGTGAACATCTTAGTACAACTCTGTGATATAAACTATAGGCGAAGACCGCTTCGAAAAGTAATACTACATTAGTACACATTCTACTTATTTATTTCTTTAGAACCGCAGCCTCGATAATATAGATATTAATGCGGGCGTAACGATATAAATATTGGCGTATCATGATCACATATTCAACTATTACAGGAGAGGGGTGTAATGGAACCCTCATCATAAAGTTGTAATAAGAGGGCGTGGCATCTAACCGGAGGTGGTGATCACGTGATATATACGCATATACGGATACGTTGTACTCGTATCGCCGTGTGTATGTGCGTATGAATAAATCGAGTTCTTATGCGATTACATATGAGGTAAACTGGCGAATATTCGTACGAATTACGAATAATCACCACTTTTTAAGATTAATAATCTAAATAATAAAAAAACCATGTTTGTTGTTTGAATATTGACAAATTGCGGTTTTCTTACAAATATTCGTAAGCGTGGGCTTGGCTCTCGTATTTCGATCAACTATGATATATTTTAATGTATCATCTATAGGGTATACTAGGGTATTATACGTATAAAACGTACATACGTATGTATTTTGTAATGTTTATTTAAATAATGCTTACTTTAAAAGTTATACGTAATATGACACATATAATATATTACTATTATTATTGTATCTTAATGTTTTGGTAAATATATCATGTAATATAATACATATTTATTTTTAAATTTTATTCGTTTTATATAAATAAATAAGCATATAAATATACACTTAGAAATAAAATATATATATATATATATATATATATATATTATTTTTAATAAATAAATTTGTTATACAATACAATATAAGTGTACATATTGAATTTAGTTGAATTAATATTTATTTATATACTTAAATAAAAATAAAAATATATAAATATATATAGAAATAAAAATAATCATTAGTAAGTAATAGATAAACTGAAAAGAAATAAATAAATAAAATAATAATGACAAACAATATAAATAGTATAAGTTGCTACCTGAGATAAATATTTAGATAGATTTAAAAAAAGTCTTGGATTTGTATGGATCTAATAGAGGTTGGGAGTTAATTCCATAGATTAGATCCAATATAACTAAGGGCCCAATCATTCATGCTTGTGTGATAGATAATAGGGATAGGAGCAAGATGAGAAGCATGATTTTAGTGGAAGAGAAGATGTTTGGTTATAGTAGAGAATTGTTGGTACTAGAGAAGAATAAATATAGGAGAGATAAGTTGAAGAATATATTGAGGTATGAACAATATATAGTATGCGATAAGAAGAACTTCTGTTAAATTAGAACAAGGAAGGTAAGGTGTTTGTATGATGAAGTAGAGGGATTATCTCTAATACATATGTACGGATTGATGAACGAAGTTAACGAAATTTGCCTTAGGAGATATATAGAAGATAATGGAAGATTGATGAGGGGATATAATGAAAATAACTTAATGTATATCTTACTAAGAACTGGGGAGTGAAGAACAGTAATGTTGTGTAAGAAGAAATGGAAAATAACTGGCTCTTAGTAATATATACAATAAGTCATATTCATATTTTACTAATTCTGAAAAGCTGATAATTTACAGATTTAGTGATGTCAGTAATATGAGGAATTTAGGAAATAGTAGAATACAAAATGACATATACGTTGGATGTAGCAGGGGAAGAAGCACTTACAATGTTATCAATATGAAAATGAGGAAGTGATTGTGAAATGGAGCAATATTCAACAGTGAACTGTGCTTAATTTACATTAGCATAATTGTAGAGTCGATTATTGAGATATGATGGCGTATAATAGAATAAGCATATATAGTTGTATATCATCTTTATATAGAAGATAATATATAATTAGGAGAGATATAGTTAATATATATTATGACAATTTATATGTTAATATGGAAGATATTGGGTATATAGAGAAAAAGAGAAGGACCAAGTAAGACATATTAGGAATACCATATTTCATAGAATAAGGGAATGAAATATAATCATATATGTTGATACTATTACTACGATCGGATAGTTGTAAACTAAACCAGGAAATGCTGGCAATATATATATATATATATATATATATATATATATATATAATTTATAACAGTTGAAGATGGGATTGTAAAATATGATGGTATATCATATTGAATGCACTACACAGAAACATATATATCTATACACTAATAATATGATCAAATGTTTCACTAAAATTCTTAAAGATTATTATATAAGTAATTTCAGCCTAACAATAAAAATAACTATATGAACTATGTATACATAATCCCGGTTAGTTGAACATATTGCTAACGCTAGAAATAATGCATACACGAATGCATATATATTATATATGCTTCCTACAAGCAAGTTCTACTACTAGTATGGCCTTCTTCAAGCAAGGCGGCCTATGACCTACATCGTGATCAATTGATACAATAACGTTAATGTAGGTCGAAGTATAATTAGTGAACCACTTAGAAGTAATACACATATCATAATATGTGCAACAACTCGTATGTTCTGCCAGCTGTTAATTATCTTGAAACTAGAAATTATGTGGGTGATATATGACCTATAGTATAGTATATACCCGTAACATGGTCATTTAACGGGCTATTATAAGTGTGTGTATGTCATATGTATTCGGGCCACAGTATAGTAAATGCAACCGTTTAACCTGAAGTCTAGCGAAATAATGAAAAGTTCAAATGACAATTAAAAATAATTAAAATGTAATGCTCAAAAATATATTCTATTTTATTCAATGTAATAGTTATTTACGATCAGTGAACGACACATTTACTATCTGTTAGTATTGAGTGAGGTATGGGGCAGGCTTAAAATATACCGCAATTAACCACATCCTCGTGCTTATGGATATATATTTATAAAAATAGTCACCCATGTATTATATGGGCTCTTTTTTAAGCCCAATATATATTTTAATATATATATATATATATATATATATTATAACTAATAATATATAATTACAATTGATAAATATTTAAATTTAAATTAAATATCTTTGATATTATTATACCATAAAAACTATATTAAAATTTACATATATTTACACTATTGAATTACTATTTACTAATATAACAATTATTATTCAAATTTAAAATTATGTAATTAATTTTATAAATATCTTTATTTAACTTTAAAAGAGTTATTAGTTACATTTATTATTAACAAAATTGGAAAAATAATAGCTATGACCATCCAAATACGAAATGTTATTATTGTAAAATATTTGTTAATATTTTCTATATTTAAATTAACTATCGTCTGCCGGGATTTCGCTTCCTGTTTTGAAGATAACGCCTATCATCGCCACTACATAAATATTACGAAACGGGTTAGATGAAATGTTATTTAAAATAGTATACGTATATAATAGTTGTATTCGTATAACCTGAGCGAAGACAAGACATAATAAATATTACTAAGTAATACTCCTGTAGATGATATATCTGTATGTGAATATCAAATATATATCTTATATATTCGAATGTATAAATAATCATATGATAAGTATGCATAAGATAAGTTATATATTAATTAATAGATAATTAATTATAATATTTGTATACTATAGTGTATTATTAGCTATGATAAAAATATTAACGAGCTAACGTAATAGTGTACAAGTGAATAACTAAGATTATTAAATAATATAAAGTTAGCTTAATGGTAATAACATGAGTGATATTCTGATTAGGTAAGCCTCCAAGATAACCCCGTTGATAACTCGATCTATAGATCTATAGGCTATCATATATTATATGATCATACTTATGTTTATTAAATGTTATATAATACATTAATTACATGAATACTTCATTTAATATGTTTATTTTTTTAGATTTAAAAGTCTACGTTTATTGAGAAGCACATACTGAAAAACAGATTATCTATATAATCAGAGTAGAAATATGAATTAATAATCTATACATTCATATCATTTAAATAGTAATTTTATTTTATAAAATTAATATAAATGAGATGATGTTCAATATTATAAAACTAAATCAATTTAGAATAATATATACAAGTAATGATTTGCGAATATCACATCAGTGTAAGTTATAGTTCAGATATTAATAGAATTGTGAAATTCAATTCAAATATACTTGTGATGCGATCGCACGAATTAATTCGTTTAATAATTTTAATAATTAATTCATATTATTAATAATTTATTTAGAAATTAGCTTATATAGCTTATAATTTGTATTAGAAATTTAGGTATATTGATTATAGTATGTAATGTATGTATTTAATTAATAACTAAATATAGCAAATAAAAACATAATAACAGATCACTTTTATAATAGCAGATAACGATATAATAATATCATTAGGATATTATTCTCTATATTATACTATAATATTTTAAATATATGAACAAGATCCAATCGATATATGGAATAATGGTTTTATAATGCATTTACCAAAGAAGGGATATTTGAGCTCTACAAACAACTATCGTATAATTACTTTAACATGCATAACTGCAAATATATACAATCTAATTTTACAAAATAGAATAAGACCTGCGGTAGATATTATATCACAACAAAATCAGAATGGTTTTAGAACTAATATATCTACCTCTGGGCAAATACTTATAGTTAGAAGAATTATTGAAGGCGAAAATGAAACAAATCATACAACTACTATCCTTTTCATCGATTTCTCCAAATCTTTCGGTTTCATACATCGAAGAAATATGGCAGAGATACTCAATGAGTACGGTATACCAGATTAGATTATAAGTGCTATCATGATATCATACAAAAATACTAAATATATTGTGAGAACTGAAGATGGTGATACTGAATTTATAAACACCTCGGCTGGAGTTTTGCATGGTGATACACTAGCCCATTTTCTTTTAATAATTTGGTTTGACTATGTTTTGAAGAAAGCATTATACCGAATGATCTCGGGTTTACCCTTATTGGGAGAAGGAACAAAATATATCTAGCAATACAAATTACATATGTTGACAATGCGGATGATCTAGCTATAGTAACCGATACAACCAATGAAGCAATACTATTTTTAAATAATATTGAACATGCTGCAAAATAAATTGGGCTATCTATAAATACTGGAAAGACTTGATTCATCAGTTTAAATAAAGGAACAAATGAAGTTATAAAAAACCTAAACGGTAAGAATATTAAAGATGTTTCTGATTTTAAGTATCTTGGAAACTATACCCAGTCGACAGAAAAATATATCAATATCAGATTAACTAAAAGATGGGCAGCCTTAAATGAGATAAACTCTATATGGAAATCTAGACTACCTAGTAAAATGAAAAGAAATTTTTTCAGAGCAATTGTTTAGTCTATGTTAATATATGGTTATGTTAGCTGGACGCTAACACACGCGTTTGAAAAAAGACTCAATGGAAATTATACTCGAATTCAGCGTGAAATCCTAAATTGATCATTGAAAGATCATTCATACAATAAAGAAATATACGGAAATATACCGGAAATTTGCATGTCGATAAGACAGTAAAGATTGCGTTTATCTGGACACTGTTGGATATCCAAATTTGAACTGGCATCGGATGTTATAATCTGGAAACCTACTCATGGTAAAAGAAAAAGAGATCGACCCTGCCGGACCTATATCGATCAGTTGGTGGCTGATACACTCTGTGATGTAAACGAAATAGAAAGTCGATGGAAGGTATAGATGGTTGGAGTAAGATATTCAAAAATTGCCGAAAAGTTCGATAAGGTATATATAAACCTTAAACCTTAAAAACATTATTTTACACAATTTTCAGTAAACATAAATGATTCCCCTTATTCAACTAAATATAATTTTCACCTTTTCATAATTGATTTACCTTACTCCTTAATAAGCACGAAATACTAACTACTAAATTTCTACCTATACACACAACTACACCTTGGTTTTCTACAGAAATCGTACTCCAAGAGTTAGAAATAAAAACAGAATCTATAAAAAATCTCCTACTCTATTACAACATCTCCCAATCTCTTAACCGAAATATCTACCGCAAACTTCAAAAAAATTCCAAATCCAATTACTATAATATCAAAGTTAACTGCTAAAATATGACTACGTTCATCTCTATAAAACAACCAATAAACTCATCGGAAGAACTAAGAAGATCATTTTATCTGACCTACCAGATATTCGCATATGCTCTACTTTCTCTGACTATTTTTCAGATAAAATTAAATGTATCTATGATTATATAAATACCCGAACAAACAATTAGGCTATACATACATACCTATATATACATATCTACCTGCCATACACTTATCTTATGACTGTGCTATTCTGACACATACATTTACTGTATTTTCTATCGTGTACTTGTCTATACACTTAACGCAAAATCATATTTGGATTACGTCAAGGATCGTCCCTCTCTCATATACTCATCGGTATTTACATACTCCCCCTTAGAAAACTTATTAAATCTTTTCCTTCCGTCAAATACAATATTTATTCAGACGACATAGAAATTCACGCCGATTTTCCCTTTTCATTCAATATTCACCTTCAATCATGTCACAGTACTACCAATAAATGTATTATCAAAACTATTTACTATTTAACCCCGATAAGACTCCGAACTTCATTACCACCAGAATATTACCACAAATATACATAGTTCATACCCTAATCCCTACTTATACTACAAAATATAGGGATATTAAATATATATCTAATATGTAAATAAGATATACAATACTTAATGATATACTGTTGAAGAATTTAAAGCTCGGACATATACGATGATGGGTGTCTTTAAGGATGCAATATCAGTAGTCGAATAGAGGTAGTATGTAGGCAGAAGCTATAATAGTAGCGATGCATATTGATATTGAATGACGAATAATGCGTAGTGAATGTAGTTGATAGTTTAGTAGATTTGTTATGTGGGGCAGTTGTCTATATAAACTAAAAGTACTTTCAAATATACTAAGAATTTGTAAGATATGTTGAATACTTGAATGACTGTCCATTAATATTGATTATATTAGGTGGTAAAATAGTTTTATTTCTGAGTGGAAGGTGCAAGTAGTTAGCTATGGTGTTAATTGGTTTGAAGATTGAAGATTGTTTAATTTTATGTACATTTTCTACTGGAGTATATATTATGAGGGTATCCCAATACCAGTATTTTCGGAAATAATGTCCGGAAATGTTTGCTAGAAAGTGATTTTCTACAAATTTAACTACAATTGTAGTTTCCGGTAACTTGCCTGAAATATTGTAAATTTAAATGGGGTATCGTACTACATCTTACTATAAAATCATATTCTAGCAAATTTTTCTGGTCATTAATTCCGGAAATAATGTATATATATAAATATATATGTAAGGAAGAATATTTTAGATGATAAAATTTATAAATATAATTAGTTGAAATATTGTTAAGAAGACTATTTTAGAAATCACTAATTTATAAAAATAGAAGTACTAATAATTATTTATATATCAAGGTGATATAATATTTAATATTACAAACAATCAATCTATAATACTATTAAATTAAATATAAATGAAATAAACATATTTTTTTTTAAATAAACACAAATTTAAACACAATTTAAAACAATACTATATATAAGGCTGCTATTAAGTACAACAAAGGACAATACCATTGCCACCGAGTATACCCAGGATGCGTAGAACATCAACTTTCAGGTAAGGGTGCTCCAAATCCTATATTATTAGGGATTACACCATTGCCAGAGGTGTAAACGCTGATATCCTTATTCACCGATGCATACTATACATCCCTAATACACCCAATGACTCAATCATATCCAATCATATACCCAAACACACCCATATATACTAATATATACTAATATATGATAAAAAAAACAAAAATTATACATTATAATGATAAATATAAAAATTATATAAATTAAATTAGAAATTAAAAAAAAGAAAATAATTAATAGTACACTACAATAATTTTAAAATAATATTAAATAATATTTCTCGTAATCTCTCTCATCATGAATAAAACATAAATATAAATGGTAAAATACTAGGTAACTTATAATAACAAATAGTAAGTAACATAATGAATAACTGTAATATATCCTACATATATATATAATATTATATAAATTAATATATAATATACATGGAATAAAAATAAATCATAGATATATAGAAACATATAATATATAGAATAAATCAAGAAAAATATTACCATAACAAAAGAATAATAAAAGAAACATTTTTTTAAATAAAAAAAAAATAGATTATATATTTTTCAGTAGAAATATTATAATGCATGCTACATAAAAAAGCGAATATTATTTAATTATAAAAAATTTAATTTAAAAAAAATATTAAAATGTTATAAATAAAATGATATCTTTAGTTATAGTTGTATAAAAGTAAAAGTAAAAGTAAAAGTTCATAATATGTAATGTAAAAATGTATGTGTAATTTTATAAAATATATATCATTAGTCAATTAGATGAAAATGATAATAAAGTAGAATAAAAGTAATTGTATATACAAAATATAATATAATAATTTTTTAATTTGTAAAATTTAACATTAGTCAATAAAATAAAATTTTTAATAAAAGTATATCATTAGTCTTTATATAAACTTATTAAATATTTTGTATAGTTTTTATTAAATTTATTTGGATTATTATTGTATTTCAGATTTATGTTTAGGTTATTCCATAATGTTGATCCAACATTAGTCAAAAAAAAAGCTTTTCGATCTGTTCTGACTTTTATTCTATACAATAGATTTTTATTATAAGTTTTTATTTTATATAATTTCTGTAAATTTATAGGCAACATTTTATTATTTGACCTGTTCATAAATTTAGCTGTTTTATATTTCACAATATCACTAAATTTTAAAATGTTGAATGTTGAATGCAATTTATTATAATTAGTAACTATTATACTGTGTACCTAATATGCATTTTAACGCTCGTTTTTGTATAATATTTATTTTTAATAAACTAGACACAAAAGTATTTCCCCATATATAAACACAATAATTTAGGTGTGAATAAAAAAAAGATTTATATAGTAAAATTAATGTTTTTATATCGAATTTATGTTTTACTTTATATTATTAAAATAGCGATTGATCTAAAAAGTTTTGTTGCTACTTAATTTATTTGTTTTTTCCAATTAAGTTTTTCGTCAATATATACTCCTACAATTTTTATATCATTTACTTTTTTTAATTTAATATTATTAATATATAAATTTAAGTTTATATTTTCATTTTTATTTCTGATATTAAAAAGTAAGACATTAGTTTTATTGATATTTATAGATAATTTATTTATATTAAGCCATTTAAATAATTTATTTATATCTGTTTGCATTTTATCTTTAAGATTAAAAATTGTTTTATCTTAAAATATTAAGTTAGTATCATCTGCGAATAAAATAGGTTTAAAATTATTTTAAATTTTCGGTAAGTCATTAATATATAAAATAAATAAAAGTGGTCCAAGAACAGATCCTTGTGGAACTCCACATGTAATATTATTATAATTTGAATTTTGACCATTTTGGGATACATATTGTTCCTTTTCAGATAAATAACTTTTTATTAAATTAAAAGCTGTACCTCTAATTCCATAAATAAATAAAATTCCATATATAAAAGTTTATTTAATAATATGGTATGATCTAGTGTATCGAATGCTTTTCGTAGATAGATTGAACTAATTGCACATTTTTGTAATGATTCCAATTTATCACGTATGATCTCAACTGTTTCAGAAGTAGCATCTGCTGTTGAAATATTATTTCTGAAACCATATTACCTTGGTTACCTTGGTCCCTTAGCCTGTTGAGCCGTGGGGGCGTGTCACGTTGAAACAAAATTTTCTCCACTTCTTCCGGTCATATACAATTTCATTTAGTTCATTGAAGCCTTTTCCGGTCCATTCTTTTATATTATCTATCCATTGTTTTTTTGGACGTCCACGGGATCTTTTACCTTCGACATTACCCTGAAGGATTATCTTGGCAAGTCCATCGCCTCTGGTCACGTGTCCATACCATTTCAGTTTTCTCCTTTTAACTGTTGTGAGGATATCGGTGAAGGGACTTGTTGATGATGATGATATTCGGTCTATTATTTCTTGATTAGTAACTCTATCAAGGTATGTTATACCGAGTAATTTTCTGATGTTCTTCATTTCGAATGCTAGTATTCTTTTCTCGAGTTCAGCAGTTAGAGTCCATGTTTCACATGCATGTTCTTGACTTGCTTGTGCCGCTCTTGACAGGATTTCTTTTCTTGATCCATTTTCGTTTATGATTGATCCTAGATATTTGAAGCTTTTTACGGTCTCAATTATTTCGCCATGAATATCAATGTTTGGTTGACAATTGTCGTCGTTTAACATAAGCTTAGTTTTAGAAGGATTTATTTCCATTCCAAATCTATTTGCTGATTTAAAAAGACACTCAGTTAAATTAATTAGTTCTTCTTCCGAGCCAGCTAAACCATCTATATCATCAGCAAAGCGGAGATTTGTTATATTTCGGCCATTTATCTTTATTGAACCAGTATGATTGCTTAGCGCGTCGTTCATTATATCTTCTAGGAATATATTAAATAAAGTAGGTGAGAGAAGACATCATTGTCTTACTCCGGTTTTCGTTGGAAACCAATCGCCACATATTCCTTTATGTATTACTGCACTGCTTGCCTTTTCATATAAACTTTGTATTAAATTAATTAACTTTGTATCGATATTATATTTCTTCATTGAGGACCATAGTGCATTTTGCCACACTCTATCAAATGCTTTTCGGAAATCAATAAATATATGATATAGCTTTTTTTGTTGTAGGTTATGTTTCTCGCATAGTATTCTTAGGTTGAATATTTGTTCTATCGTAGATCTATCTTTCATGAATCCAGCCTGTTCTTCCGCAATAATACGGTCCGCTTGTGGTTGTAAACGATTCTTAATGATTTTCAACATCACTTTGCTTGCGTGGCTTATCAAACTTATCGTTCTGTAGTTAGAACAATGTTGAAGATTACCTTTTTTCGGTAGAGTTATAATTAACAATTTTGTCCATATTTCTGGCCAGATACCAGTTTCCCATATATTGGAACATATCTTGTGGAGTATGTCTGTCATTCCTTCACCTGCATATGTTATTAGTTCTGCTGGTATATTGTCTACACCAGCAGATTTTCTATGTTTTAGTGAATATATAGCATTAACTACTTCATCTCTTAAAATACTATCATCTCTCTCTTCTTCGTGTTGTTCATCTATCGTTTGCAAAACATTTTTGTCTCCTCTGGATTCATAATTATTTAATTCTTGGCAGTATTCAGTCCATCTTTTAATAATATGTGTATCTTCACTCAAAACTTTACCATCTTTGCTTAATATTGTGTTGATCGCTTCTGATTTCTTCTTTGTCAGAGCTTTTATAATTGAATATGCTTTTTTAGATCTGTTACTTGCAAATGAATTGTCTATATCTTTACATTCGTTATTTAACCAATATTCTTTGGCTTTTTTCATGTTCTTTCTTATCCTCTTATTCAGTGAATTATATTCTTGTAAGTGATTACTTTTTTGAGATTTCAATGATCTACGTTTATCACAAAGTTCCAGAATATCTTCTGTTATCCATGGTTTTGTCTTTTTCCTTTTAAATCCAATTACTTTTGTTGCAGTTTCGCTTATTATTCTGTTAAGAATATCAGTTGTTTCATCGGAATTGATTGTGTTGTGCATTAACTTGTTTTTAATTTCATTTTCTATAGTGTCTCTATATTGAGCAAGAATTGAAGAATTATTATTTAGTTGTTCAATGTTGTAGTTTTTACGAATGCTCTTTTGTTTTCTTTGAGATTTGAATTTTTGTTTGAAGGATATCATCACAAGGTCATGACCACTTCCTATATCAGCTTTGTTATATACTCTAGTTTTAGCCACATTGATACCAGATTTAAATCGTCTCTTCATGAAACCATATTGGCACTCATTAATTATGTTGTGTTTATTTATGAAATTCAAAATTTGATTTTTTATCAATCTTTCTAATATCTTAGATAATTGTGGGAGTAACGATATAGGTCTATAGTTCTCTGGTTTTTTTCTATCTACTGATTTATATAGTGGTATTATTTTAGATTTTTTTAATATATTTGGAAAATATCCATCTGATAAAGATCGGTTAAATAAATGAGTAATAATAGGACACATTTCTGTACTTATATTTTTTATAATATACATATTAATGTCATTGAAATCAGTACTATATTTTATTTTTGTATTTTATATTTCTTTTTGTATTTCAGTTAAAGTCGTAGGTAATAAAAACAATGATTCTTTAGTATTTTCATTCATTGTTGAATATATAGATTCATTATTAGGTTCATTAATTATTTGTTTAGCCAAATTCGGTCCAATACTACTAAAATAGTCGTTAAATTCTATGGAAGTTGGATTATGTAAGTAGAAGTTGGAAGTTTTGTTTTTTAAAATATTTCTATACAATTTATTTTTTTATTTATGCATTTTATTAGTCTAGAATAAATCCATGATTTTTTAATTTTTTTATTATCTTTTATTTATATAATAGGACATTTATCATTATACAATGTTATTAAATCACATTAAATTTATTAAATATATAATCTATAGTATTATCTGTATAAATAAAATCCCAGTTATATTTGATTATACTATCTTTTACATTATTTATTGTTGTATCATTAATTTGTCTAATATATTTATATTTAAATTTGTTTTATTTATAATTTGTTGTTTCACATTCATATACAACATATATAGGAAGGTGATCACTTACATCGCAAATTATAATATCGTTGACTATAGGTTTGTAATTACAATTACAATATATATTATCAATTGATGAGTTTATATGTATTCCATATCTTGTTGATTTTATTATTAATGGATAACAACCTAAACTGTAAATGTTATCTAAAAAATATTTAATTTTATTGTTATTTATTAAAATATTAATATTAAAATATCCCACCAAAAAAAGGTCCCTCTTAGCCGAAAAGTAATTAAAATGTGTATAAATAAAATCACTAAAATCTATTATATCAGCTTTAGGCGATGTGTATATACCACTGATTACAATTTTTTATTATTAATATTTAAAGAAATCGTAAGAATATCCACAAATTCATGTTTTGATATGCATAAATTATCCATAATATTATAGTTTACTTGGTTTTGTATAAAGATAGAAACGACACAC
Source organism: Osedax fenrisi (assembly GCA_964019155.1). NCBI lineage: Eukaryota > Metazoa > Annelida > Polychaeta > Sabellida > Siboglinidae > Osedax > Osedax fenrisi. The sequence continues at coordinate 7,081,260 of OZ025241.1, read as the reverse complement.
CTGCATTGTTATTATATGTGTTATTTATAAAGTTAGTACGTGTTATATGGCATGCATTATAATTTTCAATTTGATATAAATCTTTATTGTATTCTTGTAACCAAGTTTCGCTTATCACAATTATGTTGAATTTAATTTCTATTGAATCTAATAACATTATTATATCATCAAAATTTTGTACGAAACTTCGTGCATTTAAATGAAATATTGATAGGTCGTGATTAGATTCATATTTTATTGATTTACATTCAACATAAATGCATTCTATTTGTAGATTTTTATTTAAATATTCATCGGACATATATTCATAATTAGTATGTGTTTCATTATTATTATATAATTCATTATTACTGTCATAATAGTTATTATTAGTATTGTAAACCATAATATAAAATATAAATTAATGTAAACAAAAAAGATTAAGTATATATATATATATATAAATAAATAAGTAACGTAGATAATAAGAACAATAAAACAAGAATATAAATATAATACAAAATTTAATAAAACTACAATATAGAATTAAAATCACTTACATTTAAAATGTGTTCCTTTTAAGAAGATTCTGTTTTTTTAATAAACGTTATGCAATTAACTGTCCAACAATACTTTATTTTTGAATATTTTAGTAGATTCCTTGCTTTGTAAAATATTTCAGAATTATATTTGGTTAAATGATCGTTTATATATATATTAGTATCTTTTAATTTTTTTATATTTTTAAAAATTTTACTTTTTTTTTCATGAAAATGAAATTTTACAATTGTTTTATAAATATCCTTATTTTTATTAGGTAACTCATGAATTGCTACAACATCATATGGGTCAATATCAACATTCAATTGATTGTTTACAAAATTTATAAATTGATGATTTTTTATTCTCAGATTTTTTAAAAAATCTGTTGAAGATGAAATAATAATGTTTGTTTTTTTTTTGAGTATTGCTCAATCTCATTTAACTTATTTTCTAGATAAATATTTGTTTGATCTCTAATTTCAACTGACGATGTTAGATTATCGATGTTATCAACTAGAATATTAACTGTCGCAGTTAATTAATTAATTGATTTTTTTAAATCGATTATATCTTGTTTTTGTGTCATGATATAGGAAATAATATTTTATATAGCAATGTAATTTAACATAACATATTGCAAATTTATATAGGATATACTATTTTATATATAACGATACTAAGTTAATGAAGATAAAAATCAGTCAAGCAAATCAACAGAAAATTCAATGTCAATAGAATTAAAATTAATACATTTATAAATGTTTAAATACACGTCCGTTCAGTTCGAATGCAAAAGTAAATGAATTTATAATTATATATATATATATATATATACATAAATAGATAAGATATTATATATTGTTGGTTTATCAATTATAATATATACGTTTATATGTTTAAACATGTATGAACAGGTGATAACTAACATAGTTAATCGACTTTATCTTTTAAATATATTATAATGTATACATTCTATTATATGATTTTACTTGCTAATATCTCGTATTCACATATGTCGTCAGTGATTTCATTTACTGAATTAATTACTGTATACATAATGTTACCAATATATTATATTACATATATATATATATATATATATATATATATATATATATATATGTGTGTAATAATATGAGTTGCGGGGCTAAATAAGCTTATTTATCGGGTTTCAGATCCCTTTAACTAGCAATCACCGCGGGGTTGGGCTTTCCGACGACAACGAGTGATATTCAGAGACCGGGAAATCAGCGTTGATATCCAGTATTTATAGATAACATAAGTTTATTACTTTATATAATTAAATAAGTCAAAGGTAGTATATTACAGTTTAATCAAATCAAAAATACAATAAATCAATCAATCAATTTTGTCACATTCCTGACATCTCTACCATCATAACATCACGTGATCACAAATATCATGGAAGGTTAATTTATGATATATTTATATTAAAGTTCAAAAACTATATGATAAGTATAAATATATAACGTTAATTAATCTAGTTTACATATATAACCTTAAATAATTATAGTTACTAATATATTGATATTATTATTTAATATCAATATATGATAACATAACATATGTACGACAACTTTGTAAAATCTAATAAAGAAACATCAAACCTACTAATTCCAATGAGAGAAAACCTACAAATAAATATGTTTTCAGAAGCTACAAGATAACGCAAAGATAAATACAATCATTATTACAGGAGATAAAGTTAACGTAGCTTTCATTATTTACTCAAAAACGCCTACAGATAGTAACCAAAAAGAGAAATTCCAATCTGAATATGATAACATTGAATCTGAAGAACTCGATAGAGATATTCAAGGGATTGAGCAGTCAAATAAGCTATCCAAAAAAGATAGTTTAAAATTAATTAATTAGATTATTGGTTGTAAACTATCGAAAAGATATATTATCAAAGCAAGAAATAAGTTAGATTTACAATATGGTATGAATACTTTAAGAAACTCCTTGGTAATAAACATGAAATAAATAATACTGAAATACAAGTTATAAAACCCATAAACACTTGATGTATCCGTTGGACCTTTTGCAAATAGCGAATATAGGGTAAAGAATAACCTTATCGATGGGAAAGCAACTTGTCTTGATGGAATACCTCCAGAAGTGTTTAAATATTCTCACCTTGATTACATAATCCTAGAATATGTAAATCAAATGCTAATACAAAGTAAAAACTAGCTTAATGGTATAAATATGATATAGTTCATATTCCATATTCTGGCACACTAGAATAGCAGAAGTTATTGGATATAACCTTCAATAATACCCATTCATTAAACAAATAAATAAGTATCCAATTAAAAATACACATTAGCATGGATAGCAAGCTCTGAAATTGACTTCGAAATCAGAAAGGCTCTCACTTGGACGGTTATGCATAGAATGAAACACCTATGGAAATACGATAGGAATAATATAAAGACCCGTTGAATAAATATACTGTTGAAATATGTTATATGTCAATGCTGTACATTAGACATAAATCCGAGTAAACGGATAGATGGATGATATATTCGCTTACTACGTATGACTCTGAATATTTCATGACAAATCAAAACCAGTAACGAAAAACAAGAATATATAATGAATCAACGAAAACAAGAGATATAAACAAATATGAAAGAATGTTAAATCTTACCGGACACTGTATATATCACACATATAACATGGTCCATAACATAAATCTATGGACACCCACACGAGGAAAAAGAAGAAACCGTCAACATTTTAGCTCTAAAACTTTAGACTTACCTTGAGGATATCGATGAAATACGATATATTATGATGTATAGTGGTAAATGGATATAACGGTCAACATTGGGTCGAGAACTTGACGAAAGTAAGTTATATATATTGAAAAGAATATATTTTAAGATTATGCTGCATTATTATTAGTGGGATGTGTAATAAAGTGCATTTCATGCTAGGTTTCATTATGTTTTTATAATGGTATACTTTTAATATCATTTAAGTTATCCCTACAAGTTCTATATAGAATATATAGATAATATTATCTATGTATATACATTTAATATTTTGGTAATACAATATATATCATTATTTGTGGTAGCCAACCCATGGAACTAGTAGGCGAGGAAGGCCATCTGATTCATACATAAAGACTCTGGAGCGTGATACCGGTCTACGATAAAATGATCTACGAGCGGCTATGATGAATCGTGATATTTAGAAGTCAATAACTGTCCGGTAATCAATAACAAGTATCCCGAAATAAGCAAGTAAGCATAATTATTATAGAACTACATTAACTAATAAACAAGTATATATGTATCCTATACCATATCTCTAATAATTGTTTATCCCGAGCAATAACACATTAAGCTTGTGTACATTAAATAGATTCATATTAAAATAAACCATTACCCATCTTAATAAATTAGACACGATTCATTCATATTAAATTATTGTATTTGTAATTTGAACACAAGTATTATTTAAGTTATTAGTAAATAATAATGGAATTATTTATACAATATTAATATGAAATCATTGTTGGTAATATATCAAATTTTCATTTTATAACATTTAATTACATAATCATCTAAAGAAAATAAGAAACATAATGTCATATACATTTTATTTGTTAGCTTAACGATTAAACAATGTATACACTAGTTGACCAACGGTAATACTGATCAACGAGTATAATCGTAACCAATTCTAATCACATTTGTACCATCGCATATCTCATCTACAAATTAGTATGTTATTAATAGATTATTTATATATAAATATATAGGATTAAATTACCTACTCAGTTTAAATTATAATGATTTATAAGCGTGGCTCAAAACTATTATGATATGTCGACGATTCAACGATATTAAGTTATATATTAATATATATATCACGTACTAGTATTGAAATATTTATTGAATATAAGTAGATATTATTATTGAATAATTAGTGATTTAACTTTAATGTTAACCTTAAAAATTATATTAATATAATGTATTCTATATGTATATATATATATATAAATATATATGTGTGTGTGTATTACCATGCATTATACATTACATGACTACATACCTATACGTTAACACTACTAACCTAGTCGCTTAGCGTGGATCGCCGTAATACAACATCTCTGAATCAGAGGGTTATACAACACGCCGTCACAGTACATGAACACCATGGATCTCTTCTGTATTCCTGTAGGAGTCGAAGTATCGTAGATTACCGTTTATTGTGATAATATACCGTATCTAAGTTACCTATAACGTAGTCCGTATCTAAGTCGTGTTTTAATAGAATACGCTACGATTACGATTACGATATATAGGATATCAATAAATAACGCAATATTAATCGTAATTCGATGAAATGCGAAATGCAACTTGTACCAAAAATTCTTTAAAGTTTCCTTTTAGGGCGGGCCGGGGGGGGGGCGGGCTATATACGACGTATATATATATAGATTATAACAACTAGGAAATAAACACACGTTAATTTACTACCTATTACTTATCTGCAGTTACAAGTTACTATGGTAGTTCATCATTAGTATCATTCATTATTAAAATATACAAATGTTAAATCAATATATTATTAATATTTGACTAACATTTTAATTATAAAATAACATATTTTATGATTATTTATATCGTACTAAGTATACAATTCTATCTGTAGTTATCCCCCTTCACGTCCCCTACACGTGAATCCTAAAAGTTTGTCCTACCAGACAAGCTATACAGATAATGGTATTATATAATACTTTTATAACAGTAATATTGATAATGATTAAGATTATAGCGATATATTTATATTATTCTCTTCTATTTAAATAATTTAATCATGTATTATTTATAAGTTATATTAAAAATATACATATTTAAATATATTTATTTAAAAATTATGATATATTTTATTATAATATATTATTACATATGATAAATAATATTTATTAAATATATATATATATATATAATTACAATTAATAATATTATTATTAAAAAATAAAATATTATTGATAATATAAATGTTATTAAAATTATGATTTAAATTCCATTAAATAATCGAAACTAATATTCATATATTTATTAAATAATGTATCTCAGTATATTAATGATATTTTTTCATTGTCCAGTATCTACTAACCGTCATTTTGGGAGAGATGGTCACCATTAATTGGGACAGAGTACACATTTACCGCCAATATCGCAAAGATCACCGCTACTAATAATAACTTCATTCTGTGTGAAATTTTATTATTTTATAATTATATATATATATATATATATAATTCATTGAAAACATTATATATAAATAACTTATAAATAATATCATTTACTAATGTAATTAAAAATAGTTAACTATAATATATATATATATATATATATATATATATATATATATATATATATATTTATATATATATAATATAACACTACACTTTATATAATTTACACATATTTCAATTAATTATTTAATTAAAAATAATATACTAACTTTATAATACTATTAAACTATAATTCAATGACAAAGTATAAAATATGGATATTGTAGTCTGTATTTATAGTAATAATAAGTATGTTCAAGTGCTAAATAAATAAAGTATACTCTATATATAGAATAACAGTATTTTATTTGAATGATTAACATTCATTATTTTAAATCTATAAAATATAGTATATATATATATATTAATAACTAAATTAATAAATTATTGTAAACAATTTAGTGAATGAATATATATTTGAATAATATTATATTCAAACTACAGTGTGTTAATTTATTTATAATAAAAAGCTACTATTATGAAGAATTTAGTACACAACCAAACTATTATCTGTATAAAATGTGATTAATCTGCGTTTCTGAGTTAACCGGAGTCCAATTTAACGGAAGTTGACCATATATATATATATATATATATATATATATATATAGATAACGGATGCATATCTTTTTTGATGGGAAAGTGTGCGCATATAATATATTAGATATTTTAAATAGAAATTAAAATTAAATGTAGGTAATAATACATGTATAATATTTGTGAAAGAATATAAGATTAAATAATATGGTTATTAGTAATACATTACGATTATACTATAATATAGTATGCTATACAAGTATTTTGATTGACATGTTGATACTAATCGGAAATATTAATATAATAAATATTCGTAATTGTATCAGTGGAATCGGATACCTATAGGCATATATATACATGTATAACATACATTGAAATCATTGAAATAACTTTACTGAGCTATGTTATCGAGTAAACATCCACAAATACTTATCACAACACATGTGTACATCGTAAACTGCACAGTTAGTCACAGTACACACGTATAATACGCTTCCTGTTTACACTTGCTTTTCACTAGTAATCCTGTATACTGATAGGCGTGCCTACCTTGTAGGAATGTGTTTGTATAGGTATCATATATATATATATATATATATATAAATATATACATGTGTAGATTTTTATGAACTATGTATACAATAATATCTACTAAAAAAGTGAACATAAATATCAATGAGATTAATAAACGCAAATTTAAAAACACACTTTACAACCTAATGCAATTACGGTACATTCCTCTATATTCTATATTCTATTTTCATTATTATATTATAACCGAACCATGTATGTCTAGGTTATAGTTCAAGTGGAAACGTATTGGTGGAGCGTGTAGTGGTATTAGTTGATAATGTAAGTTGAATGGAGGTAGTTGAATTAAGAACGTATTGGTTTATCATGTGGTGGTACTGATATGTAATATACCGTGCTTATGATTACTATATAGTAATGAGAGTCATATGGTATTTAGTTGTATACAAGTATATACTTGTATATACTATAGTCTAATTGTATAGATGATTATATGGCGTACACTGTACGCACATGTATAGGCTATAGCCAAAGATATTTAATTAGGAAAGTAGATATATGAGTTTGAAATTATTTTGGTATATTGAATGTATACTTAAGTATAAGTGTGCAAGCTGATGTTAAATTATGTATAATATTTATATTTTTATATTTTTTTATTACGTAATATCCATGTTCAGTATCTTATTTCACGTTATTTCACATTATTGTCACGTTGTAAAATATTTTAAATTATTTTGAAGTATTTCTATCAATATAAAGTGTTTTATTAAATATTATTTATTTCTATTTTATTGATTATCACTCTTTATTACTACTTGTTTGATTATTAATATTATTAACTGAAATTTGTACTGTATATAAATAACATGTAATACTATATTAATATTACAGGATGTTATATTATACTTTATATTTTTAAAATACATTGTAATAAACTTCACATTTTTAATAAAAAAATATAAAAAATATTTCAACTATTTAAAACTATTTTTTTACATAATTTTAAATCAATTATAAAAAAATTATAAAAAAATTATAAAAAATAATTAATATTATGTAGTTAAAAAAAATATATAAATACAAAAAAAAAGTACTTAATTATCTTTATTAGTTTAGTATCCTTAACATTTTAGCTAGATCTAGAATTAAAATGGAAAATCTCTATGCCAGCTTGCACCCTTAATTAATGATATACTTTGGACGAATTTGAAGCTTGTATATAAATACTATGAGGGTTTCTTGAATGTTGACATTGCAGTAGTCTAATATAGGTAGTATGTAGACAGAAGCTATAATAGTAGCATTACTTATTGATATTGAATGACAAATAAGGCGTAGTGAATGTAGTTGATAGTTTAGTAGATTAGATATGTGGGACAGTTGTCTATATAAACTAAAAGTATTGTAAAATATACTAAGATTTTGTAAGATATGTTGAATACTTGATAGTCTGTCCATTAATATTGATTATATTATATGGTAAAATAATTTTATTTCTGAGTGGAAGGTGAAAATAGTTAGCTTTGGTATTAATTGTATTGAATATTCAAGATTGTTTAATTTTATGTATATTTTCTACTGCAGTATATATTAAGGGGGTATCCCAATACTAGTATTTTATGAAATGACTTCCGGAAATGTTTGCATGAAAGTGATTTTCTAGCAAATTAACTACAATTGTAATGGGATAACCCTTTTTCCTACTTGCGTGAAATATTGTGAAGTTAAATAGGATATCCCACTACATCTGCTAGAAAACATTTCGGAAATAATTTACCCAGTAAACAATAATCTAAAACATTGCGCAAATAATGCGCAATGTTCCTTGCGTCTATTATCTGTCTTTTTTGGCTATGTTTTTATTGCACATTTTATCTGCAATGTTCCTTGCGGATAAAAGACGTATTATTCTTTGCACATTTTATCTGCAATTTTCCTTGCGGATAAAAGACGTATTATTCTTTGCGGATAAAAGACGTAATATTCTTTGCGGATAAAAGGCACAATGTTCTTTGCGGATAAAATGCGCAATATTTTGTGCGCAATAAAGCATAGCCAAAAAAGACATCTAATAGACGCAAAGAACATTGCGCACTTTATCCACAACTTATTTTGCATATTTTGTGCGCAATAATACATAGCCAAAAAAGACATATAATAGACGCAAAGATCATTGCGAATTATTTACGCAATATATATTACATATTATATAAGAAATATTCACTAAACTCTTGATAATATTATGAAATTTATTGAAGTATAAAATAAACAAGATATTTTTTATATTTTTTTAAATAAATTTTATTGGTTTCTTAAAAAATTCTGTATTCTCTTTGATGTTTCCACATCATTATAAGCATCTATGAAATAAATTATAATTAATTGTGTTTATATAAAATAAATTCTAACCAATTAGAATCCCATACAATTGTGTATTTCTGAAGGAACGTTTACCCGTCTTTCCCGTCCCGTCCATGTTGAAAGCCGCCCAACACTCACGACTGACCAGGGATTTGAGGAGCCTACCAGGCTTCATGCACCTTTATTGTTCGATGCTTATAATCTATAATATGGGGTTATAAATAAATTTAAATCTTCAATATATACATGAATACATATGCATGAAATCATAAACAACATCATATATAAAAATGAGTTTGAGTTTTTGACTTTAAAATTACAATAAATTATTAGCTAAATATTATTTATAATAAAAATTATAGCTCGCTAAATTTGTAATATAGTAAATATGGTACGTATATTTATAATATATAATTATATATATTTATAAGTAACAAAATAATAGTATATATATAAATCAGGCATTAAATGAATTATTTATTAAGTTGATATTGAATATTATTAATTGACAAATTATTTTGAAAATACTATTTTTAATAAATATACCATTTTGATGATTTTAAAACAATAATTTTTATAAAACATTCGTTGACTTCAACTATATAATAGTGAGTTATATTAGATAATAAATACGATGTAATAGTGATATGTATTGAATCAAATAAAGTAACCGGCATAAATGTATTTAGCTATAGTAGGGCAGGTGGATGTAGATGCAATATGAAATTTTGAATGCAAAATTACAGGATATGTATATATATTTATATACATATACTAACTTTACTTACAAGGTTGAGATTTATCGGTACTCCATGGAACGCGTTATCAGATCATTTCTCCCGCTCATCATTTTTTCTTTATTGCACACCAGGACGCGAGCTGTCACTTGTGATGATATCCAGATATAAACATCTCTCACCAGGATCTCCTTATTGTTTCAACAGTGTCCTAAAAATCCTTAAAGGGATAGATAAGTTAAATTGGTATATTATAAATAGAATTAGTTATTGATCAATATGATTCATACATTAATTTGTATAACAAATTATTACACATATAATAAAAACAACTATTAATTATTATGTAATCATAGTAAATATATTTAGCTACACCTATACTGTATATGATATACATATCAATCAATGTATTGTTCAAAAATCTACAAATGTACTACCCACCGCACATTAATTAGCTAATATTTAGATCGAATTTATTAAATAATAGTATTCAAATATGCTAGCATAACAGTAATTATATAAAATTTATGAGAAATTAATACTCACAATTTTAGTAAAATAGAAGTTATTAAATCTTGTTATAACATATCATATAAATATGAATAGTATTTATTAGTTATTTAAATTATATATATAATATATTTAGACACTTTTATAGATAATAAGTCAATACTTATGTAGGTTCAAAAATAATTAATCAATATAGCATTTTGACTTTAAAATTACAATAAATTATTAGCTAAACATTATTTATAATAAAAATTATAGCTCGCTAAATTTGTAATATAGTAAATATGGTACGTATATTTATAATATATAATTATATATATTTATAAGTAATAAAATAATATTATATATGTAAATCAGGCATTAAATGAATTATTTATTAAGTTGATATTGAATATTATTAATTGACAAATTATTTTGAAAATACAATTTTTAATAAATATACCATTTTGATGATTTTAAAACAATAATTTGTATAAAACATCGTTGACTTCAACTATATAATAGTGAGTTATATTAGATAATAAATACGATTTAATAGTGATATGTATTGAATCAAATAAAGTAACCGGCATAAATTTATTTAGCTATAGTAGGGCAGGTGGATGTAGATGCAATATGAATTTTTGAACGCAAAATTACAGGATATGTATATATATTTATATACATATACTAAATTTACTTACAAGGTTGAGATTTATCGGTACTCCATGGAACGCGTTATCAGATCATTTCTCCCGCTCATCATTTTTTCTTTATTACACACCAGGACGCGAGCTGTCACTTGTGATGATATCCAGATAATAACATCTCTCATCAGATTCTCCTTATTGTTTCAACAGTGTCCTAAAAATCCCATATAAAGACAAATATATTAATGTATTGGGATAGATAAGTTAAATTGGTATATTATAAATAGAATTAGTTATTGATCAATATGATTCATACATTAATTTGTATAACAAATTATTACATTTATAATAAAAATAAATCCCGATATTATGTAATCATAGTATATATATATACGGTATATGATATACATATCAATCATCCCTAACAAAGCGCCCATTTTTTTGATTACGATATATGAGATAAAATTCAAAATTCTCTTTTTATAATTTGACTAGTGTACATGATAAACTTATATTGAAAATGCACATGTAGTATATATTATTAGATATATATAAATTAGCTTTTATTATAAATTTGATTTAGGCGTAATCATAATCGTAATCAAAACAAAATTGGGAGCCATATTAAATTTTCTCAAAAATAAATGATTACAAATAATTATCTAAACATTAATTATTGGCTCACTAATTTAGTGTATATATATATATATATATATATATATATATGTGTGGGTAAATGTAGCATTACATACATGATTCATTAAGTTAATATACAATATTATTTATTGAAAATAGTTTATTTTCTAAAAATATATTGATAGCACATGTTTTAAATTTTTATATAAAAGATTTACTTATTAGATTAATATATATAATATATTTATACACTTTTATAGATAATTATCATAATACCAATACTTAAGTAAGTTCAACAATAATTAATTAATATAGCATTTTTACTTTAAAATTACAATAAATTATTATCTAAAAATTATTTATACTATAACTTATAGCTCGCTAAACATGTAATATTATATTACATATAGTAAATATAGTACGTATATTTATGATAAACAATTATTATAATTATTATATATATATATATATATATATTAATTGTTATTTAATAACATAATATATAATAACATTATAATAACTTATTATATATATTTAGAAGTAAAAATAATAATATTATATATGTAAATAAGATATTAAATAAATTATTTATTAAGTTGATATTGAATATTATTAATAGACAAATTATTTTTCAAATAAATTTAATGTAACATTAATAAATCTATCATTTTTACAATATTTATGTAAATTTGTGTAGTATTTTATGAAGTTATTATAAAGTATATACAATATATTTATGGGCACTTTTATAGATAACACTTTGGTTGATAACGTTCAATGGTACGTCCTAAAATTATTTTTCTAAAATATATATTTAAAAAAATCACATTTGTAAAATTATACTAAATTGTGATACAATTCTTTACAATCTACAATTTATTTATATGATTATCATATACATAAATTTTAAATCATAATGATATCTATTAAAGTATTATTAATTGTAATTATTATATATTTTAAATTTAAAATCTAATTTGCCACCATTTAAATGTCAATATTTATTTAAAATTGTGTAGTATTTTATGAAGTTATTATAAAGTATATACAATATAATTATGGGCACTTTTATAGATAAAACGTTCATAATTAGTTACATTGTAAAATTATTTTCCTACAATAATCATTGTTAGCGTACTCATAATGTTAATAACACACATGTTTTAATACCTGTTTCGGGAGAATTCTATTAGAAGAGAATCCTAGCTTGACGCTGATTGGACATATACATGGATGTTTACTTTTTAAGGGTACAGTTCAATCAAGGACATGTACAATGTCCTTGGTTCAATTATAAAAATTGTTTAATAAATAAGTGTTTTATGATCAAAATAAAACACTTATTTATGATAAAAACCGTGTAATATATTGTATCTACCAAGGAAAAATACAACCTGTAAAATAAGCCCTTTTTGGAATATCGCATCCCTTTTAAAAATAGTTTAATCCATAAAATATTTATAAAATTTGTTATGGTATTTAATATTTCTAATATCATTAAACATTTAAGTGAATGTACTTATAAATTAGTTATATTACAATTTTATTTTCGATAAAATAATATATTAAATATATAAAAATGTATATTAAGTTAAAAGTTATAATTGATATTGATAATATAATACAATAATAGAAATCAAAATGTTTACATTAATGTCAGCATAATAGCAACATAATAGCAGCATAATAAACTTTTAAAATTAATAGCAGCATAATAATAGCATAATAGACTTTAAATAGCAACATTACAGCAGCATAATAGCATGACAAATTAATAGCAGCATAATAGACATTTAATAGCAACATAAAGTAGCACCATTGTGCTATAGCATATATAGCATATAGTCAGAGCTATAAAGCCCTATAAAGTTATTATATTTCAGGCAAGTTGCCAGAAAGTAAGGGGGTTTCCCAGTAAAATTACAGTTAACTTTATAGAAAATAGTTTTAAAGTTAAAATACTTGTAGTGGGATACCCCCTTAATGATATGTACTTTCAAATCAACTTCGATGAATATATATATATATATATATAAATATAAATATAATGTATATCTATATACTATATACATTGTATATAATTATAATGTATTTGTATCTACTAAGATGTATCTACTAAGAAAATTGTGTATTTGTAATTGTATCTACTATTATTTTTTTTAAAAGTAATTGTAGTAGTATCTATTATAAGAAAAAAATATGTAATTGTAATTGTTTCTATTATACATTTTTTGAGTATCATGCCCAGCTCGGCATATAGTATATTATTATGTTACTTTACTTAATTTTACTTTTTTTGGTTTATGGACTGCAAGTGCGTGAGCAATCGGCCGTCCTACGGCGTCCGTGGGAGGAAAATTATTGAGTGGGAAGGAAGGCAAGGGAGAAGTAATGAGTCTTGAGGTGGCGTTTAATGGAGGGAGTTGATGAGTTTATTCGTAGGTGTTTGGGTAGGGAGTTCCAGTGGTAAGGGGCAGATAGGGAAAATGAGCGTATATTTGAAGAATGGAGTTTGTATAAATGGAGATTGGTAAGGATAAAGGTGTTGGAGGAACGGGTCTGGAGTGTAGTAATTGGTGTTTGTAGATGTAGGAGGGAGGCAATGTAGTCAGGGGAATTGTGGTGAATAGCTTTGTGGATGGTTAGGGAGAGTTTGTACTTTATACGATAGGGGACTGGAGCAGAATGGAGCGTCGGATTAAGCGGAGGCAATGCAGGTGGTGGTGGATGGATTTGTGCATATGTGTAAGATGATAGTCAAGGGAAAGGGTGGTATCAATATGGAAGCCAAGGTTTCGGACGTGTTGAGAGTAGGGGAGTGTGGTATTGTCGAGTGAGGTGGGGGTGGTTCATGGAGGGTGGAGGAACGTTGTGGTAAGTGGAGAAAAATAGCTTCCGTTTTTGTGGGGTTAAGTTTTAGGGAGTTGGAGATAATACATTGGTGTATGGACTTGATATAGGAGGAGAGTCGTTCAGGGGTATACGTAAGGGAGTCTGTGAGGTTAGATATAGTTGAAGGTCGTCAGCGTAAGTATGGAAGGAGATGTCGGGGTGGTCAGTGAAGATGTCAAACATGTGGAGGAGGTAATTATTGAAGAGGAGTGGGCCGAGGACAGAGCCCTGGGGGACACCATGAGTAATGGAGCGGGAGGGGGACGAGTGTGTGTTAATCCTGTCTGAGGAAGAGCGGTTGGTAATGTAGGAGGTGAACCAGTTAAGGGCAATGCCTTTGATGCCGATGGCGGAGAGTATGTGTATGATGACATTGTTGTCAAGGATGTCGAATGCGAGGACATATCAAGAAAGACGAGTATGGTGCCATGGTTGTTGTTCAGGCCATAGAGTATACTTCCGTTATACCTCCGACCTATAGGTCGGAGGTTATGAGGGTTAGGGCGGATTCAGTAGATTTGTGGGGGAGGTAGGCGCTTTGGAATATGTTAGGGATATTGTTGGCTGTAAGGTAGGTGATGAGTTGGGAGGATACAACACGTTCGAGGACTTTGGAATGGATTGAGAGGTTGGAGATGGGTCGGTAGTTATAGGAATTCAGGGAGTCAAGATTAGGCTTTTTAAGGATGGGGGGAGATGGCAGCTACTTTGAAATCAGGAGGGACGGAGCCGGATGAAAGTGAAGTGCAGATGATATTGTGGAGGGGTGAAGCAACGGTGTGGGTAATCTGTTTGAGTATAAGTAGGGGAAGAGGATCAAGGGATGAGGTTGAGGAGGTGGAATTAAGGAGAGAGATTTTGTTGCCATTAAATTTCTATTATGCTGCTATTAATTTGTCATGCTATTATGCTGCTGTTATGTTGCTATTTAAAGTCTATTATGCTATTATTATGCTGCTATTAATTTATCATGCTATTATGCTGCTGTTATGTTACTATTTAAAGTCTATTATGCTATTATTATGCTGCTATTAATTTTAAAAGTTTATTATGCTGCTATTATGTTGCTATTATTATAATAGCCTCATAATATACTTTAAATAGAAACATAACAGCAGCATAATAGCATGATAAATTAATAGCAGCATAATAATAGCATAATAGACTTTAAATAGCAACATAACAGCAGCATAATTGCGCAACCAAAGTGCATACTAAAACATGCATTCTACTTTGCGCATTTATTGCACAACTAAACTTGCATACTAAAACATGCATTCTACTTTGCGTCTTTATTGCACAAACAAACTTGCATACTAAAACATGCATTCTACTTTGCGCAATTATTGCGCAAGAAACTATTTTATTTTATTTTATTCACTATGCAAATAAATAGATGCAATAAAGACGCAATATTTGCGCAATGTAAAATTATATATATATATATATATATATATATATATATATAAATAACTAAGACGTCAGACACACAAGCAGTAGGATACGGGTTCGACCCTCGTCCGGACCATTAATTAATTTTATAAAATAGGTCTTACAATATTATTTAGAAGTGATCTTATATAATTGTATATAAATAAATGATCGGCTCTCGTTAAAACCATGTATGCCTTAACATGAGAGCGGCTTCGAAGGGATATTAGAGCCATATATGGTTATAAGTGAAAAATGGGATGAAAGGACTCCACCAAATAAAAATAACAATAACAATAACAATAAATAAATAATATATTATATATGGTTAGTTTATCAATTATAATAAATAATTGTGAATGTTTAAACATGTATGAACAGGTGATAAATAGTTAATTGACTTTACCTATTATAGATATTATGGTGTATATATTATATTATTTGACTTTACTCGCTAATAACCCGTATTCACATATGTCGTCAGTGATCATTTCCTGAATTAATTGCTGTATACCTAATGTTATAAATATAATAATACTCATTATGTTAACGTATTTTTATTTATAATCTAATAAATATATATTCAAATCAGATATGAAATACGATATACATTTTTATTTTGAAAATACCATTTACATTTTTGATTGAAATCAAAAATGTATCATGAAATCATGCAATCATGAATATATTTATTTCAGAAAAAGTTGTGAAACACTGATCTATTTATATGTGCCATGCATATCATATATCAATATAATAATACCACTAATTATTTAATATAGCATTATTTTATTATTTGTATAATACAATATAAAAATAAAAATATAATGTTGTGTCCTCATTGTCCTCCCTCGTGTATCCTAAATTTATCGAAATGGTTTTAACATAAGATATCACTTTTGTATAATATTAATCTTTACAATGTGTATCACCCGGACCTAATTATAGTTTAGTATTTTAGTCGTATTGATGTTTATTTTCAAGTTATTGTAGATATACTGTACCATATTTTTCTATTTTTATGATCGTATTATCAATTGTGCATTATTTACACCTGTGAATGTTATTGCTATGTCACCAGCGTAACTTGTACATTGTTATTTGTATGTTTATGTTATTATTGAATATCTAACTATGATCATTTATATATATATATATATATATATATATATATATATATATATATATATATATATATGTATTATGAATTAGATAATATTGGAGATTTTACTATTGGTGTCCCGATATTATTTTCTATCATGATTTTATTATAAATTAATATTATTAACAGCTTGTTTACGATAAAATAGATCATTTTAAATTAATTTAAGAAATATCTATTAATACGAGGCCCAGTTAATATGGGGACACGCCCACAATAAAATGAAAAAGCCAAAAATAAGAATTTTGAAAAGCCCAATATAATTTATGTTAGGAGTTTTATTTTATTTTGAGATTATAACTTTTCTCTTAATTTGTTCATTTTAAGTAATTATATTTAAGCATATTTTATAAACAATTTAACTAATTAAATCTATACAAGTATACCATTTAGACGTATATATACAATTTACATATAGATTATTCAGTATAACTAAATTCATTTTTAACAAATCAGCCATCTATATATTAATATTACAAAAGATACTTTTGTAATTTTCGAACCTTCAATTACTATATTATGAAGAAGTTTCTAACAATACAACACAACATATTCAAATTAGAATTGATCTGTAAATCATTGTTAAAAAAAAATAGTTTATTAATCTAGTAAATATACATACATAAAGATTACGAAGTTATTCACGAGACAATACATCTAATACATTACGTTTGAATATAACGAATTCATTGAAGATTATGAAAGTGAACCATAAGAACTTAGACTATTTAATTGACCATTTTGAATATGCATGGAACTATAATACTTATAATAAATTACAAAATTTGAGGTATCGTAGCAACCATTGTGCCTTGTAAACATCTACTTGCGAGTCAGATTTTTGTAGTCAAATTTATAAAAATAAATTCTAGAATAATTTGCGTAGAATTATTCAGGAAGGTTATTTAGGGTCTTTATAGTTGATAGTTTCATAACGATAATGTTGTTATATTTGGATTTAATTATTGAACATTTAATTTTTGTGGGAATATAATATATATAACTTAAATATTTATGAAGATTTTCATATTTACAATTTAATAAAGAGTACTATTTATTATCTGTTATTATAGATATTATTTCTTTCAGAGTTTCAATGAACATTGAGTTTTATAAGTTAGGTAATTATATCTGATAACTTATTGTAAATAGATTTTTAATAGATCATTAATTATTAATATTATTTATTAATTGTAATTGATATATTTTCAATTATTTGTAAACCTTATATGTGTTTAATATTTGTATATACACTGTATTTTTTTTCTATATACATTTAATTCTAATTTAATTTTTAAATATATTAAGTAGTTTTATTTTTTAGTTATTTTCTTTTTATATTATTTCTTATGCAGTTGTCAAAGAACATTTTAGGTGTTATATATATATATATATATATATATATATATATATATAAGTACGACAACTTTGTCAAATCTAATGAATAAACATCAAACTTACTAATTCCAAAGAAAGAAAATCTAAAAATAAAGATTATATCAGAAGATACAAGAATCATTATTACCAGAGATAAAGTTAACGTAGATTTCAGTATTTACTCAAAACCGCCTACATATAGTAACCAAAAAGAGAAACTACAATCTGAATATGATAACATTGAATCTAAAGAACTCGATAGAGATATTCAAGGGATTGAGCAGTCAGATAAGCAAGTTAAATAAGCTAGTTGGAAATTAATTAAATATATTATTGGTTGTAAACTATCGAAAAGATATATTATCAAAGCAAGAAATTAGTTAGATTTACAATATGGTATGAATACTTTAAGAAACTCCTATGTGATAAATATGAAATAAATAATAATGAAACACAAGTTATCAACCCTGAAACTCTTCATATATCCGTTGGACATTTTGTGAATAGCGAATATAGAGTAAAGAATAATCGATGGTAAATCAACTGGTATTAGTGTCATACCCCAGAAGTTTTTAAATATACTCACCTTGAAGATATAATCTTAGAATTTGCGAATCAAATGCTAATACAAAGTAAAAAAGCCAGCTCAATGGTCTAAATGTGATATAGTTCATATTCCAAAATCTGGTAACCTAGAAGATGTTGGTGATTATAGAGGAATTGCATTATCAGCAGTCATCGCAATCAAAATAAACAAGATTCTATTAAATAGTATTCAACCGTAAATTGGCCCTCTATTAGACCTAACGAAAATTGGTACATATTAATTGAAATAATAATTGAGATAAATTAATTTATAATTTGTGTATACTTCTAGCATTCGATATTATTGATCGCAGAAAAATATTAGACATTTTAGCAGCATATGGTATACCATCTACAATAATCAATGCAATAGCAATCTTCTTTGAAACACTGATGCTAGAATTATAACACTTGATGGCGAAACTGAATTCAGAAAGTTTAAAAGGGTGTGCTACAGGAATACATGTTTAGTGCACTCCAGCACCATTCTTATTTATCATAACTTTAAACTACGTAATGCGTCAAGTAATTGGAGACAATTATTACAATATCGGTTTCAAGATAACAGAAAGAAGATGCAGTAGATAATAATCAGTCGATATAACTGATCTAAGTTATGCTGAGGCTATATAACAGATATCAATAAATATACCAAGCTCAATAACTCTTACATATATTTGTCTATAGAGTTGAAACAGAAGCTGGAAAAATAGGGATCATGCTAATCACTAGAAAAAACAGAAGTTATCGGATATAACCTTAAATAATTCCAAATTATTAAAACAATAAAAGAAGTATCCACTTAAAAATGTATATTAGCATGGATTGCAAGCTCTGATAAGTACCTTGAAAGGCCCCGCTTGGACGGTTATATATAGAATGAAATGTCTATGGAAATCTAAAAATAGGAACAATATAAAGATCCGTGCCTTTAAAGATACTGTTGAAATCTATTATATGGTAGTCAATGTTGGACCTTAGACAGTAAGCTTAATAAACGGATAGATGGATGATATATTCGCTTACTACGTATGACTCTGAATATTTCATGAAAAATCAAAACACGCAACGAAAAACAAGAATATATAATGGATCAACGTAAACAAGAGATATAAAGAAATCTGAAAGAATGTTAAATCTTACCGGACACTATATACATAATACATATAACATGGTCCATAAACTAAATCTATGGACACCCATACGAGGAAAAAGAAGAAGAAGCTGTCTACATTTTAGCTCTAAAACTTAAATAATTATAATATGTGTTATATTTATTTTATAAATTCAAATGTATTATATTGTTAAATTTAACATTATATTAATATTTATTTATTTAAACATCATTATAAAACATACATTATTTAAAATATGTATAACTATAGGTTAATAAAATAAATAAGAAATATTAATAGGTATATAAATATTATAATACACACATGTATTAAGTGCATTAGGTCAATATAATAGTATTATGCCCACTCTAGTGAATAGTATGAACCATATAAGGTATTAACCCTATCCAATATGATGGTGTAAAACGTATTATTTATATTATATGTTTTTTTTATAAGTTATTATTTTATGCAATATAAAATATTGATTTATTGAAATGTGCATATCATCATGCATACTAAACTAGTTGATAAAACATCTACAATATTAATATATGCCAATATATTACAATATTTAATATTCATAAGAATAACTAATGACACTAGGTGAATTCCTCGATATTTAATATAAATAATATTCTACTTTTTTATTATTAGTCTGTCAATATTATATATCATTGTTATAGCTTGTTAACGTTCTTTTGATATTACATTTTTTCAATTAATGTTGTATTATGTATATTAAAACGTACGTATATATGTAAATTATCTGTTAGTTCTTGTAATATAATGTATAGCTATATTTGATTACATCTGGCATATTATTAATGTTATTTATAGTAGTATATGTTATTCTAGTATAATAATCTATAAGTAATTTAACCCTACCTGATTCATTATGTGTTATATATATATATTAAAAAAAACCCATAATAATGTGTGATTTTAATATAGATGCGTCGACAAATATATTTGTTTTATATTGCATCTACTATAATTATTATAAAACTACATTAATTAGTAAACAAGTATATATTTATCCTATACCGTATCTATAATAACTGTTTACCCCTAGTAATAATAAGAAATTAACTTGTGTACATTAAATAGATTCATATTAAAATAAACCATTACCCATGTTAATAAAATAGACAATATTCATTCATATTTAACTTATTGTATTTGTAATTTAAAAATGAGTATTAGTTAATAGTATGCATACGATATTAGTAAATAATAATGCAATTATTTATACAATTTTAATATGAAACCATTGTCGGTAATATGTCAAATTTACATTTTATAACATTTAATTACATAATCATCTAAAGAAAATAAGAACAATAATGTTATATACATTTTATTTGTTATCTTAACGTGTAAACAACGTATATATTAGTTGGCCAACGGAAATACTGATCAACGACTATAATCGATATCAATTCTAATTACATTTGTTCCATCGCATATCTCATCTACAAATTAATATGTTATTAATAGATTATTTATATATAAATATATAGGATTAAATTACTTACTCAGATTACATTAAAATGATATATAAGCGTGGCTCAAAACTAGTATGAGATGTCGATGATTCAACGATATTAAGTTATATATTAATATGTATATCACGTACTAGTATTGAAATAATCATTGAATATAAGTCGATATTATTATTGAATAATTAGTGATTTAACTTTAATGTTAACCTTAAAAATCATATTAATATAATGTATTCTATATATATATATTATCTATATATTTCACACACACATATATATATATATATATATAAATATATATGTGTGTGTGTATTACCATGCATTATACATTACATGATTACATACTTATACGTTAACACTACTAACCTAGTCGCTTAGCGTGGATCTCCGAAATACAACATATCTGAATCAGAGGGTTATACAACACGCCGTCACAGTACATGAACACCATGGATCTCTTCTGTATTCCTGTAGGAGTCTAAGTATCTCAATTATATTAGCGTTTATTGTGATATATAGTATACTATACCGTATCTAATACCTGGTCACCGCTAGCATCGTTTATTATCAAAATATACAAATGTTAAAACTATATCTTATTAATATTTGACTAATATTTTAATTATAAATTAAAATATTTTAGGATAATATATATGTTAATAAGTATACGATTATATCTTTCATTTTCCCTTCACGTCCCCTACACGTGAATCCTAAAGGTTTGTCCTACCAGAGAAGCTATACAGATAATGGTATTATATAATACCTTTATAACAGTAATATTGATAATGATTAATATTATAGAGATATATTTATATTATTATCTTCTATTTCAATCATTAAATGGCGTATTGTTTATCCTTATAGGTTGTTTATAAGTTATATTTACAAATATACATATTTAAATATATTTATTTGAAAATTATGATATTATGATATTATAATATATATATATATATATATATATATAAATTTAAATAATATATATATATTATATCACTTTGTTTACATAGCAACCAATATATAGATGTGTTAATAACTGCTTAGCTTTTAAATATCCTTTAATTGTATTATTATTATAAAGATAAGTACGTATTCATTTAATATTTTATATTATCTATTATATTAATACTATTTAAATATTAATATCCACCTTGTTTGAAATACATAATAGTTGTCTTTAAATTATAATCATATCTTATTTAGATATAATTATATTTAGTATTTGTTTACATTTTATTATAACAAAATAAAAATCCTAAAAAAATAATTAAATAATAATCACAAAGATAATAGAATTATAAATTCGATAAATTAATCAAATTCAAATATATACTTTTACTTTTGCATTCGAACTGACCAGACGTGTTTTAATTCATACAAATGTAGTATAACAATTTCTATTCATACACAATTATTTGATTTCTATAGAATTTATCAATAATATTCTGCACATTATATATAATATATTAAATATATTTAAATCCTATACACTACACATATTGTGTTTCGTATAGTGTACACTGTGTATAGTGTGCACTATACAAGATCGTACACTACGTTCTACGTTCCTGGAGATATCCCCTAGGACTTCATGCACGGGTAGCTGGACTACCCTTTTTCACTGAGGTTATGTAACTACTCACGTGTTCTATTCGCTGCCCTCATTGTCCTTAATCTTTCGAGGTACTGGTCCTGTACTGAAGAATCGGTCGCATATCCGTAGAATCTACCCGCACGAAGAGTTTCCACCATACCGGAGAATCTATCATATACGTGGAGTCGACTTCATTTCACTGCTTACTACATTATTATATAATACCTATATATATTACGTTACTCGAGTTCATCTATTAGCTAGCAAGTGTATATATAATGGCAGTTGTATGTCATTATTGCAATGAACCTGCTTCTAGCTCTGACCTACCATGTAGCTCGTGTAAATCATTCTACCACCATGTATGCCTCTTCCCAGCATCAATTATATCCAAATCTTGGACTCATATCAATAGTCCCCCTCCATCATATGCCCTTGCCATTTTTTCTTCCCCTAATTTCACATTTACATGTCCCTCTTGCCTCCTAAACAACTCATCAAATACATCTACTACATTCTCCTCTCCTCTAGTTACCCCTACTCCTATACATCGTAATAATCCCCCCATCCGACCTCCTATACCTGCCCAATTAAGAATTCCCAAACTTATGGAACTTAAAACTTTCCCCCCATCCTTCATAACCGCTAATATCCCATCACCTTTCCCTTATCATAAATCGTATGCATCTGCTATTATATCATCTTCCTCTCCTATCCCTATTAAAGCTCCTATCGTCCACCATGTACCTCCTAATTCTACCACACCCTATACTCTTCATATACCTCGTAAACGTCAACTAAATAATATCATTCGTAACAATTCACTTGTCATTGAACATTTAAAGACCTCTGATATGAATACTGAATTCATTTCATCAATCCTTATACATATGCTACTGCCTAAAATATCTAT
Organism: Osedax fenrisi; assembly: GCA_964019155.1. Taxonomy (NCBI): domain Eukaryota; kingdom Metazoa; phylum Annelida; class Polychaeta; order Sabellida; family Siboglinidae; genus Osedax; species Osedax fenrisi. The sequence goes on along the minus strand of OZ025241.1, from coordinate 7,056,873 downwards.
TTCTATAGTCAAATTTAAACATAACAATGCAATCATCCAATTCTCTAGTAAATCATTTTGTGACATGTTTTTCAGTAGATTTAGATCTACTAAATTTAATCCCCGATTCTCACACCTATATATACGAAATTCCCTACCTTATAAAACCCGTTTATTAGGTAAAATCCTTTATCATGCATATATATTAAAACTAACCCCTATACATACTAAACCCATATTTAATACATATACAAAGTCATTTGAATTACGACTTATATATAATTATATTGACTGGTCTCTTCCACCTATTACCATACCTCCAACTCTCCTTATTCACTGGGAATCTTCCTACCTTAAATTTAAATCTTCCGTTCCCTCATTTAGTAATCTCTCCATTAATACTAATTCAGACCCCACACATAATAATCCTTCTGAAAATTCCAACTCCCCTTATATTCCTGTAATATCAACTCCATCTATTGATTTAAATAATTCCACCATCACAAATGTCCCAGTTGTTGATTCACTAAAATCTAATCATATATCTACACCCTCTCTAACTAAATCTGCATGACTATCTGAACACATTGCCCTAATAAATATTCGTTCTCTTCGTTCCAATTCCTCACTCTTATTACCATTCCTTAAAAAGTGCAATTTCAGTATTATTGCTTTAACGGAAACATGGATCTCTCAAGATGATTCCGACATATTTGCCCTATTTCACAATTTTGGTTATACATTAATCTTATCGCCACGATTATCAGGTCGTGGTGGTGGGGTTGGCTTCCTCGTAAAAACTTCTCTACCTTTACCATGTATATCCATATCCCATAACTTCTCCTACTCTGACTGCTTAACCATATCATTCACCCAAAAACACAAATCTATATCCATTACTGTCATTTATAGACCGCCAAAACCAGAATTCGCTTCCTTTCTAAGTGAGTTTAACGATCTTGCTACTGATCTCATTAGTTCACCCACATACCACCCTATTATACTTGGTGATTTCAACTATCATTTTAATGCTACCTCAAATCCACATATTATGTTCACTAATTTAACACATTCATTATCCCTATCACAACATGTCAATTTCCCAACTCATATAAATGGCAATATTATTGATCTTGTATTCTCCAGTTCTCTCCATTCTGAACTCGTGGTGAGTAATATTTCTAGGCTTGATCTACTTTCCGATCACTTCCTTATCTCATTCAAAACTAAATTTACTATCACTCTTAATCAGAAAACACGTATTACATACAGACCCATTAAGAAAATTAATTCCATGATATTCTTAGCTGACTTACATTCTGCTTTAGGTGACTACTGTTATTCTCCAGTTGTATTAAATTCCATACTATCCCATCTTCTCGATAAACATGCGCCTTCAAAAACTATATCAGTAACTCTACATCCTGATACCCCCTGGTTTACTTCCCACCTCATGTCCTTGAAACGATCACTTCGTAAATCTGAAAGAACATACATATCCTTGAGATCTTCATCTTCTAGAGCTTCATTCATTGAGCAACGTAAGATCTACAAGTTAGCAATTTCCTATGACAAATCTAGCTATTACACTCAGGTTATAAATTATCTTGATTCTGATAACCGACGACTTTTCAGACTAGCTAATAAGTTGTTATCTCCCCCAAAACCAGCATTACTACCATCTATAATTAACATTTCTCCATTACAATTAATCTGTCTTTTCTCCAAAACATTTTCTAATAAGATTGACTCCATCATAATAAAGATCAATAACCATACCCTTACTGCCAATTATCCTTCAATCATAGTTACCCCACCTATATCTGTTTTCTTAAGTTTTTTTCGTCCGCCACATATATCTCTCATATCTAAACTACTAAATGCATCCTCTTCGATATCTCCCTCCGATCCTGTTCCACTATCTATTTTTAAACTTTACTCCGATTATCTATGTCCAACTATCTGTAACATCATCTCATATTCCCTAAATTCCGGTACTGTCCCTTCAATTTTTAAACAAGCAATAATCACTCCCATTCTTAAAAAACCTTCACTCGATCCTGATTCACTTCTCAATTATCGCCCAATTTCTCAGCTACCTTTGGTGAGTAAAATTTTGGAAAGAGTTGTCTCTCGTCAACTAATCTCATATTTAACCGCCAATAATCTCCATATTCCTCAACAAAGTGGCTTTCGCCGAGGACACTCCACAGAAACAGCACTACTAAACGTAATTGATGTAATCACTTCTACCCTTAATACTAAAAACTGCTGTCAACTAGTAATGCTGGACATATCCAGTGCTTTCGATACGCTTGATCATAAAATTCTACTGTCCCGTCTACACCTGCTTGGAGTTAGAGACCTTGCCCTCTCATGGTTTACTTCATATCTATTTGACCGTAGTAGCAGTGTAAACATATATAATTCTTTTTCTTCCCCTTCTCCTATGAAATATGGTGTTCCCCAGGGATCAGTACTCGGTCCTTCACTTTTCTCAATTTATTTATACCCATTACCATCCATAATATCTAAATATCCAAATATATATTACTATCTTTATGCAGGTTATATACAACTATATATGTTTCTTCCAACTAATTCATAACCAGGTATCAATCATCAACTCTCTAATTGTGCTAATGCATTAAAGAATGGCTTATTTCTAATAATCTTCTCCTTAATACTTCCAAAACTACATTGTTGAATCTTTCTCCATCACCAACTTACTTCCCTCCTTTTCTTATTGATAATATTGTAATATCTCCTTCTCCTACTGCATCTAACTTAGGTGTACTTTTTGATTCTACACTTTCCTTCATTCCTCATATTACTGCCATCACTAAATCTGCAAATTATCATCTATTTAGAATTAGAAAAATACGAAAATCAATTACTTTAATTGTATCTCTTACTAAAACTCTAGTTAATTCCCTTGTACTCTCACGCATAGATTACTGTTCCTCAATCCTTATAAATATTCCATTATCATCTATCTCTCCCTTAAATCGAGTTATTCGTTCATAAATCCGTACAACATATAACCTACGTGTTCGAGATCATTCCTCTACTTCCTCATACCAACACATATCTCCATGGTTCACATTTAACAAACGCTCTGCTTATCGCATATTATCTATTGTTCATTCCTCAATATACTCTTCAAATTGCCCTTCATATATTTCTGCTTCTCTAGTACAAAGAGCTCCCCTTCCATCACTTAGAAACCATGCATCTCACCTTCTATCTACCCCTATTCTACGTCCCTCAAAAATGAATACTCGGGCACTGAGTTATATTGGTCCTAAGCTATGGAATTCACTCCCGCCCTATATTAGATCCATAAAATCGCATAAAACATTCATGAAATATATACAACAATTGATCTCAGGTGGTAACCTGAATTATTAATATTGTTTGTCATTATTATTTTATTAATTAATTTCCGTACGGCTTATTCTATTTTATTGTATTATTATTATTGGTATTTATTGTTTACCTACTTTTATTATTTGTATTCTATTATATACACCTTTGAGAAATCATTTATGATTTATTTAAGTGTCTAAATAAACATTCAATCAATCAATCAATATGATTACAATTAATAATATTATTATTAAAAAATAAAATATTATTGATAATATAAATGTTATTAAAATTATGATTTAAATTCCATTAAATAATCGAAACTAATATTCATATATTTATTAAATAATGTATCTCAGTATATTAATGATATGTTTTAATTGGCCAGTATCTATTAACCGTCATGTTGGGAGAGATGGTCAACATTAACTGGGCCAGAGTGCACATTTACCGCCAATATCGCAAAGATCACCGCTACTAATAATAACTTCATTCTGTTTGAAATTTTATTATTTTATAATTATATATATATATATATAGGGGAAAGTCCCCGATTACCGACTCCCTCCTAATACCGACCCCTCTCGTATCTCAGTAACTATAAGAGATATCAAAAAATAATATATACATGAACTGTTAGTAATTTAATGATAAATATGAAAACGTATTTTGTTTTAAAAATATTTAATCCTACAATTGTTATTTGATAAAAAGTAATATTCTGTTTTATTTTTTTTAATATTTGAATAATAACTTTTTTTAAATCATTGTAAATACTTTATTAATTAAAAGAAAACTTGATTTTGTACATAATATTGTAGAACAATAAAATGTTTATAACTATTATAAAAATAATTGAATTTGAATACCTATTAACCAATATATCTTAATTATAGCAACCCATATTATTTTTCTATTACCGACCCCCTAAATTACCCTAATACCGACCCCATGTGATTTATAATATCCAATCAAAATAGATTCTTATTTTAATTTAAAATATGTATCATTGATATAGATTTAGGATTCATAATTCTAGTTGATTATATACATACTGATTAATAAATAAATATTAAATAATAATATACAATATTTTAATATAATTACTATAAAGTTGAAATTTAAATTTAATATTACTATTAAAACATAAATTCAATAAAAAATAAATTACGTCATATTATAATTAATTATAGTTATGTATATCTACTCTTTTTATTGGATATTATAATACTACAATTATTTATACTACGATTATTTTAGGGGGTCGGTAATAGGGGAAGGGGGTCGGTATTAGGCACATATATTCGATTACCGACCCCCCTGTTTATTCTTGTAAATATAATTATATCAATAATTTAAAATAGCCACTTTATTCATTGCATTAATATTACCCTAATTACAAAATTTCAATTAAATATATTTAATATTGAATAAGTCATTACAAATAATCATTTAGGGTTCGGTAATCGGGGACTTTCCCCTAATTCATTGAAAACATTATATATAAATAACTTATAAATAATATCATTTACTAATGTAATTACAAATAGTTAACTATAATATATATATATATATATTTATATATATATATATATATATATATATAATATAACATTAAGCTTTATATAATTTACACATATTTCAATTAATTATTTAATTAAAAATAATATACTAACTTTATAATATTATTAAACTATAATTCAATGACAAAGTATAAAATATGGATATTGTAGTCTGTAATTTATAGTAATTATAAATATGTTCAAGTGCAAAATAAATAAATTATACTCTATATATAGAATAACAGTATTTTATTTGAATGATTAACATTTATTATTTTAAATCTATAAAATATAGTATACATATATATATATATATATATATATATATATATATATATATATATGTATACTATATTAATAAATTAATAAATTATTATTAATAAATTAGTGTAAACAATTTAGTGAATGTATATAGATTTGAATAATATTATATTCAAACTACAGTGTGTTAATTTATTTATAATACAAATTCTACTATTATGAAGAATTTAGTACACAACCAAACTATTATCTGTATAAAATGTGATTAATCTGCGTTTCTGAGTTAACCGGAGTCCAATTTAACGGAAGTTGACCATATATATAGATAACGGATGCATATCTTTTTTGATGGGAAAGTGTGCGCATATAATATATTAGATATTTTAAATAGAAATTAAAATTAAATGTAGGTAATAATACATGTATAATATTTGTGAAAGAATATAAGATTAAATAATATGGTTATTAGTAATACATTACGATTATACTATAATATAGTATGCTATACAAGTATTTTGATTGACATGTTGATACTAATCGGAAATATTAATATAATAAATATTCGTAATTGTATCAGTGGAAACGGATACCTATATGCATATATACATGTATAACATACATTGAAATCATTGAAATAACTTTACTGAGCTATGTTATCGAGTAAACATCCACAAATACTTATCACAACACACGCGTACACCGTAAACTGCACAGTTAGTCGCAGTACACACGTATAATACGCTTCCTGTTTACACTCCTGATAGGCGTGCCTACCTTGTAGGAATGTGTTTGTATAGGTATCACATATATATATATATATATATATATATATATATATATATATAGGTATCATATATATATATATATATATATATATATATATATGTATATATATATATATAAATTTATACATGTGTAGATTTATTATGAACTATGCATACCATGATATCTACTAAAAAAGTGAACATTAATCAATGAGATTAATAAACGCAAATTTAAAAACACACTTTATAACTTAATGCAATTACGGTACACTCATCTATATTCTTTATTCTATATTATAATCGTTCTTTGAATATTACAAAAAATTCAAAATTAATAACAAATAACTTTTCTCCGCTATATCTACAGTTACAATAATACTATAGTAATATAGTTACGTAACTGTAGATAATAGTTACAGTCTGATATTTATACGAGAACATTCTAGAAACAAATAAAATCATAATATATGTATTTACGTAAATAAGCGCATTCGCAAAACGTTGTGAACTGTGCTATTATTAATCCATATAATAACAGTTGTTAATCATAGTAAGCATATATAATAATAATAATATTTATTTATTGAATCTCATATATATATATATATATATATATATATATATATATATTGAATACGATACAATTAGCGGATACAAATAGACCTCTCAATAAGTTATATACGTGTATATGTTATAAATAAGTGTGAGGGGCCTGGACAATACAATACAAATAGTAAAAAATTTTTTATTGTGTTTTGATTTATCGTTTATTAAGGTCTTGATAAACACAAGAGAAAAACAAGAACTGCCTAGAGTCGTTCCCGGGAGATCTGGCTTACTAACGTTCGGTTATCCCAGTGAGCCATAGACCCCAGACAAACGTGACTATAAGTGTGCAAGTATAGCGTCAGTCATACATGAGTCAGTCAGTAAGATAATAAGACCCGTACGGACCATTATAATATGTATTAAAATAATATTTAGAAGTGATTTTATATAGTTGAGTATACGATAATTATCGGCTCTAGTTAAAACCATGGATTCCTTAAAACGAGAGCAGCTTAATGGGACATTTTAGGTCTCGGTTATAAGAGAATAACAAAACTCTAGTTGATAATAAATAATAAAGCATGCTAATTATATACAGTCGATCGGGTGAATTCATGTAATACTATTTTGTAAACAAAATTATCGATTTTAATGTATTTTAATAATTTGCTTTATTCATATATTGTTATTATATGTAATATATGACGAACGTTCTTATTTGTATATACTTTAAAAAGGATAACATATCATATTAATCTTTATTATTTACTAATATAGTACTTAACTATAGTTATCACAAGAAGTAGGTAACTAATAAGAATATTAATATATGTATTCAAATAGTATTAGGTATTATTAGGTTCATTATTATTATAAATGTGTTGCATAATTTATTCATAATAATCATATCTTAATTTAATTAAACATTTGTATATATATATACATATATTAGTATATGTACATAATACATCAATACACGACTACAGATGCAGCCGCATGCGCATATCCACGTGTATTTACACATGTGACATACGCGTGACATCTGAACCGATTATACTTAAGTGCATACAGGACGGCCATTACACACACTCACTACGCATGCTTTAACGATCAAGGGAGGCGTGGCATCATAGTCACTAGAATTAGGTATAAGTCTAATGTCTACGTACGATATCATTGCCAATGATTATTCATAGCGTATGACTTATAGGTGATAGGTAAGAGTGTATTTAATAGAGGACTAACTACACTCATAAATTACATATCTATATATATATATAGATCTACCTATATATGACGCTGAAAATGATGCTGAATAATGATTTATTAAGCACTAACAACAGGGCGATTTAGGCACCTTCGCTCGTGCTTGATATAATAATATAATAATACAATAATAATAAAAGAACATAAAGACATTTTATTGATGTAATAATATTTTCCGATAACAATTAGATAATAATAATATGATGAGGATAACACGATACAATAATAATGAATACATAAATAATAAGTTGGAGTATTCAATTATTAAAGGAATATATAAAAGAAGAAGAACGTTTTAGAAAACGTTTGAGGGATGTAATATTTAGAAGATGGTAGGCTGGAATTCTATAGCTTTGAACCAGCATTTCTTAAATCTCTAGATTTAGTAAATTTACTAGAATTCCGAGATATATATATATATATATATATATATAATATTTATACATAAATAAAATAATAAATATATTCCATAACTTTGACTACTAAGGTAGTACATTATTTTAATATTTGTATATTGAATTTATGCATATACTAACCGTATAGTATTGTTCATTATCGGCATATCTGACGATTCAAATAATATTAAATTTTAATATTGCTGCGGCTATTATCTATTGAGTATAGTCGGTTATTACTGAGAATCATCGATTACTAATATATTTAACGTTCGTGTACTGAATGTATTCATTATAAATGTATAGAAAAAATGTATCTATGTATTTAAGTATCTATCTATATATGTATACAATTTTGTTGAAATTGATATATTATTTACTAATAATATTTCATCTAAATTGATTCTCGCCGTGCTTTAATATGAGTAATATATTGATAATCTAAGGTGTAATTGATAACTAATATCTATGTTATATTAACCAACTATACATAACGATCTAATGACATACATTATTAGTAATCTATATCTAAGGGTATACTTGTAGAATATAATGTTAGATAGAAACACATATTAGAATACTACCGTCAAGTTGAATATTCTGTTAATATACTTTATAACATACTGTATACGTTACTTTGTAACGTAAAGTTGAATACTCTGTTAATATACTTAATAACGTACCGTAAAACTTGTGTCCATCTGACCACATAACACAAGTACTGTTATAAAATCATATCCAATAGGGTATGCCATAAACCATGGTTTGTAAGTAACGACTTATTGCGCTATCCATTTAATCATGGTAACTTACTATTAATCCCTACTATCACTCTTTCTTTCAAATTGTATGTCTCCAAACAATCCATAGATGTGTATGCACATATATGTATTGTATTACCATGCATAGACGCATTATTTTATATTCAACGTCTATTTTTTCCCATTTATATCATCGAATATGTAATTACACCTATAAACCATAACATTAATAAGATAATAACCTTATTATATTATATCTTAATACCTATCACCTATATTACATTACTTTCACTTCCCACGGTATAAAATATAACCTCTAAATCAGGGGTTCTTAAACTTTTGTTGTCATGACCATTTTCATGAAATAAAATGTTACCATTAACCAACATTATTTTGAAAATAAAAACAGATTTGCCTAAAATATGTATTAATGTGATTTGTGAATTTGTTTCATAGATACTAAATCTGAAATATTCGGCAAAGTATTGCTTAAAGCGCATATCATGTCTCTTTATGCTTCAAGTTTATTTCTAGATTTTATTTTATATTCAATAATGATGAAAATCCTTTTTCGCATAAATACGTTGATAAAATGGTAAAAGTACTAGCAATGCAAATATGCCTATTTTTAGATATTGTGATGATATCGCTGCTCATAAATCTGATATGTTTTCTTTTTGTTTGAATACATCTTTCATGGATGTATTATTTCTAAATTAAGACATTCGTTTTCCATTTACTCAGGAATATCATCCACAATTATAATAAATGGATTTCTTGCTAGTATCATTTGTATGCTTTCTGTATTTATTTCAGGGAAATAACTTTCAAATTCACTGTATAAAGATTTTAGATGAGCAAAAATTTCATTATTTAGATTCTCCGATATATTACTATCATCAATAATGTGTGCTAATATTGGAAAACATAATATGTTTACTTTTAATATAACTATTTTCTATGTTCCTGATATATAGTTTTAGTTTATCCATAAATGTTTTTATGCAATATCTATTTATTATTATGGCTGTATCTAGAACTTGAAGTTGATTATTAAGAAGATTCAATTCTTCAAATATATCTGCAGGTAAGCTACGGTTTCGTTAAAATTATCGGTAATCTCGTTTAATAAATGTTCTGCATGTTTACCTTAATATTTAAAATATATTTTCAATTCATCTATGAGCTCAAATAAATGTTCTATAACAGTATCTTTCGATAACCATCTGACAGCCGTATAATAAAGATGGTTCTTGTGAGAAGAATTCAACTCTTGACAGAAAAGCCGAAAAAAACTTGTATTAAGGGAACTTTTAAAAATAAAATTAACCATTTTTCTGTGTTTGTAAAACCGATTTCAAATTAATAGAAATAGTTTTTGACGCTAAAGCTTCTCGATGAATCATGCAATGTATAGTTGTGATATCTGGATTATTATTTTTTGTTACTAAATTAGTTAATCCTGATTTTTATCCTAGCATTGCTGGAGCTTCATTTGTACATAAACCAGTTAATGTTGACCAAGAGAGTACTTCTTCTTCAAAAAATTCTGAAAATATGTTCATTATATCAATAGCCTTTGTCGTAGTTGTTAAATGCTTACAAAATATAAATTCTTCTTCAACTTTGCTATCGCGAATGTATCGTACATATACTAGTAACTGTGAGGTGTGAGAAATATCTGTATATTCATAAAATAACGTTAGTGTCTGATGTTATTTATTACCTGTAATTTAATGTCTTCTGACATTTTATCAATTCTATTTTGAATTGTATCATTGGATAAACTGATCTGACTCAATTTGTCTACTTATTTATGTTTCAAGATCAATTTGACAGCTTTAATTATACAGGGTTTCACTAAAGTTTCTCCTACTATGTATGTTTTTTTTTTGCTTGGAAATAATAAGCGCTATTTCATAGGATGATCTTGTAATGTTACTTAATTGAAATATTACACTTGAATCATTGTCCTAACGTGATCGTTTAATTTGAGTTTCTTTATACTTGAAAAATGTTTTATTAATAATAGCTAACTTGAGCCTACAAATATTTTTTTAAATATTAAGAATGTAATTTGTCACCAATAATGATAATAATTGAGATTTACTATTACATGGAATTTTCGGAGAAATCTTCTTTTTTAAATTTAATATTATTAATAAAAACCCCAATGACCCTTTGAAAAACCACTCTGACCCTGTTTGTGGTCATGACACATAAGAACCCCTGCTCTAAATTATCATTTCCGCTGAAATATCTTCAGGATGACCACATACATTGTGTTCGTCCTCGTGTGTGAGTGTGTTATTTAATGCCGAAGAATGGTATTTCACGCATATAAAGTATATTTAAGTACATTTTACATAAATGCGTATTCAATAATATAGCTCATAATGAATCATGAATAATTATGAATCATAATACGTATTATACATTATATAAAATATATGAATTACGGAAAATAATGAATACATCAAATACATGTACTATTATATCGACTGGTCATCTACGCCTTTTATTCCATTTGGTGATCCGCACATGAGTGGTATCATCCTTCGTTCCCTCAAAACTCCTTAACTTAATATTATACTTTATGCTTTATATTTGTTGCTATGTTATATGTGTATTCGATTTCATCATAATGTTTTTATGTAAATATTCACATTCATGATAAGTCAATTATAGCAATAATAATTATTCATTATTTATCGATGCATATACATACATATATATATATTTACACATATCTAGATATTCGAAATATGCTATACTAATAAAATAACATACTATTTATATAATCGTTAGTAATAAATTATACAATTGAGTTATTGAGATGATTTGTTGTCTTGTTTTATTATCCTATGAAAATACGACGTTAGGTAGATATTTATCATATATTGATTTATTTAATATGAACATATTAAAGGAATATAAATCATTCCCATAATAATAATACATAATTGTTATAAGTCAAATATTGATATATAATAGATATAATATTAACTAACGTTTATTAGTTTCTAGAGTTCAGATCAGAGGTCGAGCACAGATTATGAGATATCTAAATAGCACAGTCCATTACATCTCTTCCATTCTCTCAGTAAGACCTTCACCCACGGAATTCTTTTCTTGAGAACTTCCGCCAATAGGCAACAATGGTTATGTTGCCCTCGTCTGTAGGACTCTACAGACCGCATCCCTCTGTATTTTACAAGTCCAACCGCTGAGGTCGACTCCTAACCCTGGATGACCTCCTAACGGATGGCAACGGATTATCTGCGACTACAGGGGTTCTTGGAATTTCTTTTCCCACGATATCTTCACTATTCTCTATAGTTATCTCTCTAGGCTCTTGATCGTCTACTCTCGACGATGGTTCTGGAGGTAATAGTTCCTCTATATCTGGTTTTTCTTTACCTGTCATGTTTCTCTCCCTCTGATAGCTTCCTTTATTTCTGATATGATTGATGTGTCTTCTTATTCGTCTTCCATCTTGTAGTTTTATCCAGGCTATCGAATTGCTTATCTCTTCGATCACCCCCTCCACCCAGGTTCCTTTCGACCTGCAATCTACTGTGAAAACGGTTTCTCCTGGCTCAAATTTCGTCGACCTTTCTGTGACCTCCAATACCTTCGTAGGTCTTAGACAATCTAAACCGGATCGTATAGTTCGCGACATTAACACCACCCCTGGTGATATACCAGTACTTGTGTGTGGTGTCAACCGATATCGTAATAGAAACTTGTTTATTCTTTTCTGTATCTTCCCTTCCCCTTCAGAGCTCCTCATTGCATTTTTAAAAGTGTGTACCGCTCTCTCCGCTAAACCATTCGATGCTGGGTGGTATGGTGGCGTGACTATGTGTTTAATCTGATTCGATCGCATATAGGTCGCAAACTCTTCGCTGTTGAAATTAGTTCCATTGTCTGATACTAATACTTCTGGAAATCCGTGCGTTGTAAAAACCTTATCCAATTCATCGATTGTCCTGATTGATGTTACTATCGGCATAGGTATAACTTCTAGCCATTTCGAATATGCGTCCACCATTATCATAAACATTTGTCCTATAAATTGACCTGCAAAATCGATGTGGATTCTTTGCCAATTACATTTTGCTTCGGGCCAAGATTCATATGAGCTATTATTCTGCTTCCGAGTTGACTGACACCCTGCACACTCCCTAACTATAGCTTCAATATCATCATCTAATGATGGCCACCAGTAGTAGCTTCTTGCTAGACCTTTCATCCTACTGATGCCTGGGTGTCCTTCATGGAGAAGTCTTAATATCTCAGTTTGTATTTCTAAAGGTACCACTACTCTTGCCCCCCACATTATCAGTTCTTCTTCTACCGATAATTATGCTTTCCTTCTATAGTAACTCTTAAAGTTTTCGGGTATAGGTTCCTTTTCCGGCCACCCCTCTTCAATAAACCTCTTTATAGTGTGTAGTTCATTACTTTTCTTCGTGGCTATTTGGGTTTCTTTCACTCCTAATTAACTTTCAATTTCTTTTAGAATAAATATTATCTCCCCCGGCATTGGAACTTCTTCTTTAACCCTTTTGATCGCTTTCTCGATAATCTGATTAAAGCATCAGCATGGGCAATCTTCGTTCCTGGTAAATACATGAACTCATATTCGTAAGTTGACAATATTAGTGCCCATCTCTTTATCCTACCTGACACCATAGTAGGTACCTCTCTCTCTGCATTAAACAATCTTTTTAAAGGTTGATGGTCATTGGCAATTATAAATTTGTGTCCAAAGAGATATCTGTGGAATTTCTTCACCCCAAATACTACCCCTAGTGCTTCTTTTTCGATTTGTGAATACTTTTTTTCTGCCGGTGCGAGTGTTCTTGAGGCAAAAGCAATTGGTCTTTCTGACCCATCTTCCATTATGTGTGCCATGACGGCGCCTATACCATACTGAGATGCATCACATATGAGTATGATCTTCTTCTCTGTATCAAAGTGTACTAAAAGATATGCGCTCAGTAGACGGATCTTAGAGTCTTCAAAAGACTTCTGGCACTCTCTCGTCCACAACCAACGTGCATTCTTCTTTAACAAGGCATGCATTGGACCCAGTAGGCTCGACATGTTTTTCAAAAACTTACTATAATAGTTTAGCATACCTAAGTATGCTCTCAGTTGGGTGGTGTTTTGCGGTGTTTGAGCTTCTGTGATTGCTTCCATCTTCCTCGGTACCGGTTTTAGCCCTTCGTTATTTATCAAATATCCAAGATATTCCACCTCCTTCTTCATAAACTGACATTTCTGTTCATTAATTCGTATCCCGGTTTCCTTCAACCTATGCAGTACCATCGATACATTATCAGTATGATCTCTTTCTGACGATCCCGTTATTAGGATATCATCTAAATACCCACTTACGTGTTTGAGCCCTTTCAGTAAATTGTCCATGACTCGCTGGAAAATGGCTGGAGCTGATGCTATGCCAAAACATAATCTATTGTATTGGAACAATCCCAAATGGGTATTAATTGTAGTATATGGCTTGGATTCGTTAGATAGTGGCATCTGTAAGTATGCATTTGATAAATCTAGTGTTGTAAACATTTTACCACCCGCTAAGTTAGCGTATAAGTCATCTATCCGTGGTATCGGATAACTATCTAAGGTACATACTTTATTCAAAGTAATCTTATAGTCCCCACATATTCGAACTGAACCATCTTGCTAAGAGATAGGTACAATGGGTGTTGCCCACTCCGAATTGCTAACTTCTTCTATTACTCCTGCTTCTTTTAGTCTTACCAGTTCCTCACCTACCTTGTCTTTCATTGCGTAAGGTACATATCTTGCCTTAAATAACTTAGGTATTGATTCCTTATCTGGATATAGTTGCCCTTTGACTCCCACCATCGTTCCCAATCCTTCCTTAAAGACTTCTGGAAAACTCTCCTTCCATCTTCCTCCATCTCTAGTCAGTGAATTGCATGGGAATCCAATGTTTCCAAATGTACTCATTTTTGTACCAATTATTTTCTTCATAAATTAAAGAAAAATAAAAAATGTATTTCGAAATAATTTTAAACGTAAATAATTTTTAGTAATATTATTTATTTCGTCGTTTACCGTCTATTAACTACTCTTTTAGTTTGTATAATAACGTAATTTGTCTTTCTCTATTCGTATGTTTATTTTAGTCCTCGTTGCCAATTGTTATAAGTCAAATATTGATATATAATAGATATAATATTAACTAACGTTTATTAGTTTCTAGAGTTCAGATCAGAGGTCGAGCACAGATTATGAGATATCTAAATAGCACAGTCCATTACAATAATAAAAAATAATAATCAATAGAGTTATAATACTTAATAAGATACCGGTTATAATTCGATTAACAAGCTAATTATTTAAATCTCATGAATTACCAGTTATATGTGATTAGTCGAATATCATTGGGATATAATATACCTTTAATATGTTATTAATAAATATACATATATTTATTTATATCATATATAATATAATTAAACAAATATAAATAATTTTTGAAATTAATATATTTATTCAGGATGCAAACTCATACTTATATTGAAATTTAAAAAATCATAATCATTAATGTTATCAATAGCTTAAATATATACATTATATTTATATTGATAGTTATTAATACTACTAGGAGCTTCTATAAAACTAATTCAAATTTAAATATTATTCAGAATATATACCTATATAACAAAATGTTATATTATTTATATTAATATTAAAAAGTCATACATTAGGATTAATTCAATAATATAGTAGTATTTTGGGTATATAATTTATTGTTTACTAGCCATACCTATACCATATTTAACAGTTCCACTTATTCCATCACATGACTTTTACTATGATAAGTGACAACGAGTTCAATTGTACACTAAATTAATTTATTATATTAGCTATGTACGGTTATCAAATTATTATAATATTTATATTGACTAGCTGCTTAATTACTCATCTAAATAATAAGCATGATATGTACATAATTAGTGTATACATGAACTAATACTTTTATAAAAACTATGGATTACATATGTATTGTGTGTTATATGATTTTATATTATACACAACTTTGGATAACTAGAATATTATTAATTTTAATACGCATTCCTATTGATTGATACTTTATTTAAGTAAATACATATATATATATATATATATATATATATATATATATATAATACATATATATTTATAATATATTTTTATTGCAAGATTATATTTGGAACATTTAATATTTATTCCATTCTAACATTTTTTTAAATTTTCCTTAATAGGTAAATAAGTTAAACTATCTCATGATAGTATACTTATAGTAAACATGATTATATACATTATAATGTTACACGCGAATGCTTTATTTTCTTCATAGATTATTCTAAAATAGTTTAATTTTCACAGCTATACAGATAGAATGAGCCGATTGTAGAATTTAAATTTAAGTATCAAGTTAATCTCTTACTTGTCCATATATTCTCTAACCTCAGCAGTATTGTTGTTTATGTAGCTATTTTAATGTTGATATATGTTTGTGATATTTCCTTTACTTGTTATCTCAATATACATACAACTTTATACTCTTTCACGACTGTGACCATACATATTAATAAAGAATTTCATACTATTGTCAACATTATTTATAATTATCTTGAACTTTTCGTTAATTCCGTACCGTAGTTTGAAGCAATCTTCCCTAGTTCATAATCAAAGTTTTCCATCATTAAACCTTTCATAATATCGAATTATCATAAACTCATAGATTGTTAAGTTATAGTACTCATATTGAAATAATTGATATATATATATATATATATATATATATATATATATATATATATATATATAGTTTACCAGTACTAATTGCATATTATTTCCTGAAATATATTGAAGACTATTTGAGAGAGTATATAACCCTACTTTACTCCAACTTTTGTTGATATGGGCATTTTAATATTGTTATTAAGTAATACATAACTGTGTGATGGATACTATAGTATACATATAGTTTAGCATAATAAGTTAATTACTTATGCCGTCGAAATATACCGTAGAAGACTATACACCTTAATATCATACTATAACAATATATTTTTTAAATTATATGAAGTTATTGAATAGCATTATATATTGGTTCATGGTTTCTAAATTAAGTATCTTCATTTACAAATGTTCTGTACAATGCTCTTATTTATCTAAATAATATTCATCCGATATTACATTTTGTGATCATGGGTTCGGCTAATTTAAGATTATGTCAATGAGAATATTTCTGGCATATTTGATAACATTAATAATGCTATAGTTTGATAACTATAAAACGTTTTAATATATTTAATTTTTTAATTCGTATTATTCTTTGTTTATTTTCATAACGTATGTCATACTAGATAATATGTATACTTTATACGTTCGATTATATATTTGCTTAAATAAATTATCAATCAATATAAGTACTATATACGTACACATTTTACGTTTCGCTAGAAGTTATATGTAATGCTAGTGTAAGCTATTTTATTAATTTGGATAATAAAGATACTATTATTGACAATGTATGTTTAAGTATAATTATTATATGTGCTATTGTTGATAATCCATAAATAAATATTGCATATCCATCTTAAAATATACCGATGGTAGTGTTAATCTTGTTATCGATCAATACTCCTTTCGGGATGTTAATATATGTAAGTAAATTGTATTTCAATAGATTTCAATTATTTCAATTGATTATCTTCGTTGGTTTTCCAAATTTAGGTAGAATAAACTCCATCGTCTATTAATAGTAGTATTATTAGTAGTTTTTTCGATTTTACACCTTATACCTTCTAGTATGCGACGGAAATGCAATGGTTAAAATTTGTCCTGATGTCGATCTGTTTTTCCTGAAGTCATTTTGATATTTCCGTAGTATAGGATCGATCTCTGGTCTTATTCGGTTTAAAAAACACGTTATTGTAATTGCCATATATTTTTGGTTATGGATACATTTATTTTTTTAAGGAAAGGTAGTATACCCAAGTAACCAAACACGTTGCCCGTCAACGTACAATATATAACAACGTTCCAATGTTGTATATATTATAGTTCAAATAAACACTTTGGATATCATTATTTTATGTATTCAATATATGTTCCTATTTTGTATATTTATAGGTCAAATAAATACATTGATATCTAACTTATATCTTTTATAACAACAGCGATATCTATTGTGCAATATTATATTTTATAAAATACATCTCTTATCAATAAGAATTATTATTAATATAATTCTATATCAATATAATTGTATAATATATACATACGCACACACATACACATACACTCATACACACACACATATATATATATATTTATATATATATATATATATATATATATATATGTATATATATATACTATCTAATAGTATTAATGTATACAATTATTTCTGTTTAATATTTATGTAATTTATTTCACATCCCACATTAAAGTACCAATGAACTAATGAACTAATTAGTTCATTAGTTTGGAAATATACATTATTATTATGGAATATGTATATGAGATATAATTAGGTAAAACAACTATTAATATGATTATATATATATTTATATATATATATATATATACTTGTTATTAATATATTTTAATATACATATATTTATAAAATAGTTACACTCTATTATATAGTTTAGTCTTTAATATAATATTATTGCGAAATAGATATAGATATTTTTTAGTTGTTATACTACATATCTATAAATAGAGGTGCATAGCATTCCACGAATATATTATATCATACATGTCGTGAATACTGTGTGAAATGAAGCGTTACGATAAGACAAGCCCATTGCGTCATCAACCACATCCACTGCACAGGTAAGTGTGTTATTGTGGAAATTGTGTTTAACGAGAAAATTGAAATTAACGTTATTAATTAATTACTTCCATGTTTTATAATTCTTCCTATTTATTCTACTTCCTATATTGACAATTTACGTTTCGGCAACTAGTTTCTGGTTGCTCTTTTTCGCTAGTAGCTTTAAGCTTGGCTTTATTAAATTTTTTTTCTTTCACTAACTTCTTAGTTTTCCAGAGGTGTACTGATTTTTTAAAACTAATTAGCGTTTTATATTTCTTAAATCTTTCGAGTGACATATTCCTCTTGTTCTCTTTCATATGTGTTCATGAGTGAATTTGGAGCCTCTCTGATTTTTTTGATAATTGTTTGAGTTGTATCGCTGTATTTAAGTTAAGCTGTCTGATGAAGTATTTCAATTTTCTGACATATATACAGAGTTTCCCAAGGTAGTCCCTTTTTAGGTTTTGGTTTTAACGGAATTTCATTTTAAGTGGCTTCTTTGCAGGCTTTCACAAAATATTATATCTTGTGTATGCAGATAAAGCTATTATTTCAACTTCTTGGAGAGTTAAAATCTATTTTCACTTTTCGGATACAAAGCTACTACGTATATCATAACGTGTTTAAGTCTGGTACAATCATAAGGTTTATTATTACATAATTTCTTTTATTTGCTTTCAGACAATGTCGTATTTCGGATGAAATATTAAGAATATCAGATGCTAAACTGTTAAGTGAATTGTATGCTCTACAATTTTAACTATTATTAGGAAATCAATTTGTGACTCAAAACTATGTGGAGAGATATGTGTCCAGAGTTGTCCTGATCTTTTATGGAAGTGCGTATTCAAACATAATAGGATTGTTTTCTTGAAGACAATTATTTAGTATATTTCCATTACGATTTGTAGTTCTGTGTAACGAATATATGTATCCCTTTTCCGAGATGCAAATTGAAGTCTCCTCCGATTATTAGTACACTATGTTTTGGAATATGTATGATAAAATATGTTAGATCGGTGTAGAATATCTATGTATCTTGTTCGTCGCTCATATTTGTTTACCTGTAGCATGAAATTACGGTTGTTTGTTGGTTTCCCTTAAAATGTATTTCCATTATTCTAGATTTTATTATATAAATACTAGATATTGCATTATAAGCCCTTGAGTTGATCAATATTACAATTCCTCCAGTGGCTGCATTCATACTATTCCTCCACGCAGAACAGGTTAGAAGTTCCAACTTACCAAAAGTATGTTCCTTGATATAAGTGTTTAAATGTACGAATATATATTTATATATAAATACATTATGTATTATACATATATATATGTATGAATATCACTTCATATCCAGTTCTTTCAGCAGAGGCTAACATTTAATATAAATTACATAGTTTTTGTATTGTTTGCGTATTTAGAGATCCTATTATAAAGATATTCTTTGATTTTAGAATTTTTGGTAAATTATTTAAATTTGTGTTCTTTTCTACCACATTTATTTTCTTTGGAAATATTAGATAATAAAAGTGAATCATTGGTAAAAAGTAAGTCAAGTGTATCATTTAGTCCAGTTGCAAAATGTATATATTGTAAAAGAGAATTTTCTGTAATGCATTCAATACACTTATTATAACTTATTGGATAGTTTGGAAAATATACATTATCCCAATTAATTAATGGTAAATTAAAGTCTCCTATGGGAGATTATTATAATAATATACCAGGGTAGTGAATATTATATAAAGATGATAAATAACATATTCCCTGGTGATTAGCTATATCTGTTGATGGAGGTATATAAATACAAATTATTCTTGTTTTTAGTGTGTTACTACAATCAATATCTAAATATATGTATTCTATATTAAGATGCGTAGAATAAAATATGAGAGGGTTTAAATAATGCTTACAGATTATAAGTACACCTCTTTCATGAATATTTCTGTCTAGTCTAAATAATGTACACCCTTTACTCTTGAAAAGCAAAAGTGCACTAACATAATTTAAATTTAGATAAGTTTCGAACCAGCAGAATAAAGAATATTTATAACAGGTTAATAACATTTCTAAATAAGATAATTTATTCCTAATATTATTACAGTTAGAGAAATATACTCGGTTTTTGTATGTCAAATGATTATTATTATTACATATATTATGTCATTCATTTATAGTATATGTACTTTTAGCACCTATATTAATATTTGAATATCTAGATTGTGTTGTAAAAGATTTTTGATAATCACTAAAAGAAACTGGCCAATTTGAAAAATCTTTTTCAGATACAATATTGCGCTAGTCTATTTTATTATTTTGAAATAGATAATTATTAAAAACACATTTACGTGTGGTATTTGATTTTATAAGATTTGCCTTAATTGCATGTCGTAAAACTTTTTTCTTCTATAATTAAGAACTAGGTAAACATATCCTAATAAATACACCATTAAATATTCGAGATTCATTAATTTTTATTTTAGAATTCAAAATTTTATTTTTATTCAAACTAGTATCAAACTATAATATTATTTTAGATGCATTACAATTAAAATCCGAGATATATTATATTGTGAGTCAAAAAATAGAAAGATATTCTGAGTCATCCTTACAATCAGATATTTCAGGAATATTTTCGAACACTAAGGAAAGGTCATAATTCGATTTAATTATGTTAATTTTGAATTTATTGATGATATTGAACTATAGATTTTATTTAAATCTGTAAGATGATCTGTTATTACACTAGTGTGATAATATTAGATCTTGGTTTTGTATTTTAATGTAAACAAAGGTCAACGGGTTCACTTCCTACTTAAATACCAAACGATATAGCATTCTTAACTTAAAACGCGCGTACGACTTTACCTATAAAACCCTACTGTTATATGACTTCAAGATATCATAGAAGAAAGCACAAGGTAATACTACTTTAGATAAATACGTTATTACATGGTGACAGCGGCGGGATAAAATAAAAATTAGTAAAATTTTTTTTTTGTTTTTCATTACAAAATTAAAAATTAAACTATTTGAACCCGTATACCTTCAGCAATTCGTATAAGTAGCATATAATTATAATTGTATTTTTATTATAACTACTTATTAATATTCTAAGAATATTTAAAGTAAATATTTAGATATATTATACGGATATTAATTATAACAGGATAGAATAATAATTTAAAATTAATAAAATAATTATATTTAGATAGACGAGAATAATAATATTTATTATATATTCAGTAATTTATTGTTATTATTATTTTATTAAAATATACATAAACGAGAATAATATTATTTATTATATATTCAGTAATTTATTGTTATTATTATTTTATTAAAATATAAATAAACGAGAATAATATTATTTATTATATATTCAGTAATTTATTGTTATTAAAAAAAAATCGTACAAGTTAAGAGATGGAAATTTGTCGTATCCCAGAGATATTAGACATCGAAAGCTTAACAGGACCTGACAATTGGAAAAGATGGTTACAGTCATATGAGATTTATGAAAACTCGAGAGAATTGGATACCAAAACTGAAAAAGTACAAGTAGCTATTTTCCTAAATACTATTGGACAGAATGCAGTAGACATATTCAACTCATTCGATAGCCACGTCATAGAAGTAGAAATAAACAAAAAAAAAGAAAACGTGGAGGCTAAAACTAACTTTCAATGGATTAAAGACAGATTTGAACAGTACTTCATACCGAAAAGAAACTTAACATATGAGAGATACATATTCAATACTCGAGCACAAAAGGACAACGAAAATATTGATAAATATTACACTGAATTAAATAAGTTAGCAAAGACGTGTGAATTCGGGGAACTAAAGGATTCCCTCACCAAAGACCGAATCATCATCGGCATGAAAGACACTGCACTACGAAGAAACAAGTGAAAAAGAGGTCACATCGGATAAACTAGTTCAGGCTATAAAAATCAAAGAAATAAGTAAAGACCAAATGGAGGTGATTACTCATAAAGAAGAGAATATAAACAACGTTCAAGATCGAAGTAAGAAGAACTACGAAAAATACGACAGTAGTAACAACAAGTACCAGAATAAAAGTAACGGACAACATTATAATAGAAATAACTATAACGATGATTCTGGAAGAGATTATAACACCAAGAAATGTACAAAATGTAATCGAATTCATAGTCCAAAACAGTGTAGAGCATATAAAACAAAATGTTCCAAGTGTGACAAAACCGGACATTGGGCAGTGTGCTACAAATCAAAAGTCAGGGAAGCAAACGAAATATACACAAAAGAAAATAAGAAAATAGTATTTATAAATGAAATCAATATAGCAGTTCGAGACAACGAGTGGAACAAAGAAGTACAGATAAAAATTGGAAATTACAATAAGACAACGGTAATGAAGATCGACACAGGTGCAAGCGTAACCGTCGTACCATACAATTCAAAGATACCTAATATTAGACCAGCTAGAATCATATTAAAAAGACCAAATAATATGAATATTAAGGCAAGAGGATGTGTCGATGCTATAATCACCTACAAAGGAAAATCCATCAAAGAAGAAATATATATTCTCAAAAGCGTTGGATTGATGTCGAGAGATGTTTCGGTGAGACTAGGCCTAATAAAATTAGTAGGCGAAGTAAACCGATAACTATTTGAAGGGCTCGGGCAGGTAACAACGGAATATGAGATACAAATAAAAGATGATATCAAACCATATTATATAAATGCACCTCGACCAGTGCCTATACACAATCATCCAGAGGTAAAAAAAAGAACTCGATAAGATGATCAAGTTAGGTGTAATCGAAGAGGCCACCGGTCCTACGGATTGGTGTAGTCCGTTGGTAATTGCCATGAAAGCCAACGGAAAAATCAGAATATGTACGGACATGACGAAACTAAACAAAGCAGTTAAGCGTGAATTCCACCCTATGGCTACTGTCGAGGCTAGTTTAGCAAAAATAAAAGGAAAAATATTCAGCAAATTGGATGCAAATTCTGGATTCTGGCAAATTCCTCTAAATAAAAATAGCTGGAAATTAACGACATTCCTGACACCTTGGGGGAGGTATTATTATAAGAAGTTACCTTTCGGTTTAACATCAGCACCCGATATATTCTGTAAAGAAATAACCAAGATAACCGAAGGATGCAAAGGAGTGGTCGTCCACGTAGACGATATACTAGTCATGGGAAACACCAACGAAGAGCATGACCGAAATCTGGACGAAGTATTGAAGTGAATACACGAAGCAGGCATGACCTTAAATGAAGAGAAGTGTAAACTGAACCGGGAAGAAGTGGAATTCTTGGGTTTCCGAATAGGAAAATTCGGCATAAAAGCAGGACCGAAAATAAAAGGAATAATAGATTACCCTAAACCCAACGACATAACAGGAGTGAGGAGTTTCTTGGGAATGGTGAATAAATTTGCCCGGTTCACTCCAAACATAGCAAAGCTAAGCGTTGAACTGAGAGAATTACTACATAAGAATATACAGTGGACATGGAACGAAGCTCAACAAATGAGATTCACTAAATTAGAAAGAAGAACTGATGAATACCGTAACCCTCAACTACTTCGACGCAACAAAGAAAACGGTATTGACAACCGATGCCTCTGAATACGGTATCGGAGCAGTGTTATCACAGCAAGCTGAAGATGGAACCAGGAAAATGACTGGAGCGGCCAGTCGATCCTTAACCGAAACGGAACGAAGATACGCTGTAATTGAAAAAGAAGCACTAGGAGTTGTATGGGGACTCGAAAAATTCAATTACTACATCAGTGGGGCCCCCATACTCATCGAAACCGACCACAAACCATTGATAGCATTGCTTGAATTCAAAGAGATTGAAAAAGTGCCACTACGAATCCAACGATTCAGAATCAGGTTAATGAAGTACTCGGTCGACATGACACACATATCTGGAAAAGACAATCTCATAGCAGATGCGTTGTCTAGATACCCAGGAAAAGGCAAGATAGAAGAATCTATATATACTACAAATCGAAGTAGAACATTTCGCGACGAATAAAATACCTTCATTCCAGGAGAATCACAAAAGATATATATTACTCCAAAGATATATATTACTCCAAGACTATTACTCCAGATACATAGAGACAATTACGCTAAAAGACGAAAGATCAATAACGATCATTAATGTCTTGAAATCGATATTTGCCAGGCACGGAATCCCGCAAAACGTAATCTCCGATAACGGCAGACAATATACATCTTCAGAGTTTAAGGAATTCTCAATCAAATACAAATTCAAACATATAACGTCATCCCCAAAACATCCAAGAGGAAACGGTGTAGCAGAACGGGCAGTACAAACAACCAAACATATACTGGAGAAATCGGACGACCCCTACCTGGGACTATTAAGCTACCGGAGTACTCCACTTTCATTTGGAATATCTCCTGCTGAACTACTCATGAACCGAAAAATATGTACCACACTACCAGACTTGAATAGGAATATCATGATGAACAAAGAAGATCATGATAGATTTGTGGAGGACGTCAAAACGAAGAAAAAGAAAGAGAAACAGTACCACGACAACAAGTATACTCTGAATAAACGAAACATGGAAGAAGAGGTAGAGGTATACATACGAGACATGGGAATAACGGGAGTAATACGAAGCAGAGAAACGGGAAATATATATGACTGAAGTTATACTATAGAAACAGATAAACGAACGATCCGAAGGAATAGGAAGGACATTATACCAGTCAACAAAGACAATAATGTTGTGACGAGATCGGGAAGGATTAGTAAACCACCCGATCGTCTTATTGAACAGTAATTGTTCAATATGTGAATAAGGTCTTTTTATTTTATTATAGGTGTCGGACATATTAATTTCGTTATCATATTTCATTAGATATATATATGTTTTTGAGACTTATCACTCTCAATGAAACTAGTGTAGGGATGTGATAATATTAGATCTTGGTTTTGTATTTTAATGTAAACAAAGGTCAACGGGTTCACTTCCTATTTAAATACCAAACGATATAGCATTCTTAACTTAAAACACGCTTACGACTTTACCTATAAAACCCTACTGTTATATGACTTCAAGATATCATAGAAGAAAGCACAAGGTAATACTACTTTAGATAAATACGTTATTACAACTAGCATATGATTTACTTGGGGATATTGACAATAGTTTATCTATTTTAGATGTTAAATTATTAATATAATTAATTGTAGACAGATTATTTGATTGTATGCATGATTTTAAATCCAACAATTGCAAGGTATTATTTACATTTTTAAAATTTACAACAATACTTGATGGTAGGTTAAGTAAACATGTTGTATATTTGAATGTAAAATGAGGTGAAGATAGTATTTATTTTACATCTCTAGGTGGGTTAGAGTTTGTCCGATGGCTATAAAATACTACTGCCTTATATAGACACATATATTTTATTTTGAATCCACAATCACAACTAACATAATCATCATCACACTCATCCTTGAAGGTTAGTACTTAGTTATATATAGTTAATTAAATGATACAATTCAATTATATGTAAGAACAAAATATAATATATTATAAATATATTTACGGTTTATTATTATATATAGATTTGGTAATTAATCCCTAAGAAATTATATATATATATATATATAAATTAGTAATATAATATATATAATTAGACACGCCCACATTATTAGTGATAAACACTTCACTTGTATCTTAGCAGTCAAACCAATAGCACTTACGTTAATCTATAATAGATAATACTATATACCCCAAACCACGAAGAATCATCTGCAGAGTACTCTGGCAGATATCTTGAAGCTACCCAAAGGTAATACATCCTACATATAATAGTATACCCAATACATATATTATATATATATTATACATTATATATTTAGGATAAGATTATCATAATCTTAATATATAAGTTATAACTCTATAGACGAACCAATTGATATATAATAACATATTACAAATTATATATTACACAAGTATATTATTATTATATATTATATACATTCTTATATATAAACTAATGTGTATAATGTATTATATATTTTCAAAGCAATATAAATGAATGTGTATTGGTACAATCTGAATAGCAATAACTAGATGAATTTATAATGCAATGCAACATGTTGATATTACCAAAGCCCAAAGGGATGTATATGACTAAATAGTATTTAGTAAATACATATTATTCTATATAGACTACTTAATTAAGTAATCTACATATTAATTTAGAATATTCCTATTTAAACCAATGTGTTTCATTTGAATCGTGTATTCTTTCAAATGTTATATAACATATAGTATATAATAGTATATAAGTATATATACTATATTTAAAAAATATATTTATTAGTGGGAAGTGTACAAATGCCGACACCCTATCGTATTTCTGTATATATACATTTTAGATTACATAGTTATAAGAATTATAATTTAAGTCTAATAAAGAAAAAATAGTTGTTATTTAAAAAAAATATACCAAATAAAATCTACGTATAAGGGAGGAAAGGGAGTAGTGGCCAAGGAGGGAGTAGTGGCCGTTTTAATTAACGCTTAAATGGTACTTGATAGGATAAAAAGTTCTATGTACAATATTTAGATAATCAAAATATCTATAATATATAGTAACATTTTTTTTTAAATAATTAATTAATTACTCTAATTTATTACATAATAAGTTGTTGTCAAATTTTGACAAAAAACATGATTTTATATATTTATGCTTATTTATTTGTAAGAGTAAGTGTATATATAATTAAATCATTGAATCAAACAAGGTGAGTATGCATCATAAATATAATTATTTAATATTACATAATTAAAAAAATATAAATCGAATACATTACGAGATACCTATCGCATTTTCTGGTACTAGCGGCCACTACTAGAGCCTTGCCTTATTTTAGTGCTTTTTTAATGCTTAATCAAACGTTTATATTATTAGGTTAAACACTTTATATATAAAAGTGAAATCACAGTATTCTAGAAATATATGATTTATAGTTAATTCAAAAAAATAAGAGTCTAAAATTCAGTATTTATCGATATATTAGAAATCTTCCGAGACATATTAATTATAGCCACTACCCCCTTCCCTCCCCTACTTTTATATTTTTCCATACAAAATGTAAAAATATACAAACAAATAATATATTTAATTGTATTTTACCTATTTAATATGTAATGTGCTTTATAATTAATATACTTTATATACAAATTGATTATAATAGTATACAAAAATAATAATTTAAATATAATATAAAATTCGGATTTTATAAGTAAATTAAAATATCGATATCCTAACGGATACTACTATTGACACAAATGTGACTTAATAAGCACATCAATTCCTATCTATATGATATTGAAAACTAGCATATAAATTACGTATTTCATATATCACTCACTTACTTAGACAGTTACTTATTTCCATAATGTTATCTACGTAGATGTAGTCCTAGATATCGGGGACTACATGATATAGACGATCAACAATTCCTCCATGCGTAGCGATCTAATGATTATCTAAAAGTTCGCGCAAGGAAAGATCAGCCCATGGGTACTGCTGTGCAAAATGTCGTTCGTCCAGTTTTTCTTTGGAACCATATTTCATATACTGTATTCCAACTGGTGGGTTAGCCTATCAAGTATTATTGCATGTAAGTGAGTGACTCATCTCGAGTGACTAATTATTCTGATTAATCAAATTAATAGTACGATAGTTTTAACACTTTTGAGCTCGACATGTATATGTGTGTGTGTATGTATATTAATATCGATAATACGCTATTGTTACTACTCGATTACGAAAGCATAATACGCATAACACATACGGTGTCGCCTGTATAATGCATAATGCGATTTTTTAACTGCACCTTTCACTGTACACATGTGCGCACATGTGCACGACACTAATTCAAATATAGTTGAACTATATACCTAATATATACATGTACGTCAACAGAGGTCACATACTATAACACGTATAATACGTGTGAATTTAACGACACGCTAACACACACACACCTCTACTAGGTAAGCATTTGCTTAGTGTATATAAAACAGTTGTGTATCATAATATATATACATGTATATTACAGTTTTTTTATTAAATTCATAAATATATTAAATTATTCGTGTTCACATATTTCTCTTATATGTATATTTGTTACATATTTATTAACATATTTAATTTAATTATAACATTCATTATAACTTATATATATATATATATATATATATATTACAATATGATTATATTATAGAATGAAGATCCTCTTCTTTTTAACAATGATGCTAATATTCAATGGTGCTATTATTTGCGGAGACTTTGAAACACATGAATTAACAAAAATATCAGGTCATCAACTAGTAATACATATTTATTTAATCTTATTATAATTATATTGAAAATAGTATTACTAATAATGATAATACTAATGGTAATAATAATACTAATGACAATTGTTATGATAAACGTAGTGATAATATGATAATTATGGTGATGATGATGAAGATGATGATGGTAATGATAATGATGATGATGATGGCGATATGTTGATTATAAAGATAATGCTAATAATAATGAAATAAAAATGAATTTACAATAAGTATTACTATTTCAATAATAATCACAATAATAATAATATACAAATAAACTAATAACAATTATTGTTATTATGATCAAAGATTTTGCGAAGCAAATATACGTCACCCTAATTAATTAATTCTACTGCATACATATTCTAATTGTATTTTCAACTAATATTTTTTACATATAAATTTAACAAATATAGGACTCTTATAACAGAATTTTTTTTACATTTTTGAACAAATACAAATTGAATTTGAAGTGTTTACACATTGAAGTGTTTTAATAATACAATATCATGTCATAATAAATATAATTGTTCTTAGAATATGCAGTCATATTCGAGAACCATGAAATATAAATATGCATATGTATGTAAATGGACATATAATGTCCATTGCGATATAACAGTATACATAGTGTGTAATATACTTCGATAATTGTCATTCGACATTATTTATATTAGAATTTAAAAAATAGTATTAGAATATTTAACCATATTTGATAAATAAAGGTATATTATATAATGTACATTATACTATATATATACTTTATATGTATTCTAAATTGTATACGTGAATTATATTTATATTACATAATAATTATTATACTATTATAATAGGTTGTTTATTTAATATTAAAATATAAATTTATTATGTAGTTTTGCTTATTATTTAATAATTATAATGGTTAAATAATAATTAATAATATTTATATAATTACTAATATATATATTAAAATATTAGGGAGAAATTCCAATACTGTTATTCATGTTTTTTTTAGCATATGTCAAATAAATATGAATATATTGAATAGTTTGATTTTTTGAACATAAACATCATTTACATTTACAAGATATCTATCTTATATATAAATTAAATTAAACGTTGTATTATAATATTTGATTAATAAAAGATTAAAAATATGCCATTTATCGCTGAATTTCAAAACTAAATTTATTAATATATTAATTAACAATTATTTCAGTTTCAACGAAGAAAAGATTAATTCGTTCACTTGGACATAATAAGCTGATAGTTAAACATAATTGCGATGGTACTTTATATGATCCTATAACACAAAGGTGTTGTAAATATAATATCTACCCGAGAAAAAAAGGTTATTCAATTAATCATATTATTAATTATTTAATGATATATTAAGAAGTATTCAATATTTGTTCAATATTATGTATTTCTATATTAGTAAATATTATATATTAATATATATTTATAGTTATTATATAATATTATAGAATAATACTCAATAGAATATAATGAAAGTTTAGCATATTTAATTTAATATGTTACAGTTATCTGAAATAGTATTTAGATTTCAGATATAGTATGTAGATTTCAGATATAGTATGTAGGTTTCATATATAATATGTAGAGTTAAGATATAGTATGCAGGTTTCAGATATAGTACGTAGGTTTCAGATATAGTATGTAGGTTTCAGATATAGTATGTATGTTTCAGTTATATATGTAGGTTTCAGATATACTATGTAGGTTTCAGATATAGTATGTATGTTTCAGATATAGTATGTTGATTTCAGATATAGTACGTAGGTTTCAGATATAGTACGTAGGTTTCAGATATAGTTAGTAGGTATAAATGATTTTTATTAACATATTTATTTTTAATGGGGACATTTAGTCTCTTCCCTCTATACGTATACTGTTAGTAGCAAAGGTTCTTTGGATGAGCATTTCAGTCCAAAGAACACTATATATTAACATGGGGTTCTTTGGAATCATAATCTATTTTATTATTTATTAATGAAATTATATTATTTTATTTATTTCATGTTAATTTACAATATTTGATAATAATTATAATGAATTTTACGATATTTAACTATATATTTATATTTATAATTGTATTATAGTTTATAATAAATTATTAACCTACTTAAATTGAATATTATTTATACAGAGTATACATATATATATATATATATATATATATATATATATATATTACTAATATAATTCATATATATTTATTATTTAGTAAATACAATATAATCGAATGATACATCTCAAAATATCGATGTTTCGTTACATTACATAATAACTGTGCCTAGAAACATACATCATGCCCTCATCCTAGATATACTTGATTAAATAATACTTAATATCGCCTGTACGTATTGCTAGGTGAGAAATGTTGCGGCAGTAAAGTCTACAACCCTTCTACGAGTGAATATACCTGCGAGATCTATTTTATAATACAATGACGATCAAATAAAGCTAACTTATCATATAGTGTATAATATATATTATAATATTTATAAATATTTTATTGATTGATAGATTTTTTTATTTAAGAAAAATATATTCAAGTTAAAATTGAAATAGTTTCGATATTAACGATGTTGCTTAGTGAAGTAAACAATGGAGAATATGTAAATAAAAATACGATTAATAATAATTAACTATTAATATATATATATATATATATATATATATATATATATATATATATATATATATATGTTCTCTCCCTAGACAGTAAATATTGATATTCTTTCATACATAACTAAATTTCTAATTTACCTCAAAAGTATACCATGCTACCTCTTCATCATTACCAATATGCTCCTTTCATTATCTCCCGTAACGTTAGCAAAACGTTACTAAATCCTATTGACTCTAGAAATTCTGGGGACTTCCCGCCTCCAACGATCTACTATATTATTATATCTACAATATTAGATCCCTCAAACGATTCATGCTACTATTTCTTATTTCCTCTTCCACTAATCTATAAACTATCCAACTTATTATATCTTTATTAGTTATTTTTCTTATTTTATCTTCAAAGTATTATTATTTAATATTTATGGGAAAGTGTTGTCTTTATCAATTATTATTTTTCGTCGCTGTTAATTTATAAGATAATATATCATTATTTTCTCCTTGAACGAGTGTATGCCCTAACATGCCATATCAGGCCCTGTACTGTAGGAGTATAATATGTAGGAACGTCGTGTTGTTAATCTAATAAATTAATAAAAGTTTTTATATAATATATTATTAATTTAAAAAATACTAAATTTAAATAACTGAAATTGAATTGAATGTACACTTTATTTAGATAGATACATAAATCATAACTGATCGATCATGAGAGAGATCTAAAATATATATATGTATATATATATATATAAATATATATACAAATAATAAAATTAGAGGGTAGAACTGAATTTCATATCTAAGACCAATATAACTAAGGACCCGAGAATATATTTGTAATGGACGTTGAATAGGGGTAGGATAGAATATTAGATACATGGTTTCGATGATATGGAAGGTAAGATCTTTGTACTAGAGAAGCAGAAATAGGAGGGGCAATGCTAAGAGTATATTGAGGAATGAACAATAGATATTATGAGATAAGAGGAACGTTTGATAAATAGGAGCCAGGGAAGTAATTGTTGTATGAGGAAATATAGGAATGTTCTCGAATACGTAGCTTATATGTGGAATGATGAACTAATAACTATATTTAGGGAAGATATATACGATAATGGAATATTGATAATATACAAGAAACAATAATCTATATGAGAGAGGATAAGATAATTAACAAGCTTTTTAGTAAGAGATACAATAATTGATATTCTTATTTTTTAATTTAGAAAATATGATAATTTATAGATTTAGTGGTGGCAGTAATATGAGGAATGAAAAAAATAGTATAATAAAAAAGTACACCTAAGTTGGATGCAATAGAGAAAGGAGAGAATACAATGTTATCAATAAGAAAATGAGGGATATAAATAAGGATAGAGATATATTTAACAATGCAGCTTTGTATGCATTAAGGAGAATAGTATTACAAATAAACCATTCTTTAATATCATTAGCACAATTGAAGAGTTGAATATTGAGAGTTTATGGTGATTTTTTTAGATTAAAATGATATTTTGGAGTAAATTAAATATATTTATAATTACATATAATTAATAATATAACAGTTTATATAACAGTAATGAATATAATGTTAACCATTTAATATATTTTGATAATATAAAATTATCCAATAGTATGTATTGTAATAATACATAACATATATTTAAATAATATATTGAATATTATATATTTAAATAGGTATTACTATATATATATATATATATGTTATTTAATAATTTGTACAAGATATATCATGTACTATTATCATAATGAGTAAATAACAGAGTAATTTATAACTATTCTATATACAGCTTTAATATTTTCTAAATACACATTAATGTAAACATAAAAATACAAAATAAATATAAAATATAAATAACAATATTAAAAATAGCATTACAAGTTGTAATTTACAACTATATTATTATTATATATATATAATATATATATGGTGTAAAGAAATATAACTACACTAGACTGTCGACAAGTAGAAATAAATTTATAATTATAACACACATGAATATTTAATTTAAATATAATATCATATAATACTGATATCCAAAACTCTAATGTAATATATAAGCTATATATTATGATAATATTTCAATAATAATAATTCAACGGTATGTATTTTAACTGCAGTTGACATGTCATAATAAAAAACCTCTAAAAACTAATAATATATTCAAATACAGTTTACAAATTATTTAACGATATAGTATTATAAAAACTGATCTTAACTCGTAGATGGTGATAGATGTACAAAACATTTATAATAATCATCGATCTATAGCTACGCATAACAACCAAATTTAAAGTCACATAAATTTAACGCGTTATTTCTACAAATGAAAAAAAAATAAATTTCTTTAAAATTAATTAATATCGACATACATTCGGATAACTAGTTCTCTATATTATACTGAATTATTTTCAATATTTACGTAGTCATTACAGTAAATGATAAGTTTTAAAATCGATTGCGAAAATAAGAAAATTGAAACAACGCAACGCTAATTTATTTAGTAAACAAGAAAAATCGAATCCGGCATTGTTCAAATTAAAATCATAGGGAAACAGTTTGTTAAAAATATATATAATTTCTAAAACTATATAATTGTAATATATTTATAGATTAACATTAAAAATGGATTGTATTACATGTACTTTAGAAATTAATAACGAAAACTATATAATATGTTTATGTGGTAATAAATACCATTATAAATGCTTATATAAAGAAACAATTATGAAAACAAATTGCCACCATAATAAATCACTAATAAATCACCACCAAAATATGCTATTCAGTTATTTAGATCCCAAAATTTTACATTTAAATGTAATACATGTATAAATAATAATAATGATAATACACCAATAAATCTACCTTGTTTAAATAACTCATTACCATCTACTATTATTGATAATAGTAATATTAATAATTTAATAAATAGCACAGAAACAAAATTGAATATGTTATTATCAAAAACCACTGAAATAAGTGATATGATTGTTGTTAAAAAAGCATACGCTACTGTAACCGCTAATGTAACCTCTACTGTAATCACTTCTGATCCTATACTGACAATTTTGGTAAAATCAGTAAATATTATTAAAAATAATATAGATAGCAATAATGAAATAATTATTCACAATATAAATATTCCTAATAATGATAAAACTAATTTCTTTAAATACTTAGTAAATAGTATTTAAAAAAAAAGTAGATATTAATAAATCATGTGTATTATCAATAGTTCAATTATCATTTAATAAATTAAAATTAATTTTAGATAATGTGGTCTAAAACAAATTATGTTATCAAATGTTAACCTATTATGTAAATTATGAGATCTACAAAATTCATTCATTAGAACATCTTTAGATGAAATATCACTAGAACGACATCAGATATTATACCATGTAGTTAAAAATAAATTAATTAAAAGTAAAAAAATTATCAAATGTATTTATAATTCTAGAAGTAGTTCCGATGAACTAAGATATATTATAAATAATAAAATTGATTGGAATATGTTAATTAGTGAAGATAATTTTAGTGTATGGAAATTATCATATATTACTTATAAAAATTATATTATTAATAAAAATAAAAATAAAACTACAGGTTCTAGATGACTAACCGGCAATAAAGATGAAAATATTAAAAATAACAATTTAAATATATATTATGCTAATTCTCGTAGTATTAGATATAAAATGAATTTTTTGGAATTTTTACTTTCATCTAATAAATATGACACTATATGTTTAGTTGAAACATTTGTAACGGTAGATAATAGAGATTCTCTATATTTAATATTTGGAAAAAATTATATACTATTTAGATACGATAAATTAATTCATAGAGGAGGTGTTGCGATATTTTGTAAATCTAGTTTATGTCCTGTAAGACATTTTATTTCACATATAGATGTTCAATATATACATTTAAAAATTAATTCAACAACTCCATTTAATATTATATTTGTTTACAGACCTACAAATTGTAATTAAGTATATCATAAACAGATATGTAAATTATTTGATATAACCCGACAAAATCATAATTCTTCTATAATTATAGGAGATTTTAATTTACCAAATTTTAATTGGAAAGAATAAACATTTCCTAGTTACCCACAAAGTTATGCATTACTTTACGATTCGATTATTACAAATTCATTTTCACAATTAATAAATAAGCCAACTCGTAATAATTATGTAATTGATTTAATTTTTACTAATGAAAAACAATTACTATCTAATATAAATATTTGAGACTATTTAGGATTATACAAAAATATAAGTGACCACTATTCTGTTTCATTTAATGTAAATATTGAAATATATCCATGTAAACATATTTTAAAATCAAACAATTTTGATTTCAATAATGCTAATATAAAATTGATTAAATATCATCTTTCTAGATTTAATTCTAAATTCAAATGATTATAATATCGATCAAAAAGTAGAATATTTTAATAATGTTCTAAATAAATTTGTTATATCACATATTCCTAATATAAATAATACAATACAACAGGTAATTCCGAAGAATACATTGAAATTGAAGAAGCAAGTAAAAAATTTATTTCGAAAATCTAAAACTAATTTACAATATAAATATAATTGGATAGAAGCAAAAAAAAATTATCCAAAGAATTAGAATCTTTAAATTTTAAGACAGAGATTAATGCAATTAATTCAAAAAATAAATTAAAGTTTTATAAATTTATGAAAAAAAGACAAAATTTAAAATCTGGAGTATCTCCTCTAATTGATATATCAAATACTAATGTTTTCAGATCTCGATAAAGCAAATATGTTAAATTCATATTTTAGTTCAATTCAACAAAATGATAATGGAAATTTACCTGAATTTTATAATTTAACTAAACAAAAATTTGATAATATTGATTTAAATCTTGAAATAATTAAAATATTTTTAAATAGATTAAAAATTACACTTACTTTCGGAAATGATGGGATACCATCTTCTATGTTAACATTATTATCTAATGAATTATGTAGGCCTTTATATATTATTTTTAATTCATCTTTATTATCGGGTAATATACCGAAAATTTAGAAAAAATCTATAATCACACCAATTTTTAAAAAGGGTGAACCATCAAATTTAAATAACTATAGGCCTATTTCAATAACATGTGTAATGTGTAGAGTATTATAACGTATTATTTCTAAAAAATTAATTTTTAATTTAAAATCTAATAATTTATTAACAAAATATCAATATGGTTTTATAAGTGGAAAATCCACAGAATTATAAATTACAATTAACAAAATGTTTAAATTTTAGTATAATGAATTGAATAATAAAAAATGTGTAGATATAATATATATAGATTTAGCAAAAGCTTTTAATGTTGTTTCTCATGAAAAACTATTATTTAAATTAAAATCATACGGTATATCTAATAAAATAATAAAATAGTTTTATAATTTTTTATCGAATAAATCTCACATTACACGGTTTGAAAATTCTTTTTCAAATAGTTCTATTATAAAATCTGGAGTTCCAAAAGGATCGGTTTTAGGTCCACTTTTATTTGTATTATATATTAATGATCTTCCTAGTACATTCTCTTCAAAAATGCATATTGATTTATTTGCCGATGATACAAATATATATTTTTCTTACGCATCTGAGAGTGAAAGAAATCT
Organism: Osedax fenrisi; assembly: GCA_964019155.1. Taxonomy (NCBI): domain Eukaryota; kingdom Metazoa; phylum Annelida; class Polychaeta; order Sabellida; family Siboglinidae; genus Osedax; species Osedax fenrisi. Next base: position 7,019,351 of record OZ025241.1, on the reverse strand, counting down.
TTTACAAAATAATTTAAATTTATTTTCACAATGGGCAAATAAATGGCAATTAAATATTTCATTATCAAAATGTGGAGTTATGACTTTAGGGAAGGTTACTCCATCAACATATTTTTTAAATAATATTCAATTAGAAAACGTTACTTTTTATAAAGATTTAGGAATAATATTTGAAAATAACCTTTTATTTAATAACATATTGATTATATTTGTAAAAAAGCTTATTTTTCTTTGAATTAAATTTGTTGATGATCATTACTACAAAATCCCCTAGAGCATTATTAAATGCATATACAATTATTTGCAGACCAATTTTAAATATGCATCCATAATTTGGTCACCTTTTTCAAATGTTAGTAAATTTCGTAGTCTCATAGACCAAATTGAAAGAGTGAAAATTCATAAAATATTAATTATAAATCATATATAGAGAGATTGGTATATTTTAAATTAGAATCACTTGAACTTAGAAGATTAATAGATGTAACACAAATTTTTAAAATTTAAATAATTATACAGATATAAATTTATCTGATATTCTTAAAATTTCGAATAATTGTAGAACTAGAGGTAATGTAAAAAAATAAATGTAATACATAATTATGATAATACAATTAAGAATATAATTAATAATAGATCAGTTAATATATGGAATTCATTAAATAATGATATAATAAAATCTGTATCTGTTTCATCTTTTAAAAATAAAATAAACAAAATCTGTTTCGACAAACAACTTTTTTTTAAATGAAATTTATAATTTTATATTGATTTGTGTTTCATTTTGTATCTTAATTATTGCATTATCTCTTCTGGGTTTTTTTTTTTTAATTGTTTTTGTTACAGAAAATGTGGGTTTTTTTAAATCTATATTTCAAATATACTATAATATAAAGTTAATAATTCATTATTATTACAAATAAAGTGGGAAGTATTGTTTTATTTTTGTTTGTTCTGTATTATATTTTTGTTTTATATATATTTTGTATATATGTTTCAAATGTATTATAATTCTAAAATACAATTTTAATAATTTACTATTATTTCAGATTATAGTGATAAGTATTATATTGTTTGTTTCGTAATAGTATTGGTTTGTTTTTTTATTAACGTGTTCTAATTGTGTATGGGTATATTGGTTTGTTTTATTTTGTAACGTATTTTGTTTGTATATATATATATATGTTTAAAATTTATTATACAATTAAAATATATAATTAATAAAGTAACACCTACTATTATTACAGATTTCGGTAAGTAGTACATTAATGTTTGTTTCATTCTAATATTGGTGTAATTGATTTTTGACATGTTCTGTTTATAATATATTTAACATTTATCATTTAAATATTAAACTTTATAACAAATAATATATTACTAAAACAGGGTACAAAGATAAGAAGAATTCTATAAAGTTAAAGTAGAAATTAAATATTTCGATGCCAGTGCATTTACAAAATAATGTATTTTATTTCTATTTTTGATTATTTTTACGCTATCTTTTATTTCTATTTTGATCATTTTTAGTTTATTTTTACTATATGATTTATTTCTACTTTCAATTGTTTTTTGTTTATTTTTACGGTAACTGTAAAATGTTTTAGTTTTTAATATACTTTAATTTTTTAATTTCGTATTATTCTTTGTTTATTTCTATAACGTATGTTATCGTTAGGAAATATTTATACTTTATACTTTCGATTATATTTTCGTCTATGTATTTGCTTAAATAAATTATCAATCAATCTAAAAATAAATTTACAAGTATCTCATTAAAAAACAAATACTATTAATTAAAACATCTATTTATTAACATCTATTATTTTTTTTTAATTATTAATTTTAAAATATCCTTAACAAATAAATAAATTAAATGATTTATATTATATATAATTTACGAATTTATAAATAATATATGATGATGATGATGATGATATTACGTTTATTAGCACTAAAATAGGCTCATGTAGACCCCTTCGCTCGTGCGGGAAGAAAATAATAACAAAATAATAGTAATACGATAATAATTTAATAATAATATACATTCAATATACAACGGACAAAAATACTAAATAATATAAAGGACTATTATATACTACAGTCTGCATTGATATAGTATAGTGTTATATACTACAGAATGCATTGATATAGTATAATGTTATATATCAAAATTATTTCATGGAATAACAAGTATATTTTAAAAATATGCAAATATATCTATTTATTCTTATCGTCAAAGTATTCAATCTAATATATGTATAATTTCATGATAAATCTATGCTATATATACATATATAAGTCAAGGTATATGTAGGTAATGTATTTTATCTATTAGAATTACATATAAATAAATAGATTACATTTACTTAAAATTAAAGTATACTATAGTATATATATATATATATATATCTTAAACTAATATATATAAGGTAAGATCGAGGTAAACCGTACGATATTTTATTCATACAAAAACATCAGGGTATTGTACCAAATCAAGAATATTTACATACAATGATAACAATATCAATAATAATAATAATATATTACGATTACAATATTGAAATCCTTCGAACAATATGGCATATACACTATTTCATCGAAATAATGACAGACATGTAGGTACGTACATCGAATACAATAATAAACTATATGTCCACGTAAATCTCGTGAATATATATGTAATCATGTGTAATCTAATGTAATCTTATGTAATCATATGTAATCTTATGTAATCTTATATAATCATGTGTAATTATATTTATAATTGAATAAGTCAGTATATTTATATTTGTATATCATATTAGTATATTGTATGAGGTGTTATAATTAAATGTTTCTTTTATAAAAACTACTTAACGTAATACTAATAGGTTGAACGTGTAGTCGTTTTTAATAGGTATATTATTGTTTGTCTTGTATATTTTCTTATTACATTCTTAAGTATTGATGATATTTTAGATTAAATATAATGGGGTAAATATATGATTGTTACCATTATTCAGTTTAAGTAAATATGTGTATGAATTTGTAAATATATACATAATGATGTACTACTAATATAGTATATAATACGAATTATATATATATATATATATATATATATATATATATATATATACTAGTGATAATGTCCTTAGCTTCGAAATTTGTAAACACTAAATAGTCGATATCCGAAACATTCCTCGCCTGTAAAGTAATAGACACATTTATATATAACAAATAGTATGTATACTAAGTATACAATATATATATATATATATATATATATATATATATATATTATAGTATATATAGAATGTTTATATACTGACATGCACACATAAACATATACACATTCAAATATACACACGAACACATACATGTATACATACTCACCCAAGCACCCACGCACCCACATACATACACCTACATAAACCTACATACAAACAGACACCTACACACACATGGTAGAAACCTGGTCGTTTAATATAGAGTATGTTAATGCAGCATCTCTGATGGAATGGGTTATACCTTTTACCGTTGCATGTGAAAATAGATCTTTTCTCTATTCCTGTAGGATTAGCATACGTGTACATTCAATATGGTGAATTGTTCCATATACTATAGCTCAATAGTACAAGTATAACACATATGGTTATTGTGAAGAATGTATCTCGTGACTGGGGTAATATCACGACTGCAATATAATACACGATATTCATATTAACAACAATGCATAAATATGATAATATTAATTATGTGTAAAATGAGTATATAATGCAATTGTATAATGACTGAGACTTATAATTATTATTGTAACACATAGATTATTTAAACTATAAACCATTACATATATATATGGTACTATATAGTAGTATATATAAATAATGTAAACTAATACTAACGCTAAAATAAATATATTTTCACTGATAATCAAATCCCTAATAAAGTAAAACATTGTCCAGTATCCACTAACCGACATGCTGGGAGAACTGGTGGTCAACATTAACTGGGCCAGAGTGCACATTTACCACCAATATCGCAAAGATCGCCGCTACTAATAATAACTGCATTCTGTACGACTGTTTAACAATATAAAGTTGTAATGAGTTCAGTAAATTAATTTATTTTAATATCAATTACTATATATATATATATATATATATATATATATATATATACATATATATACTTACATATATCCATTACTTATTTTAATGTATTATATATCAAGTAACTGTATTACTTAATATGTATATATTCTATATTCTATAGATATTAACTATGATATATATAATACAGTGATGCTATATATTATATCATCAGGTCATTTAAATTGTGATATTTTGTCATGATTTTAATTTCTTTATCAGAACTTATATTAGACAAATTTGTTTAAATAAGTAGTAGTGTAACTAGTCAATAATCAACTATAAATATAGGGGGAATCTCTAATTGCCGACCCCTCCTAATACAGAACCCCTCTCATATCTTAGTAACTATAATACATTCTAGACAATAATATATACACGAACTGTGTGTAATTGAATGATAACTATGAATACATATTTTGTTTTCCAAAATATGCAATCCTACAATTTTTATTTGATAATAATGTAATATTATTGTTTTACTTTTTAAATACGTTAATAATAACTTTTTTAAATCATTGTAAATACTTTATTTTTAAATGAAAATATAATTCTATGGATAATATTGTAGATTACTTTAATGTTCATAAACATTAAATAAATATTATATATTTTAATAAGTCGTAACCATTATATCATAATTATAGCCTCCCATATGATTGTCCTATTACCGACCACTTTATATGACCATAATACCGATTCCATGTGATTTATAATATCCAATTAAATATATTAGTGTTTTACTGTGAAATTGTTTATAATTTATGCATATATAATATACAGCGTTAATAATATACAAATACTATACAATTATTTTGAATATGTAGTTATTCATATTCAGTTAATTTATAGTTTAATATAGAAATATAAATTTAATATTAATATTAAAACTTAAATTCATGATATATAAATTGCGTGTGTTTTGTAATTCATTACATCTATTTATATATGATATTTAGATGGTATACTATAATACAACAGTTATATCTATCACTCGTAGTATAGTGGTGGGTATTTGAAGAAAGGGTAAGTATTATGTACATTTATCTAATTACCGACCACCCTGTTTATTCTTATCAATATAATTAAATCACACATTTAAAATAGCAACATTATGTATTACCATAATATTACCCTAATTACAGATATATTTACAATATATTTAATATTTAATAAGTTATTAGTTATATATTTTTAGTTGTTGGTAATTGGATAATTTCCCATATATACATTTATATAATATGTGTTATTATAACTATAAATAATATTACTTATAAATATTTGATATTAATTATTCAATTTTAAATTACATACAAACTTGATTATTGTCACAAACTAGAGTTACATTATCACACAGATAACATGCATTTATATCCGTTCTTCAAGTGTATAGTAAATACACTTTATTGTTACATTATATATTACTTATACTTTACGCACAACAACATTACGCATAATTGTATTTCATACAATATAATATTTAAAATCAATACATATATATATATATATATATATATATATATATATATATATATATATATATATATTGTATAAATAAACAAATGTATAATAAAAATAAATATATATAAAATAAATGAATTAGAGCGAATGTAAATATGTGTATTAAATGTGTATATAATGTAAACAGTTTAAGAACAATAACTTACATAGGAAAAATATAGCTTATATATATTTATAAAATTATAATAAAATAAAAGTATATTTCTTTTCTAAAATAAACAAATTAAAGCTATGAAATTAAGATAATAGTAAATAGTTAAGGCTTAGTGTAACACTATAGTGTACATATATGTATATTAAATATTATATTAATATATATATATATATATATATATATATTAATAATATATTTGAATGGTAGATATTTTTTTTAAATTTTATTAAAATATGTGTCTTTAAATGTTATAATAAATACCGGAAACTTATAATTTGATTATAGTTGTTAGATATACATGATATAGAAGTATGCATCGAGTATATCTTATATACGATGGTAGGTATACCTAATGTAATTATAATTACAATTTGTATTGCTATAGTTATTATCTAATATCAACAAATAATAATTACAGTTTTGGGAAATATGTAATTTATACTAAATAATAAAACAATTGTATTTCTATCAAGTATATCTTAAAATTAAAATTGATATATTTGTATATATCATCAACAAATATTATTTGAATTATGTAGTCCATCATCAAATAACTATTTAAGTTCTAGATAATATAAAGTTGGTTTTATTCATACCATCTAGAAGTTAAATAGTTAATTGTATAATAGTCATCAAAATGCAAATAATATTTTGTGATGTTATATACAAATATATAAATACAAACTGTAATACATATCATCCTATATAATATATACTTTATAGAAATACAATTGTTTTATTAACCTTTCTATTATTATTATTATGATTTAGTATAAATTACATATTTATTAATTCTATATTTTAAACTTGAGATATACTATAATATATGCATACAAATATAACACATAGAATTAATAAATATATAATGTGTACTAAATAATATAACAATTATATTTTATAAAAATATCTTTATTAATAATTCTATTTTATGTAGATTATATTTCACCATAGTTCCAACCAATACAATATATGTGCTATATAAGATATTGTTATCAGGTATTAAAGATCATGTAATTGATATTAATATGTTATTAATAATTATTAAATGTAGTATATTTAATAGTATATATATAGTATATACTATAGTATACAATTGATAGCATTGATAATCTACGTAATTAATAATATTAGTTACAATCAATTGTACATAATGTAAATAATATATAATGAATATATTAAATTAGAAACTTATATTTTAATGTTTACATTTATAATTATAATCTTAAGTACCAGATATTATAAAATGGATAGCGAATAATGCAGCGATAATGTAATGTATTTGTAGATGATGTATACACAAAAACACAAAAATACTTTTAATCAAATAATTATATTTAATAATATTACTTAATATTATATATATATAATATTTAATTAAGTAATTTAATTATAAAACAATATTATAAATATTTTTTATATATGATAACAAAATAACAAATTAATAATATAACTTATGACATTTAAAAACTATTTAAACCTTAAATTGTTGATCGATGATAGACTCTAATGTAAAATACAAATATAATATTATTTATCAATAGAAAATATTAAAATAAAGTATTTGTTATCATTAATTAATATTTCAAATACCTCAACTTAATATAGGGAAACACAAATATTGAAAGTATACTAATTAGATAAATAATTTCAAATAACATATATTAAAAATATACTTATTTTAAGTGGAAATATAAATGTTAAATAGAGGTCTAACAAACAATATCATGTTTTATGTATATATAATTATATTCATAGTATAAGTATGTACCAGTGTATTAAATTCGTATATAAACATTATAAAAACAATCGTTAAAGTATTCAACAATGCGATCAGCAAACAATATACGATATTAAAACATACATTACTAAATACACGTGACACACCTTACGTCATCTATTAGGGCGAGGTCAGATAGGTCATTGCCTACAGGTGTCCAATTAAGTGGTAATTAAGCATCCTATATGTACGCATTATACCTTATGTATACATATCTATATGTATACATAGCCTATAGGCAACACGGTTCAACATGTTGCATAATATTTCACTAGTTGATGAATCATTAGTAACGTATTCCATATGAGAAACGTGTTCACTCTACTTCTTATACGTGCATAACTACTAGAGTACATTATCTACTTTGTTGTGTATACTTTATATCCCCAAGTATGCATGGAATATTTGTCATTATTTCCTTATTATATAAGGTATATCGTACATAATATATTTTGCATATACATATAGGTATATGTATTACATCGTTCGCATTATATTTTATATTAAATTAATAAATTTGATTTATAAACATGTATATATATAATATAACATATATATATTGTAATTTATATATATCTTTACCTTACCAGATCAAGATTGCTAGGTAATCCATGACATGATTTGTCCACCCTTCTCTATCATCTATCGCTATTTTCATCTCATATATCGTTCTAAGATTCGTATCGTATCTTAGTTGATCGATATACGTATTTATCGCATCGATATAAAGAAAGATCGATGATTTATATCGATGATTTATCGTTGTCCGTATTCCATGATATGGTTACCAGAGTATTAGATCGCTTGCCAGTTTATATTTGCTTCTCCAACAGTGTCCTGCAAACCTTAATCTTTGCATTAGTATTGATATGCTGATTTTTGATATACCACCACATACTATATATATATATAGTTGTTTATTTGTTAGATGCTCTATCCGGGATGTATTCATTACAGAACTAATCATACGAGTATAGGCTCCGTCAATCTTCTTTTATATCGATTATGTTAGAGTCCATATAATTTATATATATATATATATATATATATATATATATTTAGTATTCTACAAATTAGATACTAAATGAAATTTCAGATTTATTTTATTATTTAAAAATCTTTATTAATTGATTTATTTCCAGATATTTTAAAAATAATAAAATTATACCTATATATATAAATCCGGTGATAATAGTCAGATTTTAAATGTAGGCCAATATCAACATTATATTAATTATATAATAATTGTAGATACAATTCTAAAAATAGACCAACTAGATTTCTAGATACAAATTAGATAATTAATAACTCACAATATGAATTTAGAAAAAACATTACAAAATCGCAATATAACAAATAAATTAGAAAACTTAAATACATATTGTATTATTTCAATTGACCATGTAAATCATTTAAAAATAAAGGTAATACTCTGAATCTAAATAAAACATAATTGTATAACTAATCACAATACATAGATTACAATTGTATACTATAGAACTACTCTACAACAAATGGCGGAATACCATGGTTATGTAATTGAACAAGGTCATTTCATCATATTTATATGATGGAACATACACACGCATGCTCCGAGCCGTAACAAATAAGTCCTGGCGAGATCATCTGACGAATGAGCAATTATATGGCAATGTTCCAAAAATTAGTAAATCTATACGCATGCAAAGGCTGAGGTTCGCTGGTCACTGCTGGAGAAGCAAATATGAAGTAGCGAGCGACCTGGTACTCTTGCAACCACAGCATGGTAACCGTTCGACTGTGGGATGATGCCGATCTGCTAACGACAGACGAAATAAAGACGGCGATGAATGATAGAGAAGGTTGGAAGAAGTATGTCATGGACTACCGAGCAAGCTCGACCTGGTAAGGGTAAGATATATAGGTAAGAGTTTTTTTTATAATTTATGTAATAATGATATTGTAGTAATTGTATTGGATTATGTCATGGTTATGTGTTTTCTTTAATTCCGTTTGTTATACGATTTAATTATGGATTACTTTTTTATATAGATATTAAAATTCTATAGGGGAGGGTGCTCTAATATCGACATGCACGTAATATCGACACCCTAGTGATCATCTAAAATATAGTTCCAATCAAAAAATAATTAATATATGAAATATTAATCAATATAATTCTAATACAAATTTACAATGTATAATTTTTTTTTAATATTTATATTTTTTTAATAAATTGATTTTTACGTTGCAACTCTAAATTTATGAAATTATTGAAGTATAATATCGATTCTTAATGATTTGAAAATTTAAATATTTTAAATATATTAAATACTATTTATCTAATTATATTTACAATATGCCGAAAACAATTTGTAATTTTTATAATTTGTTACAAAGTTATTGACGTTTACCTAGGCAAACGTATAATTTCATAATACTGACACCCTAATTACACGTAATATCGACACCTTTTCAATTATTTAACCAATCAGCGTTATTAGTTTATTAGGTCAATTACTCTAATAATGTACGTATCGTTATGTTATATTATTTTATGCATATTATATATTGTTTCTAATTGAAATTAAATAGTCTTTCAGAAACTATATAAAACTTCTATGTACTTACAATATTCGCATTATAATTAAATAATTTCAAACTTAATATTTATAATATTTTCGAAAATTAATTTTAGGAAAACAAAGTATGAAATGTGATAACTAAAAGTAACACGCATTTAATTATGATTGGATTGTGGATATTAAATAATATATGGTATATCTAAATATCGATATTTAGGGTGTCGATATTATGTGCAAAGGTGTCGGTATTCGAGGCAGTGCCTGACTAAATCTTGTAACTACAAACGTCATAATAATTAATTACCAGAAGTAAGCTTTACATGATGGCTCATAAACATATAACCAAATACATCAATATATATATATATATATATATATATATATATATATATATATATATATATATATATATATATATATTGGTTGTTATAATAATAATACTATCAAATTCAGTTGATGACCAAAATAAAAAATCAATACATAAAAAGCAATCTGTGATATTCAGTGTCGTGTCGCATTAGAGGTGAAAACATCAGCATATGACATTTCACTTTAGATGAAAATAACATTAGAAAATATTTATACTTTCAACTATATATTTGATTAAATATAAACTTAATTCATCAACAGCAGGCCATGGTATTTAGTGCTGTGTCGCCTTCACGATGACAGCAGCATTCCGTAATAATCAATGACATGGTGCCTTAGAGATAACAATAGCTGTATGTGACGCCTTCGTAATGACCATAGAATCTAAGTGAAGCCTCATTAGATGCCGACTGATCAACGTACCTTCCAGCATTTCCATCATGCATGCTAGTAGCATTATTCCATATGCAATATTATATTATAGTGTGTATTTACTAGATCATGGAATACATATTCCGCCTGAAGGAATGCAATGAGAAAATGTAGTCATGCCAACTTTTATATTGTGACATTATATTGTAATTAAATCTTATAAATTACTAATTTTGTAGGTAAATATTTTGTATTTAGTTATCATATTGTATATGCAAGCTTGATATATGTTTCTTTATAGATATGTATATGTAAATATATAAGTGGATATTGGTTGTTAGAAACGGAACACGTATTTTGAAATCAACTACTACTATGCAATGTCAAAGCGTTATAAGTTATAATGTTATAATACATAAAATATATCTTCATCGTATAAGCTAGCATGTTAGAGTCATTTAGTAATTAAATATGTTGTCATATTTTCATCTGTTATGATTCATTTGTATATATTGTTGTTATTTTATTATCTTCAAAGCCACTCTCATGCTAATGCAGTCAAATTATAATGATAACTAATACATATAAATATGTATCAAAAACTATACATAAACCTATTACTTAAATTAAATATATAATTTTACTTATTTATATATATATATATACATATATTATATATCCATTTAGATGAAAATAACAGCCTATGATTATCATTAGCACGACACCTTTAAGATACATAAGAGAAGTCCATATACTTTCACTTTCGAGATAACAACTCTATTAGAAAATATTGAAATTTGCGACTATATAAACTATATATTTACTTAAATAAAAATCTCTCAATCCATAGGAGTCTATGATACCAGTTACGCGTTGCCTTCGACTTGACTATATCAGTCCATGATAATCAATGATGTGGGAGCCTTAGAGATGACGATATCAGTATGTGCTGCCTTCGTGATAATCATCTAATCTCCGTGGAGCCCTCTTAGATATATATAATATCATTATTCCATATGCAATCTTATATTATATTATGTATTTAATAGATCGTGGAAAAAATATTCCGTCTATAGGAATATAATGTGAAAATTTTGTCATGCTGACTTTTACATTGGGACATTATATTGTTAGTCGACGCTGATTGCGTTCAGATATGTTTAACGTTGCTCAGCTGTGCTGGAAGCCATTATTATTATAATTATAATTATTATTACATTATTTACCACGCATATAATTTGAAGGGTTTTTTTTAATCCGTGTTAGTAAGTATTTAAATAGTGTAATTTTTTTCCCCAAATAAAGTGTAAAACCGTTTTTTGAGTTGTCCCCCTCATTTAGCCTAAATGTATACATTTCTAAATAATTTAACAATATATCATTATATAATATCCTCATAACTGCCTTATATATCAGCAAATGTACTGCCTCATAACATCTACATATAATATCCTAATCAGTAATAATTTGTAATAATATTTGTATTATTATTATTTAAATTATTTTTTAATAACTATTAAATTTGTAATATTATTTTCAATTATTCATAAATTATATAAGGGTTACAAACCCTATCGCAAAATTACTGATTTGTAACCTCGCATTGTAAAAAAGGTTTGTAATCCTATCGCAAAATTACCGATTTGTAACTACGCAGAATAACTATTACCGAAACACCACAAAATCACTGTTTCTTTTCTGTTGAAAAATAACTGTTACCGTAACGGTAGATATTTACAATTTGGTTTCTTGGGTTAGTTGACCATTTTTTATTTATTAATAGTTTTAAATGTTGTTAATTTTATTTTATCAGGTAAATATTATATGTATACTTTGTAATAAATCCTCACTGTTGTTATATAATGTGTTATTTGCACAAAATAATAACATATTATACAATATATGTACAACTGTTCGTGTTACCATCAAAGTTTTGATAATAAATAATGTGTTGTTCATAATACTTATATAACACGTGTCTATAACTAATGAACGGTTATGGTATCTATAATATACCATATACTATATAGCAGTGGTATCACTTACATAGTTTATTTTAAATGTAATTATGCAATTTATATCATTAAATAAGTATTATATTTAACTTTTAACTTTTATTTTTTATAATCCTACTCCCTAGTTTTTCAAATAACTATATTAATTAATAATACTACAAGTATAATTAGTGATTTTATATACAAACTATTGCATATAGTTCGGATAATACATGTTAATTCTATAAATATAGAGTATTTTATTAAATAGGCTTAATCAATGTAACATACGGATTTAGATAGATAGATAGATAGATAGATATAGTTTATTGTTTAAAACAAACAAAATGATATAAAACAATTATAATACGAATATATATAATGATTTATAAATGCCATGTTACATATGGTTAAGATATAAAATTAATAAATGATATAATAAAAAAGATTTAGAACACAAGTTTACTCTAGCATTAATAATAATTAGAATTATCATCTTATTATCACCTTATTAATAAAGTGATATCATTTATATAAAGAATCCAACATAGTTGTAATTATATCACGTACAACTAAATATATGAAGCTTGTATACTATTTTAAATAATTAAATCTATCTATAGACTTTTAATTTAATTGTTTAATTGTATAAAAAAAAATTATCAATAGAATAATAATTTAAAAAAAATGTATATTATATATATATATATATCTATCATGATTATATGAATATAAAATTATAAGAATTAATATAAAAATAGTATATACTTATTAAAAAATAACCTTTATTGATAATTTTAACAACAAATAAATGTTTCGTTAAGGCCCTGTAGTAGTATATACGCTGATCAGACCACATTTACCAGATGTTTTCAAAATACAATGTGTATAGATATAGGAAAATATATGTCTATTTAGAATGCTTCTCACTATAGAACTATTATCTGTATTGAGTCATTTTTTTGTATAGTATACACATTATATAATACAACAGTATTATTTTAGAACATTTATAATATATATATATCGTTATATAAAAATATTTATACATATATCTAATAATATATATATATTTTTTTAAAATATTATTTATAAATCAACTTATGAAACTATTTGAAATATTATTTTTATAATATTCTATTGTAATTTTATCCATATAAATATGTTTTCTATAAAGCAATACAAATTATCAACAAATATCAAATATATTTTCCTATAGAGCAACGAATGCATACATACATAGAGTGAAAATAGTGATTACTGAGTAATATGCGTTTGAAATTTCATTGCATAATATTTGTAATAAGTATTTCTTAACTTTTATAAACTTATTTATTATCTATCAAATTACATTTATAAATGACTATAATGCTGTGTATAATATACAATAGTATCTATATAATAATGTACTATAATACATATTACTATATTTATATTATATAAAAATGTATATATAAATTAAAAATATTTCTACTTTTCATCGTTTTTGGATGCAAATTATTTATAGATACTAAATTACACAAGTAAATAATAGTTTTATGGAATAATATTTATTTTTTATTTTTATGATATTTAACCATTATATACACACTGCGACAGGGCCTTAAATTAGTCGTACAATTTTTTTTGTTAGAAAAATAAATTTGTATTATTATTATTATACCTCGTAAATATCCATTATAGGCTCATAACAAAATGTTATTTTTAATTGAAATAATTTAACAAAGAAATATTTAATAAATTATATTTCTTAAAAAATTTAATTAAAATACGCAATTTTTTAATTTATTAATATTATAATATATTTATACATGTATTTGCCACATATTTTATTTTTATGATAACGCACACTTTATAAATACATAAAATATATAAGCAAAATAGAAATTTACATTGAATCATAAATGCAAATATGTCTTCATTAAAGTACTCTTAGCCTTATCAATGTTAAATATTTCTGATGAAAATTCCCAAATATATTTGTATAACATCTATGACCTACTATGAGCGAAATAGATAAACTTTCGAAAACGGTCTATCCTAGTGTAAGTAGACCGATTTGATCGAATCAATTTTTAATGCTAAATACATAATATAATACATATATTTATTTTAATATAATATATATTACCAATTTTTATAAAAAAAAATAGTCACGATATATTTAAAGTTTGAAATATAAATTATTATTTTTAAATATAATTTAAAATATTCCATGTATAATAGTCATTCCACCATCTTATTATCTTTGATGTTTATATTTAAAATACAAATATTTAAATGAATATTTTAAATTATTATGTATTTGTATTATATTTATTGAATCAATTCAGTTACATTTAATTATATAACATTATTTATATTTATTATTAATATAATATCTATATTTCATTTTTATATCTACAAATACCAATATTAATTACTTCTAAAACTCGAAAAAAAAACCAATTTTTATTTCAAAATTATTCACAAAAAAAAATTGCCATCATTATTTGATATATATTTTCAGTATCATATGAAGATAGTAACAATGGTAAAAAATAGTATTAATAATGATATCATTATAATTTGGGAAAGTGCAAGCATTTCTATTATTACAAAATATTCAATATCAAATAAGTTTGATATATTCCTAATTAATTTAATATTTAGAAAATTTAATAATAAAGAAAACTTTAATATACAATATCTAGAATTGTTTAGCAGATAAGATATTATTTTTAATATTACATCTTGTTTTTGTTATAATAAAACTCTTGATATAACGATTAAATGTAAATGCCATTATTATGTTATTACAATGCTTTTATTTGAACCATTATTATAATATAATATATTATAAAATGGAATATCAATATAAATAAATGCAATTTTATTTAATTTTTAATATTATTTATATTATAACTTAATTGATAATAATATTTAATTTACATATAATTTATTTATTAAGTTATACTTATATGTATTGATATGAATATACAAATATATAATATCTAAATTGATTATATTATATAGTTAAATAATTAGGAAATTTATAATATTACATTATTCTTCATAATCATACATCATATCATAAACCTATATATATATTATAGAATATTTATTTGTAATTAACTGTTTTAAGTTAATATATATATATTAACATAACTTTGAGTTATCATATTTTATTTTATTTTTGATATAAGTTAGATATTAATGTCCTTTATCGAAATTAAATTAAAAAAATTAAAAATGATGCACAAATATTTTGTATTTCATATTTCAAATAAAAATCCAAAAAAATTACAAATGATGTTAATTTATTTTCTAAAAATAATTTTTAATTTTTTAATAATTAATTTGAATTGTATTATTATTATTATTATTATTATTATATATAAATTATATATTTAAATTTTTTAAATTATTATTATTTATATTAAATTATATGATTTTTAAATATTTTTTTTTACTAAAATTATTTTGATAAATATTTTGTATTATTAGCACTACTTGTAATATATGTTCCTAGGATATATTCATATTAGGCTTGAAAAAATTATTCAATTAGATACAACTTATAACACTTATTTCTATATCTCGCCCATGTTAAATTTTATATGTATTCAATGTTAAAATAAAAAGGTCTCGTGACCTACAACTAGTAGGTATGTGTCTACAATTGTACATACTTATCCATCATAGTGTACATAAGTATTCTAAATGTGAAGGTTTATAAAATTATAAAAAAAAGTACGAACCGATCTACTGTACAGTGTACAGTTTACACTGTACACATCACTTGTGACTCATTCCGCATGACTCATGATTCATTGACTGCATAGTTTACATAATAACTACTGAAATAATATAATTATAGTGTTTGTTTGATACGTATATAATATCTATGCTAGCATTGAGAAATATATGTTTTAATATCAAGTAGTATTTACTTAGCCATCACACTATTTATTAAACACTTACATTATCAGGCCATTATATAAAACGTGTATAATAGTTCAAATATCTAGGTAGTTTTATTGATTTAACTCAAAATGACGCAATCATAAGAATCGGAAGTGCACGAGCTGCCTTGAATAGCCTGAATATCATATGGAAATCTAACCTTTCAAGTAAACTCAAAAGAAACTTATTTAAGCTACAGTTGAGACTGTTCTTGTATATGGCTCTATCACTTAGAATCTAACTTCAACATTATAGAAAAAATTTGATTGAGCCTATGATGCATTCTGCGTGCTGTACTAAACAAGTCATGTAGATACCAACGTTATAAATAAAGAGTTGTATGGCAAAATTCTAAGAATAACAGTTACATATGCGAACAACGACTGAGGTTTTACGGTCACTTCTGGAGAAACAGAAGCGAAATAGTGAGTAAAGTATTTCTCTTGAATCCATAACACTGACGACACTCTCGAGTAAGGCATTTGATAACTTATTTAGCCCAATGAAGTATTAATTAAGAGATGACATGTCGTGCACGATTTTCACAAATGAGGAATTACCGATAGCGATGAATGATAGAGAATGGAGATAACGTGTAATGAACTGCAGAGCAAGATCTATATGTGTATATTATAAAGATAAATATTGCATTTTTTTAATTATTATAATCATGATTTATTTAGATTGTGTATGAATTTATTATAAAGTAGTTTAATTATAAATCAATTATTATATAAAATATATTATCAAAATAATTTCTTTGTTTTCAATAAATGTATATAATGGTTTTTGAGAATAAATCACTATATTTATATATCATAATTTTTAATAATGAATTGAATTCAATATTTACAAAAGATATTTTATTAAAAATATATTGATGTATATTAAAATTAATGTATAATATGATATTATAAAATATTGATATAAAATACTTATAATATCAAATTATATAATATTTAATTAAATGTATTTGTATTTGTTTACATAATTTTCTTAGAAAATACGTATCGTAGATAATATTTATGACTAATAGATACGATTACAAATACATTTTTAATTTTTATAATAAAACAAATACAAATACAAATGTATCTACGATACTGTTTTTTTACCGATTACTTTTTTGCCTTAATAGAACTGTATCGGCGATACTGCCCAGCTCTGTATAACTTAAACATTATTATAAAATGTGTATATATGTGTATAAAAAAACATTACACATTTAAGTATACATTCATAATATATTTACAGAAAATATAAGTTTGTATTGAACTCTAGTTCATATATATAATTTTACAAATATGTTATATATATAACATATATTTATATGGTTATGAAAAAATCGTTGATTTTAATCTATTTATCATGCACTTGACGGCAATCTATAAATACAGAATATATTTTCATCATCCAAGATCATATAATTTGTTGTTATTAATATTAATATTCAAAGGTTGCAACCTATTTACAATATATTATAATCGTTTTCTAAATTTATCGTTCCCTTATAGTCCGAGTTAGAGGGAATTTAAAAAATAAGTAACACGTAATTCATAGGTACATACATCATCATGGCCATAACAGAACAATTATTCTTTAGCGCTAGATATCAATTAAAATAAATTATAATTTATCATATACAAAATATATATAGATATATTAATTTAAATTAAATATACTATATTATAATGATAACCTGCAACAAATTTAATACAGAATGACGTTATTATTAGTAGCGGTCATCTGTGTGATATTGGCGGTGAATGTGAACTCTGGCCCAGTTAATGTTGATCATCTCTCCCACGGTTAGTGGATACTGGACAGTGTTTTAATTCATTAAAGCTATATTTAACAATAGTCAATATATTTGTATTGTTATTTATATTCGAACACATTTATATATTTTATTAATTATATATATATCATATAAACCGTAGATTAGTGAAATATATATATATATATATATATATATATATATATATATATATTTGTATTATAATAGTATTATATTATATTATATTTGATTTGATTTTTTTTAAATGTAATATATTAATAATATACAATAAATCTAATATATACATATATATATAACTTAAATATATATATATAACGTATTTATAATATACTAAATATATATTTTATTTAATTTATAATGTTATATAATTTTACTATATCTAATAATTGTTGTACACATACAAATTATATTCATTACGAATGCGATGCTGATATATATATATATATATATATATATATATATATATATATATATTCTCATAACGTATTATGCATTGTATTTAAATTATCTAAATCTATTATATTTAGTTTAAAATATAGTTATGTATTATAGTAATATTATATTAACCCGATGCGCCATTATTCCAGATATTATATGCATGTACATATAATGGTTGAGTTTAGGGTGAGGGGACCTATTTATGAATCTATCAAATACATTGAAATAATGTATGAAAATGCATATATATATAAATATATATACAATATTTGTTGTATTATTTCGTAGCTAATCAAGTCATTCTTATTGGAGTGCTAAATGAGAATATATTGATAACACTTATGCTATTATAAGATATATCTAAACACATTATATTTGTTTTATTATAAGATGTCAATGATGCAAGAAGCATATACCCCCTGGATCCATCCTGATAATATTAATTATAACTAATGACTTACAGGACAAGAGAAGCTAGCCTATGGGAAGGGATTCGAGACATCCAAATACTGCGCCGGAAAAAGGTACAAACCATCTTATGAAAGATGCTGCATCTCGGTGGTCTTTCCTAAGCGCTTCGGTTAATATACAATACACATATATATATATATATATATATATATATATATACATGGGCAACAACAATAGAAAATAGTCATATTATTTTGAAGCCCTTTAGAAGTAAATATTATATAAATATCATTATAATTTAACAGAAAAAAAAATGTAAATTCTTCTAATAAATATTATTATTATTATATTATATATATATATATATATATATATTGTAGGCAGCATACCAAATACGTTAACTAATATATAACAATATGTAATTATCTATTGCAAATAATTAGAATTAAAACATGAAGTCGACTATTATTGTGCGTGTTTGTATTCTCGTTACACCTGCCGGTATAGCCTATGCAAACTCGTTCATACTTAAGGGTTTCACGATCATATTACTAGTAGATACGTACACACTCGCATGTTCTTGCATGCATACGATCGTGTGTATACGCGTACGTGTATGATTATGTGTATGCGTATGTGTGCGTGTAACTAAATAATCTAATAACCGACTACAACTTTACAGGAGAGGTATGCCATGGTACAGGTATAAGAAACATACTATAAATAGTCGTATGTATATAAATATATATATATATATATATATATATATATATATATATATATATATATAGTTTAGTGTGGTTTATGGCTAATTGGAAGAGTTAACCGAAGTCGAAGTGCAATCTTCTACGGAGTTATATAAATTGATAGAACGCGAGAATTCCCGGGTTCGACTCGAGGTAGTTATTTTGCTTTCTATTGTATTTATCAAGAACTTAAGGGGATGCCTCATAGCTGAAATTTGGTAAAATCAAAAAAAAGCAAAACCAATTGTATTATAAAATATACATTCATCGAATGTTATTTAGTACCTGTAAAACAATTAATAACGAACATTAGTTAGAACTGTTATACAAATAATATAATGTGAATATATAAATGCAATATTGTATGTTTTTATATATTTAAATATACTAATTTATTTAAATATAATTGTAAAATAGTGTTTATATATAAAATATAATAACTATTGAATTCATAATATGTATATAAATATAATAAATATAAAATAATGTGTTTTATATATTGAATTATAATATATTTATATAAAATAATGTTTTATTTATTGAATTATTGAATTTATAATTGAAAAACTTTGAATACAATTTACTCAGAATAATTATATACCAATACCTATAGACTTAAATTACATAATACTCTCTGAATATGAATACAATCAATCTAATTTTTCTTGATATATATTTATATGATATGTGTATATAACATTCAATAAAATATATATTTCTTACTTGAAATGTATCCATACTTTCATATTAATATATAATATATATATATATCAATACATTTATATTTAACTTATTTTATTAGTATTATTGTAATATAATTCATATTATAGTTCGTATTAAAATTAATTATATATACCTATATTATAAAGGATATTTAAATATGATTCTATTTGAAAAATTCTGAAATTTATATATATATATATAATGTAGTGGTGTATTTTAATATGTAAATTATAAATAGCGGAATATCTGATTTGCTAAATCATCTGTACCGGAACAGTTTCATATACAATATAGAATGCTTATAAATTCTCACTATTTAAAAAAAGAGTAGTTTCAGATAGGAAATAAAAATGTCTCAGATCGGATAACATATTTATAAGTAATAAATCATACAATTACCATATCGTACTATTTACACCCGTGATGTATATATATATAAATGTGTAAATAATAAGAACATGTAAAACAAGTAAATATATATCCCTAATATAGATATTATTTCGGGATTACATAAATATATAAATATATATATCAATGAGATCTATATACGTATATCAGCTACTCTATACACATCATATACATCATGCACATCATGACTAGTTCACTTGAGTAAAACTTAAAAAATTAGAATACACTAGTCATAACATACACTAACATTAAAGCTTAATCTATTTGTTTTTTTGACGCTTATTTGTTCGTGTTTTGAGACTTTAATTGCATAAAATGAGGTCATGATCATTATTGATACCCGCACCCGGATGAGGTCTCTTTGTCTTAGAATAATACTCGATATAAATCTTTGTGGCATTAGTATATAGTATATTTGGTTATGTACTAGTCAATTGGGTGAATGCCATGTTGTTCTTTTTGAGTTTGTATGCGGATGTTGTGTAGCTAATAGCTATAACTAATTTATATTTACAACTCTTTCAGTCTTCTTATTAGATT
The DNA here is from genome assembly GCA_964019155.1 of Osedax fenrisi. Lineage (NCBI taxonomy): Eukaryota > Metazoa > Annelida > Polychaeta > Sabellida > Siboglinidae > Osedax > Osedax fenrisi. The sequence goes on along the minus strand of OZ025241.1, from coordinate 6,997,461 downwards.
TATAAACCATAACTCCTTTCAATATATTGAACTACTTATGGATCATTTTACTGTGGAATTCTCTATAAATCTAAAATTCACAAAGATTAAACGAAAACGTATTACATATAGAGATGTTAAGAATATTGACCTACCAAGATTTGTTAGCAATATCTAAACTGAGATATATTATCCTATTTCTAGTACTTCTAAACTCTGTTCTCCTAAATAGTATCAATATACATGTACCTACAAAAACTATATTAATTACCGACCGCCTTTTTTCTCCATAATTCTCTCATGAACTTTTCATCTTCAAGAAGAGTGTTTGAAAATTTTAATTTATAACTCATTAAGTATATTCACTATCCCTTCACTGTATGAAGTATATGATATACTCATGACATTTTACTGTACCTACCCCAATGATCCCCATACCTATCTCATTATATCACAATATGTCACCCTTATTTTCTCCTATTTTCTTGGATTTTATTGCGAACTCACTAAACTCTGAGCAGATTTATCCCTGAATCAAGACTGCCATACTCTCTCCTATTCTATAAATATAAAGATTGACATAAACTCCTATATAAGTATATTATGTACTCCTTATTAAGTAAAATATTAGAAATAATTGTCTCCAAACAATGTATCGTCTATATAAATTAATCTTTTCGACTCATTTCAAAGCACATTCAACAGAAATAACTCTCTTCCGTATTACTGGCAGAATATTATGTACCTTAAATATCAATACATGTTGCCAGCTACTCATACTTGATCTATTATCAGATTTTGATACCCTGGACCATAACATATTAATCTCGCGACTTACTTTAATGGGTATATATGGCTTAGCATTAACATCATTTACTTCATATCTAACTAACCGCAATATCTCTATTATGATTGACAATGATGACTCAATCTTACTCGCCTCTTTCTCCACTTAACGACGGTATTCCACAATTATCGGTTATAGGTCCATCCCTCTTTAGTATGTATATCCGCCCTATTGCTGATCTAATTAAGAACTTTCCAAATATACAATACCATATTTTTCTACCGATTATATTCAACTGTTAATTTTGTCCCTATAAATTCTCATAATACCATTAACTCTGAATTAATCGAGTGTGCTAACTGCATAAGATTATGACTCCTCTCCAATGAACTACAAATAAACTCCTCTAAGACTACTTTACTTAACATATCTAATTCTGATACTACCATTCCAAATTTTAATCTAATCAACTCGATTATATCTCCTTCCCATTCATCCACAAACCTAGGATTATATTTGATGATAAATTATCATTTGAAAATAACATATCATCCATTACAAAATCCTCCAACTTTCATATCTTCAGAATTAATAATATACGGAGCGCACTTTCCAGAAACCTTACGGAATCTCTAATAATTGATCTTGTTATTTCTCGACTTGACTACTGTTTTTCCCCAATAAATTTAATAATTTAAATTCTAATGATACTGCTCCACTAAATCGGATTATCCGTTGCTCAATACTTATTACTTACTGTATAACACGACTGGATCACTCTACTACAACATCACATCAATCATCTCGTATGCGATTACCCCTCTTCCTCGTGTGTAAATTACGATTGCTATATATAATCCATAAATCAATATATTATTTCACCCTTAGCTATATATCTGATCTAATTAAAAAACGGAAAATATTACATTATCTTAGTTACCAAAATGCTCCTCTCTTTATTTCCTGGAACTCTAATAAAACTTTCTTAAATTATAGAGGTTTTAAAAATTCCGGTCCAACCCTGTGGAATTTCCTCCCTCCTGTCAATCGATCTCTTAGATCACATAAAATATTTATAAATCTTACTTCTTCTTTTCTCTATCCCTCTAATAATTAAATCACCCAACTTATTATTTTTGTGTCGTGTTATCTACAACGTATTATTATTATCTAATTGTTATCATATTGTTATTATTTTATTATTATTTTCTTCCCGCACGATTGAAGGGGTCTATATCCTATTGTAGTGCTTAATAAACCGTATATCATATCATCATCATCATCATCTTCATATATATATATATATATATATATATATATATATATATATCATTATATATATAAATATAAATATGTGTATATATATATATATATATATAAATATATATATATATATACATATATATATATATATATATATATTTATATATATATATATATATATATATATATATATATATATATATATATACTATATTCTATACGATATAAATTAGATTATACATTATATACGATATCGTACGTGATAATTATTCATGCCGAGATGAGTGGCGAGATCTCGAGAGGTAATACAATATCAGAACGTTCTCGAACACACATACAATCAAATTAGTGTAAATAAATATAACACGTAAACAACACCATAGGACACCTGCTACTCGAAATCGTATACATGTTAGCTATATTCATTCGGCTCGAATCTATGGACTCATTTACACACGAAATATAGGTATGTATTTACTTATTATATATATATATATATATATATATATATGACTACTTATTAAATATTAGATTAATTAGATTAGTGATGTTTTCTGTACAATTATTTATATTTCTTAACTATATTTCCTAACTATATAAATTTAATTTTTCATAAAATAAAATAAATATTTATTCAATTATATATATATATATATAACAAGTAAAAACATACCCATATTTCGTGTGTAAATGAGTCCATAGATTCGAGCCGAATGAATATAGCTTACATGTAAACGATTTCGTATACACTATGTACACGATTTCATATACATTTCGATGTATATATATATTTATTTATATATTTATATTTAATGTTATATATATATATATATATATATATATATATAAATATATATTTATATTCTATATTTTATATATTTATATATTTTATATATTTATATATTTAATATATTCTGTATAAATAGAATGAACTTTCTATTATTTGTAACCATGGTTACGTTGTTCAATGTCGTAGAAGGTGAACTCGGTAAACGAAAATTGATGAAACAAGCAGGTTATTTAATTATAATAATGTTTTTCAATGACAAATGTGTATAATGATAATAACGATAATAATCAATCTAATGGTACTAATAATAATAATTATAATGATGATGATAATTATAATGATAATTATACTGGTAACGTAAGACCCGTACATTAAGGCGGTTTTTAAAGTATACTTTTCCTAAAATGGGAATTGAAACGCATTCGTCTACCTAGAAGAGATCATTAATAAATGAATTACGAAAAAAAAATTGAAATCGCTATATTAGAATATCAGGCAGGAAGGCCTAGAAATTTAACATGGGGAAGATAGGAAATTTATAATGTGGTGAATAGGCGTATATTTGTTTACCATTTTTATTGCATAATACTACCATTTTAGATACACACTTTTTTTGTGTCAATAATATATATATATATAAATATAAATTTAATAAAAAATAATACATTTTATTTTTTTTTGATTTATTTCCAAGAATTTTTATTAATTTCTAGGATAAAAAAAAATAAATAATTTTTCCGTGTTATTATGTACTATCATTAAATAATGAGTAAAAAACTACTGAATATATATATATTGATATTGAAGGAGGCATATTATGTTAATATTGTGATATTTAATAAATACATGATCAAAATATTACCTTATATGCACTTATTTAGTAAAAAATCTTAAAAAATTTTAGATCTCAAATATATTTTTGTGGTTACTTTTTTTTTTAATTTTATTTATTTTTTAATGATACCTTAACATCATTGATACACATACATTTTTTTTTTGGAATCGGAGCATAGCTTCTAATTTTAATATAAATTTAAAAATAAATAAAAATCATATAAAATTTTATATTTTCAAATATTTACTAAATCACAATAACATAAAATATAAATCATAGAATTGTTTCTATCATATTATTTATATATATACATAGTTAATAGTTTGATTGTAGATTCATAATGTATTAAGTGCCTATATTAACACATTCAATTTATATTTATTTATAACTATAAATTTATCACCAAGAAATATTCATAACTGTATAATTACATTAATAGGGAAATGTTAAAAAGATTGATATTATTTTTTCATATTATATAAATGTAAATGTATTATAAGAAGTATATATAAATATATTAAAGTTGATTTATAAATTATAAAAATAAAAATGTTATTGTTGGATTAATTTAAAATTAATATAATAAATTAATAAACAAATATAGATAAAAATATATAAAATATAGATAGCAAATTAATATACAAAAATTAAATACGAAAATCTTTTTTGCTGTTAAATAATGGCATGATCTTGCGTTGAACAGTTGTTGCAAAAATCCGGCTATCTCTATGATCAGGATTTGCAAACATTTTTGCCGTTTCTGAAGTCAGTCGTATCATCCTCTCAACGCCTTGGTTATGATTAGGATATTGTCCGAAGTTGATGTTATTTGACTGCAGATACTCGATCGAATACTCCATGGTCAGCCGAGGTTCGAGCCAGTCATCAGCATAGCAAATCAGCTCGTGGTAGACTGTGGCCGTAAAGTCGATCCAGGGTACTCTGAATTGGCGTAAATTAATCTCTCCAATTTCACGAGCACGCTGAATCCGAGATATTGCAAGATTGCGTATCGCCGAATTCTCATCAGCGAGCATTGCAAGAAGCAGATTCTCACTATGGAGGAAGTAGCCATTTCTCTTAATAAATGGTTCCACGGTGTAAGTGGTCTCGGGGTTATCAAGTGAGTGCGTATATTTGATCAAGTTATATATGTGACGAGCACCATATTCGATCAAAGAACGAAACTTGATCTCAAACCACATCCGCGAATAGACATGGACGATATACAGCACTGCACTGCAGAGTCTATCAGGGGGTTCCTCAAACGTGAGGTAGACTCGAAGCACCCGGTTTGCAGTCGTGAGCCAACGAGCGTATCCGATCTTTCCTGGTGATCTCTTTGCAAAGTTTTGGGGTACGATGCCTGTAGATATGACGGATATCATATCGCGGAGATAACATTGATCCGACGAGAGATCCGTGTCACTCAGAGATCCTATGAAATCAGCATAGACGGGGTCCAAGAGGATTCGGCGGAAACGAGGTGATATATCGATATCGCAGGCAGTCGGAAGTCGCTTCCCAATCTGTCCTTTATGCAGGTTTGGTCCTGAAGTTGGCATTCCATACTGGCTCAAGACACCCCCCAATGGTAGTTCATTCAAATGCAGGAGACAAATCTACAACATTTATTTTAGTATTATTATTATACAATAATATTATTATTTAGTAATTATTAGTGATGTAAATTGTATGATAATTTACTGATACAATCTGATATGGACAAACAGTACTTTTCAAATATCTAGTACGAACAAACCGTACTTTTCAAATATCTATTACGAACGAACCGTACTTTTCAAATATCTATTACGAGCTAACCGTACTTTTCAAATATCTATTACGAACGAATCGTACTTTTCAAATATCTATTACGAGCGAACCGTACTTTTCAAATATCTATTACGAACGAATCGTACTTTTCAAATATCTATTACGAGCTAATCGTACTTTTCAAATATCTATTACGAGCGAACCGTACTTTTTAAATATCTATTACGAACGAATCATACTTTTCAAATATCTATTACGAACGAATCGTACTTTTCAAATATCTATTACGAGCTAATCGTACTTTTCAAATATCTATTACGAGCGAACCGTACTTTTTAAATATCTATTACGAGCTAACCGTACTTTTTAAATATCTATTACGAGCGAACCGTACTTTTCAAATATCTATTACGAACGAATCGTACTTTTCAAATATCTATTACGAGCTAATCGTACTTTTCAAATATCTATTACGAGCGAACCGTACTTTTCAAATATCTATTACGAACGAATCGTACTTTTCAAATATCTATTACGAGCGAACCGTACTTTTCAAATATCTATTACGAACGAATCGTACTTTTCAAATATCTATTACGAGCTAATCGTACTTTTCAAATATCTATTACGAGCGAACCGTACTTTTTAAATATCTATTACGAGCTAACCGTACTTTTCAAATATCTATTACGAACGAATCGTACTTTTCAAATATCTATTACGAGCTAACCGTACTTTTTAAATATCTATTACGAGCTAACCGTACTTTTCAAATATCTATTACGAGCGAACCGTACTTTTCAAATATCTATTACGAACGAATCGTACTTTTCAAATATCTATTACGAGCGAACCGTACTTTTCAAATATATAGTACGAAAATACTGTTACTTTGTAAAAAAGTGTACACTTACATCATTAGTAATCATATGTTATCACATAGCTAAGCTAATCATTATAACTTATAAATAATTATATCAAATCATTATATACTTATTCATCCATATAGATGAATCCTATAATTATATAAAGTAATTATATTATATTTGACTAATCATATTAACATAGCATACTAACTATCCAATGAACTTTTTTGTTAATTCTTTTTTCTATTCTCCTGATAACACCATTGTTGACGCCAGTATTTACCTTACATCCATCAGCACCGATGACCTAGCAATAATATTAGTGTGTATTTAGTTTATTAGTTTTATTATTTTATTTGTTACAATCTTACCTTGATATGTAGAATGTCTTCTGCCTGATCTAACTTAGACAACATTGCTGCTGCAACGTTTTCAGAGGAGCCACTGTTTTCCGGAGTTACGTGAGTTAGGAACTCATTTCCAGGTTCAGATACAATTACTATGTGCTCTTCATTTCTGAAAGAGCCATCGTATTGCCGCGTTTTGTTAATCTTCCCATCAAAATACAGAGAATTTAATTTTGTGGGAATAGGTTCTTCGAATACTGATCTTTTCCATTTCCGTATAACATTACGGTCTATAACGCGACTCATGTCCTTATCCGAAAGTATGCCCTCTTCGTACATAAAAGCATTTAATAACGCTGCTGCTGCACGTTCTGGAATATCATACCGCAGCATCATCTTTGCCGTCAAGGGTCGATCACCATGATTGTATCTATAAAAATTATAAGAATTTAAATATTTTACATAATAAGTTTTTAATTCAAGAAAGTAAGTGACCACTACCTTTGCGAGGGAAATGCTTCTGGATGATAGTCTGAACCAGTATCATATAATTCGTCCATTGTATCAGTAGACATAGTATCAGAATTCGATGAATCTTCATCGGATAATGGTTCGTCAATGCTAGTGATAGAAATTTATATTAGAAGAAAATTGCGTATGACTAAATTTAGTCAATATTTGAAAACGTAGAAAATATATTGAAAACGCAACTAAAATATTGAACTTTTTATTGTTGTATTTGTGCGTTTTAATATGAGATTCATATTTTCTTTACATAATCTATAAAGAATCAACCTTACATAGAGTTTCAAGAGTTTATACTTTATAGTTATTAATATAATAAATGAATATTGTAAATAACAATAATATATATATATATATATATATATATATATATATATATATATATATATATATATATATATATATATATATATATATATATATATATGTAAATAAATATGTATATTAATTAATAATATATATAAATAAATATATTTATTTTAACAGTGATTTTATAAAATTTTATAAAATATATTATAATATATTATAAATATTTTTGGTTTTTTTCTAAATATAAATTAAGTTCAAGCTATTTTGTTATATGTAACATATTATAATTACAATTATAAACATATTTAATAATTAATTGTTTTATAATTATTATTACTTTTAATTTAATATAGTAGTTATAATATATATATATATATATATATATATATATATATATATATATATATATATATATATATAGATCTTGTTATATATTTATTTATATATAAATATTTTTATTTACATAATATAATAAAAATATCCTATATTACCAAATATAATAAGATTAAATATATAACATTAACTAACTGAATAGCCGAACTGGTACTGGGTTGAATGGATCTACTCTGGAAAGTAGTAGCTTCAGTTGATACATCTATTATCATTTTTCTAGAAGATCTCTGATCTACTAAAAATGTCCTCTCAGCAACAGGTACTCGGTTTGCATTTGTGCATCGGCAGTTCTCGATGACTTTGCAATTGCACGATGCGATGTCGAATAAAACATCGTATTTTATGAAGTGAGTGTTTATGAGATCTTCAAAGATTATTCTAGACGATTTCTTTCTGAGTGTATTAATGTGTACCATGTATCTATCGAACTTGATCTTAATACCCTTGTCGCTTATTACTGGAATAGATGATCTGTTCCATATTTGTTTTACGGTTTTTAGAATTTCTTTGAATGCAACATTCTTATTTAAATCTATGATACATAGATAATGCCGAGCAATATCTATGTATGTTGGCAAATGATTAGAATTCATTTTACAGTTTCCAAATCGTTTAATAAACGCAGAATTGTTTCTTAATTTCATTATTATATAATATGAGAGTAAAGGAAATAAGAATAATTTTGAATTTTAAAATGTAAACAAACAAAACATACATGCGCACTGATACTTTAGGTAAACAAATATTTGTTCTTCAAAAAAAATATAAAAGTCGAATGTGCCTGTATAACGCAACTTTTTAAAAAAAAATGCTTTACACATATTGTCTATAACTATATAATACATTATATTATGACCGTGTCAACGAATATTTAAAACTTAAAACCACCTTACCGTACATACACTATGCGCACACTGTACGATACTGTACGTCGTACAATATCGTACATACAAATGAATACTCGGGCACTTAGTTATATTAGTCCAAATGGAATTCACTACCACTATATATTAGATACATAACATCGCATAAACACTCATGAAATATATACACCAATTCTCAGGTGGCAACCTGTAATATTAATATTGCTTGTCATTATAAATTTAATTATTCTATTTTATTTTATTAATATTAACGGTATTTACTGTTTTACCTAATCTATTATGTGTATTCTATATATACACTTTTGAGAAATCATTTATAACTTTCAATAAATTAAATATATATTAAATAATTCCTATAATATAAATACGTAATTATAATAAAATATGTTATTTGTCATTAAATAAAATCGAAACATATTTATTATATTTATTTCGTAGTATCGTAGTACTGATTATTTAAATATATATTGTTATCAATTCGCTATCTTTATACGATCAGTAATACGCATTCTTTAACGTAATACCAACCATTCAATTAATAACAATAATGACTAATATTCCGAGTATCGACGGTCATAAATTATATTCCCAACGATTACATCGGTAGAGAACCAGATAGACCCGACAGCTTACCTGGATGAAGTATGGCCGTTGGGTGGCTATACCTGTGGTGATGACTCATACGATCCAAAAATACAAAGATGCTGCGAGGACCTGGCATATCCTAAGCGCGATGGTTAGTGTGTTACACGGGTCGCCTACGATATCGCACGATCTCGCCTACGATCTCGCACGTTATCGGTCGGTGCGTAACGTGTATTGTTCGTCCGTAGACTTATTATAATACATTATTATACTTACATTTATTATAATACAATATACTATTTAATATTATATATATATATATATATATATAAATGGAGTTTAGAATTATGCTTAATATTTAACTAATATTAACTTATTAATTATCTATATATATATATATATATATATATATATATATGTATATTGTTATTGTTATATTTTATTTATTCGATGGAGTACTTTCATCCCATCCAGGAACTTAGATGAAGTTTTCACTTATAACCATATATTTCTCTAATGTACCTTCGAAGCCTCTCTCATGTTAATGCATCCATGGTTTTAACGAGAGCCGATAATTTATTTATACACAATTATATTTATATTATTTATAAATTATATATATTATAGATCACCTTTAAATAATATTTAAGACCCATTTTATAAAATTAATTAATTGTCAGGACGAGGTTCGAACACGTGTCGTACTGCGTGTGTGTCTGATACATTATCCAACTGAGACACACAGGCAGTTATATATATATATATATATATATATATATATATATATATGAGTTACTTCTTATCAAATAGTGATAATTCAATTAAAATATATATCTCATATATTATAAAATTCGAATATTAATATCATATATGATCGCCAGGGGAGAAATGTTGCGGAAATGAAGTGTACGACCCTTCTATGAACATCGTATCGTGCATAGTGGACATCATTGTAGACTACCAGCCGAACGGTGTATAAACTATGTCCTCGAGTGGTGTATACTGTATTGTGATATAATGTAATGTAATGTTTAGGGACGATAATGGTAATGTAATGTACGCGTGTGACTATTTATAATCTATCTAATACAATAAATATATATATATATATATATATAGTCGTAATATAACCAGTTGGTGGACAATGCAAAATATAATAATTTGGTAACCATTTTTTATAAGATAGCCATGAAGGTGAAAATTTACATACTAATTAATTATGATATACTCTTTGAATATATCTAATTATTTTTTCAAAGTAATGAATAATAAAATATATATAAAAATATTGTCTACCAAATAAAAATTATGTATAAGCTAACTACTTTGTTGCCAATATTAAGTTATGCATAACATAATTATTTTATGGACATCTGAATTTTAAAGATTTCGCTCCAACTTTATTATTTTCTGATATATGTTCTATATTAGTGATAAACAAAAATGAAATGCGCATGACCGCGCATGACAAATTTTAATTTTCAGCGCTCCTAAATGTCATAAATTTTTATATATTTAAACTATTTTGCTTTTGATATCAATATTAAACACATCATATATGGTTAGTTATATTTTAAAATAACTATATATTATTTATATCATATAATATCTTCATTATATTACCCGAAAAACAGATTAAAAACCCGAAACCATTATATTTCATAAAACCCGATACCTACCCGTGAACATCCCTAATATATATATTATAGGACTATATAGGACCTATATTTCATATTTTAATATTTTATCCTATGTATTATAAATGTAATAAGGACATCTATTTGTGATCCTAAGTACTATAAAATTGTCCAAGTTTTATACAAATGTATTTCGAGATCTACTCGAATGTCATACGCGAATAAAATTAGCTAACAATTCTCAGAACAACCCATCCTCTATCTATCCTAGACTATTTTTTTTGCTGTAATATATATGTAATATATGTATTTTTGTCCAGAACAACCCCGTTTACTGAGAATTATCCAGAGATTGTCTCTGGATAGTGATAGGAAATATTTTATTTCCAAAGTAACCGGCTCCTGATTTTTTAGTATAATAAATCCATTTGTTTATACACAATATTATATTTGAAAGAAGGAGAGGATAATAATGCTGAGATTTATTGTGAACAATAGCCATGTCGTAATATGTGACATTATTTATATATATATATATATATATATATATATATATATAATAATTAGGGATGTGTATAAGATGTACAGATAATTCTGTATCGGACTGTGTCACAGTCTATAGGCTACAATAATAAGTTTTGCATTTATATCTACATTTATATATACAAGTCAATAATACAAGTGGGGATCGTACATTATTGTTAGATCAACGCAGCGCTATGGTTGACGAGGTTTGATTATCTAGATCCGGACCGGGTGTCAACGGACTAGTTGTGAGTGCGATATCCCTGGGATGAGAATGACACATTACGGAGGGGAGTATCTACATCTGAACCGAGTATCGGTGGAGTAGAGGGTAGGGCAATAGGTCTTGAGTGATTCTCTGATGCATCTCGGTGTGTTGGTACTACCTCCTGACAGGGCGTCGACGGGGAAGTAAGGCGGATATCTCATAGATTTCTCCCGAAGGTAGAACAATCCATACTGCGGATGTTGTAACTCCGAAGTTTCATAGCTGGCTTCCATGTCTTTGATATGTGGTCACGCTAGTGAATGTTTGTGAGGGGTGTTATGTTGGACAGGTACAATGAGTCTTGTTTTTTACTAGTATCGTGTGGTTGACATATTGGATGATAATTTATTCTCATTCGACAAGTCTACGGGTTAGGTGCTAGGTAAAGGGTTTGCTAACTTGTGGCTGTAGAGCAGTTCGGTGGGGCTTTGTGTCGACATCTGGAAGTTCTCAGAAATCTTCAAGCTCTGCATGGTTCCTCGGCTAGGCCGTTACTTAGGAAGTGGTATGCCTGCTTGTCACGTGGTCGAATCCCCATTCGGATGCAAATATTCGGAACGCTTGTAACGAATATAGTCCTCCGTTGTCGCTAACTAACCGGTCTAGGATACCATGTTTTAGATGATCTACAATGGTTGCGCTGGTTATGGGCACACGCATATGTATATGAATGGGAATTGAGTATAAAAATCAAATATAATGAGGTACGTGATATTGTTATAGTGGACAAAATGTATACTTAGGTATTGCCATGAGTGCGTCAGTGTGTCATATGGCAATAGAGGTTACTTATACAGAAGAAATTAAGGCTTGAAGGGTTTCGTCTCCCGTTTCTAATTTTAAATATTCTATCTTCTGTGTCCCAAACTTCAATGGCTTATCTGGACATCAAGGTCTATGTGTTCACTGGCATCTGATGGTAGGTGAAAATCTATCCGTAGCTCTATTCCTGGCTTTAAAAATATTAGCGTGACATCTTACTGCTGCACTCGTAGTAGCATTTTTTGGACTCGGGTTGGTGCTGTGAAGAAATTTTTCTGGGTGATCATCAGGGATGGGGTCAAATACGTATTTATATTTTGATTTGAATAATTATTTAGTGATGTATTTGTATTTGAGTGTCGTATTTCGTGTATTTGATCAAATACAGTTTCAAATACACTTTTAAAAATATTTTAATTTAATAATTTAATAGAATGTAGAATTTAAACAATTACTTTATGAATGTAAACAAATTAACAAAATATTTACCATTTATATTAAAGAATACATTTATTAAATAATACAAATAATATAATAGAACAATAATTTTATGAATACTATATAAATAAATTAATATTCTATATAGAATATGTATGTGTTATAAATTATAACTTATAATATCCCAATCAATCAGTCTATTGTTTACAGTTTTTTATTTTATTGATTTTCTTTAGGAATTAAATATATTAAAATAGATTTCAATTAATTATTATGCAATCTGGTATAGAGATAGGAATTATTATTTTATGATTTAATATTTAATATGTTAATATTTGTATTTTATATTTATATTAGATTCTCTCTCTAGAACTCATATATCATTTATCCATTCATTACTCTAATTCTACGTCTTCTCCTTAATATTTAAAAATTATACCACCTATCTACATTGCTTTAATTAACCTATTAATATCATATATCCAATACATATCAATCACTAACCATGCAATAGTCTATATATATATATAATCTAGGGATAAGGATTATTATTTTATATAAAATATAATCATATGATTTAAAATATGATTAAATCAAATGATTTAATATTTAATGTGTTAATATTTGTATTTTGTATTTGTATTTGATAATATGTATTTGTATAAAAATGTAATAAATATTTGTATTTGTATTTGTATTTGATAAAGTGTATTTGACCCCAACACTGGTGATCATCTGCACTTGTGGTCAGACTTAATAATGTGAAACCATTCGATTCCGAATATTACGGCTTACATTTATTTTTCGATATTTACATAATGAGTCTCAGCGGGGCTGAATATCTTAGATGCGAAGGTGATGGGGATTTCGTCTTGTTGGATGGATGTAGGAGGATGGCGTCAAAGTAATCGTATGAAGCGTCTACTTGAATTGTTATCTTCTTCTTTGTGGCATAATATGATAGAGTAGTATATTTATTCTTCCATGTTATTGAATATATTAGGTATTCGACATCTTTTTTGAGAAGTTAACATAGAAGTATCGTAAGGTGTGACAGGTCTTTATTAAAGGGCCACATGTAGTTCGCGATAACTATGAATTATAATTCATAGAAATGGCGTAATAATTATGATAATGATAATGGCTTGCGGAGAATCTTGTGAGGTTATCTGTTGAATTAACTTCTCACACTTGGGGTCGGTATGTACGCCATCATTGTTGAAGAGGAGATACTTAGTCATATATATACATATATATATGCATGGATATTTGTGTATACATATAATATATTATATAAAATTATTATTATATATATATATATATATATAAATTGTTGTTATGTATTAATCACTGTCTAAGTTGTGTAATATTAATATATTACACTGTTAAGTTGTGTTTATATATAGGGAGTAAAATGTCAAGGCTTATTTACGTTAATTGGTTAGACTTATTCTTCAAGAGATTATATATAGCGGACCACCGCAGATGTCTGAGCGTGGGGCGGTAATGCGAGACGGCAGAAACGTACATTATACATGCATCGTGATACCAGGCACTAGGCGTATATGCGCTGATATTACGTAGATGTACAATATCGACGCATATATATAAATAAAATATATAACATCCCCTCTTCTCCCTATTGGTTATCGAAGAGGGGTTGGGGTCATTCCCTCTTCTCACGTATGGAAGAAGTATATCATGTTGGAGGTGGCCATGGGGATGGCAATACATGCGTTGTGTATGGTGCTGATGGCATCACGGATGGTGGGGGTGATGGTGAGGGGGTCACGGACATTGTGGGTGAGATCGATAGGGTCACGGTTGATGTTGAGAACATATTGGGTATTATGTGTGATGTCGGATGCGTCACAGATGTCGTGGGTGACAGCGGGGGCGTACCGAATATGTACCTGATATAGTGGGCAAGGGCGAAAGCGTACCGGATGTCGTGGGTAGTGGCTGGGGCGTCACGGAGGTCATGAGTGACGGCGAGGGTGTACAGGATATCATACCGGATGTAGTGGGCAATGACGAGGACGTAAATAAAATGTTAAACAACATTTTCAGCTCGTCTAGCCGATCTTCATTGTGCTAATCGAAGGAAGGAGTTGGTGTAGGGTTCATGATTGTTTATAGTCGTTGGGCGTGGGGGTAGATGTTTCCTAACGTGCTCTCACTGGTTGACGTGGCAGGATGATATTCATTGGACGTGAGGTTGGACGCTTATTGATGTTACGTCAAGGCTTATGTATGTTTATTGGTTATACTTATTCTTCAAGTGATTATACATAGCGGCGGTCCGCTATATATACACAGCCGTCTGCGCGTGGGGGGGTCATGTGATATGGAAGGAATTTACGTGCATTATGATACCAGGCACTATGCGTATATTCGCTGATATCACGTAGATGTACAATATCGTCGCATATAAATAAATACAATATATAACAATAAGTACAAGGCATTACCTGTTAATATTTAATACATTCAATAATATAATAATCTAAAAATGTTGTTAATATATATGTTATTACATATAAAGGTTAATATATATATATATATAGGATGATACGGATGGTAGGTAAAAATTAAATGGCAACATTACGTGGCGCACAAGGCGTGCTTGTTAAAAAAACGGAAGAATAAAACTAAACAAAATAAATCAAACAACCCACAAATATCAATACGCAAATAGGATGGTACTCGTATGTGTAAATATCATATATATATATATATATATATATATATATATATATATATATATATATTAATACGAATGGTTTATAAATATATTTTTCAAAAGGAATTATTCCATATATACATGTTTCTCATTAAGATTTTATTTTCGTTTGCACTATAGTGGTACATTATACGCTCTTAGAGCATATAATGAATTAGAGCGACATACGCCTTGCGCCACATTTGTGAAATTTGATATTTATAGTTATTTAATGTTTGCCTAACGTCCGTATTCCCATGTATATAATACATATATAGTGGAAGTATATAGTAGTAATTATATTAAAAATGTAAATAAATATAAGGTTGTATAAAAATTAAAAAAAAGTATGTACAATTTTGTATATCTTATTTAATAAGTTATTATTATAATAATATTATAATAATATTATAATAATATTATAATAATTATATATTATAAATTATAATTTATAATATAATATATATTATATAATATACCTGGTACTAGGTTAAATATCGTGATTTTTTAATACTCTATGATATAGTCTATTAAAGAATTATCTTAAAGCAGGCCGCCGATTGTTATTATAATAATGTCAGAGTTCATTATAATGCATCTAAAAAATACAGAAAAATAAAACAACAAATAAATTAAACAACCCCAAAATAAAAATTGAACTCAATATAATAATAATAATCGGCGGCCTTCTTTGATATTAACGTATCAGACTATATGATAGACTATATCTGATATAATATATCACTGATAAAGTCTATGTCCGTAACATGTTTATTCGAATTATTTAAATTACACACTATTCTTATAATATTATATTAATTATATAATGACATGAATACTATATATTTATGTAATTACTAATTCGTATAATGAAGTATGTGGGCTTTTAGTGTGTTGATTATTTTTAAATTATATTTTGACTATAATCATTATAATATAATAATAATTATAATAATCCTATTATGCAATGTTATATTTAATTAGTATATTGAATATAACTATCCATATAAAGTTTACAATAACAACTAATAGTATGTGTACTATTAGAAACTACTATTGGTAAAACCCAATTCAATTAAATTAATTATTAATAGAATATTTAAAAATTTACCTGGTAAAATTTAAAATCTTACATTTTTTTTCTTACACGATAAATTACTTAATACACATTATGAATGTATATAATTATATATTTAATTCACAATTACAAATTATTCTATATATTTAAATAGTAAGTATATATTTAACAATCTTAATATATATTTTAAAATTATTAAATTTTAAATATTAAATTGATAAAAATACTTGTATTACCTTAGTATTTATAAATATTTATATTTTAATACACATGATTATGGATATATATAATTATATATTTAATACACAATTAAACATTATTCTATTTAAATGTTAAGTAAATATTTAATAATAATCTTAATATATATTTTAAGATTATTAAATTTTAAATATTAAATTTTAAATTAATAAAAATACTTGTATTACCTTAGTATTTATGAATCATTCCATTTATTATTTCAAAATATAATAAAAATAAATAATAAATTAATTAAAATGTATATTTTTTATTAATATAATATTTTATTTTTTTATTTTATATATATGATCCATATGTAATATAAAGTCTAAATCCATCAATTCCCTATAGACATATATCCAACAATACTACGTATTTCATTGAAAATGGTGTGTCTACTAAACAGTTATTTTTATTGATCCAATATATATAGAGTGAAAATTCAATCATTATTTAAACTTACCCATTCTATTGATTTTTAAATTATTAATAAATAATATACAACTTTATTTCCTATATATTAATTATATAATTTTATTAAAAGTCAAATTTATACCAAAAGTGATAAATTATTGCCCTAAACTATTTGGTGGACACGAAATTGTCCTCCAAATAATCATGTCTACCAAATGATTAATATTATGCAAGAAATGTCAACCAAATCTGGTATGTTCATATATATATATATATATATATATATATATATATATCAAATGAATCCTATATGCAATTATGATTATCTCATTATTATTATTACATGTTATTATTATTATCAATAAATATATATTCATAAATGTATTAATCGATAATTGTAATCGATAGTATTTAAACTACACCTACGTAATACTTGATATTCCATAAACATAGAAACCGTCAATAATGGAACATATGCCTATACTATAATATATTATAATATATAATATAGTATATTAGTATATACGCCGTATAGTATACTGTATAGAGTATACTAGGGGTAGGCACGTAGAAGTGGAATAAGAATTAAGAAGCCGTCTTTCATTAGTCTTTACCTGGCTGATATCCCTTGCCACCAGTAACACCCGCGTACCACACACACACATACACACATACACATATACGCACACATACATATACGCACACATACACACGCGCGCGGCGCCTGATAGGCTTTACTGACGGCGTAATTAGCTTATTATACAACACGTGCTCTCAAACATTTATGTGTATACGGGTATAATATATATACTTATATATATATATATATATATATATATATATATATATATATATATGTTTATATAAACGTTAACAAAGGTAATAGAATCATAACATAACATATGCACATAGGTGTATAATAATTAAAGGTAATCTAATTTTTAAAGATAAACACATTTTTTTGTTGTAATATTACATTATATTTACTTTACTTTTACTTTACTTTTTGTTTATTTATGAACTGCATCAGCGCGTGAGCAATCGACCGTCCGTAGGAGGGAATTATTGAATGGGAGGGAAGGC
Source organism: Osedax fenrisi (assembly GCA_964019155.1). NCBI lineage: Eukaryota > Metazoa > Annelida > Polychaeta > Sabellida > Siboglinidae > Osedax > Osedax fenrisi. The sequence continues at coordinate 6,978,958 of OZ025241.1, read as the reverse complement.
AAGGAAGAAGTAATAAGTCTTAATGTGGCGTTTAAAGGAGGGAGTTGGTGTATTTGTTCATAGGTGATTAGGTAGGGGGCAGTTCCAGTTCTAGTGATAAGAGTCAGAGAGGGCAAAGGAGCGTATATTGGAATAGTGGAGTGTATGTAGATTAGGAGTAGTAAGAATAAATGTATTAGAGGAACGGGTCTGGAGTGGAGTGATGGGTGTGTTTAGATGTAAGAGTGATGCAAGGTAGTCAGGGAAGTTGTGGTGAATAGATTTGTAGATGGTCAGGGAGAGTTTGTAATTTATGCGGTAGGGAACTGTCAGATTTTTAATAAAACAATTAATATTAAAATGTGTTTCATTATTCAATCTATTCATGTTAGGATACATTATAATTCCGTGTATAATATAATACAGTTATTGAGGGTAAGGAACAGTAATTTAAATGGAATGACTTATTAATTAAAATAAAATAACCTTTATTAAAATAATACAATATATTTATGCTCGAGATAGGGCATTTTCAACAAAAAAAAACATACTAATTACATAATAATTACATATTCATTTATATTATTGATAATATTATGATAAATGGTGTAACTAAAAAGTATTATATAGATCGATTACAAAATAATATTAAAATTGTACACATATAATATATATATTTTATAAATACTATATATATTTAATATACGATACATTGTTTACACTTCAGCAGTTTACACTTACATTCAATGATTAGTGTTGATAACACTTATGCCTGCGTGATATTAGTATATATCATAAGAGAATTGAGATAACAAGATGATATTAATTACAACATATGACATATTTATTTATTTACAAAATTTATAATCGTATAAATATATACATTCTTCATATATATATATAAATATATATATATATATATATATATATATATATATATATATATATATGTTGTTCATATATACACATATATATAAAACATGAAACGAAAAGTAAATAAATAAAAAGAATAAACAACGTTAATAAAATTCAGATAACAGTTGAAAAGGCCGCGTTTAAAAGTAATAAAGTTTTTTACATATTATATCAACCGTCAAAGTGTTCCATATTTTAGGTACTGCAATAGAATCAGCATCATCATAGGCAAAATTTGACACTGGCACGTTAAATAACATTATGTATACAAGTTTATAATGGGATAACATTGATAGTAGGGGAAAGTCCCCTATTACCGACACCCTCATACTTCTGTACCTTATTGTTTCTCGGTATAATAGATATCAACAAATTATATATACATGAACTGTTAGTAATTTAATGGTAAATTGTAAATGGTAAATATAATATAAGTAAATAAGTATTTTGTTTAATAAATATTCGATCCTAAAATTGTTATTTGTTAAAATGTAATATTATTATTTTAAACATTTAAATAGTAATTGTTTTAAATCATTGTAAATAATGTATTAATTTAAAGAAAACGTAATACTGTGTATGATATTGTAGACCAATATAATGTTTATACATATTATTAAAATATTATAATTTGAATAAGTATTAACAAATAAGTAATATCTTAATTATAATAAACGATATTATTTTCCTATTGCCATCCCCTAAACTACTTTTCCTAATACCGACCCCATGTGATTTATAATATCCAATCAACATATATCATTTCTTTACTTTAAATTATTTATAATTTGTGTTTGAATCATTTTAACCCGTTATTAGTGTATTACAACAGAGTCAATAATAATATACAATGATTATTTACTATTTGTAGTTATATTCAATTAATGTAAATTTTAATATAGAAATATATATTTCTACATTATATAATGTTCAATTGTTAATTTAATATGAATATTAAAACTTAAATGCAATGATATATATATATATATATATATATATATATATATATATATATATATATATATCTATATATATATTTCTCTAAACATATAACAATGAGGCATCGTCGCGAAGCGACGATTCTACGAATTTAAAAAATAAATGCAAGATCGGAAGATATCAGTTATACTCATATTTTATTCCTCTTTAATATTCACTATCAAAATGTGAGATTGTACCGTGTTATCATATATTAAAGTGGATTTATAAATTAAGATTTTAAATTAATTCGCCTCGAATATTCAATAGGTGGCGTTTTTAATAACATTATTTTCATCCAATGAGATTCATGGTTACCAGTAATCTCGTACGAGATAATTTCGTACCACTTATTTAGTAATCTCGTACGTTGTACAACTTATTAAATTAAATTTATTTCATAATTATATAGTTCTTATACGAATATATATAACTTATATTATAGAGAGACGAGATGCTCCTATAGGGCTAACTCCGATAGGGCTAATTAAGATAGGGCTAACTCCGATAGGGCTAATTCAGATAGGGATAACTCCGATAGTGGTAACTCATATAGGGTTAATTCAAATAGAGCTAACTCCGATAGGGCTAATTCAGATATGGCTAACTCCGATAGGGCTAATACAGATAAGGATAACTCCGATAGTGCTAACTTAGATAGGGCTAACTCAGATATGGATAATTCAGATAGGGTTAATTCATATAGAGCTAACTACGATATGGCTAATTCAGATATGGCTAACTCAGATAGGGCTAATTCAGATAGGGATAACTACGATAGGACTAATTCAGATAGGGTTAATTCATATAGGGCAAACTCCGATATGGCTAACTCCGATAGGGCTAATTCAGATAGGGCTAATATGATAGGACTAATTCAGATAGAGCTAACTACGATAGGGCTAATTCAGATATAGCTAACTCCGATATGGCTACTTCAGATATGGCTAACTCAGATAGGGCTAATTCAGATAGGGCTAACTACGATAGGACTAATTCAGATAGGGTTAATTCATATAGGGCTAACTCCGATATGGCTAACTCATATAGGGCTAATTCAGATAGGGCTGACTCATATAGGGCTGATTCAGATAGAGCTAATTCGATAGGGCTAATTCAGATATGGCTAACTCAGATAGGGCTAATTCATATAGGGCCAACTCCTTAAGGCTAACTACGATAATGATGATTCAGATAGGGCTAACTCAGATAGGTCTAATTCAGATATAGGCTAACTCATATAGGGCTAATTCAGATAGGGTTAACTACGATAGAGCAAATTCAGATAGGGCTAACTCACATGTTTTATGTATATTATATTAATTTCTCAATATTTGTTTTTTATTTTATAACATAATTAATTTAAATCAAATAAATATTATATTTCTTATTTCTAAAAAACCTAGATCATGCAATTTTCTAATAATAACTCATAATTCTCAACTATCCACATATACACCGGGCCAAAACTGCTAGTATATATATATATATATATATATATATATATATTGCGTTCGTTTTTTAATGCATTATATCTATTTATGTCTGCTATTTATATTGGATATTATAATATAACAATTATTTCTACCATTTTTAATTACGGGGTCGGTAAAAGGAGAAGGGTTCGGTATTAGGCACATGTATCCAATTAACAACCAGGTTTATTCTTGTCAATATAATTATATCAACAATTTAAAATAGTTACATTATTTATTATCATAATATTGTCCTATTTACAAAATTTAAAATAAATATATTGAATATTGAATAAGTTATTACAAATAGTCATTTAGGGGTCAGTAATAGGGGACTTTCCCCTAAATAAGTTTAGGTTTAATAGTAAATTAAAGTCTATATCTATTTTTAGTGAACCATAATAGATATATTTTGGTTAGGTAGTAATATTCATAGTATGTAAATGATATAATAACTTTATGAATTATAAAGCTAGCACGATAATTCCTGATAATATATTATAATATTAATTATTTAATATAATTATAATTTAGATTTAAAAACGACTATATTTAGGTAGCCTATCTATCAGATATGGTATCCTATCATAAACAGCATATATATATATATATATATATATATATAGATATAGTTTATTGGAGTAATTTTATATCATTCTTTTTTCATTTAGTAATCTTTTTCGTTTTCTTTCTTCGTTATCCAAATTGCTTCAAAATAATACCTTAGTATTGTCAACTTGTTGCTAGCTATTGATTCATACAATACATGGGACAGTAACATTGATTGTTTAATTATAATAGTTAACTATATATTTCATATTTACATAAAAGATATATAGTCTATACTTCTGTTAAGATATATTAATAACATTCTCCCTCAGGTTTAAATTGGAATCTCTATGGAATTATTTCCTACCATTCATTCTATTAGATCCCAAAAAATATTTATAAATCTCATTTTTATTTTCTTTCTACGTCTAATCATTAAATAATCCAACTTATTATTATAAGTTGGAGTATTTTATAGTATTTATAGTATATAATACTTCACTACATCAATGTAATATGTAGTATATAACACTCCACTATATCAATGTAATCTGTGATATATAACACTCTACGATATCAATGCAGTCTGTAAAATATAACACTCCAACATATCAATGCAGTCTGTAGTATATGTTTGATATTCACTTTATATTATTATTAAATTGTTATCGTATTATTATTTTCTTATTATTATTTTCATCTCGCACGAGCGGTTCTACATGACCCTATTTTATGGCGTAATAAACCTAATATCATCATAATCATATTATATTATTATAGTAATATGGTCATTAATTTAGTATTATTATTATTATTATTATTATTATTATTATTATTATTATTATTATTATTATTATTATTATTATTATTATTATTATTATTATTATTATTATTATTATTATTATTATTATTATTATTATTATTATTATTATTATTATTATTATTATTATTATTATTATTATTATTATTATTATTATTATTATTATTATTATTATTATTATTATTATTATTATTATTATTATTATTATTATTATTATTATTATTATTATTATTATTATTATTATTATTATTATTATTATTATTATTATTATTATTATTTGTTAAATATAGCATAAATACTTACTGAAACAGTTATTATTTAAATTGATTGGTTTACGTTATTATTTAGTATACACTCATACAACATGTATAAATATATATACAACATTATATAATTATGTTGGTTTCAAAGTAAGATGATTGGCAGTATATATATATATATATATATATATATATATATATATATACACTATGTGTTATTATGCCAATATATTTACACAATTATTGTTGGCTTATTTATAGCTAGACTATTATAATAAGGAATACTATATTATATATATAGCTGGTAATAACCATTCAGTAATATGGCAATACATACAAGTAACAGCTGTTGGGGTTTAACCGACGTGTACGCCTCGTTTAATATGCATATTATTATGAGAATACGATACCCAGAAGAAATGTATACGTTATTTTATATTAATAATAAATATGTATATTATAGGTTTTAGAATAATTTATATATGTATAACATATAAGTTTAACTAACGATTATCATTCTAAAGAAAAATAGTAATCTTTATATTAATATAAACTATTAATTGTGAGATTTATAATGATAACATAATTATATGATATATATATATATATATATATATATATGTATATATATATATATATATATAAAGTTATATTTGATATTATTGTATAGGTTTATATATAGTATGTTCAAAGTGAATACAGATAGTTATATTGTTTACTATAGAAATATTAAATCAATTAATTTATATTTGTTTTCTTCAGTTATATCCGAATATATATAATATATATATCAATTGATAATATAGATATTAGTTATTTTAATGATAAATTATCAAAGGTTTTGGATACTTATTCTCCTTTAAAACAATAAAATTATTCCCTCATCCATCTTCTCCTTGGTATAATTCTACATTATCTAATTTGATAAGAAATTTAAGAAAACTGTAGAAAATATATCTACATGAACAGAATTATATAAAATGTTGTGGATGTAAGGATATGCGATTGATTTATAGTAAATCACTGTTATCTGCTAAAACCAGTTTATATCAGGATAAAATATTAAATTGCGATAATAATATTAAAAAATTTTTCATTTGTAAATTCTATATACAATAATGGTTCTCTTAAATCTTTACCAACACATACTGATAAGGATCTGTGAAATATTTTTTCTGATTATCATATAAATAAGTTATCTGATATATTCCCCACCATTTCCAATAAGTTATTAGTATTAAATACATCATATAATCTAACTTTTGAGAATTATTCTTCTAATAACTATTTAAATTCTTTTTGTTCACTTTCAAATGTTGACGTATATAATTTAATCATCACTTTAAAATCTCCATCTCCTCTTGATCCTCTTCCAATTTCATAATCTGACTTCTGTTCAAATACCTTTTATATCTACGTTAGTTAACAGTTGTCCTAGAACTGGGAAAATAACTGATATTTAAAAAATGCAGTAATTATACCACTTCTAAAAAAGTATAATCTCGATAAATAAATATTAACCAATTATAGACCAATATCACAATTACCCTTTATAAGTAAAATTATAGAAAAAATTGTGGTCAAGCAATTAAATAATTATTTATTACATTTTAATATTCTTGATCCCAAACAGAGAGGGTTTAGAAAATTGTGTAGTACAGAAACTACTATAATTTCTCTCATTGATGATATTTTATGAACTTTAGATCATAACAAAAAATACAATTATTACTTCTTGATTTATCCTTTTCTATAATATATACTTTTTGATACAATTATGCATGATTTACTAATAGATAGCTAAAAATGATTGGGTTATCTTATTCTGTTTATTATGGTTTATATAGTATCTTCAAAATAGATATTTTTCTATAAAAATTAATAATGAATATTCTTCTAGAAAATTACTTAGTCATGGTGTACCATAAGGTTCAGTACTTGGCCCTATATTATTATTAATTTATTTATTACCTTTGATTGAAATTTGCCACCAAATTCCTGATATTAATTATCATCTTTATGCTGATGATTTATACATTTATATGGAACTGCCTTTACATGCTATTCCTTCTGATAATTATTCTTTGTTAAATTGTTTTAATAACTTAAATAATTGGTTTTTACAAAATAATATAATGTTAAATATGTCTAAAACCTATCTTATTAATTGTTCTAATGTTGATTCCATTTTTCCTCTAGTAATTGTTTATGGACACATTATTTGGCCAACAAATTCTGTTAAAAATCTTGGTTTTATTTTTGATAGTAAGCTAAGTTCTATCGATCAAATATCAAGTGTATGTCGATCCTATTTTTTTAATTTACACAAAATGAAAACTATTAGAATTTTTTTACCTGATAACATTTGTAAGATCCTTATTGAATCAACAGTCCTATCTCGTATTGAGTACTATAATTATGTATACCACATACTTCCTTTATATTCTATAAATAGCATAACGAGATTTATAAGGTCTTCAGTACGCTTACTATTTCGCATAACATTGATCACTCTTGCACTTTCAAAAAATTAGATAGCATAAAATGGTTATCTGCTAAACAGCGATCAATATATAAAATTATTATGATTGTTTATAAATGCATATACCTTAAATCAACTACATATTTAAAGGATTTTCTAACGTACCGGATTAAGTAGAGAACCTTTAGATCGTCTAACAGCAAAATACTTCGTTACCATAAGTTCAAGCTAGTAGATATGGCTAGAAATCTTTTCGGCATTCGGCAGTTTAAAAACGACCAAAGGAAGAGTATCAATCGGTGATATGGAGTTAACACTTACGATCAAGTTACGGATCTCTGTGATAGAAGGAGGTAACAAATTGGAAAATGTACAAGATATGGGATGAGATGTTATTTGAGCATTAAAAGTCAGAGGTGATTGCGCTAACTTGGAACTAACACAATCTGAGATCCGGGAAATCTTAGTAGATAATCAATTCACAAAAGAAGAACACAATAAGGAATCAGGTAATGCAGTATATTTGGATTTAATATTGGTACCAAGAATACTATATACCATTTAACAATTTTTATGGGAGTCATTCCACAATAATTGAGTTTCTGTTCGTAGTAAATAGTTTTTTGCTGATTTAATTCGAGTTTATATACTTTTCTAGCAATCAAGAATTTTAATTTGTAAAAAGGAGACAGGTGTATCCTACGTTCAAATTTCCTTAGCGATCGTTATAAAATTGCCAGATGGGAGGTGAACCAAGAAGAAGAAGGATGAAGAGTAAAATAACTTGATTTAATGGGAGACAATGCATTGAGAGAAGAAGAGAGACATACATTAAGGTTATCAAAAGATACATTAGTATTTCATAAAAAATATGAAATTCTCGATCCAAGATCGATATAATTCAGTTTCTTAAGGTTTCTATAATTAATTAGGGACTTGGTGGATGAAGGCTTTTCAAGAAGAATAGAGGTATATAAAAGATAGTGAGCAGTCAAAAGATCAGAGCGTGAACACGAAGAAATAAATATTGGTGTGCTTGGAGTGAAAATGAGATAAATAATGTTACCACTAGCATGGCTGGGAAAATATAGGTGTTGGTTCAAACCTAAGGAATCAGTTAACTGTTAGAATAAGGAGTGTGGATGAGAAGAACAATCAAATTGGTAATTGAAATCACCTACAATCATAAAATTTGAGGCATTTTGGTGTAAGATGTTATTTAAAGGTCATAGAATTCATCAAAAAAAATTGAGAAATCGATTTTGGTGGACGATAAATTACTATAATACGACGTTAATTAAATTTAAGTCTTAAAGTGCAAGACATACATTCACCATACGATAGAGCAATAGAAGATATAGAAGGAGGTTGTAAATCCATATGAACTAATATACCAACACCCCTACCACGACCAGAAGTGCGTGGGTGGAAAAAGAGATTATAATTAGCATTATTACATAATGAAAATACGTCAGTGTCAGTATTCAAACCGTCGTGACATTGCTATTAGTTGATGTACCATGTGGTATGCTATTATTATACCACATGGTACATCATATTCTATGCGCATTATAAACAAATATATTATCTTCCCTATATAATATCAGAGTATATTTAATAAGTTTGCTATCGATATTGATAACATAAAATGCTTAAATGTTAATTCCAATAATATAATCAATACTCATCATGCTAAAAATCATACTTATGCGGATACTCTTAAATCTTCTATTACTTCTTTGATTTATAAAATTATTTATATCCCTAGAGAAATAGCTCATGTTACAATGGATGATCTTTATAATTAAAAAGATTACTAACGCTAATTTGAATACTGATTATATAAATAGTCTATTTAATGATTTTAATATAGATATATCAACCGTTTTGAAGTTAACGTCAAGAACGGTTTAACTATTATATCATTTAAAATAGTAATTTCTAAGGATAGGTTTTTAAAATTAGAATTTAAAAATACAGCATATAATACACTTGTTAAACTGCGATCTCTACCATTTTAGACCAGGAAACTGGGGTTAGTCTACTATCATGTTATCAAGTCCGGCGTTTTTACTTCACATAAATCGGTTTTTAATATTCGTACTATGTGTTACGAACTGAGGAAATTAACTGATAATCGTATGGAACTCTTCTTGTTACTCTCCTTCACAGTCTGTGTTATCATATGCATATTTTACTGATACAAAATCTAAGGCTAAGTCTAATACTTGACTATCTACTAATAGAGATAGCTTAAGCTTTTCTCTACTAAATATTCGTTCACTTATATCTAATATGGATCTTCTTCTGGCTTTTCTTAAAACCAACCCTTTATCTATTATTTGTTTAACTGAAAATTGGATTAGTCTTGATGACACTGACGTATTTTCATTATGTAATAATGCTAATTATAATCTTTTTCTCCACCCACGCACTTCTGGTCGTGGTGGGGGTGTTGGTATATTAGTTCATATGGATTTACAACCTCCTCCTATATCTTCTATTGCTCTATCGTATGGTGAATGTATATCTTGCACTTTCAGACTTAAATTTAATTTACTTCGTATTATAGTAATTTAATGTCCACCAAAATCTGATTTCTCAATTTTTTTTGATGAATTCTATGACCTTATTTATTTTATTTATATATAGTTTATTGACTACAAAAACACTGTGTGAGAATACGACCAGTGTTAATGGTTTCAGGATCAATATATGGTCGTATAAATAGGGACTTAAAGTCTGATGAATGAAGAGATGACCTTGAATGTAATAAACTATCAATCGTACAAGAAGATGATAGTACCAGATTAGCAAAGTGAGATCTAAAAGAGTAGTCCGTAATAGTGTTGGGATCAAGACGAAGGTGAACAAAGAGTGATTTGATATATGTTAACTTTCTATCGGCAAGTAAAACATGTTCGATTACAATAGAAGGTTTGGATGAGCAAGAATAGGTAGGTGTGGGAGGCTTAGGAGGAGTAGCAGTAGAAGAGGATGAAGGTAAGTTAGAGTTAACAATATCAGAGTATTTAATAATATTATTATTAGTTTTCTCTTCTAAGGTTTTAATGGTATCCTGCATGGATATTTGATTTAACTGTATTTGATTTTTAATTTCTATTAGATTATTTGATATCGTCAGATTTAGATTTGTTATAATATTATTATTTTCTAAGTTAATATTTGTAAAATTCAATATTATTTTATTTTGATTTTCAATTATAGTATTTAGTTTTATAATTACTTCTTCTTGTAATTCATTATTTTTTATTTTAGGCGGCATTATTATTTAGTATAAGTTAATATTATATATAAATATAAATATATATATAAATATGAATACCATATATAAATTGTAGTGTATATTTATGCAGGAATGATGTATATATATATATATATAAACACAAACATATATATATATATATCAATGCATAAAATATAAAATTCATATTTTAATGCAACAAATAACTATTAGAATATAATCAAATATATAGAATTAAATAATGAAATTAAATATATTAAATAGGTTAATAAATTAATATATATTATGTAATAATTCAAAATAAAAAGCATGACAAAATAATGAAATATACAATAATTTAATTTCAAAAACAAAAAATAAAAAATATATGAATAGAATTAATTAAAATGAAATTAATTTACTAAATAAATCAATATATTAATTTATAGAAAAATAAGTCACACATGTAAAATAATTATATATATATATTAATTCCATATAAAATATGTATATATAATATATTAATAATTAGATAGCGGTAATGATATAATTTTATAAATAAATTAGCACATATATATGGAAGCATATATAATAAATATAATAAAATTTAGTAGAACAAATATAATCAATTTAAATTGATTTGAATTTAATTAGAAAAATAAATAAATAAAGTAACTAAGCTGAGCAAAAGATGTATGTACTGTAGGAAGGATAAAACAAGACCGTATAAATAACATCTTACACCATGATGCCTCAAAGGTTATGATTTTAGGTGATTTCAATTACTACTTTGATTGTTCTTCTCATCCACACTCCTTATTCTAACAGTTAACTGATTCCTTAGGTTTGAACCAACATCTATATTTTCTGATTGTACATCTGAAATCATTTTTTTATTATTAAAAAATGATCTCCTTGTAAATACATCAAAACCGAACTTCTGAATATCTCTAAGGTACCTGTAATCTGTCCTACTGTATTACTTGATGGTAACATAATTCAATCTTCTGATTCGTGCGTAATCTCGGTATGTTAATGGATACTCTATCGTATAGTGCTCATATCATATGCGATTACAAAATCTGCTGATTTCTATTTGAGAAAAATTCGCCATATTAGAAACTATTGCTCTACTAATATCACTAAGCGCCTCGTAAATGCTCTAGTGTTTTCTACATTACTGTTGTTCTCTTTTTTATGGTATTAAAAACCATTAACATTTTAAGCTGAAAAACCACTCAAGGTAAAAAAGTTGACCGAATTATTCGATCATCTGTCAGATTAATACATAGACTTAAGCGATGCGATCACTCTTTAACTGACATGCACCAACATAATATGAAATGTTTTTCTATAAATATTGTATTGAGAAAAATGTCATCATTAATTATTTTATAAAATATTAAATATTATAATAGAAAATATTTAAAAATGTAAAAGTACATTACAAAAATATTCACATAAATATTTGTAGTCCTACCGAGCTAGTAAATAATATATTATTAATAGATTTTATTTTTGCTTTTATCATACTTTGTAGACATATATTTAACATTTATTAGATTGTTTTTTAATATAAATATATATATATATATAATGATAATATATATGATTTTATTCAACCTTATTTTAAATATAATTATATGAATAATACCTTAATTACATTCGGACCAAGACGTTGGAATGATTTAAGTATAGATATAAGAAAGTCAAATTCTTTATCATTATTCTGTAAAAATCTTAAAATAATTGTATACAATACTTATTCTATTTTAATGCATTTATTTTTAGTTTAAATTTTTATTTAATATATTTGACTTATGATAATATTTTTTTATAATTTTGATTTTATTTATTTGACACTATAAAAATACTGACATTATATTAAATTTTGACATTATAAAAAACTGACTTTTTAAAAATTATTGTATATGATTTTAAGATTGTATTATCTTCTATTTTATTTTTACATATTTTTAATTTTTACATTAAATAAATTAATTTGGGTTATATATTTGTCTGTATATATTTTTCTGTATGAACATCTAATATTGTTTAACCTATATTTATTTAATATATTTTCTTTTTCTTCTCTTTTTTCTCTTGTTTCTTTTACTTTTAACTGTTGGATATCTCATATTTTGTTCCACTATGTTATATTTTAATTTAGACGATTTAATACTTGATGTATTTATTAGCTTTTAATGTTATACTTTTATCATTTATTTATATTATTACATGATTACATTATTATATGATGGTTACATTTAGTTACATGATAAATTTCATTATATTTTATTAAATATTTTATTTTATTATATATTTTATTTATTTTTATCATATATATGTAAACAGGAAGTCATAAGGTTAAATACCTCGAAAATCTGCTGAACATTTTATTTGTTCTTTTATTGTTTTTTTTGCTCTCTTGCAATGATTACAATAATAAAATATATCTTATCTTATCTTATAATATTATAAAATTATTATTTATTTATAACTATTATCTATAATGAAACTTATCATGTTAATAAAGGGGTAATTGTCTTTTAGACTTTTAGATTCATTTATATAGACGATACATTGTTTGGAGATAATTATTTATAATATTTTACTTAATAAGGGTATGTGGCAGATAGGGAGATAATTGATATAAGAGTTTGTATCAATTTTTATATTTTTAGAATAGGATAGAGTATGGCAGTCTTGATGCAGGGATACACCTGCTCAGAGTTTAGTGAGTTCGCAATAAAATCCAAGAAAATAGGAGAAAATAAGGGTGACATTATGTGATATAATGAGATAGGTATGGGGATCATTGGGGTAGGTACAGTAAAATGTCATGAGTATATCACATACTTCATATACTGAAGGGATAGTGAATGTACGTAATGAGTCAATAAGATGGATAATTTATATGGTAGGATTGTGTATGGATGGAATAAACGCGCAAATAATATTATTATTGTTTGCAATTTTATTTTCAAATAATTTTTTCAAAAGAAAGCATAGTTGAAAATGTGAGGTGTTCGTAAAATGAGGAGGATTTTTTATATGGAGGAGAAAGAATTTGTTGGTCATTTTTAATAATTTGCGATGATCAATTTAATAGGAATCAAATCTATCTTTTTGTTATAATAGATGGATTTTGAATGATATATAGTAGATTTGTAATTTTTCTAGCTATCGAGAGAGATAATTTTGTTTCAGTTGAAGGATTTTAAGAAATTTCTTTTAACATTTTCAAACACTCTTCTTGTGAGATGACAAGTTCATGAGAGAATTATAGAGAAAAATGGCGGTCGGTAATTAATATAGTTTTTGTAGGTACATGTATATTGATACTATTTAGGAGAACAGAGTTTAGAATTACTGGAAATAGGTGAATATATCGTAGGTGGTCAATATTCTTAAAATCTCTATATGTAATACGTTTTCGTTAAATATTTGTGAATTTTAGATTTATAGAGAATTCCACAATAAAATGATCCATTAGTAGTTCAATATATTGAAAGGAGTTATGGTTTATAAATCCAATAAGAGGACTGAAAGAGTTGTAAATATCATATTAAGTGTATAACCACTGATGTGAGTGGGACATGATAATTGTTGGCACAAAGAAAGATACTTAATTAGGCTTGGTTTAAGTCACTATGGGGATAGATAAGAGAATTAAAGTGATAGTTTAAGTCACCAAGAATTATTGGTAAATAGGATGAAAATGAAGGAAGATTAAACTGGTCTGCATCAAAAATAGGATGTCATTCTGTGAATTGATTCTAGACATATTTTTGACACTGATCTCAAATGTGACAATTAAATTTCAATTTTACAATTTTACAACTCAAATTTCTCAATCACGTTATATACAGTATACCTTTAAAACATTATAAAATATGTTTACAAGTTGTTAAAAAAATGATTTTTAAACTATGTACCCCAAAAATATTGGATTATTTTCAAAAAAAATTAATAGGTCAATATTTGACGATAACAATTATAGAATACATATATAATATATTTTTCTAGATAGATTTTTAACGCTCCTTTAAGATATGTTTTTAGTTTTTACATATCGGGTTTAGTTTTTTTTTTGTTCAATTTAAAAAAAAAAAATTGCTTTTTTTCTCAATTTTTTTAAGTTATTAATTCATGCTAATTAATGTATTTAAAAGTACTCAATTTATAACTATATTATATTATTAACCATTTTTATTTGATTTTACTTACTTATATATTAAATAAACTTAATTATTTTTAACCCGAAACTTAATTTTTTATTTTATTCATAAATAAATATATTCATTTATATTTATAAAATAATAATATATAATATATAACTAAGTATAATATATGGTTAATAATATAATATAGTTATAAATTAAGTACTTTTAAATACATTAAATAGCATGAATTAATAACTTAAAAAAATTGAGAAAAAAAGCAACACATTTTTTTATAAATTAAACACAACAAAAAACTAAACCCGATATGTAAAAACTAAAAACATATCTGAAAGGAGCGTTAAAAATCTATATAGAAAAATATATTATATATGTATTCTATAATTGTTGTCGTCAAATATTGACCTATTAATTTTTTTTGAAAATAATCCAATATTTTTGGGGTACATAGTTTAAAAATTATTTTTTTATACAACTTGTAAACATATTTTATAATGTTTTAAAAGTATACTCTATACTTGAATATATATATAAAATATATTCAGGCATATTTATATGATTTTATAAAATATTTTACTAATAATTAAGGTTTTAAAAATTATAAAAATATTTTTTTTCTAGAAATATCACTTTTTGGAAAATATTTGAAAGTCGAATAAAAAAAAACTAGACGTGATTGAGAAAAACGGTTTTCACATTTGAGATCAGTGTCAAAAATAAGTCTAGAATCAATTCACAGAATATCATCCTATTGAAAAAAGTTAAAAAATGCAGGCCAGTGTTATGGATGAAATCACGAAATTCAAAGAATAAAATGGTTTCATAGTTTGGTAGAAAGTACAAAAACACAACAAATCATGCCGGATCGTTCATAACACGGACAAACAACGACCAAGCTACCCATCGGTATTAACCAGGATAATATGGGTATGATCATATATACCAGGATATGCTCCAACAACAACACATATTGACGAAGAAATAGTAGTTTTTTTATGAAAATATAGAGAAAAACTATAACTGACTCACCTAAAAGGACATATTAATAATACAAGGAAACTATAACGCCAATAATGAGAAACATTCATAACGGAATGAATATGTTAGAAAGATTTGGTATATGTGAAATGAACGATAGAGGATAAAGACTATAAGAATTCGCAGAGAAATATAAATTAGTTATAGCTATTACACAACATCTTCATAAAAACTCAAAAAGAACAACATGGCATTCACTTAATTGACTAGTACATAACCAAATATACTATATACTAATTCCACAAAGATGTATATCGAGTATTATTCGAATTTCAACGAGACAACATCCGGGTGCTGGTATCAATAGTAATCATGACCTCATTTTATGCAATTAAGTCTCATAACACGATCAAATAAGCGTCAAAATAACAAATTGATTAAGCTTTAATGTTAACAGACTAATGTATTATAAATTGTTTAGTTTTACTCAAGTGAACTAGTGGTGGTGTGCATGATGTATATTATGTATATAAAGTAACTGATTTACGTATATAGTAATCTCATTGATATATATATATATATATATATATATATATATATTTATGTAATCCCGAAATAATATCTATATTAGGGATATATGTTTACTTGTTTTACATGTTCTTATTATTTACACATTTATATATATATATACATCACGGATGTAAATAGTATGATATGGTAATTGTGTGATTTATTACTTATAAATATGTTATCCGATCTGAGCTATTTTTATTCCCGATCTGAAACTACTCTTTTTAAAAATAGTGAGACTTTATAAGCATTCTAAATTGTATATGAAACACTTCCGGTACAGATGATTTAGCAAATGAGATATTCCGCTATTTATAATTTACATATTAAAATACACCACTACATTATATATATATATATATATATATATATATATATATATATATAAATATCTTTTTCAAATAGAATCATATTTAAATATCCTTTATAATATAGGTATATATAATTAATATTAATACGAACTATAATATGAATTATATTACAATAATACTGTATAAAATAATTTAAATATAAATGTATTGATATACATATTATATATTAATATGGAAGTATAGATACCTTTCAAGCAAGAAATATATATTTTATTGAATGTTATATACACATATCGGATATAAATGGAACCCTCTAGAAATCATAGACTTGTATATATTATAAATAACTGTGAGAGACCCAGATCAATACTAAACAAAAATGTAATATATTTTTATTGTGTTTTTAATTATCGTTTATTAAGTTATTGATAAATACAATAGAAAGCAAAATAACTACCTCGAGTCGAACCCGGGAATTCTCGCGATCCAACAATGTATATGACTCTGTGGAAGATTTCACTTCAACTTCGGTTAACTAATCCACTGAGCCATAAACCAAACTAAACTATATATATACACAAGACTATTTATATTATTTTTCTTATACCTGTACCATGGCATTCCTCTCCTGTAAAATTGTATTAGGTTATTAGATTATTTAGTTACACGCACACATACGCATATACATAATCATACACGTACGCGTGTACACACGATCGTATGCATGTAAGAACATGCTAGTGTGTACGTATCTACTAGTAATATGATCGTGAAACCCTTAAGGATAAACGAGTTTGCATAGGCTATACCGGCAGGTGTAACGAGAATACAAACATGCACAATAATAGTCTACTTCTACTTCATGTTTTAATTCTAATTATTTGCAATAGTTAATTACATGTTGTTATCTATTAGTTAACGTATTTGGTATGCTGCCTACAATATATATATATATATATATATATATATATAAATATATATGTATACATATAATAATAATAATAATAATAATAATAATAATAATAATAATAATAATAATAATAATAATAATAATAATAATAATAATAATAATAATAATAATAATAATAATAATAATAATAATAATAATAATAATAATAATAATAATAATAATAATAATAATAATAATAATACTAATAATAATAATAATAATAATAATAATAATAATAATAATAATAATAATAATAATAATAATAATAATAATAATAATAATAATAATAATAATAATAATAATAATAATAATAATAATAATAATAATAATAATAATAATAATAATAATAATAATAATAATAATAATAATAATAATAAATATAATAATAATAATAATAATAATAATAATAATAATAATAATAATGATAATAATAATAATAATAATAATAATAATAATAATAATAATAATAATAATAATAATAATAATAATAATAATAATAATAATAATAATAATAATAATAATAATAATAATAATAATAATAATAATAATAATAATAATAATAATAATAATAATAATAATAATAATAATAATAATAATAATAATAATAATAATAATATTTATTAGAAAAATTAAAAAAATTATGTTAAATTATAATGATATTATATAATATTGTCTTCTAAAGGGCTTCAAAATAATATTACTATTTTCTGTTGCTGTTGCCCATGTATATATTCATATATATATACATTGGCAGTGTATATCGTACTCGTGGCCATGGAATACAACTCGTGGCTACAAAATCTCGTACACATATACATATGAATTATCTAAATAATCGTATATCAAATGTGTAGAATAATCTAGATTATGAAACCATCCATTCACATTCATTAAACTGTTTTAAATCACGTATTATCAAAATTAATTAACAAATTACCTATAAATTATAAGACTTACTATCTTATAATTATTTATTTGTATTATTATAATATATATATATTGTGTATTAACCGAAGCGCTTAGGAAAGACCACCGAGATGCAGCATCTCTGATAAGATGTATTGTACCACCTATCGCCGCAGACTTTGGTCGTGTATCCATTATTAAATGCTAGCTTCTCTGCACCTGTAAAGTCATTAGTTATAATTAATATTACCGGGATGGATCCAGGGGGTATGTGATTCATGCATAATTGATATATTATAATAAAACAAATATAACTTGTTTAGATAGTTCTTATAATAGAATAAGTATTATCAATATATTTTCATTTATCACTCCACGAATAATGACTTTATTAGCTATGAAACAATACAACTAATATTGTATATATATATAGTTATATATATAGCTTCGAAGGAACATTAAAGCCATATATGGTTATAAGTGAACACTTCATCTAAGTTCCTGGATGGGATGAAAGAACTCATCCAAATAAAAATAAAAATAACAATAACAATATGCATTTACATACATTATTTCAATGAATTTCGATAGATTCATAAATAGGTCCCCTAACCCATAAGCTCAAACATACGCATATATATATATATATATATATATATATATATATATATATATATATATATATATATATATGTATATATTACATATATTGTATATATTTAATATATTACATTTTTAAAAATTTAAATATAATATAATATAATACTATTATAATACAAATGGTTATATATATATATTTCACTAATCTACGGTTTATATGATTATATATAATTAATAAAATATATAAATATGTTCGAATATAAATAACAATACAAATATGTTGATTATTGTTAAATATAGCATATATAATGAATTAAAACACTGTCCAGTATACACTAACCGTGGGAGAGATTGTGGTCAACATTAACTGGGCCAGAGTTCACATGCACCGCCAATATCACACAGATGACCGCTACTAATACTAACTTCATTCTGTATTAAATGGGTTGGAGGTTATTATTATAATATAGTATATTTAATTTAAATTAATATACATATATATTTTGTATATGATAAATTATAATTTATTTTAATTTATATCTTGTCCTAAATAATAATTGTGCTGTTATAGTCTGGTGATGTATGTACCTATGAATTACGTGTTACTTATTTCTGTAAACTCCCACTAACTCTGACTAGAAGGGAACGATAAAATGAGTGTGAGATATATAATTATTCTTAAATGTATATAAATAGGTAGAAACCCAAAATATCTTAAATGTCTTGGTTATCAGTAGTTAACCGTAAATTGGTGTGATGTTAATTGTGATATTTTACTCATTATTAAATATATTATAAGATCATCAATATATATATATATATATATATATAAATATATATATAATATTATGTTAAATTTATAAATATTATTAATTACAAAATTTAATAGTATTCATTATAAATTATATACATGTATAATATATATTGTAAATAGGTAGCAACCTTAGAATATTAATATTAATAAAAAAAATTATATGATCATAGATGATGAAAAGATATTCTGTATTTATAGATTGCCGTCAAGTGCATGATAAATAGATTAAAATCAACTATTTGTTCATAACCATATAAATATATGTTATATATATAACATATTTATAAAATATATATATTAACTAGAGTTCAATACAAACTTATATTTTCTGTAAATATATTATGAATATATACTTAAATGTGTAATGTTTTATAATTATGTATAACAAATATAAGTGTTTTATAAATAGTGTGATGGCTAAGTAAATACTACTTGATATTAAAACATATATTTCTCAATGCTTGCATAGATATTATATACGTATCAAACAAACACTATAATTATATTATTTCAGTAGTTATTATGTAAAATATGCAGTCGATGAATCATGAGTCATGCGGAATGAGTCACAAGTGATGTGTACTGTGTACACTGTACAGTAGATCGGTTCGTACTTTTTTTTTCATAATTTTATAAACCTTCACATTTATAACACTTATGTACACTATGATGGATAAGTATGTACAATTGTAGACACATACCTACTAGTTGTAGGTCATGAGACCTTTTTATTTTAACATTGAATACATATAAAATTTAACATAGGCGAGATATAGAAATAAGTGTTATAATTTGTATCTAATTGTGATAATGTTTTTAAGTCAACTATGAATATATCCTAGGAACTCAATTACAAATAGTATTAATAATATAAAATATTTATCAAAACAATCTCGATGCCCAAATTTTAAAATTGTTTCTAAAAATCATATAATTTAATATAAATAATGTATTACTATTTAATTTAAAAAATTAAAATATACAATTTATATATAAAAATAATACAATTCAAATTAATTATAAAAAATAAAAAATTATTTTTAGAAAATAAATTAACATCATTTGTAATTTTTTTTAGATTTTTATTTGATTTTTATTAGATTTTTATTGAAATAAAAAATATGTGGGCATCATTTTTAATTTTTTTTAATTAATTTCGATAAAGTTAAAATTCAAAAAAAACTTAAAACTTAAAAATTAATAAAATTCAATCAAAATGTATAACTTAAATGTATGTAAAGTATAATTATATATATATATAATAAGTTAAAATAATTAATTACAAATTTATATTCTATAATATATATATATATATATATATATATATATATATATATATATATATATATATATATATATATAGTAATAATACATATATTACTCTCAATCAGAACCAACACGGAATACAATGTATTACCTTAAAAGACAGAGAAGGACATAATATAAAAAGGGTAGAAGACTTTAAATACCTAGGTAGCTACATTGTCCCACTAAATATGACGTTAATATACGAATAGCAAAAGCATAGGCAACCCTACATAATATGAATGTCATCTGGAAATATAATCTTACTGATAAATTAAAAAGAAATTTCTTTCGAGCCGCTGTTGAATCAGTACTTATGTACTGGTCCATCACCTGGACACTAATATCTTCGTTGGAGAAAAAACAAGATGGCGCATATACTCGCATGCTACGAGCTGTATTAAATAAATCCTAGAGACAAATGATAACGAACGAAATCTATATAATAGTATACCCAATATATCAGATACATCCAACGAGCATAGAATGAGATTCGCTGGACACTGCTATAGAATCAAGAGCGAATTGACCAGTGACCTATTACTTTGTATCCAATTCACGGAAAAAGATCAAGAGGTAGAAAGGCCTGTAAACACCTATATAAGCAATTTTTTATTTAAATTGAACACAAAAAAAACTAAACCCAATATGTAAAAACTAAAAACATATCTGAAAGGAGCGTTAAAAATCTATCTAGAAAAATATAATACATATGTATTCTATAATTTTTGTCGTCAAATATTGACCTATTAATTGTTATTGAAAATAATCCAATATTTTTGGGGTACATAGTTTAAAAATCATTTTTGTATACAACTTGTAAACATATTTTATAATGTTTTAAAGGTATACTGTATACTTGAATATATATATAAAATATATTTAGGCATATTTATATGATTTTATAAAATATTTTACTAATAATTAAGGTTTTAAAAATTATAAAAATATTTTTTTTCTAGAAATATCACTTTTTGGAAAATATTTGAAAGTCGAATAAAAAAAAAACTAGACGTGATTGAGAAAAACGGTTTTACATTTGAGATCAGTGTCAAAAATAAGTCTAGAATCAATTCACAGAATATCATCCTATTGACAAAAGTTACAAAATGCCAGCCAGTGTTATCATTACAAATATACCCTTGCATTCTCAGTTTATTATTATATATATTATTCACGTGTTATATCATATCCGTATTTTGTGTATTATTCCTGTAATAAATGAATGGGTAAAAATATATGTTCCACTAGGTGTTTATTTATGGGTAAAAATATACGTTCCACTAGGTGTTTAATTATTTGTAAAAATATACGTTCCACTAGGTGTTTATTTATGGGCAAAATTATACGTTCCAATATTGATTTTTGTACTTTATTTTGTATTTACCTACTGGAACATATTATTTGACCTATAATGTTACGTTTAGGCTCCTAGTTTCTGGTTGCTTGGGTGATGATCAAATATTATTATTGGTATTAAGAATTTTCTATTTAACCGTAAAGTATAAAAGGATCTATTAAGGGTAAATAACTTACAAATTGAACTATTCAAATAATGCCTGTTAAATATTCTAAACATATATTTATAAATATATATATATATTTATTATATCTTTAAATTTAAGAATGTTATGTCTTAAAAAAATATAATCAATATTGGTTTTGTTATCAATTTTATATATTGCTCTCATACATTTATTTTGTAAATTTAATAATAATTAATAAACTATGAAAAAAAAAATATATCATAATTAAGTATTAATATTCAATTTATATGTAAATCTCTGTAGTAAACTAAGTCCATAGTAAAGTTTATTTTTAATATTATTTATTTGCATTTTCCAATTATGATTTTCATTTGTCAATTGAAATGCATAGGAATTTAAAATTAGTTGATTGTTTTATAATAATAATAATAATAATAATAATAATAATAATAATAATAATAATAATAATAATAATAATAATAATAATAATAATAATAATAATAATAATAATAATAATAATAATAATAATAATAATAATAATAATAATAATAATAATAATAATAATAATAATAATAATAATAATAATAATAATAATAATAATAATAATAATAATAATAATAATAATAATAATAATAATAATAATAATAATAATAATAATAATAATAATAATAATAATAATAATAATAATAATAATAATGATAATAATTATAATAATAATATAGTAGTATATTATTAGGAGACTTTAATTTACCCTTAATTAATTGGGATACTGTATCTTGTCCAAACTACCCAATTAGTTATAATAAGTTTATTGAATGCATCACAGAAAATTCTCTTTTACAATATATAACTTTTCCAACTAGACTAAATAATATACTCGACTTACTTTTTACCAATGATTTACTTTTATTATCTAATATTTCCAAAGAACCCAAATTTGGTATAAATAAATATATTAGCGATCACTTTTCTTTTTCTTTCAATATTTTATCCATGTCCACACATTCCGTAAACCCAATACTACCAAATTTTAAAAAAGCAAATTTTATTTTAATGTTTTCATTATAAAAAAATACTCAATGGGAAAATATATTATCATATGGTAAAGATATCGATGAAACTATAAATATTTGTTACTCAACTATGTTAAAACTGTTCCAATGTCAAAATTGTCCACCAATGCACATAAATACCCCAAATATATACACTCTGTTCAATCAAAATGTTTAAGAAATTTCAAAAATAGGAATAAGTCAACTATTCATAATAACAAATGGAGATACTCACAATCACTTATACATTTCTAATATTCAAAATTATGTCTTGCAGAGAGAGTACAAGGTTATTAATTCTAATAATAAATCTTTGTTCTATAAGTATGTTAATTCGAGATTAGCATTTCACAATGGAATATCTCCATTAATTAAAGATGATAATTCATATGCGTCACTTGATTATGATAAAGCTGTACTATTGAATGATCAATTCACATCAGTATTTACAAATGATAATGGTATAATTCCAGAGCATACACTAAAAATAGAAAATACTATAAATGATATTATATTCACTAGAGAAATGGTTAGAATATGCTTATGTAAACTTTCTAAATAATGTACAATTCCGCCAGATTAAATACCATCTTATATTTTACAAAAATTCTCATATGATTTAGCATTACCATTATCTATAATATTTAAAAAATCTATTGAAAATGGTTCATGTCCTATAAAATGGAAATATAGTTTTATAACACCGATTTTTAAGAAAGGTGATCCCTCTAGAAGAGAAAATTATAGACCAATTTCTATAACTAGTATTATATCAAGAGTATTTGAACGCTTAATTACAAAACACATTACATTATTTCTACTGAAAAACTCAATTTTATCAAAACATCAATTTGGTTTTATGAGTGGTAAGTCAGTAGAGTTACAATTATTGGCGTGCCTAAATAAATGGACCTCTGCCATAAATGATAACAAATATATTGATATTGTTTATTTTGATTTCAAAAAAGAGTGGTATGGTATATACTACAGACTGCATTGATATAGTAGAGTGGTATATACTACAGACTATATTGATATATTGGAATGGTATATACTACAGACTGCATTGATATAGTGGATATTATATACTACAGACTGCATTAATATAGTGGATATTATATACTACAGACTGCATTGATATAGTGAAGTGTCATATACTACAGACTGTTTTATATTATGGAGTAGTATATACTACAGACTGCATTGATATATTTACATAATACTTCATTAGACCACTCATATCGTGCCGGAAGAAAATAATAATAAGATAATAATAATACTATAACAATTTAATAATAATATACGTTGAAATAACACGGACAAAAATATAAGTTGGATGATTTAATGATTAGAGGTAGAGAGAAAATAAGAAGTCTGAAAAGTGAGAATTATAAATCTTTTATGGGATCTAATAGAACGAATGGTAGGAGGGAGGGAATATAGGAATTCTAATTTAAACATGAGGGAGAAGGGTAGCCACATAATAGATGATTGATGTGATGTTGTATTAGAGTGATCAAGTATTATTATGCAGTACGTATTAGAGTAATGTACGTACTGAGGAATGGATAATCCGATTTAGTGGAACAGTAGCTTTAGCAGGAAGTCAATTCAGTAGGGAAGAACAGTAGTTTTTTGGAGAAGTACAAGAGAATTTTTAGAATTTATTAGAGTAAAATAATTTATAGGGAAAAGGGTAAACAGTTTATTATAATCAGCAAAAATATTACAGTTCATATTTGTTAAGTTCTTAATAAGATCATCAATAGGGCGGATATAAATAGAAATGAGGTATGGGCCTAAAACAGTTTCCTGGGAAATACAGTAGTTACGCGGAGAAATAGGCGAAACAATTTTTCAATTATAATAGAGATATTACGGTAGGTCAGATATGAATTAAACAATTGTAATGCTAAGCCAGATATACTCAGCATAGTACGCCGCGAGATTAGTATATTTTATGGTTCGGGGTATCACAAGCAGATGAGAGATCAAGTAGGCTTATCTGGCAACACGTTTTGCTATTTAAAGTATATAATATTGTAATATGGAGGAGAGCTGTTTCGGTCGAATGGTTTATTTTACGAAAAGCGCTTTGAAACGGGACGAAAAGATTATTTATATTTATATGGGCGATAAGTTGTTTGGGAACAATTATTTCTAATATTTGACTTAAAAAGGGTAGGTAAGAGATTATGGCAGTCTTGAGGCAAGGTGAAACCTGACCAGAGTTTAGGAGTTCGCAATAATATCCAAGAAAATAGGAGAAAATAAGGGTGAAATTGTGTGATATAATGATATAGGTAGAGGGTCAGTGGGAGAGGTACAGTTAGATTTCATGAGTAGATAATTTACTTCATACAGTGAAGGGATAGTGAATATACTTAATGAGTTAATAGAATAGGTAATATGGATGGTAGGATTGAGTATGAATGGAGTAAAAGCGATTATAATATTATTAATGCTTGCAATTTTATTTACAAAGAATTTTTAAAATGAGAGCATAGTTGAAAATTTGATGTTTTCGGTCAAATGGGGAGGATTTTTCATCTGGATGAGAGAGAATTGTTTTTGTCATTTTTAAAAATGTGCGAAGATCAGAGGATACCAAAGCTATCTTTTTGTTATATTAGATAGATTTTAAACGAGATATAGTATATTTGTAATTTTTATAGCTAGTGATAGAGCTAATTTGTTTCAGTAGAAGGATTTTTAAGAAATTTCTTTTCAAATTGTTGAACCCTCTTCTTGAAGATAAAAAGTTCAGGGATAAAAGCAGGCGTTTGGTAATTAATGTATGTACATGTATATTGATACTATTTAGGATAACAGAATGTGGAGTATCGGACAGAGGGAAGTAGGAGAAGAGATCTCAGTTTTGATATTGCTTACAAATATTGGTAGGTCAATAGACTTAAAATCTCTATATGTAATACGTTTTCATTTAATCGTTATGAATTTTAGATTTATAGAGAATTCCACAATAAAATTATCAGTTAGTAGTTCAATATGTTGAAAGGAGTTATGGTTAATAATTCAGTTAAGAGGACTGGAAAGGGATTTAAATATATTATCAAGTGTATAATCACTGGAGTGAGTGGGAAATGATAAGTTTTGACACACATAAAGATACTTAGTTAGTAGTTTAAAGTTACCGTGGGGATAGATAAGAGAATTAAAGTGGTAGTTTAAGTCACCAAGAATTATTGGTAAATAGGATGAAGATGAAGGAAGATTATGGATGAAATCACGAAATTCAAATAATAAAATGGTTTCATAGTTTAGTAGAAAGTATAACTACACAAAAAATCATGACGGATCGGTCGTAACCCGGACAAACAACGACCAAGCTACCCATCGGTATTAACTAGGATAATATTTACAAATTAGCTACGGATATAATAATATTAAAAGAATCAAACTACCAGAGATCATTACACTATTGGAACTTGGAATGTACGAACATTAAGACGAATCAGAAAACTTGAAGAACTGATGAAATAACTGAGCCTATACAAATGGGATGTAGAATGACTTGCTGAAACAAGACTAATAGGTACTGTTAAAATAACAACGAATAAAAGTCATAAACCATATTACAGTGAATAAGAAAAAGATCGTGAAGGTGTCGGATTTAAATTAAGAAATGAAGTCACAAATTATGTACTTAACTATGCGGCTATAGCTAGTTGAATAATCTCGATAACCATTATTTAATTATATGATCCTACAACAACACATATTAACGAAGAAATAGTAGTTTTTTATAAAACATAGAGAAAAACTATAACTGACTCATCTAAAGATGACTTATTAATAATACAAGGAGAGTAGGATTTCAATATTGAGAAATATGCATAACGGAATGAATGTGTTGGAAAGATTAGGTATACGTAAAATGAACGATCAAGGCCAAATACTACTAGAATTCGCAGAGAAATATAAATTAGTTATAGCTAATACATATAAACATCCGCATAACAACTCAAGAAGAATAATATGGTATTCACCCAATGGACTATTATACTTATATATATATATATATATATATATATATATATAAGTGATCATGACATGGTTTTATGAAATTAAAGCTCAACAAATTTTATCATCTCAAACCATGATAAAATAAGCGTCAAAAAACCAAATTGATTACGCTTTAATGTTAATGGACTGATGTATTCTAAATTTGTAAGTTTTACTCAAGTGCACTAGATTAGAATTGTAATAATCTAAATATAAATATTGTGTTAATAGTGGTGGTGTGCATGATGTATCTTATATGTTTAAAGTATCTGATGTATATAAGAATCTCATTGATATATATATATATATATATATTTATTTATTTATTTAATCCCGAAATAATATCTATATTAGGGATATATGTTGGGATACATGTACTTATTATTTATAAATTTATATATTCATCACGGATGTAAATATTAATTGTATTATTTATTGACTTACTTACTTCACTTAGTTTCGTAGTACTTGGCGTCCCCTTGCAGCACACAGACCCCTTGCTTTTTGTAGGAATCTCGGTCAGCTGCCTATCTTTCCAAGGTCAGAAGTGGAATGCCACTATTTTCTCTGATGCCATCCGCCCATCTCTTTAATGGACGTCCTCTTGGTCTTGGATTTTTGAAGTCCAACTTGTAACTGGAGTTGATCATATCTCGGCTTCTTGCTACATGGCCGAACCAACGAAGTTGTCTTTTTATAATGACGTCTTCTATAGTTTCAGTTACGTTTAGTGACTTTCTAATATTTGTATTAGTGAGTCTGTCATACTTTGTAACTCGCAGGATGGCTCTTAAACATTTCATTTCAAAAACCAGCAGGGAATTGACCTCTTGTTTCCTCATTGTCCATGTCTCTGACCCGTATATAGAAATTGGGAGAATGAGGGCTTTGTAGAGTCAAATCTTGAGTTTTATACGTCACTAGAAGTCCAGATAGTTTCTCTCAACCTAGCAAAAGCCTGAGATGCGATAGAAATTCTGTGTAAAACATCTTCTTGACAATTGGGGACAAGACTGCCCAAAAACTTGAACTGGTTAACTTTGGGGATAATATTATTACCGATTTTGATATCATTTTTTTCAGTAGTCAGAACTGCACATTTAAGAGGGTTTATCTTTAGGCCCCATTTATGACAAACATTTTCTAGATCTGAAGTTGCTATTTGCAGTTTTTCAAAAACGACCGATACTAAAGTTGTGTCATCAGCGTACCTGATGTCAATTGACATTTCATCATCCAGTCGTATATTTCTATCTAAGCATGTAAGACCCTTCATTACATGTTCTATGAATATATTGAATAGGTTCGGCGACATGATGCAACCTTGTCTCACGCCCATATTAACAGTGAACCAGTCTGTTAGTTGCCCACCAGCAATTATTGCACAGTTTGTATCATTGTATAAGTTTTTTATTATCGTAACATATTTCCGAGGGATGCCTATCTGGATCATAATTTTCCAAAGTGCCTCTCTCCAAATTGTATCAAATGCGGCCTTGAAGTCAATAAAGTGGATATGTAGCGGAACTTGGTGTTCTCTTGCCTTCTCTATTATCTGCCTTACGATGAATATTGCGTCTATTGTTCCTCTACATGGCCTGAAGCCGAATTGTGAGTCACTTATTGATTCTTCGATAATATTTGAGTATCTGCACATCAGGATTTTACAGAATACTTTCCCTGGTATTGATAATAATGCAATTGCTCTGTAGTTTTCTGCGTTTGATTTATCGCCTTTCTTATGAATTGGGGTAATAATCATTTTCGACCAGTTTTCTGGAGATTGCTCCGTCTTAATTATTTTATTGAACAAGATTGTCAGTGTTTTAATCATCATTTTACCCCCGGCTTTGATTAGTTCGGATGTTATTCCATCAATCCCTGGAGCCTTTCTGTTAGATAGCCTTTTGATGGAGTTTTCCACTTCGTGTCCGGTTATTGGCGGGATATACTCTGTTGCGTTTTCTGTCTCTGGTTCAAACTCTCTTAAAGCATCTTCATCATGTGGAAACTGTGTATTGAGGTGTTTCTCAAAGTGTGATTTCCATATGTTTAAAACGTCATGTTTTTTCATCATTAGCTGTCCTTGAGAGTTTTTCATTGAACATACGGGTTTGTATCTCTTTCCTTCTAGTTCTTTGACTTGTTTAAATAATGTGTGGCTATTGTTCTTTTTTAGGTTTTCTTCCATTTCTGATATTTTGTCTGATAACTTATCATTCTTTTGTTTTTTGACAGCTATTTTTACTCTCTTGTTTAATGTTCGGTAATTATTAATATTTTCAACGTTAATTGGGTTATTTAGTACACGAAATTTGTCTTTTCTACGTCTAGCACATAGATCTTTTGCTTCGTTTGACAATCCAGGAACTTCATTAAATTGTTTATATCCAATTTCTAGTTCAGCAGTATTATGTACAATGTTTTTAATTTATTGTAGAAATCATTTGGCATCGTAGTAGCATTATCATCATCCAATAGGGTATCTAACCGTTTTTTAAGTTATGTTGCAAATTTCTTTGATGTCTCTCCATTTTGTATTTTATCATTGTCGTAACGTTTTGGAGGTCTTTTTTTTGTGTAATTATACTTTTTTGATTTTTTCACATCAATATTTGCAATTACTATTGAGTGATTACTATTGAGCAATTACTATTGAGTCAGATCCAATCTCCGCAGAGTGGTACGATCTGCAGTTTGTTAGTATTGGCTTTAATTTCTTTGACATTATTATGTAATCAATTTGTTTTTCAGTGCGTTCCGGTGAAATCCATGTATATCTTCGCTTTTCTTTATGTTTGAAAATTGAATTTGCTATAAATAGGTTACCTGTTACCTGTTACCTAATTGGTTTAGGCACTTCCATCAACTTCTTTATTGAAGTTTTCGGACGTGCTTTCAATATATTATTGGGCAAAAAGGTATGATTATAGGTCTTTTATAGCACAAAATTGAAGAAGTTTAAGCCCCTTTGTGTTGTTAGTTTCCACAGCATAATTTCCTACTACTCCTAGCCAGTCATCTTGCATATTATTTTCTACTGATGCATTGAAATCTACTAAAAGTACTATTTTATCAGTTGGTGGCAGGAGGTTCATCTCCTCTTGTAGTGTTCCGACAAATTCTTCTACGATTAAATCATCGTAGCTGGAGTCTGGTGCATACACTATAAAGTATGTGACTATTTCGGATTCCCACTCCATAGTCACCTTTAGTAACCTGCTTGATATAGCTTTATTGTTCTCTATCTTCTCTCCCAAATGCTTCTTCAGGATTAAAGCGACACCTTGTCTGCATATTCCATCTTGCTGGGGAGAGTGTATGATGATATGTCCATTTTTCTCCCATATCGTAGGTATATCTGATGTCCAATGAGTCTCTGTTATACCAATAATGTCAATTCCCATCCGCTCAGTTTCATGTAATAATATGTCTATCGTATCCGTTTCTTTTAGTGTTATTGTGTTCCATGTAGCAATCCTAACCGGGAGATTGTTCGCACCCTCTATTTTCCCGGGACTGAGGGCCATTTTATTGTTTGTTGTGTTCATGTGTGTTTTGAGATTTGTTAACCTAGACACTTTCTCAAGGAAATTCCAGGTGGGGGGAACCGGATAACAGTCAGTTGTAACTGATAACCGCCTAAGGGAACCCTAAGTTCCCGATTTTCTGTCAGGGTTATCTCCCTTAGCCTTTATCAGTCCATTAAGTATCTGCAAGGCAGCAAAGGTTGTGTCGTTTTGTCTGCGACTGCTTCAGTTCGCAGCTAACCTCTTCAAGAGGCCGTTCCCCTATCCGCAACCTGGGGACGCGTCCGGTTGGCGTCGACACCCACCATTCTTATTAGAGAAAACATAAAAACCTATTTTTTATTACTTATAAATATGTTATCCGATCTGAGATATTCCCGAACTGAAACTGTTACTCTTTTAAATAATAGTGAGAATTTATGAGCATACTAAATTATATATGAAACTATTAGGGTACAGATGATTTAGCAAATGAGATATTCCGCTAATCTATAATTTATTTAAATACATCACTATATTATTTATATATATATATATATAAATATCAGAATTTTTCAAATAGAATCATATTTAAATACCCTTTATAATATAGGTATTTATAATTATATATTAATACGAACTATAATATGAATTATATTACAATAATACTGAATAAAATAAGTTAAATATAAATGTATTTATATAAATAATATATATTAATATGGAAGTATGGATACCTTTCAAGCAAGAAATATATATTTTATTGAATGTTATATACACATATCGGATATAAATGGAACCCTCTAGAAATCATAGACTTGTATATATTATAAATAAATGTGGGGGAGCCAGATCAATACAAAACAAATATGTAATATGTTTTTTGTTGTGCTTTTAATTATAGTTTATTAAGTTATTGATAAATACAAAAGACAATACGATAACTACCTGTCGTTCTTGCAATTTGTATGACTCTGTTGAAGATTTCAATTCATCTTCAGTTAACTCTTCCACTAAACTCCCATAAACCATACTAAACTATATATATATATATTTATATACACAAGACTATTTATAGCATTTTTCTTATATCTGTACCATGGCATTCCTCTCCTGTAAAATGGTAGTATATTATTAGATTATTTAGTTACACGCACACATACGCATACAAATACTCATACACGTATGCGTATACATACACATGTATACACACGCGATCGTATGCCTGCAAGAACATGCGCGTGTGAACATATACATAGATATATCTACTAGTAATAGTATCGTGAAACCCTTTAGGTCATAAAGTTTATGAGGATCTAGTGTTGTGTACGATATACCGGTAGATGTAACGATAATATATCACACACAAACAATACTAGTAGCCGAATTCGTGTTTTAATTCTAATTATTTGCGATAGTTAATTACATATTGTTATATATTAGTTAATGTATTTGTTATGCTGCCTACAATATATATATATATATATATATATATATATATATATACATATAATAATAATAATAATAATAATAATAATAATAATAATAATAATAATAATAATAATAATAATAATAATAATAATAATAATAATAATAATAATAATAATAATAATAATAATAATAATAATAATAATAATAATAATAATAATAATAATAATAATAATAATAATAATAATAATAATAATAATAATAATAATAATAATAATAATAATAATAATAATAATAATAATAATAATAATAATAATAATAATAATAATAATAATAATAATAATTCCCTAGTTATTTGATGATGTGTTCAGCACGTTTGATCAACATCCCAAATATTGCTTTATTATTATTTTATTTACTTTCGGTGTGTGTAAATCACAACTTATTTATATTTGCTAACTATTATTTATATATTTCTGTCATTATTATTTATTGTTATCCATCGTTTTGATTCTAATCAATAAACTATTATTTATCTATCTATCTATCTATAATAATAATAATAATAATAATAATAATAATAATAATAATAATAATAATAATAATAATAATAATAATAATAATAATAATAATAATAATAATAATAATAATAATAATAATAATAATAATAATAATAATAATAATAATAATAATAATAATAATAATAATAATAATAATAATAATAATAATAATAATAATAATAATAATAATAATAATAATAATAATAATAATAATAATAATAATAATAATAATAATAATAATAATAATAATAATAATAATAATAATAATAATAATAATAATAATAATAATAATAATAATAATAATAATAATAATAATAATAATAATAATAATAATAATAATAATAATAATAATAATAATAATAATAATAATAATAATAATAATAATAATAATAATAATAATAAAAATAATAATAATAATAATAATAATAATAATAATAATAATAATAATACTACTAAATTAATGTAAACAATTACCATATTACTATAATATTATAATATGATAATGATGGTGATATTTGGTTTATTACGCCATAAAATAGGGTCATGTAGATCCGATCGTGTGGGATGAAAATAATAATAAGAAAATAATAATATGATAACAATTTAATAATAATATACATTTAATACCAAACGGAAAAAATTATAAGTAACATAGTGAGGTGTTATATACTACAGACTGCATTTATATAGTGGAGTATTGTATACTACAGACTGCATTGCTATAGTAGAGTGTATATACTAAATACTGCATTGATATAGTGGAATGGTATATACTACAGACTGCATTGATATAGAAGAGTGGTATATACTATAGACTACATTGATATATTAGAATGGTATATTATACAGACTGCATTGATATAGTGGATATTATATACTACAGACTATATTGATATAGTGGAGTGTCATATACTACATACTGTTTAATATTATGGAGTAGTATATACTACAGACTGCATTGATATATTTACATAATACTTCATTAGACCACTCATATCGTGCGGGAAGAAAATAATAATAAAATAATAATAATACAATAACAATTTAATAATAATATACGTTGAAATAACACGGACAAAAATATAAGTTGGATGATTTAATGATTATAGGTAGAGAGAAAATAAGAAGTCTGAAAAGTGAGAATTATAAATCTTTTATGATATCTAATAGAACGAATGGTAGGAGGGAGGGAATTCCATAGGAATTCTAATTTAAACCTGAGGGAGAAGGGTAGCCACATAATAGATGATTGATGTGATGTTGTATTAGAGTGATCAAGTATTATTATGCAGTACGTATTACGTACTGAGGAATGGATAATCCGATTTAGAGGAACAGTAGCTTTAGCAGGAAGTCAATTCAGTAGGGAAGAACAGTAGTTTTTAGGAGAAGTACAAGAGAATTTTTGAATTTATTAGAGTAAAATAATTTATAGGGAAAAGGGTAAACAGTTTATTATAATCAGCAAAAATATTACAGTTCATATTTGTTTAGTTCTTAATAAGATCATCAATAAGGCGGATATAAATAGAAATGAGGTATGGGCCTAAAACAGTTCCCTGGGAAATACCGTAGTTAAGCGGATAAATAGGCGAAACAATTTTTCTATTATAATAGAGATATTAGGATAGGTCAGATATGAATTAAACCATTGTAATGCTAAGCCAGATATACCCAGCATATAACGCCGCGAGTTTAGGATATTTTATGGTTCAGGGTATCACAAGAAGATGAGAGATCAATTAGGCTTAGCTGGCAATATGTTTTGTTATTTAAAGTATATAATATTGTAATACGGAGGAGAGCTGTTTCGGTCGAATGGGTCACCTTACGAAAAGCGCTTTGAAACGGGACGAAAAGATTATTTATATTTATATGGGCGATAAGTTGTTTGGGAACAATTATTTCTAATATTTGACTTAAAAAGGGTAGGTGAGAGATTATGGCAGTCTTGAGGCATGGTGAAACCTGACCAGAGTTTAGGAGTTCGCAATAATATCCAAGAAAATAGGAGAAAATAAGGGTGAAAGTGTGTGATATAATGATATAGGTAGAGGGTCAGTGGGATAGGTACAGTTAGATTTCACGAGTAGATAATTTACTTCATACGTGAAGGGATAGTGAATATACTTAATGAGTTAATAGAATAGGTAATATGGATGGTGGGATTGAGTATGAATGGAGTAAAAGCGATTATAATAATATTAATGCTTGCAATTTTATTTACAAAGTATTTTTAAAATGAGAGCATAGTTGAAAATTTGACGTTTTCGGTCAAATGGGGAGGATTTTTCATCTGGATGAGAGAGAATTGTATTTGTTATTTTTTAAAATGTGAGAAGATCAGAGGATATCAAAGCTATCTTTTTGTTATATTAGATAGATTTTAAACGAGATATAGTATATTTGTAATTTTTCTAGCTAGTGATAGGGCTAATTTTGTTTCAGTAGAAGGATTTTTAAGTAATTTCTTTTCAAACTTTTGAACCCTCTTCTTGAAGATGAAAAGTTAATGAAAGAACCAAGGAGAAAATGGCGTTTGGTAATTAATATAGGTACATGTATATTGATACTATTTAGGATAACAGAATGTAGAGTATCGGACAGAGGGAAGTAGGAGAAGAGATCTCAGTTTTGATATTGCTTACAAATATTGGTAGGTCAATAGACTTAAAATCTCTATATGTAATACGTTTTCATTTAATCGTTATGAATTTTAGATTTATAGAGAATTCCACAATAAAATGATCAGTTAGTAGTTCAATATTTTGAAAGGAGTTATGGTTAATAAATCCGTTAAGAGGACTGGAAAGGGGTTTAAATATATTAGCAAGTGTATAATCACTGGAGTGAGTGGGAAATGATAAGTTTTGACACACATAAAGAGACTTAGTTAGTAGTTTAAAGTCACCGTGGGGATAGATTAAAGTGATAGTTTAAGTCACCAAGAATTATTGGTAAATAGGATGAAGATGAAGGAAGATTATCAATAAAATCATGACATTTATCAAAGAATAAATTGGTTTCAGGTTTAGGAAGCTTTAATGTCAGCGAAAGACAACCACATATGAAAAGTGATGGAATAAAATGGACGGAGAGAGAAGTAAAAATCATTATGTAGTATAAATATTACCCTACCACCAAGGCTTATTTGTCGTGGCGCGATATAGAGGTTGTATCCAAAGTCCATGATGGAGGCAAATATGTCCGAGTCATCATTAGAAATCCAGATCTCAGAAAATGAAATTATAATACAAATTTGGAATTTAAAGTATGGTAACAGAAGGCATATATTTGATCTCATGGAGCGAATATTGATCAAGGCTATATTAGAGGCTAGTCAGGCATGAGAGAATGAATTATTTAAAAATGATTTGCCTAGTTATCGAAAGAATCAAACCATTTTGTTTGATCAGATTCAGGTATGAGAAAAGGGGGATATGAAAGAGGATTATTTTAATCCCTTATTTCAAATATTTGAGAACGACTATTGAAAAATACTTTTTAAAAATGGGCGTGAGTTTTTGTTTTAAGGCATGATATACCTTACAAATAAGTCTAGTAGAGTCAGGTAAATAATGACGAATAAATATATACTTAAAATTACTATTTGGTGAGATCTTTAGAAGGAAAGAGAAACATATATCACGAGCAGAAATATTAGTAAAATAAAAGATAGCAGTTCTGGTAAGAAATCAGGCAGAAGTAATATAAGAATGGGGAAGTTTTATAAAGTCAATTAATTATACTGTGTAATTATAATTAACTTGAGAAGAAAGAAGGTGTTAGTATTACTAATTTAGTTTGATTATTTTATCTATGGATCGTTTGGCTGATGAATTTGAGGAAGTTGAACTAGATAATATAGGGGTTGGTGTGTGATTTGAGGAACATTTTAAATCCATTAGCTATGGAATATGTTTAGGAGTATTATTATTTGGCTGATACTATGGCTGGATATTAATAGTCATAGTAGAAGTCTATATATATATATATATATATCAAATATTAGATGTGGCGTTACCTTAGCACCATTATGATGTATAGATTTGGTGGTTATAATAGAAGGTAAATATGACATAGGACAGGGTGGAGTAATTATTTGATTAGTTAAAGAAACTTATATAATGTTATACATGAGGAAAATTAGAAGGAAAAATTGGGTAAGTAAATATGGTAATAGCATAATCGGGAGTGGGGAATTTAGAATTAAACCAGGATTTAGAAATAATAGATGCAGGGTAAAACAATTATAATATAATATAGATTGACACGTTTTACATTTGAGATAATATTCGTATGCGTTAAGGTTACAATGTGAATAATGTGAGGACATGTTATAATTATGGAGATTATGGGATTAAATTAAGTGAAATAAATATAATAATAAATGTATAAATCTGGTCGTTAATGGTATATTTCGGAAAAAGGGTTGGTATTAAGTCCGATTAGCTATGTAACGAGATAACTTGAGGAGCACCGATTGACTTTAACAATAATATGGTATATTCGGTGGCAGCCGGGCAATTATTGTCCGATTGAAGGCAGTATATCATCTGAGATAGAATTGATGGATCTGTATGAATATAAATACAACAGCCGACTATCTAAGTGTAATTTGGTAGCTAACCTTAAATGAAGGTTGTTAGATCTGACTACCAACATATATATATATATATATATATATATATATATATATATAAATATATAACTATATTTATATACTCTAATAATTAAATATACTAATATAAAATCTCTATTCTATGATCTCCATCATAAGTAGATGTTACATTTCAGTTCATTAGCTTAGCTAATTTTCAGGTATAATAACAGCGTTATCTTAATATATATTCTCATTCTAGAAACTCAACTTCAGAAGGAGGAATTTATTAAAAATGCTTACAAATTAAAAAATACTGATTTAAACCATATAGGGATATCAATAGAATATTCATTTGAACAACTACAAGAAATAAAAGATCTAAAACAAGAGGCTAAAAATAAATCTTCCAGTGATACAAAATATAAAGTAATAACCCTAAATAATAAATTTAAAATAATTTGTTGTGATAATTATGAATAACTCAATTTTATCATATTTACATTTTAATATACGTAGTCTTAATAAGAACTTTGATAAATTAAAAATTTTTATCAATAATCAAAAAATAAAACCAAATTGTATATGTCTTACTGAAACTTGGTTAAATGAAAGTAATAATAAAAATTTAGATATATATGGATATGAACTAATACGATTAAATAGAGAAAATAAAAATAAAAAACGTGGTGGTGGTGTCGCTATATATATTGACATAT
The DNA here is from genome assembly GCA_964019155.1 of Osedax fenrisi. Classification (NCBI taxonomy): domain Eukaryota; kingdom Metazoa; phylum Annelida; class Polychaeta; order Sabellida; family Siboglinidae; genus Osedax; species Osedax fenrisi. The sequence continues at coordinate 6,940,258 of OZ025241.1, read as the reverse complement.
CATTAACTATATCATTATGAATCAATTATCAATAAAAATTCAAGACTCAGTAGAAATACTGACTATAAAAATTTTAATAAAAAACAATCAACATTTACTATCAACTATATACAGAAGCCCATCATATAATGTAGATACATTCATTGATCTATTTTATAATACCTTTAATAATATAAATAACAAAATATTTATATTAGGTGACCTCAATATAAATATACTTTCTGACAATATATATACTAACAAATTTAAAGATAATCTAGAAATACTTGGTTTTAAATCTATTATTAAAAAGTATACAAGAATCAATAAAAATAACAATAATACCTTAATCGACCTATTATTAACTAATGTAACTAATATTAAAACATCTGGTGTATTGGTAAGTGATATCACTGATCATTTCCCGATATATTTTCAATATTCTATAAAATTTCAATATTCTATAAAAAATCAATGTAAGTTAAAAAATACTATCAAAATATATAAAAGACAAACAAAAACAAAAAATATTAATAAATTAATGGAAATATTAAAAAATGAAAAATGGATAGATGTTTTATCAAACAATGACCCAAATGAATCTTATGCTAAATTTATTATTATATATGAAAACATTGTTGATCAATCAATGCCAATAATAGATAAAATTATTAAAATAAAAACTGAAAATAAGTGGATGACTGGTGATATTAAAAGAGATATACACACTAAAAATAATTTATATAAAATTTATATAAAAAATAGGAAAAATGATATACTGGTTAAATATAAACATATAAAAAATATCATTGCTAATTAAATAAAAATTGCTAAAAAAAAATTTTTTTCTAATGATATCAAAAATGCAAATACTTCAAAAAAAAAATGGAAAATAATTAATAATAGGTTAAATAGAAAAAATCACAATACATTACCAAATAATTTTATAAATACAAATAACAAAGTACTTAATAAGCCTTTAGATATAGCTAATGGATTTAATGAATACTTCATAAACACTATTGAACAATTGAATAGTCAATTCAATCAAGTAAATAATAATTCTGTTTTAGACAGTATAAAAACTAACAAAAATACAATATTCCTTACACCAGTTACAGATAAAGAAATAATTAATATAATTGCCCTAAAGGAACATAAACATTCATTAGATATAAATAAAATAAATATGTATATTTTAGATATATCAAAATCATATATAATTCAGCCATTAAAGCATATTTTCAATCTATCAATTAATACAGGAATTTTTCCTGATAAAATGAAAATAGCTATCATAAAACCTATACATAAAAAAAAAAGTAAAAACAATTTTGAAAATTACAGACCCAAATCACTATTACCTCAAATATCAAAAATACTTGAAAAATTAATATATAATAGATTAGAACATTTTATAAATAAACATAAATTAATATCAAATAATCAATACGGATATCAAAGAAATAAAAATACTATAGATGCAATAACTGAATTCTATACAAACATATTAAATAACAAAGAAAATAATAAAAAAACAAATACAATATTTTTAGACCTATCAAAAGCATTTGATATGTTAGACCATAATATTCTATTTAACAAATTAGAAATATATGGTATCAGAGGTCATGCCTTAAACTTAATTAAAAGCTACCTATTAAATAGAGGTCAAATAACTTCTATTGATAATAAGTTATCTGATATATTAATAAGTAATATAGGAGTTCCACAGGGTTCAGTTCTGGGACCATTGCTATTCATTATTTATATAAATGATATAACACTATTAACAGAAAATGATATAAATATAACCACTATTTTATTTGCTGATGATACATCAGTTAGTGTTTCAGCCAATAAAATAAGTGTTTTAATAAATGATACAAAAAAAATATTAGATAAATTAGAAATATGGTTTAAAAAAAATAAATTAATAGTAAATACTGAAAAAACCAAAATAATAATTTTTTTTAAAACACGTGAATTTTCGAATTTTAATATTGACTACGCTATATACAATCAACAAATACAAATAATAGATAAATATAAATTTCTAGGTATTATAATAGATACTAAACTAAATTTTAAAACACATATATTATCAATAAAAAAAAAAATCTTACAAATAACTTATATGATTAGAAAATTTTCTAATGAATTACCACATCATATTCTTATGTTACTATATAATTCACTTTTTTTTATCTAATCTTCATTATGGGATAGAAATATGGGGCAACAATTATAGTAATATAATAAAACCTCTATATAATATACAAAAAAAAATACTTAAAATAATATATCTTAAAAAAACTAATACAACCTATAATTCACAATATACAAATAAAGATATACAACCCCTACCCATATACACAAACACACTTACTATAAAGCAAATCACTGAATATAAAACATTATGTTACATGTATACAAATAAAAATAGATTCAAAAATAACATTAATAAAAACAATAACTATAATCTAAGAAATAACAATGAATATGAAATAAAAAATAAAAAATTTACTTTAACAAATAATAGTTTATTAATAGTTGGAATTAAATTATGGAATAAACTAGATGAAAATATAAAAAAAAGTAAAAACATTAACATATTTAAAAGAAAAATAAAAAAAATACTTATTTCAGAGAATAATTAAAGATATAAGATGAAGAGAAAGAAGAGGATGGCAGACTTTATAAAAGTCGATGACTTACTGGTAGCCTTTTGGAGAAATTTTTGTTTTTATTATAGCTATTATATTATTATTATTATGATTTGTTAATCAAACATATATGTAATACTCCAATAAATTTGTTTCATTCATTCATTCATTCATATATTAATATATATATAGACTATATATCTTATATGTAAATATGAAATATATAGTTAACTATTATAATTAAACTATCAATGTTCCTGTCCCGTATACTGTATGAATGAATCGCTGGCAACAACCTGAAAATACCTAGGTCTTATTTTGAAGCCATTTGGAAGAAAGAAAACGAAAAAGATTATTAAATGAAAAAAGAATGACATTAAATTACTTCAATAAACTATATATATATCTATATTCTATATATGCTGTATATGTTATATCGGATATATAGGCTATATTTAGACGGATATGTAGATTTGTAATTTTCTAACTAGTGATAGAGCTAATTTTGTTACAGTAGAAGGATTTTTAAGATATTTCTTTTCAAATTTTTGAACCCTCTTCTTGAAGATGAAAAGTTCATGAGAGAACCAGGGAGAAAAGGGCGTTTGGTAATTAATATAAGTACATATATATTGATACCATTTAAGATAACAGAGTTTAGGAGTACCGGACATAGGGAAGTAGAAGAAGATATCTCAGTTTTTATATTGCTTACACATCTTGGTAGGTCAATAGTCTTAACATCTCTATATGTAATATATTTTCATTTAATCGTTATGAATTTTAGATTTATAAAGAATTCCACAATAAAATGATCAGTTAGTAGTTCAATATGTTGAAAGGAGTTATGGTTTATAAATCCAATAAGAGGACTGAAAGAGTTGTAAATATCATATTAAGTGTATAACCACTGTTGTGAGTGGGACATGATAATTGTTGGCACAAAGAAAGAGACTTAGTTAGGCTTGGTTTAAGTCACTATGGGGATAGATAAGAGAATTTAAGTGATAATTTAAGTCACCAAGAATTATTGGTAATTAGGCTGAAGATGAAGGAAGATTATGGATGAAATCACGAAATTCAAAGAATAAATTGGTTTCATAGTTTGGTAGAAAGTATAACAACACAACAAATCATGCCGGATCGGTCGTAACCCGGACAAACAACGACCAAGCTACCCATCGGTATTAACCAGGATAAGATTGATAAATTAGCTACGGATATAATAATATTAAAAGAATCAAACTACCTGAGATCATTACACTATTGGAACTTGGAATGTACGAACATTAAGAAGAATCAGAAAACTTGAAGAACTGATGAAATAACTGAGCCTATCCATATGGGATGTAGAATTACTTGCTGAAATAATACTAATAGGTACTGTTAAAATAACAACGAATAAAAGTCATAAACCATATTACAGTGAATAAGAAAAATATCGTGAAGGTGTCGGATTTAAATTTAGAAAGGAAGTCACAAATTATGTACCTAACTATGCGGCTATATCTAGTCGAATAATCTCGATAACTATTATTTAATTATATGCTCCTACAACAACACATATTAACGAAGAAATAGTAGTTTTTTATGAAAACATTGAGAAAAACTATAACTGACTCATCTAAATATGACTTATTAATAATACAATGAGAGTGGGATTTCAATATTGAGAAATATGCATAACGGAATGAATGTGTTGGAAAGATTTGGTATACGTGAAATGGACGATCAAGGACAAATACTATTATAATTCGCAGAGAAATATAAATTAGTTATAGCTAATACATATAAACATCCGTATAACAACTCAAGAAGAACAATATGGTATTCACCCAATGGACTAGTATACTTATATATATATATATATATATATATATATATATATATGTATATATAACCAAATATACTATATACTAACTTCACAAAGATTTAAATCGAGTATTATTCGAAGTACACTGATACCTCATACGGGTGCAGGTATCAATAGTGATCATGACATCGTTTTATGATATTAAAATCTCAAACCACGATAAAATAAGCGTCAAAAAACCAAATTGATTACGCTTTAATGTTAATAGACTAATGTATTCTAAATTTGTAAGTTTTACTCAAGTGCACTAGATTAGAATTTTAATAATCTAAATATAAATATTGCGTTAATAGTGGTGGTGTGCATGATATATCTTATATGTTTAAAGTATCTGATATATGTATGAATCTCATTGATATATAAATATATATATATATATATATATATATATATATATTTATTTAATCCCGAAATAATATCTATATTAGGGATATATGTTTACTTGTTTTACATGTACTTATTATTTACAAATTTATATATTCATCACGGATGTAAATAGTATTGTAATTGTATGATTTATTACTTATAAATATGTTATCCGATCTGAGACATTTATATTCCCTAACTGAAACTTTTACTCTTTTAAAAAATAGTGAGACTTTATAAGCATTCTAAATTGTAGATGAAACTATTAGGGTACAGATGATTTAGCAAATGAGATATTCCGCTATCTATAATTTATTAAAATACATCACTATATTATTTATATAAATATATATATATATATATATATATAAATATCAGAATTTATCAAATATAATTATATTTAAATACCCTTTATAATATAGGTATATATAATTATAGATTAATAAGAACTATAATATGAATTATATTACAATAATACTGAATAAAATAAGTTAAATATAAATGTATTTATATAAATAATATATATTAATATGGAAGTATGGATACCTTTCAAGCAAGAAATATATATTTTATTGAATGTTATATACACATATCGGATATAAATGGAACCCTCTAGAAAGCATAGACTTGTATATATTATAAATAAATGTGGAGGAGCCAGATCAATACAAAACAAATATGTAATATGTTTTTTGTAAGATTTCAATTCAACTTCAGTTAACTCTTCCACTAAACTCCCATAAACCATACTAAACTATATATATATATATATATATATATATATATATATATATATTTATATTTATATACACAAGACTATTTATAGCATTTTTCGTATACCTGTACCATGGCATTCCTCTCCTGTAAAATTGTAGTAGGTTATTAGATTATTTAGTTACTCGCACACATACGCATACACATTCGCATACACGTATGCGTACGTCGTATGCGTATACGTACACATGTATTCACACACGATCGTATGCATGCAATAACATGCGCGTGTGAACATATACATAGATATATCTACTAGTAATAGTATCGTGAAACCCTTTAGGTCCTAAAGTTTAGGAGGAACTAGTGTTGCGTACGATATACCGGTAGATGTAACGAGAATATAACACACACACAATACTAGTAGTCGGCTTCGTGTTCTAATTCTAATTATTTGCAATAGTTAATTACATAGTGTTATATATTAGTTAATGTATTTGGTATGCTGCCTAGAATATATATATATATATATATATATATATATATATATAAACATATAATAATAATAATAATAATAATAATAATAATAATAATAATAATAATAATAATAATAATAATAATAATAATAATAATAATAATAATAATAATAATAATAATAATAATAATAATAATAATAATAATAATAATAATAATAATAATAATAATAATAATAATAATAATAATAATAATAATAATAATAATAATAATAATAATAATAATAATAATAATAATAATAATAATAATAATAATAATAATAATAATAATAATAATAATAATAATAATAATAATAATAATAATAATAATAATAATAATAATAATAATAATAATAATAATAATAATAATAATAATAATAATAATAATAATAATAATAATAATAATAATAATAATAATAATAATAATAATAATAATAATAATAATAATAATTTTCTATTATTTCAAATTATAGTGATAAGTATTATATTGTTTGTTTCGTAATATTATTGGTATGTTTTGTTATTAACTTTTTTTGTATAGGTATATTGTTTTATTTTATTTGTAACTTGTTTTGTTTATATATATATATATATATATATGTTTCAAATTTAGTATAGGTACTTACAATTAAAATCTAAAATTAATAAAGTACTACCTACTATTATTACAGATTTTGGTAAGTATTACATTATTTGTTTGTTTCATTCTAGTATTTGTTTTATTCTAGTATTGGTTTATTTGATTTTTAACATGTTCTTTTTATAATATATTTAAAATTTAACATTTAAATATTAAACTATATAACTAATAATGTATTACTAAAACAGAGTAACAAGATAAGAAGAGTTCTATAAAGTTAAAGTAGAAATTGAATATTTCGATGCCACTTACAAAATAATGTATTTTATTTCTATTTTCGATTATTTTACGCTATGTTTTATTTCTATTTTGTTCATTTTTCGTTTATTTTTACTATATGATTTATGTCTACTTTCGATTGTTTTTCGTTTATTTTTACGGTAACTGTAAAACGTTTTAATTTATTTAATTTTTGAATTTCGTATTATTCTTTGTTTATTTCTATAACGTATGTTATCCTTAACAAATATTTATACTTTATACTTTCGATTATATTGTCGGCTATGTATTTGCTTAAATAAATTATCAATCAATCAATAGAAATTTATTAGAAGAATTAAAAAAAAAATTATGTTAAATTATAATGATATTTATATAATATTTTCTTCTAAATGGCTTCAATATAATATTACTATTTTCTGTTGTTGTTGCCCATGTATATATACATATATATATATATATATATATATATATATATATATATATATATATATATATATATATACTAGCAGGTGGTAGCATAGAAAAGATAATTATATTCATCTGAAGCCTTTTAGTGGAAACAATAATATAATGAATTTAATAATTCACATGATATATATATATATACAACTTTCTTCTAATATTTATTATTATTATTATTATTATTATATATATTGTGTATTAACCGAAGCGCTTAGGAAAGATCTCCGAGATGCAGCATCTCTGATAAGTTGGAGAGTACCTCTTTCCGGCGCAGTATCTGGTCATGGATCCATTCCTAGCGGCTAGCTTCTCTGCACCTGTAAAGTCATTAGTTATAATTAATATTACCGGGATGGATCCAGGGGGTATGTGATTCATGCATCATTTATATCTTATAATAAAAAAAATATAACGTGTTTAGATATGTCTTATAATAGCATAAGTATTATCAATATATTTTCATTTATCACTCCACGAAGAATGACTTTATTAGCTATGAAACAATACAACTAATATTGTATATATATATATATATATATATATAGTTATATATATAGCTTCGAAGGAACATTAGAGCCATATATGGTTATAAGTGAAAACGTTCCTGTATGGGATGAAAGGACTCCACCAAATAAAAATAACAATAACAATAACAATATGCATTTACATACATTATTTCAATGAATTTCGATGGATTCATAAATAGGTCCCCTCCCCCATAAGCTCAAACATACGCATATATATATATATATATCTATATATATATATATACATATATATATATATATATATATATGTATATATTACATATATTGTATATATTTAATATATTACATTTTTTAAAATTCAAATATAATATAATATAATACTATTATAATACAAATGGTTATATATATTTCACTGCTTCGAAGGAACATTATAGCCATATATGGTTATAAGTGAAAACGTTCCTGGATGGGATGAAAGGACTCCACCAAATAAAAATAACAATAACAATAACAATATGCATTTACATATATTATTTCAATGAATTTCGATAGATTCATAAATTAGTCCCCTCCCCCATAAGCTCAAACATACGCATATATATATATATATATATATATATATATGTATATATTACATATATTGTATATATTTAATATATTACATTTTTAAAAATTCAAATATAATATAATATAATACTATTATAATACGAATGGTTATATATATTTCACTAATCTACGGGTTATATGATTATATATAATTAATAAAATATATAAATATGTTCGAATATAAATAACAATACAAATATGTTAACTATTGTTAAATATATCTTTAATGAATTAAAATACTATGCAGTATCCACTAACCGTGGGAGAGATGGTGGTCAACATTAACTGAGCCAGAGTTCACATGCACCGCCAATATCACACAGATGACCGCTACTAATAATAACCTCATTCTGTATTAAATGGGTTGGAGGTTATCATTATAATATAGTATATTTAATTTAAATTAATATACATATATATTTTGTATATGATAAATTATAATTTATTTTAATTTATATCGTGTCCTAAGGTATAATTGAGCTGTTATGGTCTGATGATGTATGTACCAATGAATTACGTGTTACTTATTTCTGTAAACTCCCACTAACTCTGACTAGAAGGGAACGATAAAATGAGTGTGAGATATATAATTATTCTTAAATGTATATAAATAGGTAGAAACCCAAATTATCTTAAATGTCTGAGTTAGCGGGATTCTTGGTTATCAGTAGTTAACCGTAAATTGGTGTGATGTTAATTGTGATATTTTACTCATTATTAAATATATTATAAGATCATCAATATATATATATATATATATATATATATATATATACATATATATATATATATATATATATATATATAAATATATATAATATTATGTTAAATTTATAAATATTATTAATTACAAAATTTAATAGTATTCATTATAAATTATATACATGTATAATATATATTGTAAATAGGTAGCAACCTTTGAATATTAATATTAATAAAAAAAATTATATGATCATAGATGATGAAAAGATATTCTGTATTTATAGATTGCCGTTAAGTGCATGATAAATAGATTAAAATCAACGATTTGTTCATAACCATATAAATATATGTTATATATATTAACATATTTATAAAATATATATATTAACTAGAGTTCAATACAAACTTATATTTTCTGTAAATATATTATGAATATATACTTAAATGTGTAAATTTTTATAATAATGTATAACAAATATAAGTGTTAAATCAATATAACTACCTAGATATTTGAACTATTATACACGTTTTATATAATGGCCTGATAATGTAAGTGTTTAATAAATAGTGTGATGGCTATGTAAATACTACTTGATATTAAAACATATATTTCTCAATGCTAGCATAGATATTATATACGTATCAAACAAACACTATAATTATATTATTTCAGTAGTTCTTATGTAAAATATGCAGTCGATGAATCATGAGTATGTGAAGATATGATTCACAAGTGATGTGTACACTGTACACTGTACAGTGTACACTGAACAGTAGATCGGTTCGTACTTTTTTTTCATAATTTTATAAACCTTCACATTTAGAATACTTATGTACACTATGATGGATAAGTATGTACAATTGTAGACACATACCTACTAGTTGTAGGTCACGAGACCTGTTTATTTTAACATTGAATACATATAAAATTTAACATGGGCGAGATATAGAAATAAGTGTTATATTTTTATCTAATTGAATAATGTTTTTAAGTCAACTATGAATATATCCTAGGAACTAAATTACAAATAGTATTAATAATATTTTACAACACAATCTTGATGCCAACATTTTATAAATAATTTTAATAAACAAAATATCTAAAAATCATATAATTTAATATAAATAATGTATTACTATTTAATTTAAAAATTTAAAATATATAATTTATATATAAAAATAATACAATTCAAATTAATTATAAAAAATAAAAAATTATTTTTAGAAAATAAATTAACATCATTTGTAATTTTTTTTAGATTTTTATTTGAAATAAAAAATATGTGGGCATCATTTTTAATTTTTATTTATTAATTTCGATAAAGGACATTTATATCTAACTTAGTTCCAAAATTCAATCAAAATGTATAACTTAAATGTATGTAAAGTATAATTATATATATATATATATAATAAGTTAAAATAATTAATTACAAATTTATATTCTATAATATATATATATATATATATAGTAATAATACATATATTACTCTCAATCAGAACCAACACGGAATACTATGTATTATCTTAAAAGACAGAGAAGGACATAATATAAAAAGGGTATACCCTTCTTCTATAGAAGACTTTAAATACATAGGTAGCTACATAGTCCCACTAAATATGATGTTAATATACGAATAGCAAAAGCATAGGCAACCCTACATAATATGAATGTCATCTGGAAATCTAATCTTACTGATAAATTAAAAAGAAATTTCTTTCGAGCCGCTGTTGAATCAGTACTTATGTACGGGTCCATCACCTGGACACTAATATCTTCGTTGGAGAAAAAACAAGATGGCGCATATACTCGCATGCTACGAGCTGCATTAAATAAATCCTAGAGACAAATGATAACGAACGAAATCTCTATAATAGTATACCTAATATATCAGATGCATCCAAAGAGCATAGAATGAGATTCGCTGGACACTGCTGGAGAATCAAGAGCGAATTGACCAGTGACCTATTACTTTGTATCCAATTCACGGAACAAGATCAAGAGGTAGAAAGGCCTGTAAACACCTATATAAGCAATTTTTTATTTAAATTCAACACAAAAAAAACTAAACCCAATATGTAAAAACTAAAAACATATCTGAAAGGAGCGTTAACAATCTATCTAGAAAAATATAATACATATGTATTCTATAATTTTTGTCGTCAAATATTGACCTATTAATTGTTATTGGAAATAATCCAATATTTTTGGGGTACATAGTTTAAAAATCATTTTTGTATACAACTTGTAAACATATTTTATAATGTTTTAAAGGTATACTGTATACTTGAATATATATATAAAATATATTTAGGCATATTTATATGATTTTATAAAATATTTTACTAATAATTAAGGTTTTAAAAATTATAAAAATATTTTTTTTCTAGAAATATCACTTTTTGGAAAATATTTGAAAGTCGAATAAAAAAAAACTAGACGTGATTGAGAAAAACGGTTTTACATTTGAGATCAGTGTCAAAAATAAGTCTAGAATCAATTCACAGAATATCATCCTATTGACAAAAGTTACAAAATGCCAGCCAGTGTTATCATTACAAATATACCCTTGCATTCTCAGTTTATTATTATAAGTATTATTCACGTGTTATATCATATCCGTATTTTGTGTATTATTCCTGTAATAAATGAATGAATTGTTTTACGTTTCTTTTTTACTGTGTATGGGTAAAAATATACGTTCCACTAGGTGTTTATTTATAGGTAAAAATATACGTTCCACTAGGTGTTTAATCATTTGTAAAAATATACGTTCCACTAGGTGTTTATTTATGGGCAAAATTATACGTTCCAATATTGATTTTTGTACTTTATTTTGTATTTACCTACTGGAACATATTATTTGACCTATAATGTTACGTTTAGGCTCCTAGTTTCTGGTTGCTTGGGTGATGATCAAATATTATTGTTGGTATTAAGAATGTTCTATTTAACCGTAAAGTATAAAAGGATCAATTAAGGGTAAATAACTTACAAATTGAACTATTCAAATAATGCCTGTTAAATATTCTAAACATATATTTATAAATATATATATATTTATTATATCTTTAAATTTAAGAATGTTATGTCTTAAAAAAATATAATCAATATTGGTTTTGTTATCAATTTTATATATTCCTCTCATACATTTATTTTGTAAATTTAATAATAATTAATATGACTATGAAAAAAAGAAAAATATATCATAATTAAGTATTAATATTCAATTTATATGTAAATCTCTGTAGTAAACTAAGTCCATAGTAAAGTTTATTTTTAATATTATTTATTTGCATTTTCCAATTATGATTTTCATTTGTCAATTAAAATGCATAGGAATTTAAAATTAGTTGATTGTTTTATGACTATATTATTTATTTTGATGTTCAATTTATGTTTAACTCTTGTGTGATGGAATACAATTAATTTTGTTTTATCAATATTAAGAACTACCTCAAAGCCAGTCACATATTAAAACTAGAGTAGAATTTATTAAATTTTCTCTCATTTCGATCATTTAAATTATGAGACATACATGTTAAAGTGGTATCATCAGCAAAAAGAGTAAAATTGCATTTATAAGTTATATTAGGTAAATCATTTATGTACATTAAAAAAAACTGGTCTCAAAACTAAACCTTGTGGTACACCACATTACATTGGAAGATTTTAGAATTGGTAGTATTGTAACTTACATATTGATACCTGTTTGTCAAATAGCTTTTTAATAATGACAAAATGGTACTTCTGAAACCATATATATAATTCGTTTAATAAAATGCCATGATTTGTAGTGTCGAAAGCCTTTTTTAAATCAATCGATATTGTGGATATGAATAATTTATGATTGATATTCAAGTAATCAATATCATTTATCAAAGCATCACATGTTGATATATAATTTTAAAATTGAGAATTATTTATTAAAGAATTTGTATCTAAAAATGAAAACATTCTTACTTTTAAAATTTTTTCAAATATTTTTGATAATTGTGATGTTAATGATATTGACCTATAATTCGAGCAATCATATTTATTTTCTTTTTTATATAAAAGTATAATTGTAGATGTTTTAAGTACATCAGGATAAACACCATTTGTTCAATTCATTTATAAAATAAATTAAAAAAATATTACTAATGGATAAAATAATGTTACATATTATAAAAAAGTTAAAATCATGGTAATTAGTACTATATTTAGAATCACAATTATAAACAATATTTAAAATTGATATTGATGTAATAGGCTTAATAAAAATTTAACTCTTATTACTAGTAATATTTTCATATATATTTTGATTAGAGTATTGTATATTTTTATTTAATTCAACACCTATATTTGAAAAATATGAATTGAAAATATTAGCATTTTGTAAATCTGTTAATTTATTATCAATAATAGTTCCTGATTTTTTATTATTTCCTATAACTTTATTTAAATTAAGCCAAGTATTTTTAATATTATTTTTTTTTATTTTATTTTAATAATATTTTGTATCTGTATATTTTAATATTTTCAATAAGCAATTTTTATAATTTTTATATACATTTATTAGAGAATGATTATTTAAAGGTTTTTTATAAATTTTATTCTTTTTACCTATTCATTTAATGATAGAAGGGGTTAGCCATGTTTTATCAAAAACTCCAGATTTAATTTTAACTTTTTTTAATGGACAACATATATTATATGAATTAGTTAATGTAGAAATTAAATTTTTAAAAGAAATATGAATATCAGATTGAGTTAAAATGAAAGAACAATTTATATTAGTCAGATTATTATTAAAATTTAAATTTTTTGATCTGAATGATCCATAACATATTTATAAGAGTTTTTCGTTTTTGTATTAATATTATTTTTTTTAAATACAGAATATCGGTAAATGATCACTGATATAAATCAAGAGAACGCCATTAAAAAGTGAGAAAGATAAAAAATGTGTGTAAATATTATCGATAATAGAATTTATTTGATTAGTTATATGGGTTGGTTTGTGATTGTCGCTATTAAATTTAGGGAATAAAGAGTATCAATAAAAAATGTAGTACTTGTATGGGAATTATGATTATTTATATTTATATTGAAATCGCCTTTTAAAATTAATGATTTATTTAGATGACGATTAAATGTATTATATATAACTATACAATTATTAACTTTTAACTATATAATATTAGTAAATTCAATTATATTAAATATAGGTGCTCTATATATACCTGATAGTACATAATTAATATTTTCGTATATAAATAAGATCGTAACCATATCATAAGCATCATTAACAGATAATGATAACTCATCAATTCATTTATAGTTGAGATTATTATTAATGAAAATAGAAATTCCACATCAACGCTTATTATTTCTTAATATATGTTCAGATGAATAATTATGAATATTAAATAAGTGTTTATTAGATGAGGTGCCATGGTTCAGTTATTACAATAATCGTAAAGTTTATTTGTAAATATAAAAGGTAATCTGTATTAGAATCGAAATTTGTTGGATTACTCTTAGCATTAAAATGATTATTATATAATTTACGACATATATTTAAATTTAATAAATTATCATAATATTTACACTGTAAACAAGTTTTATTTATATTATCGATAATATTAGAATCGCTTTTTTAGTTCGTAGGGTATATCATTATAAGTTAAGACTTTATTAATTGATGGTGATCTAAATTACATTACTAATATACTAATATTATATATCTAGAGATGTATCATCGCTATCTGATATTGTTTATATAGATTTAGCAAAAGCATTCGATAAAGTATCACACACTAAATTATTACATATATTATCCCATTATGGGATTTGTGGTGACGTAATTATGTGGCTAAAATCCTACTTAAATAATCGTAAACAACGAGTAAAAATTAATAATACGTTTTCTAACTATACACAGGTCATATCGGGTGTTCCATAATCAGTTATTGGTCCATATCTATTTATGATCTATATAAATGATTTCCCTGATATAATTAATAATTCGATCAATAACTCTCTATTTGCAGATGATAAATTGTCATTTTCGTTCAAATACAATGATAGTAGTCTCCTTCTGCAAAATACTCTCGATGATATCAGCAATTGGATGAAAATATGGGAACTCGAATTGGCTCCGAAGAAATGTGTAGTGATGCAAGTTAGAAATATGTTTCCCGCTCATGTATATAATTTAAATGGACACACTTTACCAATTCAATCTAATTTTAAAGATTTGGGTATTACATTTAGTGATAATATGAGTTTCAATATTCATATTAATAATATTTGCAATAAAGCCTATCTAATCATTAATAGATTATTCAAATGCTTCATTACCAATAATTATATATATATATATCTACTTAAAGCATATATATATATCGTATGTACGTCCTTTGGTTGAATCTGATTCTTCTGTTTGGAATCCAGATCCATTGTATATCACTAATTCTAATCACATTAAAAATATTCAAAAATATTTCACTAAACGATTATTTGCTAGATGTAATATTCCCAAATGTTCTTATACCGATAGACTTATTTTTCTCAATATTAAATCATTATCATTTCGCAGGTTGGTAACGGAGCTGGTATTAACGTACAATATACTGAATCGATTTGTGGATGTCGATCCTGACAAGATATTCGACGTATACAGTAATAGATGTAGAGGGCCTGCACAAAAGATCAGAAAGATCCTATGCAGAATCAATGCACACCTTAATTACTTCGGCAATAGAGTATCTACTGACTGGAATTCTCTCCCCATCAATGTTACTCAATGTAAATCAATAGTCGGTTTCCGTGATGCATTAAAACGTACTTCATTTTTTTCATCTCGTTTTTAAAAATACTCATATTATTATTATTCATATATCTTTATTTTTATTTCATGTTTTCTTATAAATAGAGTGATAATCCCCTATTATAATTGTTGGTTTAGCTCTGTATATGTGGTATACTTGTGATAAGTTGCTTAGTTTTTTTTCGATATGTGATATGACTCGGGGAGTATGGGTGTCAGTATTCTAGAATAATCCTATGACATAGGAATTGGTCGTCCCTTACCATAAAGTTGAGTCGTCACATATTCAAAACCAGCTGAGTTACGTCATATAGTGTGCATACTAATTCAGAACTAAAGTAATACTTTACTCTTATGGTAATATTATGTATATTTTTATATTATTTTACTTATGGAATATGTAAACCATCATTCTTATTGTCATTTATTATTTATCATTACATTATTGTTTCATGTCATTTTGTGTGTCAACACTCAATAAACTATATATGTATGTATCTATCTATCTATCTATATAAAAGAGATGACAAAATATATATAAAAAAGGATAATGAAAGCTAAAACATAAAATACAATAAAACTAAACTAAAAGATATATAATGTTGAAAAAAAAATAGCAATACTAAATAAGCCTGAAATGTATACAAATAAACCTGAATTGAATAAAATAAAATAAAACTATATACTTTTAAATTTTATTACTTATATGTAAATGAAATACAATTTAAATGGTATTATATAATATTGGTAAAAATGTAATATTAAATAATATATCTAAAATGAGTGAAAAATAAATAAAAATAAAAAAAATGGAAAATCTTTTAATACTTAATAAACTGAAGTAAGTAACAAATTGTATTATATGAATATAAATTTTATAAATTTAATATAAAGTATTAATACAATTAATATAATTATAATCAATGAAGAAAAAAAAATATAGACAATATATGTTAATTTAATTCATATTTATCCAATTGATTAATATTATTAATTGCGATTATTGATTTTAAATCTTCTTTATTAGTATTAATAATACAATATACGTATCTTTATATATCGAAGTTTTAATTATTTTTCCTTTTTTTCTTAATTGTCTTGTTTTATAAAATATTGTATGTGATTGAAAGGTAATTGCTAGCTTATATATATATATATATTTTAGTATTGAATAGTTTATTTTTATTTTTAAATATGTGTAATTTTTCCTCTAATCTATCTCAATTAATTATATATTTAGTTTACTCTATATCATCTGATGCATCACCTGTTTATGATTTGTTATTGTCATTAGTATTTAATTTATGTATAGTTAAAATATCATTATATGATAACTTTGTATCCGATTTTGTATTTATAAAATATGTAAAATTATTGGTATTATTAAAATCAGTTTTTAAATTAGAATTTATATTTGTATTGGTAAATATTATATTATTTGCTATACTTTATCATTCTTGATATCCTTAAGTGTATTAGTTATTGTATAGATATCAATATTATTATTATTTTGTATTTTACTATTACTAATTTTTTATTAAATATATTATTTTCCTTTGTTAAATTTAAAATTATACTTGTCTGATAATCAACTTTCATTTAATTTATTAATTTTGTCTGATACATCTTGAATTAATTTATATAATGTATCATTAGAAATTGGAGACATAGTAATAATCAATAATTAATAATATTTAATTATCAATATTTAAAGATAATTTGTATACCAATAATTATAATATAAATTTAAGAACCTATATAGTATAATGTATAGATATAAAGAAGAAATATCTATAATTAGTAACTATACACAATGAATCAATTATAAATATATTGTAGAATCTAGAATCTAGAATTAATCAGTGAAGCGTACCATTAGATTTTAATACTATTTATAAATATATATTATTGAAAATATACAATATAAATGTAATTTATAATTATACTAATGAAGAGATAATATATTAATAATTAAAGTACTGTAATATTAAACTGTAGTCTACTATTTAATAATAGATTTGTTTGGATATATATAAAAAGAAAATTAACGTATTATTATTAAAAAATGTAAACAGGAAGTGAATTGTTAGTAATTATAATATAAAATTAATAATAAGAAGAAGAAGAAGACATTTTATTTAGACATCGTTTAAACAATTAAGTTAACAATAATGTATAATGAAATAATAAGAAAGTTATAGTATAAATAAATATGTTTTTAAATTCTTTTTGAACTTTTCTGGGTTTCTTTCAGCTCGGAGTGTTGCAGGTAGTGATTTCTAGGCTATCGGTGCTGTTGACGAGAATGCGCGTGGACGGGCAGCAGTAGAATGTATTTTCGATCTAGGTCGTATACGATTAACATGACACGGCCTGAGACTTCTTGTCTGGTCGATTCTCTCTATCAATTCAAATAAATATGACGGCGTTTCAAAATGAAGTGCATTATGAGTCATAAGACATATTGTATAGATGATTCTTTCTTTTATGGGTAGCCAATGTAATTCCTTCATTAATTGTGTGATGCTGATATGGTTATTTTCTTCTCGATGAGAAAGCTTGTGAATTATACGTACAGCATATCGTTGAAGGGAGGTAAGTTCAGGCAATGTGATAGCTGGTAGACCTATAAGCAGCACATTACAATTATCGAAATCTCCTAATACTAAACTAGTCACTAACATTTTGCAAGTAAAGAAATTTAAAGATTTTCTGATTTTTTAATAATATAATAATTATATAAAATTTAATATATACATACAGGAAAAATATTCATCATGTATAAATTAAATAAATACAAATCAATACATATATACAGGAAAAATATGTATAACATATAAAATAACAAAATATGGAATGTAAAGAATTGAATAAATAATTCTATAAATAAAATAAACTATTGTTCACTTATCTTGAATTGATTTAATAGAAATTATACACTATATGATATGATTTTTTTACAATTTCATTTAAATTATATGTACCGACATATGTTATAATGCATATATTATATTATTTAGTAGAATTTATATATGTGTTGTGTATATAATATGATAGATAGATGGATAGATTATTTATTTATACACAAATATAACAAAGATAGTTCTCATTTGTGTTTTAGAAAAATAATAATACATACATAAATAAACGATAAAATACTATATAAGTAGAAAATAGGATTGTCAGATAATAAACATGAAAAAATAAGAATATACGAATATTAAAAATGATGTAACAAGTCTTAAATCACGAGGTAGAATATTCCAAAATGCAGCTACCGAATGCCGAAAAGATCTATTGCCATATCTACCAGCTTAAACTTATGGTAACGAAGTCTTTTGCTTTTAGATGAGCTAGAGATTCTTTACTGAATCGTCAGAAAATTCTTTAAATATTTAGGTGATTTAAGGTATATGCATTTATAAACAATCATAATAATGTTATATATTGATCGCTGTTTAGCATATAACAATTTTATGCCATATAATTTAATAAACCATATAACCAAATAAAACCAAGCTTTTTAACGTTTGAATTTGTTGGCGAAATAATTCGTTCATCAACCATTACTGGAGAAAAAATGGAATTAACACGAGAAAAATATATGAATATTCATTATTAATTTTTATAGAAAAATATTTATTTTGAAGATACGATATAAACCATAATAAAACAGTATCAGATAACCCACTCATTTTTAAGCTATCTATTAGTAAATCATGCTTAATTATATAAAATCTGATGATAAATCAAGAAGTAATAATTGTATTTTTTGATCTAAAGTCCATAAAATATCACCAGTGAGATAAATTAAAGTAGTTTATGTACTATAAAATGTTCTAAACCTACTCTGTTTGGGATTAAGAATATTAAAATATAATACATAATTATTTAATTGCTTGGCCACAATTGTTTCTATAATTTTTGTAATAAAGAGTAATTGTGACATTGGTATATAATTGGTTAATATTTCTTTATCGAGATTATGTTTTTTAGAAGTGGTATAATTACTGAATCTTTTAAAATATCAGGTATTTTCCCAGTTCTAAGAGAACTGTTAACAACAGAGGATATAAAAGGTGTTAGAAAAGAAGCCAGATTATGAAATAAGATGACAATTTTAATGTGATGATTAAATTATATATGTCAACATTTGAAACTGAACAAAAAGAATGAAAATAGTTCTCTAAAGTTAGATCATATGATGTATTTAATACTAATAACGTTACTAATAACGTTAAATACGTATTGGAAATGGTGGACAATATATCAGATAACTTATTGATGTGATAATCAGAAAAAAAAGTGCACAGATCCTTATCATTAGGTAAATTGTGTTGGTAAAGATTTAGGAAAACCATTATTGTATAGAGAATTTACAAATGAAATTATTGTTATTATCATTTCCGCAATGTAATATATTATTCCGAAATAAACTGGTTTTAGCACATAACAGGAGAAGATGGATGAGGAATATATTTTGTTTTTTTAAAGGAGCAAAAGTAATTAAAATAACTAATATCTATATTATAAATTAATATATATTCGGATATAACTGAAGAAAATAAATCGAAATCAATTGATTTAATATTTCTATAGTAAACAATATAACTATCTGTATTCACTTTGAACATAATATATATATATATATATATATATACCTATACAATAATATCAAATATAACTTTATATATATATATATATATATATATATATTTATATCATATAATTATGATATCATTATAATGTATACAATCACAATTAATAGTTTATATTAATATAAAGATTATTATTTTTCATTAGAATGATAATCGTTAGTTAAACTTATATGTTATACATATATAAATTATTCTAAAACTATAATGTACATATTTATTATTAATTTAAAATAACGTATACATTTCTTCTGGGTATCGTATTATCATAATAATATGCATATTAATCGATTCGTACACATCGGTCAAACCCCAACAGCTGTTACTTATATGTATGTATTGCCATATTACTGAATAGTTATTACCAGCTATAATAATAATAATAATAATAATAATAATAATAATAATAATAATAATAATAATAATAATAATAATAATAATAATAATAATAATAATAATAATAATAATAATAATAATAATAATAATAATAATAATAATAATAATAATAATAATAATAATAATAATAATAATAATAATAATAATAATAATAATAATAATAATAATAATAATAATAATAATAATAATAATAATAATAATAATAATAATAATAATAATAATAATAATAATAATAATAATAATAATAATAATAATAATAATAATAATAATAATAATAATAATAATAATAATAATAATAATAATAATAATAATAATAATAATAATAATAATAATAATAATAATAATAATAATAATAATAATAATAATAATAATAATAATAATAATAATAATAATAATAATAATATTAATAATAAATGATAATAATAATAATAATAATAATATAAATAATAATAGTGCGCATATTAATAATACTTATGTACATATATTACAAAATATTATAAAAGATATGAATTTTTAATATAGATTAGAGATTACATGATATTAAATATTTAATTTTTGAACAAAATTGGTTAAGTGTGGTTTGACTATTGTATGATTTTATATGTATCGGTAGATTATTCCAGCAAATGGGTCCATAATAAGTTATATTAAACTTTTTTGCATTGGTATTAACTAAAGGTATTTTAAATTTGTTATTATCGCGCATATTATAAGTAGAGTCTTGTAATTTAAATAAATTTATAATTGTTGTTGAAATTTGATAATTTTTAATCCTAAACATAATTTTACAGGCATTATAGAATATTATTTCTTTAAAAGTTAAAATGTGATGTTCTTTGTAAATATTATCCACATTAGTTCTATTTTTTTGACGATATAATATTCTTATAGCTTTATTTTGAGCTATACTTATTTGTTTTGATGTTGCATCATAATTATTCCCCCATATATGTGTACAATAAATAATATGGCAATGAAATACAGAATAATATATTAGTTTTAAAATATTGATGGGTAAAATATTA
This sequence comes from Osedax fenrisi, assembly GCA_964019155.1. Lineage (NCBI taxonomy): Eukaryota > Metazoa > Annelida > Polychaeta > Sabellida > Siboglinidae > Osedax > Osedax fenrisi. The sequence continues at coordinate 6,918,137 of OZ025241.1, read as the reverse complement.
TTTAGTTTTCTTAGAATTGATAATCCATAATAAAGTTTAGATTTAACCATATTAGTATGTAGTTTCCAATTCATGTTCGAATCAATAATTACACCAAGGAGTTTTATTGAGTTTTTTTGAATAATGACAATATTATTTAATATAATAGATAATTTTGCTTTATTATTATTAAATATTAAATAGTTAGTTTTGCTTAAATTAATTGTCAATTTATTTAATGATAGCCATATATCAAGATTTTTTAAAGTTTTATTCATGGAATTTTCCATAGAATCAATATTATTTTCACGGAATATAATAGAAGTGTCATCAGCGAATAAAACAAAATGGCCTTGTGTTTTAATATTGACTATGTCATTTATAAATATTAAAAATAATAGGGGACCGAGGACAGATCCTTGAGGGACACCAAACTTAATATTCTTTATTTGTGATTTAGACTTATTGAATATTACAAATTGATTTCTATTATTAAGAAAAGATATTAATAATTTTAAAGCAACTCCTCTGAAACCATACTTCTCTAACTTATTTATTAATAGATCATGACTGATGGAGTCGAATGCTTTCTTTAGATCTATAGATATAGCTGCACAATATTTCATTTTATTTGAAGCTATGGTTCCGGTTAGGTCAGTCAATGCATCGGAAGTTGAAACTCCTTTTTTAAAACCAAATTGTGATTTATTAATTATTTTATTTTTTTCCATAAAATCTATATATCTAGATTTTAAGAATTTTTCTAAAATTTTTGAGAAAGATGATAATAGAGAAATTGGCCTATAATTAGAAGGATCATCAATATTACCAGATTTATATTAGGTTACGACTTTAGCAGTTTTTAGACAATTAGGAAATATACCTTGTTGTATACATAGATTAATTAAATATGATAATATATTACTTATTGAAGAAATGATTTGAATAATTAGTTTAAATGAAAAGTTATGAGAATCAGTACTATTTGTTGGTTTACTTTTTCAACAATATTAGTTATTTCAATTGGATTAGTGGGAGTAATAAATAATGAATTTGTATAATTATTATGTATATAATTAGATGTATTATTGGTATTACAATTTTTTTCTGATTTAGAAGCTAACTTCTCACCTATGTTACAAAAATAATCATTAAATTGTTCACACCGTTTATTATCTTCTATTACATTAGGAACTATATTACCATTTTTGTTGTTATGTATAATAGTATTTATTTTATTCCATATCTGCTTAGGGTTGTTTCTGTTAGTAATAAAATATTGACTATAGTAATAGCGTTCAGCTTTATTTATGATTTTTGAAAGACAATTTTTATATTTTTTATAAATAGTTTCATTAGATACAGAATGTTTTTTTTTTAAGTTTTGGTAAAGTTTATTTTTTTTAATTATACATTTTTTAAGGCCCTCTATTAGCCAAGGTTTATTTAAATAAGAATTTTTTGTATATATTTTTTTTTTAGAAAGGAATTTTTGTTTAGAGTTTTCTAAAGTAGAAATGAATAAGTCAAAAGCATGATGCGCATTATCTATTCTGTATAAAGCTGACCAATTATAATTTAGAAGATAGAGCTTAAACTCGCTTATATTATTCTGTGTCATATAATATATGAATTCATTATTTTTTTTAATAGAATTGTTAAATTTATTTAATTTATAAATACAAAAAATGGGTAAATGGTCACTAATATCATTATATAATAAACCATTAGATATTGGTACATGATTATAATTTGTGTATATGTTATCAATTAAGGTGGACGTTATATTAGTAATGCGTGAGGGTTTGGTTATTATTGGATGTAGACCTAATGAAATAAGTATATCAATGAAATGAGAGACTTTAGGATAAGTTAATTTTAATATATCAATGTTAAAGTCTCCGCAAAGAAATATTGTATTATCAGTAGAGAGTGTATTAAATAAATTATATATTTCATCTGAAAAATTAATGATATCAAATTCGGGGCATTTATATATACCACTTATTATAATATCTTTAGAATTGGGAATTATTAATTTAATGGTAACTATATCAAATTTATTTGGTAATGTTGTACTGAGTGTATCAATAGTTATATATTTAAAAGATTTTTTAACGAATATTGAGGTACCTCCACCACGTTTATGATTTCTGGTTATATGTATATTATTATAGTCTAATATAAAATATAGATCTTTATTATATTCATTTAACCATGTTTCACTTATAACTATTATATCAAATTTATGGTGTAAAGAATATAAATAATTAGTAATAGAATTAAAATTTTTTATCAGAATACGTGCGTTAAAGTGTATGATGGATATATTACTATTCGTGTGTATTTGGTTTGGTATATTATCATAGTTACATTGATTATTTATACTATTATAAAGTTGTTTTTTATGATGATAAAGAATACTATCGCTAGAATTGAAATGATTATCGAGATTATCTAAAGTTTGTTTATATAAATTATTTTGAAATATATCTTTTCGTGAATTATCGGCATTCATAATCATTGGAAAAATAATTAATATGAGATTAATATAGAAAAAAAATGTATAAGATAACAAATAAATAAATAAAGATATATGTTTATAAAATACTCTGATGTAAGTTTTCAGATGTAATTCATTTTATGATATTTTATATCTATGATGTGACTATCTAACGTTTACATATTCTATAATTGTATGCATCTATAGATTCATACTATAGTCTATATAATCAGTATAATCTCATCAATCTACTAGTATAGTTTTCTTATTATATGATATATTTCGTAAAGGATAACAATTACTATATAGAAACAAATTTTATAGTAATATTATAAATTAAAAAAAAAAAAAAAAAAAAAAAAAAATTATATATAAATTTTTAAAAATTAAAAAAATATATATATATATGTACATAAGTTAATAGTAATAATAATATGAATTAAATAATAGTACGGGATAATAGTAATACGAATTGTGAGTGTACATGATCTTTATATCAGGGAGAGTGGTCCTCCGATACAGCAGATGATCATAGATGATACCGAGCCGTGTAAACAGAATGTCGTCGAGTATTCGCGTGTATTCTGGCAGATTCACTTTGTATGTTCTTGTAAGTTCTTCTATGTTGTATTCAGTAGTCGTATTCCAGATAGTACCACGTTTCAGATTGACTAAATGTATAAAAGGTAGAGCAGCAGGATGTATCCGTTAATGGTTAATAGTGGCTAACCTTATATTGAAGGTAGGTAGGTGACACTACCTAAGGCGCGGCTCCCAGAGGATATCTCCGGGGTATGAAGATTATAGATCGTATGATATATTTTAATTATAATTACTAAAAGTTAATTATAATTAATGAGTGTAAAATATAATTCTATAATCTTTGTGATTATTATTTATTTGTTTATTATTTATTTATTTTTTTTTTATTTTTTTTTCTAAGGCTTAAAACAAATCCTAAATATAATTGTATCTAAATAATAAATAAATATACTTTAAAATGCGTTATACGCTATGATATATTTCAAACATGTAGGATAATAATATTTAATTAATATTAATATTATATATACTATAAAAAATATATAAATACATACTTATTTTTATAGTAAAAATCTAATTAAAGGATATTTATTAGCGAAAGTAAATAAAGCGACTTTAATTTGGTTGCTATTTGGTTGATATTTTGAATAATAATAATAATAATAATAATAATAATAATAATAATAATAATAATAATAATAATAATAATAATAATAATAATAATAATAATAATAATAATAATAATAATAATAATAATAATAATAATAATAATAATAATAATAATAATAATAATAATAATAATAATAATAATAATAATAATAATAATAATAATAATAATAATAATAATAATAATAATAATAATAATAATAATAATAATAATAATAATAATAATAATAATAATAATAATAATAATAATAATAATAATAATAATAATAATAATAATAATAATAAAAATCATAATAATAATAATAATAATAATAATATTTATTAGAAGAATTAAAAAAAAATTATGTTTAATTATAATGATATTTATATAATATTTTCTTCTAAAGGGCTTCAAAATAATATTACTATTTTCTGTTGTTGTTGTCCATGTATATACATATATATATTGTTATTGTTATTTTTATTTGGTGGAGTCCTTTCATCCCATCAAGGAACTTAGATGAAGTTTTCACTTATAACCATATGGCTCTAATGTCCCTACGAAGCCGCTCTCATATTAAGGCATCCATGGTTTTAACGAGAGCCGATCATTTATTTATACACAATTATATAAGATCACTTCTAAATAATATGTTAAGACCCATTTTATAAAATTAATTAATGGTCCGGACGAGGGTCGAACCCGTGCCCTACTGCTAGTGTGTCTGACGCCTTAGCCACTAAGCCACACAGGCAGTTTTGAATTATATATATATATATATATATATATATGTATTGTGTATTAACCGAAGCGCTTAGGAAAGATCACCGAGATGCAGCATCTCTGATAAGTTGGCATGTACCTCTTTCCGGCGCAGGTTCTGTTGAAGTTATTATAGGCTAGCTTCTCTGCACCTGTAAAGTCATTTGTTATAATTAATATTACCGGGATGGATCCAGGGGGTATATGCTTCATGAATCATTGATATCTTATTATAAAACAAATATAACGTGTTTAGATATTTCTTTTAAAAGCATAAGTATTATCAATATATTTTCATTTATCACTCCACGAAACTATATATATATATATATATATATATATATATATATATGTATATATTACATATATTGTATATTATTAATATATTACATTTTGTTAAATTCAAATATAATATAATATAATACTATTATAATACAAATGGTTATATATATTTCACTAATCTACGGTTTATATGATTATATATAATTAATAAAATATATAAATATGTTCGAATATAAATAACAATACAAATATGTTGACTATTGTTACTTAACTACACAAACGAATTGACTATTTTATTCTAATAAATATAGACAATTAGTTAACAAAGTATATTTCTCAAATTGTAATAGCATTAGAAACAAATTATCCTACCTAGAAATGTTGTTAACAAGTAACGCATACTCTATCATTTGCCTGGTTGAAACCTATCAAAATTTATCTGATGTAGATGCACTTATACTATTCAATGTTAAAGGTTATACAGTATTTAGACTATATAGACAAATTCACGCAGGAGGAGTACTTATATTATGTAAAAATATATTAAATCCTTTAAGAATATACTATTCAACACCTCTTAATGTAGAATATATATGTTTAGATATAGATATTTGTAATATAAATAAAATCAGATAAATGTGTATTTATATACCACCCTCAACAGATATAGTTAACCACCAAGAAATATGTGACCTAGTATCCTCGCTATGTACAATTAGTTATCCTAGTATATTACTAGGAGACTTTAATTCAACTTTAATCAATTGGGAAAATATATCTTGTCCAAACTATCCTACATGTTATAATAAGTTTATTGAATGTATAACAGATAATTCTCTTGCACAATATATTAATTTTCCAACTAGACTTAATAATATACTTGATTTACTATTTTCTAATGATAAACTCTTATTATCTAATATTTCTAAAGAACCTAAATTTGGATTAAATCAGTACATTAGTGATCATTTTTCTTTTTCCTTTAATATGTTATCAAGTTCAAATAGTATAACTAATCCTATACAACCAAATTTTAAAAAATCAAATTTTCGTGAAATGTACTTTTTATTAAAAAATATACAATGGGAAAAAATACTTTCCTATGGAAATGATATTGATGTAATTATAGATATTTTCTACTCAACTATATTAAATATCTTTGATAAAAAAGTTCCACTGACAAAAGTTATTATTAATACAAGTAAATACCCAAAACATATAAACTCTATTCAATTAAAATGCTTACACAATTTAAAAAATAGGAATAAGACAATTATTCTTTACAATAAGTTGCGAGATACACAATCTCTTCTACACCGTAATATTAATACTTTTGTTTTGACTAGAGAGTAAAATGTTATCAATTCTAATAATAAATCATTATTCTATAAATATGTTAATTCTAGATGTTCATCTCACAAATCTCTCCTTTAATAAAATATGATAATACATATGCATTACTAGATTACTAGATAAAGCAAGACTATTAAACGAGCAATTTACATCCTTTACAATAGACAATGGTATCATTCAGGATCACACACTTAAACAAATGAAACAATTAATAATGTTATATTTACAAGAGAAAATGTTAGAAAAATTGTAAGTCAACTTTTCAATTCATATACAATTCCTCCAGATAAAATACCATCTTTTATATTTAAAAAATTCTCATATGATTTATCACTACCACTATCAATAATATTTAATATATCAATTAATTCTGGTAAATGCCCTTTATGTGGAAATATAGTTGTATTACTCCTATTTTTAAAAATGGCGATCCTTCTGTTAAAGAAAATTATCGGCCAATTTCATAACTTGTATAATTTCAAGGTTATTTGAAAAAATTTTAACAAATAGTATTACATCATTTTTATTAACAAATTCACTTTTATCTCCATCGCAATTTGGTTTTACAAGTGGTAAGTCTGTTGAATTACAATTGTTATCTTGCTTGAATACATGGACATCACATAATAATGATAACAAATTTATAGATATTATTTATTTCGATTTTAAAAAGACTTTAGATAAAGTATCACACAGACAACTTCTCGTTAAAATCAAAGATATTGGAATATCAGGTAATATTTATAACTGGATTGAGAGTTTTTTAACTAATAGAAAATAATCAGTCAAAATAAATTATACATATTCTAAATTTAAAAATATATTAGCAGGCGTGCCACAGGGCTCAGTTATTGGACCCATTCTTTTTATTATTTTTATTAATGATTTAACTAATTTATTTACTGATAAAATAAAAATTGAGCTATTTGCTGATGACACAAAAATTCACCTACAATCTAAAATTTTATCTGATAGGAATCACATGCAAATAGCGATAAATTCATTGTTATCATGGAGCAATAGTTGGAAACTCAATATCGTCTCGCATAAAACAGCAATAATGACATTAAACAGTATAGATATGCCAATCTACTATATAGATAATACGGTAATTAATACATGTGATACACATAAAGATTTAGGTATACAATTTGATAAATATTTATATTTTGATAAGCACATATTATATTGTTGTAGGGGTGCTCTTTTAACGATTAATAATTTATTCCGTTGTTTTTTAACTAATGATATTACTACACTTATAAAGGAATATATTACATATGCTCGTCCTAAAGTAGAATTTTCGACAACAGTATGGAACCCTGGTCTGAAAGCTAGACGATATAATGGTCTAGCCGACTTTCCATTATGCTAAGCTGAACGGACTGGTCCATTACGGATAGCAACATGATATATAGATATATATATATATATATATATATATATATATATATATATATATATATATATGTATATATGGCTATACATGACGGGCGGCATACATTATAAATGAACACCGTATGTAGGAGGTAATTTACAACTGAATATATGTGTATGTTGAACCAATGGTGGTTTTAGGTAGAGGTGTGACTATTAAAGGAATCATAGGTGAAGATGAGGGCATCATTGGTAATTGCATTTTATACTATAACTTACATATATGCGAATTTATATACACTTAGGTATATTATGTACACCCTATTACTAAATATATACGAATGTAATTATATCAACATAATAATATTTAACATGTGTACTATATTGCATCATAATGTATATTAATCTAGGTCATCAAGGGATTAACATTAGACAATGACTAGTTTATATATAGATTTTACATAATTACACACACATACATGCACGACGTATGCATTGCACCTACTATGTATAGTTATATAAGTATATATATATATATCTATCTATCTATACATATAAAAGAAAGTCTATTTAAATGTTTATTTATTTATTTATTTATTTATTTATTTATTTATATATAGGCGTTCGATGTTTAAGAAAACGGCTCGACAGATTTACAAAATTTAAATTGCTACTAATTCTCTACGAAAAAAGTATTGTGGTTGTTCGGATGAATTTTTTTATTTCCACCTTTACACCGCTCATAATTACGTAAAACTGTCCTTTTAGAGCTATTTTCCCTATATCGGGAAATCTTTTGATTTTAGAAGAAAATGTTTCACACATGAAATGTATGCGAATGTGAGGCGATTCGTAAAAATGTAATTATATTCACTTTACCATAATTAATGCATTCGTAAAGGGCAATAAACGGTGATAACGTTTACGTTTTCGATATATTTAACGAAGAAATTTTAAATTTGTCAATAAACACTTTAAATTTAAGTGATTTGTTATAAATAAATAAATTGTTTTCTATGAATAAATCTTTGTCTACATCTACGTTGATAACGATTAGTTACTATTATACCCGGGCAACGCCGGGACGTAACCCGGAAAATTGTCAAGCAAATGATGAACACAAATAGAATAGTTTATAACAAAATCTTACAAAGTGGAAATAACGAAGATGGAAAATTGCTTTTCCTAGATGCACCCGCAGGAACTGGAAAAACTTTTTTGATTAATTTATTGCTAGCTAAAGTGAAGATATGGCAAATAAATAACATATTGCCGTAGCATCATCAGGAATAGCAGCAGCTCTATTATTGAACTGTAGAACAGCCCATTCCATTTTTAAGATTACAATACATGTATGCAGTTAAACTGCAGTTAAACGAAGATTCCATTTGCAGTATAAAGAATAATTAAAAATCAGGTAAACTATTTAGAAGCTCCCAGCAAACAGTAAGAGCAGCATAATAACAGCATAACAGCAGCATAACAGCAGCATAATATCATTACAAATTAATAGCAGCATAATAGCAGCATAATAAACATTTAATAGCAGCATAATAGCACAATGTAAACATTTGAGGCTCTAGCATTTGCTGTTATGCTGCTATTATGCTGCTCTTACTGTTTGCTGGGCTGTAGATTTATTGTTTGGGATGAATGTACAATGACTCACAATCACGCATTAGAAACCGTCGATAGAATGGTAAGAGACATAGTAAACAAAGATAAGCCGATTGGAGGACAGACATTAATATTTAGCTGAGATTTCAGACTAATCCTTCCATTAGTTAAAAGTGGTACAAAAACAGACCACATAAATTCGTGTTTGAAAACTTCAGTAATGTGGAAAAATATAAGATTAACTAAAAAAATGAGAGTATTCTTATCAAACAATCAAGATACAGCCACATTCGAAAATCATCTCTTAGATATAGGTAATGAAATGACGCAGAAAAATAATGGTATGGATATTATCCCGTGCGGTAATTAATTGGAAAATAAGAATGAACTCATCACGACAATTTATGAAAATATAGAAGACCATTATTTGGATGAAAATTGGCTTTGCGAAAGATGTATATTAACACCTAAAAATGACAATGTATATACAATAAATCAAAATTTACTAAATAAATTTCCAGGAGAGATTAAAGTATATAGGTCCATAGACAGAGTACAAAAGAAAAGAAGTTGTAAATTATCCCATAGAATTTTTGAATTTCATTAAACTTTCCGGATTACCAGACCATAAACTAGCACTAAAGTAGGAGCGCCAATCATGCTACTAAGAAATTTAAATCCCCCAAAATTATGTAATGGATCCAGATTGATCATAACTAATTTACAAATAATTTGATAGAAGCCAAAATACTAACGGGTCAATATAAGGGAGAAGAAGTCATGTTTCCCAAAATACCACTGATACCATCAGATTATCTCTTTAATTTTAGAAGACACCAATTTCGAATAAAACTTTGTTTTTACATGACAATAAACACATCTCAAGGACAATCTTTTAAAGTCGTTGGCTTAGATCTTGAAACCGAATGCTTCGCCTACGGTCAATTATATGTAGGCTGTTTAAGAGCACGCAAAGAAAAAAAATTATATATACTGGCCAAAGATTTTCATATATATTATATAATATATATGAAAATCTTATATGAAAAACATATATTTTTTATAAATAAGAAAATATAAATAAAATTCGTAATAATTATAATGTCATTCGTAATAGCAGGGCAACATTTAAGGGGATCCCGCACATTTAAAGTGATGGTAATTTATTTTTTTTAATATTTTATTCTATTACATAATAATACTTATTGTAGTGTTTTTTATTATCTGTAAAAAAATTAGACATGAATTCAGTCTAGAAGTTGCATAAAAATGTGTTTTTTAACGATAAGATAATGCTATTATATGCTATTCAATATTACATTGTTATGCTGTCAAACTTCAAACGCTGTTTTCTCAGAATAATTATTTCGCGCTAGGTATATGCATTCAAAAATATAGAACATAAAAAATATTATAATTATAATATTAATTTGTTGTGCTTTATATAGAATTTAATTATATAAATAGTAAAATAGAGAGATATTTAATAAAATGTATAGAATTCATTGTATTAAATGATAATTTCTATAGAAAAACCATCATTTTAGTATTTCTAATTTTTAATTTAGATATATATAATATAATAAATAATAATATTAAAAATAACTTTCTATTTTCCTATGCATGTATATATTATGAATACATGACATAACAAATTATGTCAATTGAATGAATAGAATATAAGTTCTATTTTTTTTAGTGGACATATATTTTTCCTATCTATTTATACACGAAATTGGCAAATTGCGTGTTATGTGCGGGATCCCCTTAAGACGTTATAATTACCACTACAAGTATAATACCCGGGCATCGCCGGGCCGAAGCCAGCTAGTCTATTATATAAAAGAAAGTCTATTTAATTATATATATATATCTATTATATAAAAGAAAGTCTATTTAATTATATATATATATATATATATATATATATATGTGTTTGTGTGTGTGTGTATCTGGTGAGGTAACTCGAGAACCGGGGTACGTCGCGAAAATATGTTATACCCGATCTTAATAAATTTGCAACAGTATGGTCTTGGTCCGGAAAATTTTTTGAATCTAATACCGCGTACCCCAGAAAAACCTGAAAAATTGACTTTTTGCCATTAAAATGATTTTTTGTCGTCCAAAATCTTCGGCGTCGCATTTTTGAAATATTTTTTTTACATTTTTTCGAACTATTTTTTTGAATTTTTTTTGATTTTTTTTTGAAATTTTTGGAAATTTTGGAAATTTTTTGAAATATTTTTGAAATATTTTTGACATTTTTTGAAAATATATTTTGTAATATTATTTATATTTTTTGTATTTTAAAAAATATTATTTGAAATAATTTTTTATATTTTTCAACTATTCGTTGAAATATTATTATTTTAAGATATAATTAAAATATTATAATTATATAATAAATATATAAATATTATAAGATATAATAATATACTTTTTAAAATATTTGTAGAACATTTATAAAAAATATATTTTGTAATATTTGGAAATATTTGTTGTATACTAGGAATACAGAATCAGGAATAGCTATAATTAATAAATAATAGATAGGCAAACAATCAAAAATCGATCAACGCAGGGTGCGGTTTGGGTTTTCGATATTTATTAAGTACTATTTTGTAATATTGGAAATATGTGTTGTATTTTTTAAAATATTATTTGAAATATTTTTGAAATATTTTTCCACTAATTTTTGAGATATTAATATTTGTATAAATTTGTTTGAATTTTAGCAACAATTTATGTTATTGTATATGAAAAGCAGAATCATGAATAGCCATAAATAATAAATAATAGATAGGTAAGCTATCAAACAACGAGTAAAGCAAAGTTGGGTACGGCAAGAAATTCCAAATCAGGAATAGTTATAATTAATAAATGATAGATAGGCAAATAATAAAAAACCGAGCAACGCCGATTTGGAACTGTTTGGGTTTAGGTTTTCAACATATTTTGGAATATTTGAAATATCTGTTGTATTTTTTGAAATATTTTTTATCTAATTTTTTAAATATTAAAAAATATATGTTTCTACATATGTTTAATTTTATTTAATTGTATATACTAGAAATGTAGGATCAGGAATAGCTCTAATTAATAAATAATAAATAGGCAAACAATCAAAAACCGATAAATGTCGAGTCGAGTACTGTTTGGATTTGGGTTTAGGTCTGAGTTTTCGACATTTTTTTAAAACATATTTTGTAATATTTTAAATATTTTTTGTATTTTTTAGCAATTATATATTTTAGAATAATCAGGAATAGCTATAATTAATAAAAATAGTCAAACAATTAAAAACCTAGCAACGTCGGGTAGGGTATGGCTACTATGTTGAAATATTTTTATATTTAAAAAATATTTTTAGACACTTTTTAAAAATATATTTTATAATATTATAGATAAATTAAAAAATATAAAAAAAAAAAAATAAAATAAAAAATCTATATCAAATATATATGTATGTATGGATTATTTTTGTTATTATTATTTTGATTTTGTTTTTTGTTAATGTCAAATTTTGTCTATCTACTGTATTTTATTTATTTATTATTATCTTTTATGTAAATACGAAATATATAGCTAACTATTATGATTACACAATCACTGTTCCTGTCCCATGTATGAATAAATCACTGGCAACAACCCGAAAAGATCAAGGTCTTATTTTGAAGCCATTTGGAAACGAAGAAAGAAACGAAAAAGAATAATAAATGAAAAAAAAAAGAACGACATTAATTAATCCAATAAAATATATCTATCTATCTATCTATCTATATTTTAAATTATTTTTTGTATTTTTACAAAATATTTTACGAATAAATCTTAAAAAAAACAACGCTAGATCTACATCGGATACAGTTAGATTTATTAAATATTAGTTAGAAGACAACAATTAAAGATTAGGTATGCATAATTAGGAATAGCTATAATTAATAATTGATTGGCAAATAATTAAAAACCGAGAAACGTCGGGTTGGGTAAGGCAAGCAATTTAAAATCAGGAATAGTTATAATTAATAAATAATAGATAGGAAAACAATCAAAAACCTAGCAACGCCGTGTCGGGACGGTTTGGGTTTTGGTTTTAGACATTTTTTTAAAACATTTTTGTAATAATTGAAATATTAGTTGTATTTTTTAATATATTTTTTTAAATATTTTTCCACTAATTTTTTAATATTAAAATATTTTTCTACATTTGTTTGTATGTCATCTAACATTTATTTTATTGTATATATAACAATGAAGAATCAGGATCAGCTATAATTAATAAATAATATATAGGCAAACAATCAACATCCGAGAAACGCCGGTTTGGATACGGTTTGGGTTTAAGTTTTTAAACATTTTTTAAACATATTTTGTAATATTTGTAATATTTATTGCATTTTTTAATATATTTCCACTAATTTGTTAGATATCAAACAAATATTTTTATATATTTTGTTTGTATTTTAGCTAACATTTATTTTATTGTATATATAGCAATGCAGAATCAGGAATAGGTATATAACCTATTTATAATTAATAAATAATAGATAATAGGCAAATAATCAAAAACCGAGCAACGCCGGGTCGGGTACGGCTAGTATATATATATATATATATATATATATATATATATATATATATATATGTATGGAGATACATTAAATACTAAATTATGTATCTTGACTATTCATTTTGTCGGACTAGAAGCTGGCCAATAAGTTTAGATACATGGCATTCACGAAGACGATACCGGAGGCGATCCCGGATAGCATACGGAGGACGTCTAGGACGATAACGGAGATGATCTTGAACATATTTACATGTAAATATGGGCGTTATTTTTGATGATACTAGGATGCCCTTAAAGAATATTGTTAAACATTTTTCAAAGTTTTAAAATATATTTTATTTATAATAATTAAGTGGCGGTATACTGGTATATAGTGTTACTAAATACATCGTGTATATATATATATATATATATATATGTATTTTAATGCTGTACAATTTAAAATACTATATTAATTAATAATTATTAAAATAATATATAATTAATAATTAATAATATACAATTAATTGTTATTAATTAATAATAAGTATTGATAAATAATTATTAATTAGTAAATTATAATTGTAAATAAACAATACCGTTAATTTCAATTTTCGTGCCATACACAATAACCTGCGCAGTGGCTGATGCAATGGGTGATGCAATTGGCGACGCCCTATGGGCGTGTCTTGTCGTAACGCTTCATTTAACACATTATCACAACATATATGCTATAATACAATCGTGGTATGCTATGCACATATATTTATAGATATGTGGTAGAACAACTATATAATATCTATGTATATCTATAATATATGTGTGTGTTTGTGTATGTATCTGTGCGTGTGAATATACATATATATATATATATATATATATATATATATATATACTATATTATACTATAGTATCAAAGTATAAAATTAAGTATATTATATACAAATAAATATTATAAAATTACAACTGGATTACAACTGCGTTTTAGAACATCCCATACTATTAATATATAATTATGCATAAAGGACATAGATCCAGAGATCTTTTCTCTATCTCTATGATAAAGTACAACTCTACGATAAACAATCTAAATATTGATAAATTGTCAATATAGGAAGTTTAATACATAGGAAGAATTAGCAAATAATGAAGTAATTAATCAATACCGTTAATATCAATTTTCGCGCTAAACACAATTTCCACAATAACACACTAATCGATATAAAGAAAGTCACTTTCTTTATATCGATGAACACACTTACCTGCGCACTGGGTGTGGTGGGTGACGCAATTAGCGTGACTTTTCGTAACGCTTCATTTCATACAGTATTTACGTCATGTATGATATAATACATTCGTGGAATGCTATAAACCTATATAGAGTATGTGTTTGTATGTGTTTGTATGTGTGTGCATATGTATATTTTATGCAATTATATTGATATATAATTCTATTAATAATAATTCTTATTGATAAGAAATATATTTTATAAAATATAATATTTCACAATAGATATCGCTGTTGTAATATCCAATGTATTTATTTGACTTATACAATTGTATATATTAATATAAAAATTTGAATATGTATTGAATACATAAATTAATGATATCCAAAGTGTTTATTTGACCTATAAAATATACAAAATTGGAACATACATTGAATACATGAAATAATCATATACAAAATGATTATTTGATCTATAAAATATACAAAATTGGAACATACATTGAATACATAAAATATTCATATCCAAAGTGTTTATTTGACCTATAAAATATACAAAATTGGAACATATATTGCATAAATAAAATAATTATATCAAAAGTGTTTATTTGACCCATAATATATACACTGGTTGAACGTTGTTATATATTTTACGTTGACGCGCAACGCGTTTGGTTGCTTGGGACCATTCCAACATACTATGTTAATGATGCTAGAATTAGTTATTGCTCTTCATATATACATTTAGGTATAACTATCGATGATAATCTATATTTTTAAAAACATACTGGTATGTGTTGTGCTAAAGTCTATAGTGTTATTAATCGTATATTTCGTTGCTTTATTACTAATGATGTCACTGCAATATTAACAGCATATATAGAATTTGCATCTACAGTATGGAATCCTGGTATAGAGGCGAGAGGCCACATATGACTTACACGACAACTTGAAAAAGTACAAAAGTACTTTACTCATCGTATTTTTGGTCGTTGTAAAATACCTTATCTAAGTTATAACGAACGAATTACATTTCTCGATATCGATTCCCTTAAAATTCGCCGAATGAGATTCGACTTAATAATGCTATATAAACTTATTAATTGTTTAATTGATATTGACTAATTTTCAATCATTCAGATAAAACTAATAATATTACTCGAGGCCACTCTAAAAGACTATTAATATATAAGGCAAGGATTTACCTATGGAGAAATCTATTGAAAAATAGAGTGGCATCTGTATGGAATAATCTGGATGATAATATAGTCAATGCAAAAAGTTGTCAATCTTCAAATCTAAAATTAAAAATATTATTAAGTAATATACTTATCAAATACGTAAAATACATATCTGTATTTAATCTGTGTATTATATTGTTTATTTTATTCAATATTTATTAATTATTTCCCGGTACATATAATTCGTCATACTATATTAATGATTTATTATTATTATATTTTTATTTTACGTTTTGTTATCGTTTTGCGATTTAATTTGTATTATTTATGTATTGTTTACTATTCATACTATGTATATTATTCGTAATAAAATTAATTCAATTCAATTCAATTCAATAATAATAATAATAATAAAAATAATAATACTACTAAATTAATGTAAACAATTACCATATTACTAAAAGATTATAATATGATAACAATTTAATAATAATATACATTTAATATTAAACGGAAAAAAGTATAAGTAACATAGTGAGGTGTTTTTATACTACAGAATGCATTGATATAGTGGAGTATTATATACTTCAGATTGCATTGATATATTGGAGTATTATATACTACATACTGAATTGATATATTTACATAATACTTCATTAGACCACTCATATCGTGCGGGAAGAAAATAATAATAAGATAATAATAATAATACAATTACAATTTAATAATAATATACGTTGAATATAACACGGACAAAAATATAAGTTGGATGATTTAATGATTAGAGGTAGAGAGAAAATAAGAAGTCTGAAAAGTAAGAATTATAAATCTGTTGTGGGATCTAATAGAACGAATGGTAGGAGGGAGGGTATTCCATAGGAATTCCAATTTAAACCTGAGGGAGAAGGGTAGCCACATACTAGATGATTGATGTGATGTTGTAGTATAGTGATCAAATATTATTATGCAGTACGTAGTACGTACTGAGGAATGGATAATCCGATTTAGTGGAACAGTAGCTTTAGCAGGAAGTCAATTCAGTACGGAAGAACAGTAGTTTTTAGGGAAAGTACAAGAGAATTTTTAGAATTTATTAGAGTAAAATAATTTATAGGAAAAAGGGTAAACAGTTTATTATAATCAGCAAAAATATTACAGTTCATATTTGTTTAGTTCTTAATAAGATCATCAATAGTGCGGATATAAATATAAATGAGGTATGGGCCTAAAACGGTTCCCTGGGAAATATTGTAGTTAAGCGGAGAAAGAGGCGAGACAATTTTCAATTATAATAGAGATATTACGGTTGGTCAGATATGAATTAAACAATTTTAATGCTAAGCCAGATATACTCAGCATAGTACGCCGCGAGATTAGTATATTTTATGGTTCGGGGTATCACAAGCAGATGAGAGATCAAGTAGGCTTATCTGGCAACACGTTTTGCTATTTAAAGTATATAATATTGTAATATGGAGGAGAGCTGTTTCGGTCGAATGGTTTATTTTACGAATGGGTCACCTTACGAAAAGAGCTTTGAAACGGGACGAAAAGATTATTTTTATTTATATGGGCGATAAGTTGTTTGGAAACAATTATTTCTAATATTTGACTTAATAAGGGTAGGTGAGATATTATGGCAGTCTTGAGGCAGGGTGAAACCTAACCAGAGTTTAGTGAGTTCGCAATAATATCCAAGAAAATAGGAGAAAATAAGGGTGAAAGTTTGTGATATAATGATATAGGTATGGGTCAGTAGGAGGGTACAGTGAGATTTCATGAGAAGATAATTTACTTCATACAGTGAAGGGATAGTGAATATACTTAATGAGTTAATAGAATAGGTAATACAGATGGTAGGATTGAGTATGAATGGAGTAAACGCGATTATAATATTATTAAATCTTGCAATTTTATTTACAAAGAATTTTAAAATGAGAGCATAGTTGAAAATTTGACCTTTTCGGTCAAATGGGGAAGATTTTTCATCTGGATGAGAGAGAATTGTATTTGTCATTTTAAAAATGTGCGAAGATCAGAGGATATCAAAGCTATCTTTTTGTTATATTAGATAGATTTTGAACGAGATATAGTATTTTGTAATTTTTCTAGCTAGTGATAGAGCTAATTTTGTTTCAGTAGAAGGATTTTTAAGAAATTTATTTTCAAATTTTTGAACCCTCTTCTTGAAGATGAAAAGTTCATGAGAGAAGAGGACCAGGGAGAAAAGGGCGTTTGGTAATTAATGTAGGTACATGTATATTGATACTATTTAGGATATCAGAATGTGGAGTATCGGACAGAGGGAGGTAGGAGAAGAGATCTAAGTTTTGATATTGCTTACAAATATTGGTAGGTCAATAGACTTAAAATCTCTATATGTAATACGTTTTCATTTAATCGTTATGAATTTTAGATTTATAGAGAATTCCACAATAAGATGAATAGTTAGTAGTTTAATATGTTGAAAGGAGTTATGGTTTATAAAGTCGTTAAGAGGACTGTAAAGGGGTGTAAATATAATATCAAGTGTATAACCACTGGAGTGAGTGGGAAATGATAAGTTTTGACACACTTAAAGAGACATAGTTAGTAGTTTAAAGTCACCGTGAGGATAGATAAGAGAATTACAGTGATAGTTTAAGTCACCAAGAATTATTGGTAAATAGGATGAAGATGAAGGAAGATTATCAATAAAATTATGACATTTATCAAAGAATAAAATGGTTTGAGGTTTTGGGGGACGATAGATTACGGTGAGATGTAGAGTTAAGCTAGGAAGCTTGAATGTCAGCGAAAGACAACCACATATGAAAAGTGATGGAATGAAATGGACGGAGAGAGAAGTAAAAATCATTATGTAGTATAAATATTACCCTACCACCACGGCTTATTTGTCGTGGCGCGATATAGAGTTTGTATCCAAAGTCCATGATGGAGGCAAATATGTCCGAGTCATCATTAGAAATCCAGATCTCAGAAAATGAAATTATAATACAAATTTGGAATTTAAAGCATGGTAACAGAAGGCATATATTTAATCTCATGGAGCGAATATTGATCAAGGCTATATTATAGGCTAGTCAGGCATGAGAGAATGAATTATTTATAAATGATTTGCCTAGTTATCGAAAGGTTCAAACCATTTTGTTTGATCAGATTCAGGTATGAGAAAATGGGGATATGAAAGAGAATTATTTTAATCCCTTATTTCAAATATTTGAGAACGACTATTGAAAAATACGTTTTAAAAATGGGCGTGAGTTTTTGTTTTAAGGCATGCTATACCTTACAAAGAAGTCTAGTAGAGTCAGGTAAATAATGACGAATACATATATACTTAAAATTACTATTTGGTGAGATCTTTAAAAGGAAAGAGAAACATATATCACGAGCAGAAATATTAGTGAAATAAAAGATAGCAGTTCTGGTAAGAAATCAGGCAAATGTAATATAAGAATGGGGAAGTTTTATAAAGTCAATTAATTATACTGTGTAATTATAGTTAACTTGAGAAGGAAGAAGGTTTTCGTATACTAGTGTGAGTATTTTATCTATGGATCGTATGGCTGATGAATTTTAGGAAGTTGAACTAGATAATATAGGGGTTGGTAAGTGATTTGAGGAAAATTTTAAATCCATTAGCTATGGAATATGTTTAGGAGTATTATTATTTGGCTGATATTGTGGCTGGATATTAATAGTCATAGTAGAAGTCTATATATATATATATATATATATATCAAATATTAGATGTGGCGTTACCTTAGCACCATTATGATGTATAGATTTGGTGGTTATAATAGAAGGTAAATATGACATAGGACAGGGTGGAGTAATTATTTGATTAGTTATTTTTTTTTTTTCACTTATATAATGTTATACATGAGGAAAATTAGAAGGAAAAATTTGGTAAGTAAATATAGTAATAGCATAATCGGGAGTGGGGTTTTTAGGATTAAACCAAGATTTAGAAATAATAGATGCAGGGTAAAACAATTATAATATAATATAAATTGACACGTTTTACATTTGAGATAATATTCGCATGCGTTAAGGTTACTTCGAATAATTTGAGGACATGTTATAATTATGGAGATTATGGGATTAAATTGAGTGAAATAAATATAATAATAAATGTATAAATCTGGTTGTTAATGGTATATTTCGGAAATAGTTTGGTATTAAGTCCGATTAGCTATGTAACGAGATGACTTGAGGAGCACCGATTGACTTTAACAATAATCTGGTATATTCGGTGGCAGCCGGGCAATTATTGTCCGATTGAAGGCAGTATATTATCCGAGATAGAATTGATGGATCTGTATGAATATAAATACAACAGCCGAATATCTAATTGTAATTTGGTAGCTAACCTTAAATGAAGGTTGTTAGATCTGACTACCAATATATATATATATATATAACTACATAACTATATAACTATATTTATATACTCTAATAATTAACTATAATAATATAAAATCTCTATACTATGATCTCCATCATAAGTAGATGTTACATTTCAGTTCATTAGTTTATCTAATTGTCAGGTATAATAACAGCGTTATCTTAATATATATTTATATATATATATATTTATATATATATATATATATATATAGACTATATATCTTATATGTAAATATGAAATATATAGTTAACTATTATAATTAAACGTCCTCTATAATCAATGTTCCTGTCCCGTGTACTGTATGAATGAATCGCTGGCAACAACCTGAAAATATCAAGGTATTATTTTGAAGCCATTTGGATAAGGAAGAAAGAAAACGAAAAAGATTATTAAATGTAAAAAGAATGACATTAAATTACTTCAATAAACTATATATATCTATATTCTATATATGCTGTATATGTTATATCGGATATACAGGCTATATATAGACGGATATGTAGATATGTAAATTTCTAGCTAGTGATAGAGCTAATTTTGTTTCAGTAGAAGGATTTTTAAGATATTTCTTTTCAAATTTTTGAAATCTCTTCTTGAAGATGAAAAGTTCATGAGAGAACCAGGGAGAAAAGGGCGTTTGGTAATTAATATAAGTACATTTATATTGATACCCTTTAAGCTAACTGAGTTTAGGAGTACCGGACTTAGGGAAGTAGGAGAAGATATCTCAGTTTTTATATTGCTTACAAATCTTGGTAGGTAAATAGTCTTAATCTCTATATGTAACATGTTTTTACGGAATGAATGTGTTGGAAAGATTTGGTATACGTAAAATGAACGATCAAGAACAAATACTACTAGAATTCGCAGAGAAATATAAATTAGTTATAGCTAATACACATAAACATCCGCATACAAACTCAAGAAGAACAACATGGTATTAACCCAATGGACTAGTATACTTATATATATATATATATATATATATATAAGTGATCATGACATCGTTTTATGAAATTAAAGTCTAAAACCACGATAAAATAAGCATCAAAAAACCAAATTGATTACGCTTTAATGTTAATGGACTAATTTATTCTAAATTTTGTAAGTTTTACTCAAGTGAACTAGATTAGAATTTTAATAATCTAAATATAAATATTGTGTTTATAATGGTGGTGTGCATGATGTATCTTATATGTTTAAAGTATCTGATATATATATATGAATCTCATTGATATATAAATATATATATATATATATATATATTTATTTAATCCAAAAACAATATCTGTAGTGTTTGTGTGTAACAAACACTATGAATTCCAGTGCACATGGAATTAGCGGGGTCAGTGATTGAACCCGGGAAAAAACCAATTCAATAATAAGTTTACCTTTCAAGCAAGAAATATATATGTTATTGAATGTTATATACACATATCGGATATTAATGGAACCCTCTAGAAATCATAGACTTGTATATATTATAAATAAATGTGGGGGAGCCAGATCAATACAAAACAAATATGTAATATGTTTTTTGTTGTGCTTTTAATTATCGTTTATTAAGTTATTGATAAATACAAAAGACAATACGATAACTACCTGGAGTCGAATCCGGGAACTCTGGCGTTCTTGCAATTTATATGACTCCGTGGAAGATTTCAATTCAACTTCAGTTAACTATTCCACTAAACTCCCATAAACCATACTAAACTATATATATATATATATATATATTTATATACACAAGATTATTTATATCTGTATTTTTCTTATACCTGTACCATGGCATTCCTCTCCTGTAAAATGGTAGTAGGTTATTAGATTATTTAGTTACACGCACACATACGCATACACATACGCATACACGTACGCGTATACGAACACATGTATACACACGCGATCGTATGCATGCAATAACATGCGCGTGTGAACGTATACATAGATATATATTTACTAGTAATAGTATCGTGAAACCCTTTAGGTCCTAAAGTTTAGGAGGAACTAGTGTTGCGTACGATATACCGGTAGATGTAACGAGAATATAACACACACACAATACTAGTAGTCGGCTTCGTGTTTTAATTATAATTATTTGCAATAGTTAATTACATAGTGTTATATATTAGTTAATGTATTTTGTATGCTGCCTACAATATATATATATTTACAATATATATATATATATATATATATATATACATATAATACTAATAATAAAAATAATAATAATAATAATAATAATAATAATAATAATAATAATAATAATAATAATAATAATAATAATAATAATAATAATAATAATAATAATAATAATAATAATAATAATAATAATAATAATAATAATAATAATAATAATAATAATAATAATAATAATAATAATAATAATAATAATAATAATAATAATAATAATAATAATAATAATAATAATAATAATAATAATAATAATAATAATAATAATAATAATAATAATAATAATAATAATAATAATAATAATAATAATAATAATAATAATAATAATAATAATAATAATAATAATAATAATAATAATAATAATAATAATAATAATAATAATAATAATAATAATAATAATAATAATAATAATAATAAAAATAATAATAATAATAATAATAATAATAATATTTATCAGAAGAATTAAAAAAAAATTATGTTAAATTATAATGATATTTATATAATATTTTCTTCTAAAGGGCTTCAAAATAATATTACTATTTTCTGTTGTTGTTGTCCATGTATATATACATATATATATTGTTATTGTTATTTTTATTTGGTGGAGTCCTTTCATCCCATTCAGGAACTTAGATGAAGTTTTCACTTATAACCATATGGCTCTAATGTCCCTTCGAAGCCGCTCTCATGTTAAGGCATCCATGGTTTTAACGAGAGCCGATCATTTATTTATACACAATTATATAAGATCACTTCTAAATAATATTGTAAGACCCATTTTATAAAATTAATTAATGGTCCGGACGAGGGTCGAACCCGTGCCCTACTGCTTGTGTGTCTGACGCCTTAGCCACTAAGCCACACAGGCAGTTTTGAATTATATATATATATATATATATTTATTGTGTATTAACCGAAGCGCTTAGGAAAGATCACCGAGATGCAGCATCTCTGATAAGTTGGCATGTACCTCTTTCCGGCGCAGATTCTGTTGAAGTTATTATAGGCTAGCTTCTCTGCACCTGTAAAGTCATTAGTTATAATTAATATTACCGGGATGGATCCAGGGGGTATATGCTTCATGAATCATTGATATCTTATAATAAAACGTGTTTAGATATTTCTTTTAAAAGCATAAGTATTATCAATATATTTTCATTTATCACTCCACGAAACTATATATATATATATATATATATATATATATATATATGTATATATTACATATATTGTATATTATTAATATATTACATTTTTTTAAATTCAAATAAAATATAATATAATACTATTATAATACAAATGGTTATATATATTTCACTAATCTACGGTTTATATGATTATATATAATTAATAAAATAAATAAATATGTTCGAATATAAATAACAATACAAATATGTTGACTATTCTTAAATATATCTTTAATGAATTAAAACACTGTCCAGTATCCACTAACCGTGGGAGAGATGGTGGTCAACATTAACTGGGCCAGAGTTCACATGCACCGCCAATATCACACAGATGACTGCTACTAATAATAACTTCATTCTGTATTAAATGGGTTGGAGGTTATCAATTAATATAGTATATTTAATTTAAATTAATATACATATATATTTTGTATATGATAAATTATAATTTATTTTAATTTATATCGTGTCCTAAGGTATAATTGAGCTGTTATGGTCTGATGATGTATGTACCTATGAATTACGTGTTACTTATTTCTGTAAACTCCCACTAACTCTGACTAGAAGGGAACGATAAAATGAGTATGGGATATATAATTATTCTTAAATGTATATAAATAGGTAGAAAACCAAATTATCTTAAATGTCTGAGTTAGCGGGATTCTTGGTTATCAGTAGTTAACCGTAAATTGGTGTGATGTTAATTGTGATATTTTACTCATTATTATATATTATAAGATCAGTATATATATATATATATATATATATATATATATAATATTATGTTAAAATTATAAATATTATTAATTACAAAATTTAATATTATTCATTATAAATTATATACATGTATATAGTTGTACATGTATAATATATATTGTAAATAGGTTGCAACCTTTGAATATTAATATTAATAAAATAAAATCATTTGATCATAGATAATGAAAAGTTATACTGTATTTATAGATTGCCGTCAAGTGCATGATAAATAGATTAAAATCAACGACTTTTTTCATAACCATATAAATATATGTTATATATATATAACATATTTATAAAATTATATATATGAACTAGAGTTCAATACAAACTTATATTTTCTTTAAACATATTATGAATATATACTTAAATGTGTAATGTGTGCTATACACATATATACACATTTTATAATAATGTATAAGTTATACAGAGCTGGGCAGTATCGCCGATACAGTATCTATTAAGGCAAACAATCAGTATCGTAGATACATTTGTATTTATATTTGTTCTATTATAAAAATTAAAAATGTATTGGTAATCGTATCTATTATTCATAAATATTATTTACGATACGTATTTACTAAGAAAATTATGTAAACAAATACAAATATAAATATTTTATAATATCATATTATACATTAATTTTAATATACATCAATATATTTTTAATAAAATATCTTTTGTAAATATTGAATTCAATTCATTATTAAAAATTATGATATATAAATATAGTGATTTATTCTCAAAAACCATTATATACATTTATTGAAAACAAAGAAATTATTTTGATAATATATTTTATATAATAATTGATTTATAATTAAACTTCTTTCTAATAAATTCATACAAAATCTAAATAAATCATGATTATAATAATTAAAAAAATGCAATATTTATCTTTATAATATACAAATATAGATATTGCTCTGCAGTTCATTACACGTTATCTCCATTCTTTATCATTCATCGCTATCGGTAATTCCTCATTTGTGAACATCGTGTCATCTCTTAATTAATACTTCATTGGGCTAAATAAGTTCTCATATGCCTTACTCGAGAGTGTCGTCATGTTGTGGATTCAAGAGTAATACTTTATTCACTATTTCGCTTCTGTTTCTCCAGCAGTGACCGTAAAACCTCAGTCGTTGTTCGCATATGTAACTGTTATTCTTAGAATTTTGCCATACAACTCTTTATTTGTAACGTTGGTATCTACATGACTTGTTTAGTGCAGCACGCAGAATGCATCATAGGCTCAATCAACTTTTTTCTATAATGTTGAAGTTAGATTCTAAGTGATAGAGCCATATACAAGAACTGTCTCAACTGTAGCTTAAAGAAGTTTCTTTTGAGTTTACTTGAAAGGTTAGATTTCCATATGATATTCAGGCTATTCAAGGCAGCTCGTGCACTTCCGATTCTTATGATTGCGTCATTTTGAGTTAAATCAATATAACTACCTAGATATTTGGACTATAATACACGTTTTATATAATGGCCTGATAATGTAAGTGTTTAATAAATAGTGTGATGACTAAGTAAATACTACTTGATATTAAAACATATATTTCTCAATGCTAGCATAGATATTATATACGTATCAAACAAACACTATAATTATATTATTTCAGTAGTTATTATGTAAAATATGCAGTCGATGAATCATGAGTCATGCGGAATGAGTCATAAGTGATGTGTACAGTGTACACGGTACACTGTACTGG
This sequence comes from Osedax fenrisi, assembly GCA_964019155.1. Classification (NCBI taxonomy): domain Eukaryota; kingdom Metazoa; phylum Annelida; class Polychaeta; order Sabellida; family Siboglinidae; genus Osedax; species Osedax fenrisi. The sequence continues at coordinate 6,891,846 of OZ025241.1, read as the reverse complement.
TTTTTTGCCTTAATAGATACTGTATCGGCGATACTGCCCAGCTCTGTATGTCAGTAGTTCTTATGTAAAATATGCAGTCGATGAAGCATGAGTCACACGTGATGTGTACAGTGTACACTGAATAGTAGATCTGTTCGTACTTTTTTTTTCATAATTGTATAAACCTTCACATTTATAACACTTATGTACACTATGATGGATAAGTATTTACAATTGTAGACATATACCTACTAGTTATAGGTCACGAGACCTTTTTATTTTAACATTGAATACATATAAAATTTAACATGGGCGAGATATAGAAATAAGTGTTATAATTTTTATCTAATTGAATAATGTTTTTAAGTCAACTATGAATATATCCTAGGAACTAAATTACAAATAATATTAATAATATAAAATATTTATGAAAACAATCTTGATACCAACATTTTATAAAATAATTTTAATAAAAAAAATATCTAAAAATCATATAATTTAATATAAATAATGTATTACTATTTAATTTAAAAAATTAAAATATATAATTTATATATAAAAATAATACAATTCAAATTAATTATAAAAAATAAAAAATTATTTTTAGAAAATAAATTAACATCATTTGTAATATTTTTTATATTTTTATTTGAAATATGTAATACAAAATATGTGGTCATCATTTTAAATTTTTTCAAATTAATTTCGATAAAGAACATTTATATCTAACTTATATCCAAAATGTAATCAAATTGTATAACTCAAATGTATGTAAAGTATAATTATATATATATATATATAATAAGTTAAAATAATTAATTACAAATTTATATTCTATAATATATATATATATATATATATATATATATATATATATATATATATATATATATATATATATATATATATAGTAATAATACATATATTACTCTTAATCAGAACCAACACGGAATACAAAGTATCACCTTAAAAGGCAGAGAAGGACATAATATAAAAAGGGTAGAAGACTTTACATACCTAAGTAGCTACATAGTCCCACTAAATATGACGTTAACATACGAATATAAAAAGCATAGGCAACCCTAAATAATATGAATGTCATCTGGAAATCTAATCTTACTGATAAATTAAAAAGAAATTTCTTTCGAGCCGCTGTTGAATCAGTACTTATGTACGGGTCCATCACCTGAACACTAATATCTTCGTTGGAGAAAAAACTGGATGGCGAATATACTCGCATGCTACGAGCTGCATTAAATAAATACTGGAGACAAATGATAACGAACGTAATCTCTATAATAGTATACCCAATATATCAGATACATCTAAATAGCATAGCATGAGATTCGCTGGATACTGCTGGAGAATCAAGAACGAATTGACCAGTGACTTATTACTTTGGTATCCAATTCACGTAACAAGATCAAGAGGTAGGCCTGCAAATACCTATATCGATCATCTATCAAGTGAAACAGGATGCTAAAGAGAAGAACTGACAAATGCAATGAAATATCGAGATGTATGGAGAGAACGAGTCATGAAATTCTGAGCAAGCTCGACATAGTATACTTATACCTTATACATTATAATGTAAGGTAATAATACAATCAGATTTGGCAATTGCCTGTGTGAAGGAAGAAGCAGAGTTTATCAATTCTTTCACCCATTTATGATTACGAGGAGAAAAAATTATATAGGAATATAATTAAAAACAAGAAATAGTCGAAACAAAAATAGAGTAAAAAATTCAATTATTAAAATAAATCATCAACTCATAAAGCATAAACAGCCATAGTATATCAACTTTCCGAATGTGGGTTCATCAAGTCCAAAATATTAGGGAATATACTTTCGCAAATAGTATATATACTGGTAACATTTAGAGCCAGCAAATGCATGCATACTATCCGATATAGAATAATTTATAAAATAATTTATAAATTAAGAGTCAACTAAATACAACAAAAAACAAATAACTTAAATATAAATATATAAAGGTAATAAAAGAAAAAATTAATTAAAAATAATACAATTATAAATAGTAAATAATTTATAAGTTTATATTCTTTATACAGAGTAGATGGAACATGATTTAATAATAATAAACATACAATCTTTATAATATTATTAATTATATTTAATTATAACTTTAGAATCAAAATACTCAATAAATAAAGAACATAACTTTTCATTAGAAAAATGAGGATAATTTAAATGTGATTCATTGCCTGGGAGTTTTCTAGTAATAGAGTAAACATTTTTCGAATTATTACCATAAGAGAATAATTATTTTTATAATAATTTCTTTTATCTAATTAAAGTTTCATTCTGTATGCAATCAATGCTATAGCTAACTGTTTGTAATTAGTGGTAGAAGGATTTTTTAAATAAATTCTATCAAATTTTCTAGTTGAACTTTTTGCTTCTGATGTAGAACTATTAAGCCATGGTTTATTACTTCTAACTATAAATAATTTATCTTTGGAGCAAATATGTCAAGGTTTAATTTTAATATGTATTTAATGAATTACTATTAAGTATTATATTCTCAAAATTGTTATTAATAGTATCTGCAAATAATTTAAAATCAATAGATTTAATATCCCTATATACAGTTCTTATTTTAACAGTATATTTGGAAGGAATGTATATTTCAAGTGAAATAACATTATGATCAGTTATTAGAGGTAAACATATAGGAGGTTTATATACAATATTAGATATTGTAGTAACTACGAGGTAAGTATATAACCAATAGAATGTGTTGAATAAATGAAAAATAACCAATCAAATTCATGAATAAACTATATGGATGAACATCAGTATCATAATGGAAATTAATATCACCAATAAAGATATAATCATTACTCTTAGTACTTGTGATTATATCAGAAAATTTGTTTAGAAATATATTCATACAACCCAAGGAATTCGATCATTTATTAAATTATTAAGAAGAAATATCAGTAGGAAACTAGTACTTATCTATATTTCAATATTAGTTATAAATATATAATGGAATATACATATGTATTGTAATAATTTTATATAAAGTAAATATATGTAAATATATAAATATATATATATATATATATATATATATATATATATATATATATATATATGTGTTGTACGGTCGCCGTATAGAAGTGGTACTGTTATCCATAAAAGAAAGAACAACTGTGTTTCTGTTTTAATCAACTTTATTCAGTATCAACCTATATAGGATAGTATGTAATAATAATAATAATAACAATAATATAATAATAATAGTTTACCGTGTATGCTGGTTCGTCGATTTAAAATGACACTATAGGGTTTGTGTCCAAAATCATACTGAAACAAATAACATAAACGGGAATCACTATTTAGTGAACTCGTTCCACTCCAGTGCATCGGCTAGTGGCAGTGTATTTATATAATACCGATTGCGATAGCTAAAATATACATTCACAGTTGAGGTGCTCTTGAATAATAATATAACTCTATCATGACTCACTCTATAACATCCACCCCTACTCCAAAAAAAATGTTGCCCCAAAAAACATGTTCATATTGCCCTACTTAAATGTCACCTATCTCAAATTCCTTCGATACTCAACCCTTTGTACCTCCCCTCTCCTTATAATATATGCAGATGTATCTCTGACTTTATCTTCTACCGTCCAACTGACTTTACCCCAAATATTTGCTAATTTCCTCCTGCCTAATACTCTATTTTTCACTAATACCTCACATCCGTTTTCGAGATCATCACTCACTTCCTCCTTACCTCTATTAGTTTTTACTAGTAATTTGAGAACTCGCCGGTTAATTTCACACATCTTTTTACTCGTTTCCCAAACCCAATCATTTTCACCGTTTCTCCTACTTAAACCCATCTGTGTGTCTGACAGGTAGATTTTCCTCCCGACCAAAAATCAGAAAGAATGGTGAACACCCTGTGGTTTTATGCGGAGTTCAATTATAAGCATGAATTAATTTCGGTAGATGTATTGGCCATTGAAATTTTTCCTCGCTACAAAGAGTCCTTAACATAGTAAGTATTGACCTATTCATTCGCTCGCATTGACCATTACCCTCAGGATGATAGGGACTTGTCCTACTCTGTCTTATACCAACTAATTTTCAAATCTCTCGAACTACTTCTAATTGGAAATTCCTCCCCTGGTCCGTATGTATCCTTAATGGGATCCCATAGCAGAAAATCCAATCGTTCATCAATATCTTTGCTATTGTTGCGGCCAATTAGTTCCTAGTGGGTACTGCCTTGGCTAATTTTGGGTATGCGTCGGTAATAACCAAGACGCCATCCCTTCCATCTGAAGCCTTATCTAATCCCACAAAATCTAGAAATACTAATTCTAGAGGTCTAGATGCCACTAGTGTTCCCATATATACTCTAGGTATTCTACCTTGCTTCGATATCTGACATACTTCATACTTTAGTATATTATATATATATTATATATACATTTTATATATTCCTTTACATCTTTATATCTACCTTTCCATTTATATCTACTATTTATCAGAGATACAGTACGGTATATCCCCTGATACCCATTCTTATCATGTAATCCTACTAATATGTCTTAAATCTTTACCTTTGGCACTGAAAAATTTCAAAAATATTTCAAAAAATTTCAAAAAAATTTCAAAAATTTTCAAAAAAATTCAAACAAATTTCAAAAAAATGCTTCGAAAAAATGTAAAAAATATATTTCAAAAAAGCGACGCCGAAGATTCAGATTACAAAATATCATTTTAATTATTTTAATGGCAAAAATTTAATTTTTCAGGTTTTTCTGGGGTACGCGGTAAAAAATTCAAAAACATTTACGGACCAAGACAATACTGTTGTAAATTTATTAAGATCGGGTATAACAGATTTTCGCGACGTACCCCGGTTCTGGAGTAATGTCGTAGTTATATATATTAGCCGTACCCGACCCGGCGTTGCTCGGTTTTTGATTATTTTCCTATTATCTATTATGTATTAATTATATATAGCTATAGCTATACCTTATTCTGCATTGCTATATATATACAATAAAATAAATGTTAGCTAAAATACAAACAAAATAGAAAAATATTTGTTTAATATTTAACAAATTAGTGGAAATATATTAAAAAATACAACAAATATTTCAAATATTAACAAATATGTTTAAAAAAATGTCTAAAACCAAAACTTTAATCCAAACCGTACCCAGACCGGTGTTGCTAGGTTGTTGATTTGTTTGCCTATCTATTATGTATTAATTTTAGTTATTCCTGATAATTAGTTTTCGATTATTTGTCTATCTATTATTAATTATAGCTATTCCTGATTATGCGTAGCTATTATATAATTTTTTTTAATTTTTTTTCTAACTATTAGATCATGCTGTTATTCATTTTTAAGATTTATTCTTAAATATGTGGTAAAAATACAAAAAATAATTTAAAATAATACAAAATATTTTTAAAAAGTGTCTACAAATATTTTTTAAAATATAAAAAATATTTCAACATATTAGTAGCCATACCCGACCCGGTGTTGCTAGGTTTTGATTGTTTGCCTATTTATTTTTTATTAATTATAGCTATTTCTGATTATGCTAAAATATATTATTGCTAAAAAATACAACAAATATTTAAAATATTACAAAATATATTTTAAAAAAATGTCGAAAACTCAAACTAAAACTCAAACCCAAACAGTACCAGACCCGACATTTATCGGTTTATGATTGTTTACCTATTTATTATTTATTAATTAGAGCTATTCCTGATTCTATATGTCTAGTATATATAATTAAATAAAGTTTATCTAAAATACAAACAAATGTAGAAACATATTTTTTTTAATATTTAAAAAATTAGTGCAAAATATTTCAAATAATACAACAAATATTATCAATATTATAAAATACTTAAAATAATGATGAAAACCAAAGCAAAACCATACACGTACACGTTGCTAGGTTTTGATTATTTTCCTATCTATTATTTATTACTTATAGCTCTTCCTGATACTTCATTGCTATATATAAAATAAAATAAATGTTAGCTGACATACAAACAAATGTAGAATAATATTTTAATATTTAAAAAATTAGTAGAAAAATATTTCACTAAATATATATAAAAAATAAACCAAATATTTCAAATATTACAAAATATGTTAAAAAAATTTCGAAAACCTAAACCCAAACCGCACCCGACCCGGCGTTGCTATGTTTTTGATTGTTTGTGTATCTATTATTTGTTAATTATAGCTAATCCTAATTCTGCATTGCTATATATATACAATAAAATAAATGTTAGCTGACATACAAACAAATGTAGACAATTTTAATATTTAAGAAATTAGTGGAAAAATATAAAATAATAAAAACAATAAATATTTAAAATATTACAAAATATGTTTTAAAAAATTGTCGAAAACTCAAACCCAAACCATACCGACATTTATCGATTTTTGATTGTTTGCCTATCTATTATTTATTAATTATAGCTCTTCCTGATTCTGTATTCCTAGTATACAACAAATATTTCCAAATATTACAAAATATATTTTTTATAAATGTTCTACAAATATTTTAAAAAGTATAATATTTATATAATTAATATATAATTATAATATTTTAATTATATCTTAAAATAATAATATTTCAACGATTAGTTGAAAAATATAAACAAATATTTCACATACTATTTTTTAAAAATACAAAAAATATAAATAATATTACAAAATATATTTTTAAAAAATTTCAAAAAAATTTCAAAAAATATCCAAAAAAATGTTTACAAATATTTCAAAAAATTTCAAAAATTTAGCCGTACCCGACCCGGCGTTGCTCGGTTTTTGATTTATTGCCTATATATTATTTATTAATTATAGATGTTCCTGATTATTCATAGTTATATATACAATTAAATAAATGTTAGCTGAAATACAAACAAATTATGAAAAATATTTTAATATTTAAAAAATTATTAGAAAAATATTTCAAAAAATATATTAGAAGAAGAAGAAGAAGAAGAAGACATTTTATTTTGACATCGTTTAAACAATTAAGTTAACAATAATGTATAATGAAATTATAAGAAAGTTATAGTGTAAATAAATATGTTTTTAAATTCTTTTTGAACTTTTCTGAGTTTCTTTCAGCACGGAGTGTTGCAGGTAGTGAGTTCCAGGCTATCGGTGCTTGTGACGAGAAGGCGCGTGAACGGGCAGCAGTAGAATGTATTGTCGATCTAGGTCGTATACGATTAACATGACACGGCCTGAGACTTCTTATCTGGTCGATTCTCTCTATCAATTCATATAAATATGACGGCGTTTCAAAGTGGAGTGCATTATGAGTCATAAGACATATTTTATAGATGATTCTTTCTTTTATGGGTAGCCAGTGTAATTCCTTCATTAATTGTGTGATGCTGATATGGTTATTTTCTTCTCGATGAGGTAGCTTGTGAATTATACGTACAGCATATCATTGAAGGGAGGTAATTTCAGCCAATGTGATAGCTGGTAGACCTATAAGCAGCACATTACAATAATCGAAAACTCCTAATACTAAACTAGTCACTAAAATTTTGCAAGTAAAGAAATTTAAAGATTTTCTGATTTTTTTAATTCTGTACAGTTGAAAGTTTACTGAACGAATTTTTTCTGATATAAAAGATTTCATGTCGTTGTTAGAATTCAAAATTACACCCAAATTCTTTATCGTTTGTGATGATGATAATAAACACTTGTCAAATGAAAAAGTGAACGATGTTGAAAAGTGTTTAGAAGTGTGATTGACGTACATTACTTCAGTTTTTAAAGGGTTCAGTTGTAATGAGTTTTCGTGAAACCAGATAGAGAGTTCACGTAGACAGTTCTGCAAACGGATGTGGGCAGATGAGTCATTTTCATTATCAGCATCAGTAAAAATGTGGATGTCATCGGCGTATGAATGAAATTTAATCAATGGATGGTTGGCGAAGATTTTGAAAATAGGTGATAAGTATATCGAAAAAAGTAGTGGTCCTAGTACTGAACCTTGTGGTACTCCGTGAGTCATCTTTTGATATTCGGAAGAATAATCGCCAATACCGACTATACTCATTCTATCAGAAATGTACAATTTTAACCAATCTAAAGCTTTCCCAGAAAATCCACTCTCATTAGCCTTTGTATAATAATCTTGTGGTTGAGCGGATCGAAGGCAGCAGATAAATCTAAAAATAACATGAGTGAACCGGTTTTATTGTTGAGAACATCATCATTTATACGGCATAGGGTGTGCTCATTCTGGGCATATAAGCACTTTGATGAGGATGAAGTACTTTTGCAGCTAATAGATGACTGATTATTTGTGTAGAAACAATTCGTTCGAGGAGTTTGGAGAAAGCAGTAAGTTGAGAAATAGGTCGATAATTTTTCAGGATATTCTTATCACTTCCAGGTTTCTTGATCAATGGTATTATTGATGAAAATTTCATAGAAGCAGGAAAAGTACCTGATTCGAATGAACACTTGATTATCTGAAGGAGATACGGAGCTAATGTAGATGCTTGAAACTGCAGTAATTTCAATGGTAGAGGATCTTCTTTTAATGTTGATTTAATAGTTCGTATTAAAATTTCAATTTTGTCAATAGATGGGGGAGAAAAACTGTCAATAATGTGGATGTCACTATTCAGAGGTTAATAGGAATAAGTGTATATAGGTAAGGAATCTATGATTGTCTGTAACTTTAATCGAAAGAAATTATGAATAGAGTTTGCGCATACGTCATCGTTTAAATCAGGAAGTATCCGTTTAGTTGTTCTTCCTAGAAGATCGTTTGAAATTTCAAATAGTATTTTCAGATTATGTCCAGCATTTATTATTTTGTTAGCATTATATTCTGATTTTGCCAGGAATAACATCTGATTATGTTCATGTTGTAGGTTTCTGTAATTTTTAAGATCATTTGATGACAGTGACTTTCTATACAATTTTTCATGTTTACGTAATAATCTTTTATGTTCTGCACATTCATTTGTGTACCATTCGTTGTTAGAGCGTTCTGTTATGGTAGTAGTTTTTGTTGGTGCATGCGCATTTAGTGTTGAAATTAAAGATGTATTCAGGTTTTCGAGTGGTTGTAAAGTGGAATATTCGGATAGTTTTAGATGTAAATCATAGGAGAAATCAACATCATTTATTAGTGATAACTTTCTATATGTTATTGTTTTTCTTGGTCGTTTGGGTGTTACAGAGTTGATCAAGAATTTAATAGCGTAATGGTCTGAAATTAGTTTTGAACAAGAATAGTTAGATGTAATATGAGAATTTTTTCTGGTTATTATCAAATCTAATGTATTTCCATGAACGTGAGTTGGAAATTTGATGTGTTGCTCTAATGAATTTGTAATCAATGTTGAATTGAACAGAATAGATGATTTCAGTGTTGTATTGTTGACGTGTATATTTAAATCACCTAGTATAATTGTATTTTTAGTGATAATTGGTTGAATGTGTATTGTGAAATCGGCAAGGAATTGTTTAAAATCCAAGTTTGGTGGACGATATATAATTATAGTTTTTATGATCACTGAGCCTCGGCAAGAAAAAGAACAAATTACTATTTCAGCTGAAGATGTAAGCAAATGTTTTGAAGTAGTTAATGATATTGTTGATTTATGAAGTATTCCGATGCCGCCAGCATAACCTATACGAGGGTAGCTATTGAAGATGTATGGTGGTTTAGATAATTCGGATATGATATGAGTATCGTTGTCTTTCAACCAAGTTTCCGTGATAAATGCAATGTCAATATTATTTTCATTGAAAAATTGGTTCAAAGTCAACGATTTGTTACACACCGAATATGCATTCAATAATACACATTGTATTAATCCGTTTGGTCTTTTTTCTCTGGAGGTTTCAGCATTTTTATAAAGTGGTTTTTTGAATAACGATTGTATCTTACCACATGTTTTATATCCGATTCAGTTTCTTTTTCTTTTTCATTTAGTTCATTTGCCTCTTTGATTAATTTTCGTCGATTATTTTGTTGTTCTAATGTTAGGTCATCAGCAATTGTTATGGATTTGAATTTATTCGGTGCATCTTTTAAAAGATTAAGTGATTTTGATACAATTTCTTTGTCAGATATGCATTTGTATCTTATACGGATTAGATTCTTTGTATTCTTTGTAGCGTCATATGTAGTAATTCCGATACGTTTAATACTTAAAGGTGTTATTGTGAGCTTGAGTTTCTCCGATATTAGTTCATTTACAAATACTTTAGGTTCATTAGAGTTGTCGACACCGTGAATGATATGGTTGCTTTCTCGGAAAAATTTATCTTGTTCTGTGTTATCTGTTTCTTTCTTATGTTCAATCAGGGAAGTTTTTACAATACTTGACCACAATGGTTTATCAGTCTCAGAAGATTTATTTTTGATTTCGCAAATAGATTCTTGAATTTGTTTAAGTTTTTCGTCAATTGTTGTTAAATTAAGTGGTATGCAGTTCAATCGGCAACTTATACATTTCCAGGTTTCACCTATGTCACTATTTCCCTGTATCACCTTTGCAATTTTGATAGGTATATCATTGCAATCCTGACAAATGAGCTGTAGACAGTGTGAACACTCGGTTAGGAAAGTGTTAGATGTTATTTTGATAGTAACGTTGCACTTGTTACAAAGATTATACATGTTTAGTAACGACAAGTTTCTCAAGTCTAGCCGAGTCGAGTTATCTTATTTATCAGAAAAAACTAGTTCAGAATCTTTGGTAAAAATGGATGAAAAATAAATTTAATTTTTTTAATAAATGTACGAATTTAATGTATGAAAAAAACTACTTAGTGACAGTATCAGTAATAGCAATTAATGACTACATATAGAGTGTTACCTATTCTACAGTATTATATGGGTTGGCTGTGGTTTCTTACTACGGTGTATATATTATATACTATCAGAAGCTAATGTGCATACAACTTAAATATATATATATATATACAAATACAAACATCAATGCATATCAATATACATTAATACGCATATAAATACTATATATATACATATATACACTTTAATATAATACATAATTATGAATCAATAAGAATTAAATCAAATAAATAAATATATTATGCTATAATGCAATTAAATCAAATTAAATATATATTAAATAGAATATTTATAAAAAAAAACTAAAAACAAAATATATATTCAATTATAAATAGAATGAAATATACAAATAATTTACTTTAATTAAAAATCAATAAATTGAATTTAAATTAAAAATAGGTCAAATAGTATATATCCATCTACATATGATTTATTCTAAAAATTACACATAAAATATATATTAGTGGGTAAATTATTTAACTAATATCTAATAATCAATATAAGATATAATGTTATAGATAAATTAACGCATATATACACAAATATATATATTTAATAAATATAATAAAAGTACATATAATAAATATAATCAAAAAAAATATGTGTACAAATATTTATGAAAATTACTAAGCTGATAAACACGTCTGTATGGTATGAAGATTGAGTGAAAAGTGATATTAAAAAATACAATAAATATTTCGAATATTACAAAATATGTTTTAAAAAGATGTCGAAAATCTAAACACAAACCGTACCTGACCTGGCGTTGCTCGGTTTTTGATTGTTTGCCAATTATTATTTATTAATTATACCTATTACTAATTCTGCATTGCTAAATATTTATATTTAATTTTTTCATAACTATTATTTATACAATAAAATAAATGTTAGCTGACATACAAACAAATGTAGAAAATATTTTAATATTTAAAAAATTCTTGGAAAAATATTTCAAAAATATATTAAATAATACAACACATATTTCCAATATTACAAAATATTACTTAATAAATGTCGAAAACCCAAACCGCACCCTGCGTTGATCGATTATGCATAGCTAATCTTTAATTTTAATTTTTTCCTTACTATTATTTATATACAATAAAATAAATGTTAGCTGACCTACAAACAGAAGTAGAAAAATATTTTAATATTTAAAAAATTTGTGGAAAAATATTTCAAAAAATATATTAAAAAAATACAAAATATAAAATTTAAAAAATACAAAATATACAACAAATATTTCAAATATAACAAAATATGTTTTAAAAAAATGTCTAAAACCAAAACCCAAACCATCCCGACCAGCCGTCTCTAGGTTTTTGATTATTTTCCTATAAATTATTAATTATAGCTATTCCTAATTATGTATAGCTAATATTTAATTTTGTTTCTAACTAATATTTAATAATTCTAAGTATATTAGATGTAGATCTATAGATCTAACGCTATAGCGTTGTTCGTTTTTAAGATTTATTCGTAAAATATTTTTAAAAATACAAAAATAATTTAAAATATTATAAAATATATTTTAAAAAGTGTCTACAAATAATTTTTTAAATATAAAAAATATTTCAACATATTAGTATCCATACCCGAACCGGCGTTGCTAAGTTTTTGATTTTTTGCCTATTTATTTTTATTAATTATAGGCTATAATTTATAGCTATTCATGATTATGCTAAAATATTTAATTGCTAAAAAATACAACAAATATTTAAAATATTACAAAAAATTTCGAAAACTCAAATCTAAACCCAAACGCAAACAGTGCCCGACCCGACATTTATCGGTTTTTGATTGTTTGCCTATTTATTATTTATTAATTATAATTAGGAATATATCTATAGAGATATTCCTGATTCTACATTTCTAGTATATACAATTAAATAAAGTTTATCTAAAATACAAACAAATGTAGAAACATATTTATTTTAATATTTAAAAAATTAGTGAAAAAAGATTTAAAAAATACAACAAATATTTAAAATATTCCAAAATATGTTGAAAACCTAAACCCAAACCGTTAAAAACTTTAAAATTATTATCTATAATAACACCAAGAAAAGTATAACTAGATACTAAGCATATATTAGTTGAATTAATAGATATAGCTTTAATAATATGAGCATCTTTGTAAGGTAATACTTTTGTTTTATCAATATTTAATATTAATCTATTATTAGTGAACCATTCATGTAAATTTAAAATAACTAAATTTAAACTATTACATAGAATCTTATTACTTGGTTCACTAATGCTAACCGAAGTATCGTCAGCAAAAAGTATAAGATTAAAATTAATATTTAAATTATGTAAGGCCATATGGATATCATTTATATATAAAATAAAAAGTAAGGATCCCAAAATGGATCCCTGTGGTACCCCAACATTAATGATATTTCTTTCAGAAAGTTCATTATCTATTCTAGTTGATAACATTCGATCTTTCAGATAGCTCTCAATTAAACGATTAGAAGTGCCCCTAAAACCATAATATTTTAACTTGTTTAATAGAATCTTATGATCTACAAGATCGAATGCCTTTTTTAGATCTAGAAATAATGAGGCTACTTTATTATTCCTTTCTAAGTTAGATTCAATAAAATTATAGTGATCATATAGTGCGTGCGAAGTTGAAGAATTTCTAATAAAACCATATTGTTTAGCATATAATAAATTATGTTTGTCGATAAAATGTAGAAATCTATTATAAATTATTTTCTCTAAAATCTTTGAAAATTGAGATAATAAGGAAATCGGTCTATAGTTATTAATATCATCTAGTTTTCCTTTTTTAAAAAGGGGGATTATTACTGATATTTTCATATTATCTGGAATAGTAGAGTCACAAATTATTAAGTTAAAAATGTAAGTTAGTGGATCTAAAATAAAATTAATTTTAAACAATTTTGATTATATTCATGTCAATGTTACAAAAATCTAATGAAGATTTAGATTTACAATCCCCAATAGCTGTCAAAATATCATTAGCAGATATAGGTGAAAAATAAAATGTATTTTTTTGAGGATTTTTTAAATATATCTCGTGGGATGATCTATTTTAACTATTAACTATTGGTAAGTACTTATCTTGAAGATCAATAGCTATTGAACTAAAAAACTTATTAAATGCACTTTTTATTTCACAATTACTAAATATATTATTACCATAACAGATATTATCGGGAATGGTATTATATTTTTTATGATCAGTTAATTTCTTAATTTTAACCCACATATCTGAACAATTATTGTTACAAAAAAATTGTTTATAAGCTGCATTCTTTTTTCTACGTATTATAGCATTTACCTTGTTTCTATATATCTTATATCTATTAATACTTACTGTATTTTTCAAAGTAAGAGAATCTCGATATAATTTTTTTTTTTTTTTAATAGCATTTTTAATTTTATTATTAATCTATATAATACTATTATTATTAATTTTTTTTTAATTATTATTAATCGTATGTGAAATAAATGGGCAATTTTTATCATATAGATTACTGAAAGTTTCTAGAAAAACATTAAACGCTTTATTAACATCACTGCTGCTTTTCATTGTAGACCAATCATATGCAGCTAGATCATTAGTAAAATTAATAATATTTTGTGTAGACACATTTCTTTTTAATAAATAATTAGTTTTGATAGGCTGATTAGATGAATAATTAGAAGAAAAATTAAAAAATAAAGGTAAATGGTCTGATATATCTGCTGAAAGAGTACCGGATACAGATTCTTAAACAAATAAAGTATTAATAAAAAAATTATCAATTTGAGTGGATATTTTATTAGTAATACGTGTTGGTGTGTCAGAAAGTCTACTAATTAATCCTAATTGATTTAAAATATTAAAAAATGCATGAGAATCTAACTTATCTAATAAATTTATATTAAAATCACCACAAAAAATTAAATTAGAACAATTAAAATTAGAAAAATGTTTATAAATAAAATCATAAAACAATTGTTTATTATAATTTGGTCGTCTATATAATAAACATATATGTATATAATTATAAGAAATATTATAAAATTTAAGTTTAAAAGTCATAATATCAATATCATCAGGTATTTGATCAGTTAACTCTTCTACGATAGATGCCTCCAAACTTTTATCAACTAATACTAATACTCCACCTCGCTTCTTTTTCTTACATAAACGATTTAACTGAAATATATTATATGTAACTATAACTATAAATAATATGATTAATACGCAATAAATATTAGATATTTTCTAGTTTTTCTACTACATATCTATACATAGAGGTTCATAGCATTCCACGAATGTATTATATCATACATGTCATAAATACTGTATGAAATGAAGCATTACGAAAATTCTCGCTAATTGCGTCACCCACCACACCCAGTGCGCAGGTAAGTGTGTTCATCGATATAAATAAAGTGACTTTCTTTATATCGATGAATGTGTTATTGTGGAAATTGTGTTTAGCGTGAAAATTGATATTAATGGTATTGATTAATTACTTCATTATTTGCTAATTCTTCCTATGTATTAAACTTCCTATATTGACAATTTATCAATATTTAGATTGTTTATTACAAGTTGATTTAATAAGGTAATATAAAATAGTATTGTTAAATATAAAAATATAACATATATAATTGATAGGTGTTATACTTTATCATAGAGCTAGAGAAAAGCTCTCTAGCTCTATATCCTTTATGCATAATTATATATTAATAGTATGGGATGTAATAAAACGCAGTTGTAATCCTGTTGTAATTTTATAATATGTAATTGTATATAATATACTTAATTTTATACTTTGATACTATAGTATATATATATATATATATATATATATATATATATATATATATGTATATTCACACGCACAGATACACACACAATCACACACACACATATATTATATATATACATAGATATTATATAGTTGTTCTACCACATATCTATAAATATATGTACATAGCTTAACAAGATTGTATTATAGCATACATGTCGTGATAATGTGTGAAATGAAGCGTTACGACAAGACACTCCCAAAGGGCGTCGCCCATTGAATCACCCATTGCATCATCCAATGCGCAGGTTATTGTGTATGGCGCGAAAATTGAAATTAACGGTATTGTTTATTTATTTCCTTATATGTACACTTCCTTTTATTCTACTTCCTGTAAAGACAACGTACAAATATGTAGATTATATATCATATATACTACGAGTTGATTTAATAAGGTAATATAATAATCTTATTGTTAAATATAAAATAATTACTTATATAATTGTTAAGTGTTATCCTTTATCATAGAGCTAGAGAAAACCTCTCTAGCTCTATGTCATTTATGCATAATTATATATTAATATTATGGGATGTACTAAAACGCAGTTGTAATCCAGTTGTAATTTTATATTATTTATTTGTATATAATATACTTAATTTTATAGTTTGATACTATATATATATATATATATATATAATATATATATTATATTTTATAATTTATATATTATAATCAATAATTGATATTAAATATACAAAATAATAATGTATTTATAGTACAACTTTAGGTTTTAAAGAGTGTTATTAATATGTTGTTGCTCAGTTGTAATTGTATAACAATATATAACCTTAGTAGTAATTTAAATACATTCAAAATTAATGTGTTTACTGCAGTAATAATTTAATAAGTAGTAATATATCCTGTTATGATATACATATACCATTAGTACTACATGTATATTATAAACCGGCATTCAAGTCGTATATATAATTAGTAATTAAACTTAATATTTTAATATAAGGCATTTTTACTCAATTTTGTAAAACTATTTACAAAAATATATTAAAACATAATATTTTAACATAAGGCATTTTTTTAGAAATTTATGAAAAAATAATATTAATATTATACTATATATTATATATAATATCAAAGTGTCAAATTATGTTTAACATGTGTAAATATGTATTATGCATTATTATAAAATTACAACTGGTTTACAACTAGGCAAATAAAAATGAATAACAATCTTTAAAACCTAGAATTTTACAATAAATACATTATTATTTTGATCATTTAATATAACTTATTTATTATAATATATAATATGTATTATATATATATATAGTATACAAATATTAAATTAAGAATATTATATACCAATAAATATTATAATATGTATACATATATAATATAAACATTATATGGGAATATATATAAGTTATAATTATAATATCTATAGATAACATACAACTATTAATAATATATATATATATATATATATATATATATATATATATATATATATTAATGTATATATGTATATATATATATATATATATATTAGTGCTGTAAAATTATTAATTATTAATTATATACTATTTTAATCATTATTAATTATTCAATTCTAATTTACTTTACTTTACTTTTACTTTTATCAGTTTAAGGACTACTGCTGTGCGTGAGCATTCGGTCGTCCGTAGGGGGGGTTGTTATTGAGTTGGAGGGAAAGCTCGGGAGAATAAATGGGTCTTGAGGTGGCGTTTGAAGGTGGGTGTGGAGATGATAGTGCGCAAGTGGTTGGGAAGGGAATTCCAGTGGTAAGGGGCAGAAAGGGAGAAGGAGCGAATATGGGAAGAGTGGAGATTTTATAGGTGGGGTGTGGCTAGGATAAAGGTGTTGGAGGAACGGTAGAAACGGTATAAAGACGTTGGAGTATGGAGTGTGGTAGTGGGCATGTAGAGGTGTAGTAGTGAGGCAAGGTAGTCAGGGGAGTTATGGTATATGGCTTTGTGTATAGTTAGGGAAAGTTTGTATTGTATTCTGTAAAGGACTGGGAGCCAGTGTAGTTGTTTAAGGAGAGATGTAATGGAGTCGGAGGAACGTCGGGGAAGTAGGTAGACACAACGAACTACAGCGTTTTGAAGTCATTGTAGTTTGTTGAGTTTGTAGGTGGGGAGGTTGAAGAGTAGGGAATTGCAATAATCGAAGAGTGGGCTAATATATGAGGAGGCGATGGTAATGGCGATGGGGAGGGGAATAGAACGTCGGATTAGTCTGAGGCAATGTAGGTGATAGTGGATGGATTTATGCATGTGTGCGATATGTAGGTCAAGGGAGAGTGTTGTGTCAATGTGGAGTCCAAGATTACGGATGTGTTTGGAATAAGGTATTGGGGAATTATCAACTGTAATGGGAGGTGGAATAGGTAGGGAGGAGGAGCGTAATAGTAGGTGGAGGAAAATTGCTTCGGTTTTGTTAGGGTTCAGTTTGAGAGAGTTAGAGGTGAGCCAATCATGAATAGACTTAATGCAGGAGGAGAGTCGGTTAGGGGCATGCGTAGGGGAGTCTGTGCAATTAATGTAAAGTTGGAGGTCGTCAGCGTAGGAGTGAAAGGATATGTCCGGATAATCGGTAAGAATATTGAATAGGGGAGGAGGTAGATATTAAAGAGGATCGGGCCAAGGACAGAGCCCTGTGGCACTCCGTGGGTGATGGGTTGGGAGGAGGATGAGTGGGAGTGTATTCTGACTGAGGAGGAGCGGTTGGATATATAAGATGTAAGCCAGTCGAGGGGAGTTCCAGAGATGCCAATTGATGTGAGTCGGTGGATGAGTATGGTATGATTGAGGGTGTCGAACGCGGAACTCAAGTCGAGGAGAACAAGTATAGTTCCGCGGTTACTATTGAGGTTTGAGAGTATATCAGAGATTATAAGGGTGATGGCAGATTCGGTGGATTTGTGGGGAAGATAGGCGCTTTGGAATGGGTTAGGTATTTTATTGGTGGTGAGGTAGGAGATGAGTTGGGGGGAGACGGTACGTTCCAGGATGTTGGAGTGGATTGAGAGGTTGGAAATGGGTAGATAATGGGAAGGATTCGGGGAGTAATTTACTAATTAATAATTATTTATCAATACTTATTATTAATTATATATTATTTTAATAATTATATATCAATACTTATTATTAATTAACAATTAATTATATATTATTTTAATAATTATATATCAATACTTATTATTAATTAACAATTAATTATATATTATTTTAATAATTCAATTATAATTTATTAACAATAATTATTATTAAGTAATATTAATTAATTGTATATTATTAATTATTAATTATATATTATTTTAATAATTATTAATTATTCAATTATAATTTACTAATTAATAATTAGTTATCAATACTTATTATTAATTAATAACATTAATTATATATTATTTTAATAATTATTCAATTCTAATTTACTGATTAATAATTATTTATCAATACTTATTATTAACTAATAACATTTAATTATATATTTGCGTTTATATACATGTGTAAATATATATTATACATTGTTATAAAATTACAACTGGTTTACAACTAGGCAAACAAAACTTAATAACAATCTTTAAAACCTAGAATTTTACAATAAATACTTTATTATTTTGATCATTTAATATAAATTATTTATTATAATATATAATATATTATATATATATAGTATACAAATATTAAATTAAGTATATTATATACAAATAAATATTATAATATGTATAAATATATAATATAAACATTATTATATGGGAATATGTGTATAAGTTATAATTATAATATCTATAGATAATATACAACTATTAATAATATGATTATATATATATATATATATATATATATATATATATATATATATATATATATAGAATACAGATAACTTCGTCCGTTGGTCATCTCATCCGTCACTTCGTCCGCAAAAATGTAGTCACTTCGTCCGAAATATAGTTATTTCGTCCGATCTGAAAAGTCGTTTCGTCCGACCATCTTTTTATATAATTATATACAGTTTTAACTAATATATTTAATTAAATATATACTATATAGTACTCTATCATAACTTTACATATTTTTTTTAATATATTTTACTTCATATGTAAGTGTAATTCCTATGTTTTAGGAGGGTATCGTTTATTTATGAAAAATACGTAACATATTTTCGATCTAAATAATCGTTTCGTCCGGACATCTTTTTATATAATTATATACAGTTTTAATTAATATATTTAATAAATATATACTATATAGTAAACTATCATAACAGTAATTATTTTTTTTAGAATTATACGTATCTTAAAAAATAATTAATTACAGATAATTTATACGAAAATCTTATATTTAAATTTATATTATTGTTATATAGTTAATTTATATTATTACATCATTTAAATATCAGAGTAAATATGTTTTATGATTACAGTATATTTTATACTTTTTTACAGAATATTAAATAACAGAATATCAGAGAATAATAACAGAATATCATTTGTATATATTGTATACTGTATAACACCATATATTGATACGCATACATGTATATATAAAATAAAACATATATTTACACATAGAAGCCAGTGCTGTTACGCCCACTGCACAGATACATATTACGTAATAGATTGTATTGTGTTATATATAAATACATAAGTATTATTTATAGTGAAATTATAATAACACATTATTTGGAATGTACATTTATTATGCCAGGCTGTCCCCTACTCATTGTATTATTCTCGCCTGTATAATTAATACTACGACGCCGGCGTCTACTCGCTAGTACAGCCTGTACAATGTACAGTGTACATTATGGACTGATGAGTATCTATAGATATACCGGTATACCGTAGTGAGTGCCTCGGCTATTCCGGACAGGATTTGTGGGCGGTCAATCCACTATGTCATTTTAATTCTGGCCAATTAAACAGTATTATTACATTGTATATGAAATCAGTGTAATCTAATTGGCTAATGAATCATATAATTATCTATATAAGACTAACAGTTCTTATATTAATTATATTAATTAATGATAACATTATGTCCCTTTGTATTTATTGCAATAAAAAAGTGACATCTCGGCAAGAAGCTCTTCTATGTGAATACTGTAATAGATGGCAACATAGAATATGTAAAACTGGTATCTTGCGGAAAGAATATTTACAGGCTGTGAAGAGTTATATCGATCTCATATAGATGTGTGGTAAATGTAAATTAAAAGTCCCACCAATAGCATCCTCTATCTTATCCAGTACATTATCTACTTCCTACATATCATCACCGACAGCTATAAACCCTTTAGACAATTCATGTAGTATTAATATTTCAAATATCCTTCCAGTTTTCCAATCTACACTAATTAATTCTTACCCCATATCGTCACCTATATATTTAAACCTTGATAATTCAAGTAGTGGTAGCATGGATAATATCGTACCAGTGTCACAATCTAATGTATCATCAATATTAGCTGAATAATCTACTATATTAGTACCTTTAGAAACGGAAAGTGTATTTACAACTGGTAATTGGGGTATACTAGATAAATCATCGTATAGAGGTGGGGATATCCTTCATTGCCCAGATGGATATACATACACAAGAAAAAGGAAAGATGGTTTGTTATTTTATTTTTTATTATTAATTATATATGTAAAATTATTCACCACTATATATATATAATATATATATATATATATATATATATATATATAATATGTATACAATATAATTATATTTATAATATATATAGGTATATAGGTATATATTTAAGACCTACTTATAATTTTAAACACACTATTATAAATATATCTTTACTTAGTATAACATTAATTAGGCTATTATAAATTAAGTAAATTACTAGACTATTCTAATAATATATACATTTTATATAATAATAATACACACATTTATTAGAATGACTTTTGTTTTCTAATTAGTTATCCTTTATATAATAGTGATATACATATTATTTCTAAATGGTTTAAAAATAATATAGCATATTTTCTTTTGTTATCGACCGTTGAATTATATTATATATATATATATATATATATATATATATATATATATATATATATATATATATTATAACCTTTGGATCTATGCAACATAATTCATATTCTTATGTCCCGCTGCTAGCAGTATATTTTAAATCATATAAATAGAGTTATCTAACTTAGGTTTAGAGCGCGGCGCGCCTGCGGTTTATATACAAAAATGTTTTCATTGATCAATTAAAGTACATGCAATATAAATTAGCGTTGTCTCACCACATATATATATGTATAGAATTAAAAACCAATATAGCATATTGCTTTATTATACATTAGTAATAAACACGCAGTGTTCATCATATAAATAATAATTGAAAGCATATTATTTTACATTATAAAAGTGTATAGTTTGATACGTATATATTAGACTATATATATATATATAGTATATACTATAATATATTATACTAATACAAAATTATGTAATGTTATGATTATGTAATGTTATGTAATGAATTAATAAATATAAATCAATTGAATGTGTTTAAAAATGACTTGTTGTTGAAATAATCTGGGAATAATAGGTAACAAATAGTATTGTATTGTATTTCCAGCTACCGGTTCTTATTAGTACTAATGCATGTAACTATTACCCTCTGAGGCTCTGAGTGTCATTAATACCCGCATTGTGTATAGTAACGACACCCTCGCTATCTCAAGTTTTAACGATTCTATTATAAAATGTTAATAGAAATTATCTAGATAATATTAATTCATATACACTATGCACACATTATATATAGAGAATCAATAGTTTAAAAGTTATTGCAATATAATCAAAGGTGTCACTACTATACACATTTCCCTTATATTAAATTTATAATATACTATTAACCTAACATATTATACATATTTTATAAACTTTAATAATATTGTAGTGTATTAAGTTTAAGAATTTCTCGTCCTAATAGGTATACTCTATATATTATTTGTATAAATCTGCTAATACATATATTCTATACTATTTAATAGTTTGGCAATATACAAAAAGATGTGGAGTGTATGCATACGGAGATAACCCTTATACTACAAAATTAGAACATAACCATTGCCCGACCCTGCACGATATACATATTAAAAAATTAGTAAAAGACGTGAAAGACATAGGAATGAAAAATACATTAAAGTTTGTATTTATTAATCATATTTCTGTTCTATATATATATATATTCTGTATATTTTATTCCATATATTTTATAATACATAATATTAACTCAAAAAGTAATTTCTAAGTATATATTCATTAAAAATATACAGTTAATATATTTTTATTACATTTTGTATAGAAGTGCAGAGCAAATTGTCAGTGAACATGTAGGTTCGTTAGTATGCAATTCAGGGTATATAGCAAGGTTTATTAATAGATTTCGGTCCGCACATATTCCCAATAACCCAAAAACCTGCTATTTAACATAAATAAGGAATTCATGGCTACAGATTTTCTCATAGGAGATATTAAGGTATGTATAAATGTATAATTTAAATATACGCACACACACATTTACACATACACATACACATACCGACACACACACACACTATATATATATATATATATATATATATATATATATATATATATATTCATATATTCATATAATATATATAAAATTAATATGTATATTTATTATATTAGAAAATGTCATAGGATATTCTTTATATACCAGGTTAAAGAAAGGAGGCATTTAATATTTGCAACACAAACCCAACTAGACTTACTTAAGAAATGCAAATACATATAAGCTGATGGTACATTCAGAGTTATAAGGTATCCTTTTAAACAACTTTGGAAAATCAGAGGATTCCTTAAATCTGATGGAAATATTAAACAAGTATTACTTGTATCGGTATTGATGAGTGGTAGTAGTTAGTATATTATTTTATAAAATATGTTTTAAAAGTAATACACTATAATATATAATACATATTTTAACTCTAATTGTTTATATGTATATATATAATAGATTCAATATATAACTGTTTTCATTTATAAAATATAGAATCCCGTGACTATTCTGCAGTACTAGACCACCTATCAGACTATCTGATTACTGTTAAATATGTAATGCTGGATTTTGAAATATCCCTATGGAGCATTATGAGAAAAAAATACCCGTTAATTAAGCTTTGTGGGTGTAGCTTCCATTGGAATCAAGCTATATGGAAACGGATATGTACATAAATATATTTAGTATCACTTTAGACTAATATATAATAAAATAATAATCTAAATATAATAATATATATTGAATACAGATATCTAACGAAGGATTAAAACCGGATTTCTCAAATAACGCAATGATACGTAAATTGTTACGACAAACAATGAGTTTACCTTTTTTGAAATCTGAAGATATTCAGTATGTAAACATATATATATATATATATATATATATATATATATATATATATATATATATATATATAATATTAATATAAATATCCTACTTGATTTTATTTATAACTACATTTTATTAAAAATATCTTAACTAAATAGTAAATATTTATGAACAATTTATTATAAATAATCTTGTATAATTTTTTACTATTTACAGAAATGGTCTACACTTATTGGAGGCCAATAACACGGATAATAGATTAGAGACTATATTTAATTATATATCTAATGTATGGGTAGATGGGTTTTGGAGGCCGGCTGACTGGTCAGTATACAGAATGACCATTCGAACTAATAATAACCAGGAGGGTTTCCACCACAGACTGAATGTAAAATGCGGAGCACACACAAATATGTACAAGTTTGAATATATATATATATATAATATAATGATGATATTATTATATTTGAACATAGATAGTATCACTCTGATGTTAACAGTATATTAATTTTTTCTGTGTAATAACATATTACTATATTATTTCCTATTACTACCCAGTCTAATTGCGGTTTTACACGCCGAGTCAACTACGGCATTAACCCAAGCATCTCTACTACTTTCGCATGGTAAAGTAATACGGCAGCAAAGATCAACGACAAAGTTAGTAATTATACTATTTATAGTAATATGTTTAAAATATTTAATTAATAATTATTTATTTAACAACTTTGTGAAATAATATATAAGATATATATTGTGTTTTCTTATCTATGTTTACCTATATATATATATATATATATATATATATATATATATATATCTATCTGTAGGAATAAAAATGAATTACAATAATTACAAATTTATATAACAATTGTATTTGAATAATTCTGATAGTTTTATTAAAGTTTATAGACAATATTATTTATTTATAAATGTTAATATTACAATTGTCAGGAGTTTTGAAGCTGATCTGTATACTATATGGGATACATACGGTTCGGGGAACTTATCGATATGCCGGACACTTAGACGTATTGCATCTATAACTGAGAACAACAAATACAATATTTTTCAACTAATTGTCTACATATTTGTAAATTTATTTTATATATGTATTTATTTACATTACATGTAATATGCATATTGTTATTACATATCATATTGTTTTAAATACATATAAAATTTAATTAAAATGTATACTTATTTATTATAATAAATAATACTATCTTACCCGAACGATATAACTTGATCGATACGGAATTATAAACATATTAACTGTTATCTTCTTATCTTTCTTCAATCGATTAATTATTCTGAAATATATGAATATTCCTCCACATATTTAAACATATTGCAGATGTTAGTCTGGTATTCAAAACTCTTTCAGAAAGTATAAAATATTCTGAAATCATAAAACATATTAATCTGATATTTAAAATGGTGTAATAATATAAATTAACTATATAACAATGATATAATTGTAAATATAAGATTTTCGTATAAATTATCTGTAATTAATTATATTTTAAAATACGTATAATTCTGACGTAATACTTATATTATTATTAGAATTAAAATGACATAGTGGATTGACCGCCCACAAATCCTGTCCGGAATAGCCGATGCACTCACTACGGTATACCAGTATATCTATAGATACTCATCAGTCCATAATGTACACTGTACATTGTACAGGCTGTACTAGCGAGTAGACGCCGGTGTCGTAGTATTAATTATACGGTCGAGAATAATACAATGAGTAGGGGACAGCCTGGCATAATAAATGTACATTCCAAATAATGTGTTATTATAATTTCACTATAAATAATACTTATGTATTTATATATAACACAATACAATCTATTACGTAATATGTATCTGTGCAGTGGGCGTTACAGCACTGGCTTCTATGTGTACATATATGTTTTATTTTATATATACATGTATGCGTATCAATATATGGTGTTATACAGTATACAATATATACAAATGGTATTCTGTTATTATTCTCTGATATTCTGTTATTTAATATTCTGTAAAAAAGTATAAAATATACTGTAATCATAAAACATATTTACTCTGATATTTAAATGATGTAATAATATAAATTAACTATATAACAATAATATAAATTTAAATATAAGATTTTCGTATAAATTATCTGTAATTAATTATTTTTTAAAATACGTATAATTCTAAAAAAAAAAATTACAGTTATGATAGAGTACTATATAGTATATATTTATTAAATATATTAGTTGAAACTGTATATAATTATATAAAAAGATGTCCGGATGAAACGATTATTTATATCGAAAATATGTTACGTATTTTTCATAAATAAACGATACCCTCCTAAAACATATGAATTAAACCTACATACGAAGTCAAATATATTAAAAAAAATATGTACATTTATGATAGAGTACTATATAGTATATATTTAATTAAATATATTAGTTAAAACTGTATATAATTATATAAAAAGATGTCCGGACGAAACGACTATTTAGATCAAAAATATTTTACGTATTTTTCATAAATAAACGATATACCCTCCTAAAACATATGAATTACACCTACATACGAAGTCAAATATATTAAAAAAAGATGTACAGTTATGATAGAGTACTATATAGTATATATTTAATTAAATATATTAGTTAAAACTGTATATAATTATATAAAAAGATGTCCGGACGAAACGACTATTTAGATCAATAATATTTTACGTTTTTTCATAAATAAACGATATACCCTCCTAAAACATATGAATTACACCTACATACGAAGTCAAATATATTAAAAAAATAATTACAGTTATGATAGAGTACTATATAGTATATATTTAATTAAATATATTAGTTAAAACTGTATATAATTATATAAAAAGATGTCCGGACGAAACGACTATTCAGATCAAAAATATTTTACGTATTTTTCATAAATAAACGATATACCCTCCTAAAACATATGAATTACACCTACATACGAAGTCAAATATATTAAAAAAAGATGTACAGTTATGATAGAGTACTATATAGTATATATTTAATTAAATATATTAGTTAAAACTGTATATAATTATATAAAAAGATGTCCGGACGAAACGACTATTTAGATCAACAATATTTTACGTATTTTTCATAAATAAACGATATACCCTCCTAAAACATATGAATTACACTTGTGAATTACACAAATGAATTTTAATATACTAATTAATAATTATTTATCAATACTTATTATTAACTAATAAAAATAAATTATATATTAATAATTATTAATTAATAATTATTTATGAATACTTATTTATAAATACTTATTATTAATTAATAACAATTAATTTTATATTATAAATTATTAATTATATATTTTTTAATAATTATTCAATTCTTATTTACTGATTATTAATTCTTTATCAATACTTATTATTAATTAATAATTATTCAATTCTAATTTATTAATTAATAATTATTTATCAATAATTATTATTAAGTAATACTAATTAATTGTATATTATTAATTATTATTTATATATTATTATAATAATTATTCAATTATAATTTACTAATTAATAATTATTTATCAATACTTATTATTAATTAATAACACTTAATTATATATTAATAATTATGAATTATATATTATCTTAATAATTATTTATCAATAACAATTTGTTAGTAATAATAATTAATTATATATTATAATTATTATTTATATATTATTCTATTATATTATTCTATTAATAATTATTACGCACTATAGCGCTATAACGCTATAATGCTATAACGCTATAACGCTATAATGATTATAAGATAATTTACTATGCACAAAGTTATCTAGGTCAGCAAGGGATTATAATTATACAATGCTTGCTTGATTACTATTAATTTATATTCACATATAAAAACATGTGTACAGTGTACGATGTACATACACAGATATGCGTGTAACCATATATGGTATATTAAGTATATAATATACAAATAAATATTATACTATGTATACTATTATTCAATTATAATTATTAAGTAATACTAATTAATTGTATATTATTAATTATTATTTATATATTATTCTAATAATTATTCAATTATTATTTACTAATTAATAATTATTTATCAATACTTATTATTAATTAATAACAATTAATTGTATATTATTAATTATTAATTATATATTATTTTAATAATTATATATTATTTTAATAATTATTAATTAATATAGTATTTTAAATTTTACAGCATTAATATACATATATATATATATATATATATATATATATATATATATATATATACACGATTTATTTAGTATGACTATATACCAGTATACCGCCACTTAATTATTATAAATAAAATTTATTTTAAAACTTTGAAAAATGTTTAACAATATTCTTTAAGGGCATCCTAGTATCATCAAAAATAACGCAAATTTGTACATGTAAATATGTTCAAGATCATCTCCGTTATCGCCCTAGATGTCCTCCGCATGCTATCCGGGATCGCCTCCGGTATCGTCTTCGTGAATTCCATGTATCTAAACTTGTTGCCAAGTTTCTAGTCCGACAAATTAAATAGTCAATATGCAGACGTTAGAAGTTAGTATACACATATAAATATTATAGTGTCATGATAATTGATTTATTAATATACAATTTATAATTTCAGGATAATTAAGATCATCAGTAGTTTTCTTCCTGCTTGGCTAGATGAATATCTTCATGAATATGTTCAAGATCATCTCCGTTACCGCCCTAGACGTCCTCCGGTGCTATCCGGGATCGCCTCCGGTATCTTCTTCATGAATGCCATGTATCTAAACTTATTGTCCAGCTTCTAGTCCGACAAAATGAATAGTCAAGATACATAAGTTAGTATTTAATGTATCTCCATACATATATATATATATATATATATATATATATATATATATATATATATACTTATATAACTATACATTGTACGTGCAATGCATACGTCATGCATGTATGTGTGTGTAATTATATAAAATCTATATATATATAAACTATTACCTGCCTTTGTCAAATTTTAATCCCCTGATGACCTAGATTAATATACACTATGATGTAATATAGTACACATGTTAAATATTATTATGTTGATATAATTACATTCGTATATATATTTAGTAATAGGGTGTACATGATATACCTAAGTGTATATAAATTCGCATATCTGTAAGTTATAGTATAAAATGACGACCTTGCCATTACCAATGATGCCCTCATCTTCACACCTGATTCATGTAATAGTCACACCTCTACCTAAAACCACCATTGGTTCAACATACACCTATATTCAGTTGTAAATTACCTCCTACACACGATGTTCATTTATAAAGTATGCCGCCCGTCATGTATATCCATATATACATATATATATATATATATATATATATATATATATATATCATGTTGCTCTCCGTAATGGAACAGTCCGTGCAGCTTAGCATAATGGAACGTTAAATATCATGCTAACGAACTAGATATCGGACGTCCCATTATGTAACATGTTGACTGCTTTAGGAATCAGGTTGACGCACGCACTGCGTGTGTGCCTGATTGGCTAAGGGATAAATGTACCACGCGATACCTTGCACCTGTTTGCACGTGTATGGTCCAGCTAGTCTATTCATTATATGCAACTAGTTACATTATACATATATACATATGACTGTGTCATCATAATTGATTTATATTAATATACAATTCATAATTTCAGAATAAACAAGATGATCTTCCTGCTTGGCTATGGTGAATATCTCCATGAATATGTTAAAGATCATCTCTAGGATCCGGTATCGTCTTCGTGAATTTCGCATATATATATATATATATATATATATATATATATATCTGGAATTATACACTGTGCTATTTAATGAACAGAAACCTCTATATTCGCATACTCTATACTATATATGTATGTTATAATCATATATGATCATATATGTATACATACTTGTATTATTATCATTATAAATATACCCTTGCATTCCCAGTTTATTATTATATATATTATTCACGTGTTATATCATATCCGTATGTTGTGTATTGTTCCTTGTAATAAATGAATGAATTGTTTTACGTTTCTTTTTTACTGTGTATGGATACAAATATACGTTCCACTAGGTGTTTATTTATGGGTAAAAATATACGTTCCACTAGGTGTTTATTAAGGGTAAAAATATACGTTCCACTAGGTGTTTAATCATGGGTAAAATTATACGTTCCACTAGGTGTTTATTTATGGGTAAAAATATACGTTCTACTAGGTGTTTATTTATGGATAAAAATAGACGTTCCACTAAGTGTTATTTATGGGTAAAAATATACGTTCCACTATTGATTTTTTGTATGTAAAAGGAAACTGGTTATCTGCTCATAAACTACCTATGATTCGACCACCTACTGGAACATATTATTTGACCTATCATGTTACGTTACGGCAACTAGTTTCTGGTTGCTTGGGAGAGAGATAATTTTGTTTCAGTTGAAGGATTTTAAGAAATTTCTTTTAACATTTTCAAACACTCTTCTTGAAGATGAAAAGTTCATGAGAGAATTATAGAGAAAAATGGCGGTCGGTAATTAATATAGTTTTTGTAGGTACATGTATATTGATACTATTTAGGAGAACAGAGTTTAGAAGTACTGGAAATAGGTAAATATATCTCAGTTTTGATATTGCTTACAAATCTTGGTGGTCAATATTTTTAAAATCTCTATATGTAATACGTTTTGTTAAATATTTGTGAATTTTAGATTTATAGAGAATTCCACAATAAAATGTTCCATTAGTAGTTCAATATATTGAAAGGAGTTATGGTTTATAAATCCAATAAGAGGACTGAAAGAGTTGTAAATATCATATTAATGTATAACCACTGGTGTGAGTGGGACATGATAATTTTTGGCACAAAGAAAGATACTTAGTTAGGATTTAGTCACTATGGGGCTATATAAGAGAATTAAAGTGATAGTTTAAGTCACAAAGAATTATTGGTAAATAGGATGAAAATGAAGGAAAATTATGGATGAAATCACGAAATTCAAAGAATAAAATGGTTTCATAGTTTGGTAGAAAGTACAAAATCACGACAAATCATGCCGGATCGGTCATAACTCTGACAAACAACGACCAATCTACCCATCGGTATTAACCAGGATAATATTGACAAATTAGCTACGGATATAATAATATTAAAAGAATCAAACTACCCGATATCATTACACTATTGAAACTTGGAATGTACGAACATTAAGAGGAATCAGTAAACTTGAAGAACTGATGAAATAATTGAGCCTACAAATGGTATGTATAATGACTTTCTGAAACAAGACTAATAGGTGCTGTTAAAATAACAACGAATAAAAGTCATAAACCATATTACAGTGAATAAGAAAAAGATAGTGAATGTGTCGGATTTAAATTAAGAAAGGAAGTCACAAATTATGTACTTAACTATGCGGCTATATCTATTTGAATAATCTCGATAACTATTATTTAATTATATGCTCCTACAACAACACATATTGACGAAGAAATAGTAGTTTTTTTATGAAAATATAGAGAAAAACTATAACTGACTCACCTAAAAGGACATATTAATAATACAAGGAAACTATAACGCCAATAATGAGAAACCTTCATAACGGAATGAATATGTTAGCAAGATTTGGTATATGTGAAATGAACGATCGAGGATAAAGACTATAAGAATTCGCAGAGAAATATAAATTAGTTATAGCTATTACACAACATTATCATAAAATTCAAAAAGAACAACATGGCATTCACTTAATTGACTAGTACATAACCAAATATACTATATACTAATTCCACAAAGATTTATATCGAGTATTATTCGAATTTCAACGAGACAACATCCGGGTGCTGGTATCAATAGTAATCATGACCTTATTTTATGCAATTAAGTCTCATAACACGATCAAATAAGCGTCAAAAAACCAAATTGATTACGATTTAATGTAAATAGACTAATGTATTCTAAATTTGTAAGTTTTACTCAAGTGAACTAGTGGTATTGTGCATGATGTATATTATGTATATAAAGTAACTTATTTACGTATATAGGAATCTCATTGATATATATATATATATATATATATTTATTTATGTAATCCCGAAATAATATCTATATTAGGGATATATGTTTACTTGTTTTACATGTTCTTATTATTTACACATTTATATATATATATATACTTCATGGATGTAAATAGTACGATATGGTAATTGTATGATTTATTACTTATAAATATGTTATCCGATCTGAGACATTTTTATTCCTGATCTGAAACTATTCTTTTTAAAAATAGTGAGACTTCATAAGCATTCTAAATTGTATATTAAACTCTTCCGGTACAGATGATTTAGCAAATGAGATATTCCGCTATTTATAATTTACATATTAAAATACACCACTACATTATATATATATATATATATATAAATATCAGAATTTTTCAAATAGAATCATATTTAAATATCCTTTATAATATAGGTATATATAATTAATATTAATACCAACTATAATATGAATTATATTACAATAATACTGTATAAAATAAGTTAAATATAAATGTATTGATATACATATTATATTAATATGGAAGTATGGATACCTTTCAAGCAAGAAATATATATTTTATTGAATGTTATATACACATATCGGATATAAATGGAACCCTCTAGAAAGCAGAGACTTGTATATATTATAAATAACTGTGAGAGACCCAGATCAATACTAAACAAAAATGTAATATATTTTTCTTGTGTTTTTAATTATCGTTTATTAAGTTATTGATAAATACAATAGAAAGCAAAATAACTACCTCGAGTCGAACCCGGAATTCTCGCGATCCATCAATTTCTATGACTCCGTGGAAGATTTCACTTAAACTTCGGTTAACTCTCCCACTGAGCCATAAACCACACTAAACTATATATATATACACACAAGACTATTTATATTATTTTTCTTATACCCTTACCATAGCATTCCTCTCCTGTAAAGTTGTAGTAGGTTATTAGATTATTTAGTTACACGCACACATACGCATACACATAATCATACACGTACGCGTATACACACGATCGTATGCATGCAAGAACATGCTAGTGTGTACGTATCTACTAGTAATATGATCGTGAAACCCTTTAGGATGAACGAGTTTACATAGGCTATACCGGCAGGTGTAACGAGAATACAAACACGCACAATAATAGTCGACTTCATGTTTTAATTCTAATTATTTGCAATAGTTAATTACATGTTGTTATGTATTAGTTAACGTATTTGGTATGCTGCCTACAATATATATATATATATACATATATATATATATATACATATAATAATAATAATAATAATAATAATAATAATAATAATAATAATAATAATAATAATAATAATAATAATAATAATAATAATAATAATAATAATAATAATAATAATAATAATAATAATAATAATAATAATAATAATAATAATAATAATAATAATAATAATAATAATAATAATAATAATAATAATAATAATAATAATAATAATAATAATAATAATAATAATAATAATAATAATAATAATAATAATAATAATAATAATAATAATAATAATAATAATAATAATAATAATAATAATAATAATAATAATAATAATAATAATAATAATAATAATAATAATAATAATAATAATAATAATATTTATTAGAATAATTAAGAAAAAATTATGTTAAATTATAATGATATTTATATAATATTTTCTTCTAAAGGGTTTCAAAATAATATTACTATTTTCTGTTGTTGTTGCCCATGTATATAAACATATATATATATATATATATATATATATATATATATATATATATATATATATATACATATATATATATATATATATATATATATATATATATATATATGTATTGTGTATTAACCGAAGCGCTTAGGAAAGACCACCGAGATGCAGCATCTTTGATAAGATGGAATGTACCACCTATCGCCGCAGACTTTGTTCATGTGTCCCCTAGTATAAGCTAGCTTCTCTGCACCTGTAAAGTCATTAGTTATAATTAATATTACCGGGATGGTTCCAGGGGGTATATGCTTCATGTTTCATTGATATATTATAATAAAACAAATATAACGTGTTTAGATATTTCTGATAATAGCATAATTATTATCAATATATTTTCATTTATCACTCCACGAAGAATGACTTTATTAACTATGAAACAATATAACTAATATTGTATATATATAGTTATATATATAGCTTCGAATGAACATTAGAGCCATATATGGTTATAAGCGAAAACTTCATCTAAGTTCCTGGATGGGATGAAAGAACTCCACCAAATAAAAATAACAATAACAATAACAATATGCATTTCATACATTATTTCAATGTATTTCGATAGATTCATAAATAGGTCCCCTCCCCCTAAGCTCAACCATACGCCTCACATTACATGTACATGCATGGATATCTCTGCAATAATAGCGCATCAGGTTAATATAATATTACTATATTACATAACTATATTTTAAACTAAATATAATAGTTTTAGATAATTTGAATACGATGCATAATACGTTATGAGAATATATATATATATATATATATATATATGTATATAAAAATTCAAATATAATATAATATAATACTATTATAATACAAATGGTTATATATATTTCACTAATCTACGGTTTATATGATTATATATAATTAATAAAATATATA
The DNA here is from genome assembly GCA_964019155.1 of Osedax fenrisi. Classification (NCBI taxonomy): domain Eukaryota; kingdom Metazoa; phylum Annelida; class Polychaeta; order Sabellida; family Siboglinidae; genus Osedax; species Osedax fenrisi. Next base: position 6,856,969 of record OZ025241.1, on the reverse strand, counting down.
AATATGTTCGAATATAAATAACAATACAAATATGTTGACTATTGTTAAATATATCTTTAATGAATTAAAACACAGTCCAGTATCCACTAACCGTGGGAGAGATGGTGGTCAACATTAACTGGGCCAGAGTTCACATGCACCGCCAATATCACACAGATGACCGCTACTAATAATAACTTCATTCTGTATTAAATGGGTTGGATGTTATCATTATAATATAGTATATTTAATTTAAATTAATATACATATATATTTTGTATATGATAAATTATAATTTATTTTAATTTATATCGTGTCCTATAGAATAATTGTGCTGTTATGGTCTGATGATGTATGTACCTATGAATTACGTGTTACTTATTTCTGTAAACTCCCACTAACTCTGACTAGAAGGGAACGATAAAATGAGTATGAGATATATAATTATTCTTAAATGTATATAAATAAGTAGAAAACCAAATTATCTAAAATGTCTGAGTTAGCGAGATTCTTGGTTATCAGTAGTTAACCGTAAATTGGTGTGATTGTTATTGTTATATTTTACTCATTATTATATATCATAAGATCAGTATATATATATATATATATATATATATATAAATATATATAATATTATGTTAAAATTATAAATATTATTAATTACAAAATTTAATATTATTCATTATAAATTATATACATGTATATAATTGTACATGTATAATATATATTATAAATAGGTTGCAACCTTTGAATATTAATATTAATAAAATAAAATCATATGATATAGATGATGAAAAGATATTCTGTATTTATAGATTGCCGTCAAGTGCATGATAAATAGATTAAAATCAACGACTTTTTTCATAACCATATAAATATATGTTATATATATAACATATTTATAAAATTATATATATGAACTAGAGTTCAATATAAACTTATATTTTCTTTAAACATATTATGAATATATACATAAATGTGTAATGTATTTTATACACATATATACACATTTTATAATAATGTATAAGTTATACAGAGCTGGGCAGTATCGCCGATACAGTATCTATTAAGGCAAAAAATCAGTATTGTAGATACATTTGTATTTGTATTTGTTCTATTATAAAAATTAAAAATGTATTTGTGATCGTATCTATTAGTCATAAATATTATTTACGATACATATTTACTAAGAAAAGTATGTAAACAAATACAAATACATTTAATTAAATATTATATAATTTGATATTATAAGTATTTTATATTAATATTTTATAATATCATATTATACATTAATTTTAATATACATCAATATATTTTTAATAAAATATCTTTTGTAAATATTGAATTCAATTCATTATTAAAATTATGATATATAAATATAGTGATTTATTCTCAAAAATCATTATATACATTTATTGTAAACAAAGAAATTATTTTGATAATATATTTTATATAATAATTGATTTATAATTAAACTACTTTCTAATAAATTCATACAAAATCTAAATAAATCATGATTAAAAAAATGCAATATTTATCTTTATAATATACAATTATAGAGCTTGCTCGGCAGTGCATTACATGTTATCTCTATTCCTCTCTATCATTCATCGCTATAGGTAATTCCTCATTTGTGAACAATGTGTCATCTCTTAATTAAGACTTCATTGGGCTAAATAAGTTCTCATATGCCTTACTCGAGAGTGTCGTTAGTATTGTCGATTCAAGAGTAATACTTTACTCACTATTTCGCTTCTGTTTCTCCAGCAGTGACAGTAAAACCTCAGTCGTTGTTCGCATATGTAACTGTTATTCTTAGAATTTTGCCATACAACTCTTTATTTGTAACGTTGGTATCTACATGACTTGTTTAGTACAGCTCGCAGAATGTATCATAGGCTCAATCAAATTTTTTCTCTAATGTTGAAGTTAGAGTCTAAGTGATAGAGCCATATATAAGAACAGTCTCAACTATAGCTTAAAGAAGTTTCTTTTGAGTTTACTTGAAAGGTTAGATTTCCATATGATATTCAGGCTATTCAGGGCATCTCGTGCACTTCCGATTCTTATGATTGCGTCATTTTGAGTTAAATCAATATAACTACCTAGATATTTGAACTATTATACAAGTTTTATATGATGATCTGATAATGTAAGTGTTTAATAAATAGTGTGATGACTAAGTAAATACTACTTGATATTAAAACATATATTTCTCAATGCTAGCATAGATATTATATACGTATCAAACAAACACTATAATTATATTATTTCAGTAGTTATTATGTAAAATATGCAGTCGATGAATCATGAGTCATGCGGAATGAGTCATAAGTGATGTGTACAGTGTACACGGTACACTGTACTGGTTTTTTGCCTTAATAGATACTGTATCGGCGATACTGCCCAGCTCTGTATGTCAGTAGTTCTTATGTAAAATATGCAGTCGATGAAGCATGAGTCACACGTGATGTGTACAGTGTACACTGAATAGTAGATCTGTTCGTACTTTTTTTTTCATAATTTTATAAACCTTCACATTTATAACACTTATGTACACTATGATGGATAAGTATTTACAATTGTAAACACATACCTACTAGTTGTAGGTCACGAGACCTTTTTATTTCAACATTGAATACATATACAATTTAACATGGGCGAGATATAGAAATAAGTGTTATAATTTTTATCTAATTGTGATAATGTTTTTAAGTCAACTATGAATATATCCTAGGAACTCAATTACAAATAGTATTAATAATATAAAATATTTATCAAAACAATCTCGATGCCCAAATTTAAAAATTGTTTCTAAAAATCATATAATTTAATATAAATAATGTATTACTATTTAATTTAAAAAATTAAAATATACAATTTATATATAAAAATAATACAATTCAAATTAATTATAAAAAATAAAAAATTATTTTTAGAAAATAAATTAACATCATTTGTAATTTTTTTTAGATTTTTATTTGAAATAAAAAATATGTGGGCATCATTTTTAATTTTTTTTAATTAATTTCGATAAAGGACATTTATATCTAACTTATATCCAAAATTCAATCAAAATGTATAAATTAAATGTATGTAAAGTATAATTATATATATATATAATAAGTTAAAATAATTAATTACAAATTTATATTCTATAATATATATATATATATATATATATATATATATATATATATATATATATATATATATATATATATATATATATATATATATATATATATATATAGTGATAATACATGTATTACTCTCAATCAGATCCAACACGGAATACAATGTATTACCTTAAAAGACAGAGAAGGACATAATATAAATAGGGTAGAAGACTTTAAATACCTAGGTAGCTACATAGTCCCAATAAATATGACGTTAATATACGAATAGCAAAAGCATAGGCAACCCTACATAATATGAATGTCATCTGGAAATCTAATCTTACTGATAAATTAAAAAGAAATTTCTTTCGAGCCGCTGTTGAATCAATACTTAATAGTACTATAATAGTATACCCAATATATCAGATACATCCAAAGAGCATAGAATGAGATTCGCTGGACACTGCTGGAGAATCAAGAGCGAATTGACCAGTGACCTATTACTTTGGTATCCAATTCACAGAACAAGATCAAGAGGTAGGCCTGTAAACACCTATATCGATCAGCTATCAAGTGATACAGGATGCGAAAGAGAAGAACTGACAAATGCAATGCAATATCGAGATGGATGGAGATAACGAGTCATGAAATACCGAGCAAGCTCGACATAGTATACTTATACATTATACCTTATAATGTAAGGTAATAATAAAATCAGATTTGGCAATTGCATGGGTGAAGGAAGAATCAGAGATTATCAATTCTTTCACCCATTTATGATTACGAGGAGAACAAATTATATAGAAATATAATTAAAAACAAGAAATAGTAGAACAAAAAATAGAGTAAAAAATTCAATTATTAAAATAAATCATCAACTCATAAAGCATAAACAACCATTGTATATCAACTTTCCGAATGTGGGTTCATCAAGTCCAAAACCTTAAGGAATATACTTTCGCCAATAGTATATACACTGGTAACATTTAGAGCCAGTAAATGCATGCATACTACCCGATATAAAATAATTTATAAATTAATAGTCAACAAAATACAAAAAAAAAACAAATTCCATCATTTTTCTACTACCTCTTAAGTAAAAATAAATTAAGTAACTTAAATATAAATATATAAAGGTAATAAAAGAAAAAATTAATTAAAAATAATACAATTATAAATAGTAAATAATTGTTAAGTTTTTATTCTTTATACAGAGTAGATGGAACATGATTTAGATAAAATAATAAACATACAATCTTTATAATATTATTAATTATATTTAATAATAACTTTAGAATCAAAATACTCAATAAATAAAGAACATAACTTTTCATTAGAAAAAGGAGGATAATTTAAATGTGATTAGATTAAAGTAATAGAGTAAACATTTTTCGAATTATTACCATAAGAGAATATATTATCTTTATAATAATTTCTTTTATCTAATTAAAGTTTCATTCTGTATGCAATCATTTCTATAGCTAACTGTTTGTAATTTGTGATAGAAGGATTTTTTAAATAAATTCTATCAAATTTTCTAGTTGACCTTTTTGCTTCTGATGTAGAACTATTAAAACATGGTTTATTACTTCTAACTAAAAATAATTTATCTTTGGAGCAAAGATGTCAAGGTTTAATTTTAATACGTATTTAATGAATTAATATTAGTATTATATTCTCAAAATTGATACAATTGACTTGAGTATGTATGGAGTAAACGCGCAAATAATATTATTAATGGTTGCAATTTTATTTTCAAAGAATTTTTCAAAAGATATCATAGTTGAAAATGTGACGTGTTCGGTAAAATGAGGAGGATTTTTTATCTGGAGAATTGTATTTGCCATTTTGAATAATTTGCTAGGATCATAGAAATCAAAGCTATCTTTTTGTTATAATAGGTGGATTTTGAATGATATAGAGTAGATTTGTAATTTTTCTAGCTATCAATAGAGTTAATTTTGTTTCAGTAGAAGGATTTTAAGAAATTTCTTTTCAAATTTTCAAACACTCTTCTTGAAGATGAAAAGTTCATGAGAGAACTAGTGAGAAAAAGGCGGTCGGTAATTAATATAGTTTTTGTAGGTACATGTATATTTATACTATTTAGGAGAACAGAGTTTAGAAGCACTGGAAATAGTTGAATATATCTTAAAATCTCTATATGTAATACGGTTTCGTTTGATCTTTGTGAATTTTATATTTATAGAGAATTACACAATAAAATGATCCATTAGTAGTTCAATATATTGAAAGGATTTATGGTTTATAAATCCAATAAGAGGACTGAAAGAGTTGTAAATATCATATTAAGTGTATAACCACTGGTGTGAGAGGGATATGATAATTGTTGGCAAAAGAAAGAGACTTAGTTAGGCTTGGTTTAAAGTCACTATGGGGATAGATAAGAGAATTAAAGTGATAGTTTAAGTCACCAAGAATTATTGGTAAATAGGATGAAAATAAAGAAAGATTATGGATGAAATCACGAAATTCAAAGAATAAAATGGTATCATAGTTTGGTAGAAAGTACAACAACACAACAAATCATGCCGGATCGGTCGTAACCCGTACAAACAACGACCAAGCTACTCATCGGTATTATTACCCAGGATAAGATTGAAAAATTAGCTACGGATATAATAATATTAAAAGAATCAAACTACCCGATACCATTACACTATTAGAACTTGGAATGTACGAACATTAAGAAGAATTAGAAAACTTGAAGAACTTATGAAATAACTAAGCCTATACAAATGGGATGTAGAATGAATTAATTAAACAAGACTAATAGGTATTGTTAAACTAACAACGAATAAAAGTCATAAACCATGTTACAGTGAATAAGAAAAAGATCGTGAAGGTGTTGGATTTATATCAAGAAAGGAAGTCACAAATTGTGTACTTAACTATGCTGCTACATCTAGTCGAATAATCTCGATAACTATTATTTAATTATATGCTCCTACAACAACACATATTGAAGAAGAAATAGTAGTTTTTTATATACATATAGAGAACAACTATAACTGACTCACCTAAAAAGGAGATATTAATAATACACGGAAACAAGAACGCCAATATTGAGAAATATCCATAACGGAATGAATATGTTAGAAATACACTGAGAAAAATAATTGAGTACTTTTAGTCAAAATGCTCAATAATATGAGTAAAGTTACTATAAAATATGATTAAAGCTGTCATATGAGTAAAATTACTCATACATAATAAACGATACGAGTACTATTACTCATGTATAAATTAATAATAGAGTAATAAACTTATATATATATATATATATATATATATAAAAATTCATTTTTTACTCGTTTAATATAATAATGAGTAATATTACTCATATTATTTTTTAAATAATGTGTAAAGTTATAACTTTGAGTATATTCATATTTTTAAAATAATGAGTGATAACACATACTCTTTTTAAAACCATTCTTTAAATATAGAATGCACTTAATTTTAAGTTGCAAACTATTAATTATAATATTACAATTACTTAGGTTATCTATATAGTTTCTATATATAATAAATAATATGTGTATTATTTAAAATATTATAATTTATATATTTAAAATATTATCAAACTCCGGGTTGAACTGTCATATTATAATATAAACACCGTTTTATAATATGTCCAATCAGAAACAAGATGCATCCTTTCGGTCGACGATTTTGTTAGTAAATATGTATAACAGTTAAATTAAAAATACGATAACAAAAACTTATTTTTAAATAATCATATTAACACTAAACTAGTTATTAATGTTTTATCTATAAAAATGCTCATAAATATTTTATATATACTTTATAATAACTCCATACGAGTCAGAACCATAAAAACTGTAAATAATTTAAAAACCAATGGCCGATAATCTAGAATTTTCCATTTCATAATTATCATAATCGTAAAATCATTTATCCAATGATTATTTACATAATTAATATTATATAATTATTTATAAATACATATTATAACAATACATATAGTTATATACTAAATTTAAAAGCTTTATTTACATATATACTATTACTTTTTACTTATAAATATATATATATATATATATATATATATATAATATTAACAAATAATATTAACTATACATATATAATTTTTAATAATAAACTTAATATATTTACTTTAATAATATAATACTCTATTAATACATGTTTAGTAAGCTTTTATTAATATTTAGATAATTATTTTATAAAAATTATTATTATAATTTAAAGTTATAAATGCAAAATAAATTAATTATTTTTGAACCTTCTTGAGTATTGGCTTATTATCTATAAAAATGTCTATAAATATAGTATATATAATTTATAATAATAATAAATAATATTTATATTACATGAATAATGCATGATTTAATAACTTAAACGTAATACATTTTATATAATTAGTGATATGTTAGAATTTTTGGATACTGTTATTAACTGTAGCCAATCTAAATATTAACTAGTTATAGTGCTGGGGTTAGTGAATTTGTATTTTTTTTGAACAATACTCGATTGATATAAATATTGTATTCTATATCATATAGTATATATATACCTATATACCTATATACCTATATATATATATATATATATATATACCTATATAATTATAGGTGTAGTTAAATTAATATGTTATACTTGTATTACATGATAATCAAGAGTTGTTTTATTATTCATGTAATCATTGTTTTATATACATTAATGTATGAATCATCTCGGTATCAATATGTCATTCTATTTATAAAATTAAATGTAACATATATCTTAATACATTGATATATGTATCTACATGTGATTTGTAGGATACTATTGGGATAATAAAGAGAAACTGGTATAGAGATGTCCTTCCTAATATGTCGTCGCATGCGTGAGATCTACTGGGAAGCCACTAAATAACTATATACAAAAGTGATGGACGCTGCATATACAGTCAGGTGCTAATGTGGTGACAATCTGATAGGCAATAGGAATTATCTTAGAATGCGTGTCATTGAGTACTGATAAAGATAATGATAGAGACGTGATAATTAAAGTTAGTATATATATACCTATAGATTAATTGTGTGTTAATATATCTATATTGCATCCACTTCCAACTGCCCTACTAGTAGTCTACTACAGATATATAAATTTAGATTTATGTCGGATATTTATTTTATTAATTATAAGTAGTAATTTACCCATAGCTATAGAGTGGGGTATATATAACTCTAATGTCTATACTTTTACCACAATCATATCATTAACTGTGAGATACTTTATACCTATTTTCAACACTTCCAATACCATAACATGAATATTAAATATAAAAAATGTACATAATAATTGATATTATTAAATATTATAATAATAGTGTTTCTATTTACATATTTAATGTTATATATATATATATATATATATATATATTCGATACGTTTTTATTATCGCTACAGCGATATTCTCAATCTAACAAATATATTTGAAATTTTCGTTAGAACCGATATATCGATACATGTGGCTGTCGATACAAGCGGCTTTTACTGTATATATATTCTACACATCACTATCATCCATATAAGAAGTGGTATTGCATTCATGGCTATATTATATACATATTTTAAATAGTAACTGCACTTTAATATTCAGTATATTTATAGTTTTCCATGGGTTATACGTTATTACGATTTGTCACTTTTGAAACTTGTATCCAGTTAATTATGTATCATTATCACTATCCTCTATATATTCATATACTATTTCATTAAGTTCGTCTTCATTAAAATATCAAAGTTTATTTTAAAGTATATAGCTTACCATACATTTAATCACCTGTCTTATGGCATTGCTTATGCACTAATTTATTGTACAGTTCACATATAACTAAAGATTTAATCTACTTTAAATAATTTCATATGGATAATTACTTTGAGAAGAATACTTTGTACAAAACTGTACAACTCTGTTTTATAAGTAATGTTTGTATATATACAATACTTTAGTACAAATTATTATATTAAATAATAAATGATTATAATATAAAGTTATATTATAATATTTATACAAAATTTATAATACACATGAGTTTATAATATACACTATATATATATATAAATATATTAATATACACATATAATATATATATATATATATATATATATATATATATAAATATATAACAACAATTATAATTATGTAAATAGAATTATAATTAATTTATAAACACATCAAAGGATTTTAATATTTTTACACATTAATTTTAATATTAAGTTTTATTATTATATTCTATAAATAATATTTCATTATTATAATTCCATATCATTATTCAGTGATATAAATTATATTTAATCATGTATATTTATACTATTTTACAAAATATAATTGATCATTCTATTTACATTTATCAAACTAAATTGCCAGCAGTAAATATTATCGATATATATCGTATCTCTAATAATTTACAATATTATATATGATGTGTATCACGTCTAAATATAGATCATAGTTACTAATTTTAATTGAAATATATATCGCAAGCAATACGCATATATTGCAGTTAAATATACAGAGTTCATATTTATACCATATTATATTAATATGGATAATCTATTTTCATGCATATTATGTTTTAAACTATCATTCACTATATGAAATCTATATAAATATATATTCATTAATATCAGTCACTATTATATAGTTGAAGACCAATATTAGTATATGTTTAATATCAATCAGTAGATATCTAACTACTGGTGAACTACTGAACATGGATACAGGCGACCTGAGACAATTTGTTGTTGAAGCTAGTGAGAAAAACCCCCCTGAGATTCATGATTCATTGGACTAAAAGTAAGTTACTAAGAGTTTAATACCTATAATCAGGTGAATTTTTTCAGTATCCATCACGGATGTTTTCAATTAATAATAATAATATAAATAATATAATATATACTTTATATTGTTCCTAAATACTTTTACATTCGATAAATTTCCAATATTAAATATAATTATTAAATTCTTTATAAAATATGTATACGTATATATGTATCCATTAAGGGGGTTCACGGTCTAGATTTTAATATAATTATATAGAACAATTTGTGTTATTAAAAATTCAAAATCTCATATAATAATTAAGATTTTCACATAATTTAAATTACATAACATTATGATATATTGTGTTAATTGTTCTATAGAATTTTTAAATGATTAGAATATTAGTTTTAAAAATATCAACATTTTAAAAAATTAAAAAATGTATCAACTCTATTTCTAATCACAAATATTTTCTATATTTACAATATACATATAATACTAAACATACTGTGAATATGTTACTAAGTTTAGTTAAATATTTACTGAGAAATAAAAACTTTCATAAAAAAAACAAATATTCTAAGATAATTGATATTAAAAAGATTGACTATATTATTTATCTTTCTGACTCTTATTATGGTAAAAGCTATGTTAGATAATTCTCACAATTTTTATATTATTGTATAACTATTTATATAACTTGTATAATTTGTCATGATGTTGACATGAATTTCATCTATATAAATTATTGAAAAACAGTGTTATAATATATGTTAACAGTCAATTTTGCGTCATTGTTTTAATAATTATTTTATTAAAATAGGTAGTGTTATTATGTTTTGTTATGCTTTATATATATTTTTAACATGATATTTTGACATCCATATCACATCCTCTTCCACCTGCCCTACTATAAATAAATAAATGTATATCTATTCCAGTTATTTAATTGGCTATCGCATCAATTAATCAATTCATATCACAATTTAATCATATATAGTATATATTATCTATTATTTTGTATAGCTCATACTATCTATCACTATATGAAATATATATTAATTAATATCACTCACTATTATATAGTTGAAGAATGCGAAACTATGTTAATATCAATCAGTGGATGTCTGACCATCGGTGAACTATTGGACTTGGTTACAGATGCTATCCTTTAGAGGTGATCTGGGACGATTTGATGTTAAGCTAGTGAGAAAATTCCCACTATGATTCACGTCATTGGAATAAAAGTAAGTTAATAAGTGTTGAACATCTATAATCCAATGAATTTTTCAGTATCCATCACGGATGTTTTCAATTAATAATAATAATATAAATAATATAATATATACTTTATATTGTTCCTAAATACTTTTACATTCGATAAATTTCCAATATTAAATATAATTATTAAATTCTTTATAAAGTATGTATACGTATATATGTTATTCAAATATATTTACAAATTTGATTATTAAAATAATAATTATGTTTTATATAACATATTTATATGTAATGTCATTCAAATATAAATACTCTAGCAAATGAAAATATACATACTTTATATTATTTTATTTTGTCACCAATTTTATAAAATCCAATACATCATATTTTTTAATATTGTCTCTGGAATTGTGTATGTATATGTTAAATATATATACAAAATAAATTAGGTAGATAATTTCAGTACTTTTAAATAAGAAAATTAAAATAAATTATAAAGTAATCAAATTATACATTTAGCTATAGCTTATATTATTATAATATAAAATCAATATTATAAAGTATTAGTTTTATATTTTCTTATCCATATATAAATGTTATTTTTATAAAATTCATATTTATATGTTAGATAATATATTGTAGTACCTATATAAATGTTACTTTTATAAAATCAATATTATAAATTAATAGATATGTTTTCTTGTCTATATATAAATTTTATATTTATAGAATTTATATATTAGATTTATATATTTGTTTTATAGCTGGATTATAAGTTCTACACCTTGATAATTAAAGGAAAGATAAAGAACAAAGATCCTATTGTTGTAAATTTGCCATATGTATTGTGATATTATATATTTTAAATTAATATTGTATTACATATATATATTTTGTTATTAATATATATATATATATATATATATATATATATATATATATTTATTTATATACAGTTATATATGTAGTTTAGTACTTAATGTTAACATAAATTATATATGGGTATGTATATTTTGTATGTAAGTATTTTTATAAATATATATATATTATATGTATTATTGAAATGTGTTTACATAATTATAATTTTGAAATAGAAATAACTAAATATGATTTAAAAATTATTGAAATATGTGTATAAATTATTTTATAAATTTGTTTACTATAATTTGTTTATTACTATAAGTATTTTGTATAAATATATATTTTAAATGTGAACTTGATGGTTAGAATAAATGATGTATTATTGAAATGTGTTTAAATAATTATAATTTAATTTTAAATAATAAATAAATAAAGTGGGATTTAAAAAGTATTTAAATTGTGTATAAATAATTAATAAATAATATTTGTTACTATAATTTTTTTCCTTTTGTAAAAACAGAGATACAATTATATTATATAGAAAGGTATGTAATATAATTAAAATATGAGTAATATAAATATAAATATAATTTACTAGCCTTAATATAAAATATGAGTAATATTATTTACTCGTTAATATAAAATATGAGTAATATAATTTACTCTTTTTTTCAATAAAAAATGAGTAACATTATATAGGATAATTACTCATTTTTATTTTGTAGACTGAGTAATATTACTAGTTTATTATATATATGGGTCGTATTTGGCACCCAGTTTTTACTCATATAAATTAGTTATAGCTATTACAAATATCCGCATACAAACTCAAAAAGAACAACATGGAATTCACCTAATTGATTAGTACATTAGCAAATATACTATATACTAACTCCACACAGATTTATATCGAGTATTATTCAAAGTTCAAAGAGAATTCATCCGGGTGCGGGTATCAATAGTGATCAATTAAAGTCTCATAACATGATCAAATAGGCGTCAAAAAAAAAAATGTATTAAGCTTTAATGTTAGCAGACTAATGTATTCTAAATTGTTTAGTTTTACTCAATTGAACTAGTGGTGGTGTGCATGATATATATTATGTATATAAAGTACCTAATATACGTATATAGTAATCTCATTTATATATATATATATATATATATATATATATATTTATTTGTGTAATCCCGAAATAATATCTATATTAGAGATATATGTTTACTTGTTTTACATGTTCTTATTATTTACACATTTATATATATATATATATACATCACAGATGTAAATAGTACGATATGGTAATTGTATGATTTATTACTTATAAATATATTATCCGATCTGAGACATTTTTATTTCCTATCTGAAACTACTCTTTTTAAAAATAGTGATACTTTATAGGCATTCTATATTTAAATATCCTTTATAATATAGGTATATATAATTAATATTAATACGAACTATAATATGAATTATATTACAATACTACTGAATAAAATAAGTTAAATATAAATGTATTGATTTATATGTTAATATGGAAGTATGGATACCTTTCAAGCAAGAAATATATAGTTTATTGAATGTTATATACACATAACATATAAATTGAACCCTCTAGAAATCAGATACTTGTATATATTATAAATAACTGTGAGAGACACAGATCAATACTAAACAAATATGTAATATGTGTTTTCTTGTGTTTTTAATAATCGTTTATTAAGTTATTGATAAATACAATAGAAAGCAAAATAACTACATCGAGTCGAACCCGGGAATTCTCGCGTTCAATCAATTTCTATGACTCCGTGGAAGATTTCACTTAAACTTCGGTTAACTCTCCCACTGAGCCATAAACCACACTAAACTATATATATATATATACACAAGACTATTTATATTATTTTTCTTATACCCTTACCATGGCATTCCTCTCCTGTAAAGTTGTAGTAGGTTATTAGATTAATTAGTTACACGCACACATACGCATACACATACTCATACACGTACGCGTATACACACGATCGTATGCATGCAAGAACATGCTAGTGTGTACGTATCTACTAGTAATATGATCGTGAAACCCTTTAGGATGAACTAGTTTACATAGGCTATACCGGCAGGTGTAACGAGAATACAAACACGCACAATAATAGTCGACTTCATGTTTTAATTCTAATTATTTTCAATAGTTAATTACATATTGTTATATATTAGTTAACGTATTTGTTATGCTGCCTACAATATATATACATATATAATAATAATAATAATAATATTTATTAGAAGAATTTTCATTTTTTTTTCTGTTAAATTATAATGATCTTTAAAGATATAATTATATAATTATATACTATTTACTTCTAAAGGGCTTCAAAATAATATGACTATTTTCTGTAGTTGTTGCCTATGTATATATACATATATATATATATATATATATATATATATATATATATATATATATATATGTGTGTATTGTGTATTAACCGAAGCGCTTATGAAAGATCACTGAGATGCAGCATCTCTCATGATTTGGTTTGTACCTCTTTCCGGCGCAGTATCTGGTCACGAATCCCATCCCAACGGCTAGCTTCTCTGCACCTGTAAAGTCATTAGTTATAATTAATATTACCGGGATGGATCCAGGGGGTATATGCTTCATGCATCATTGACATCTTATAATAAAACAAATATAACGTGTTTAGATATTTCATATAATAGCATAAGTATTATCAATATATTTTATAATATCAATATATTATCAATATATATATGCATTTTCATACATTATTTCAATGTATTTGATAGATTCATAAATAGGTACCCTCACCCTAAACTCAACCATACGCCTCACGTTACATGTACATGAATATAATATCTGGAATAATTGCGCATCAGGTTAATATAATATTACTATAATACATAACTATATTTTAAACTAAATATAATAGTTTTAGATAATTTAAATACGATGCATAATACGTTATATGAATATATATATATATATATATATATATTAGCATCGTTGTCGAATTAAATTAATGAGTATAATTAGTATGTGTACACACATTATTAGATATAGTAAAAACATTATAAATTAAATTAAATATATATTTAGTATATTATAATTACGATATATATATTTATATTTTTTTTTGTTTTCGGACAATGGTTAGTTAATAACCAGAGTCAATTATCCCATTTATTAGCGAAATTGTATTAATAAAAATATGACAAAGTAGGCAAGGGAGAGGCCAGATAATTAAGGATTTTACAATAATCCATTGCAGCAGTATTTGCGATAAATATTTAGATTAAATGTCATGACACGAATACTGAGTAGCGTAATATCATGCTTCCTCATGCCTAACGAATATAGGTCTTTAGACGTTAGGGATGAGGGTATATATGCCAGTTCCAATAAGAGGCACTTAATGTAGCATGCTTTGCACGAGTAAGTTGTTTTGCGTAGGAGAGTATTTCAGATTTGTTATAGTAGTCAGTTTTGTGTCGGTAATTAGTATCGGTATCTATTGTATCAGTTGAAATTTGCGTATCTATAATATAAACAATATCATTTTGGTAAGCCAGTAAGTCAGGTTTTGTGTAAGCCAAGTTGTGTGCATATGTGTGGTTCCAGTATAGTTGTAAATTTGTACTTATTCAGTAGAGTGATTAAAATATCGTTAACATAATTATGCCTGTGAATAATGTTTTTATAATTAAATCTACAGGTATGCATAATATGATTTAGGCAGTCATATTTATAATTACACCCTCGCCTTAAACAGTTTGTATTTAAACTTGTAAACATACGTTTACATCTGTAATGTGTATACAGTAGACCGTGCTTTAGCTTTATCATATCTACAAAATCGCGACCAGAAAACATCTTTATAGGAGAAGTTATCCAATTATTAATAAAAGGACTATGCGTGCCTAATTATAAACCCTTACCATCGACAGAATTAAATACATATATTATATGATATTTATTTATGGAGGTGTTATCAATAAACGTGTATTCATCGTATAATCGAGGTGTAGACCATTTTAGAATAACGCTATCGGGTAGAGTTTGAATAATAGTGTCATCATTCTTTTTAATGGATGAAATCCTTTATAGCCGCAGTACCGGTATTGCCAGAAAAAACGAGTGATAGCTATCCCACCGACACTACTAGGTGCGTAGAATACACCGAGTGAAGTATCTGAAGGTAATCGAAGCCAACGTCTGACGAACGACCGAATACTTCTGTACATCGTTTTTAATGAATTTAAATATACGTTAGAGAAAGTCAAGGTATGAATACTTGGAATTAGATGATTTTTAAGCATAAACAATTTGTGTTGTGTTTTTAGAGTAGATTTAGATAATGCCAAAAGTGTCGATGTGAGGTCATCATTAATTAATTTTAATTATTTTTATTATCCAAAGCGCCTATGTTAATGCCAATATATCTATAAGTGTCTTCTATATTTAGCGCTTTAATTGTAGAATTATCAATAGATGGGTTACATATCCATTGTTTTTTTTGTGGGTTAATAATTATATTAAATATAGCGCATTTTGATTTGTTAACGTTTAACCCACATTGAATTAGTCTAAATAAAACATGATCAACTTGATATTGCATCATTACATCATCTTTCGCAAATAAAACCAGATCATCTGCAAATGTCATATGGCTTATTGTACTATTTCCTTGTAAATTAATACTACCTGGCATATTATCAGTTACATAATCTATAATGGAGTTAAAAGAGCGGGAGACATTGCATCACCTTATATATATATATATATATTAGCATCGTTGTCGAATTAAATTAATGAGTATAATTAGTATGTGTACAAACATTAATAAATATAGTAAAAACATTATAAATTAAATTAAATATATATTTAGTATATTATAAATACGTTATATAAATATATATATATATATATATATATATATATATATATATTACATATATTTTATATTATTAACATATTACATTTTTAAAAATTCTAAATATAATATAATATAATACTATTATAATACAAATGGTTATATATATTTCACTAATCTACGGTTTATATGATTATATATAATTTATAAAATATATAAATGTGTTCGAATATAAAAAACAATATAAATATGTTGATTATTGTTAAATATAGCATATATAATGAATTAAAACACTGTCCAGTATACACTAACCGTGGGAGAGATGGTGGTCAAAATTAACTGGGCCAGAGTTCACATTCACCGCCAATATCGCACAGATGACCGCTACAAATAATAACTTCATTCTGTATTAAATGTGTTGGAGGTTATCATTATAATATATATTATTTAATTTAAATTAATATACATATATATTTTGTTTATGATAAATTATAATTTATTTTAATTTATATCTTGTCCTAAATAATAATTGTGCTGTTATGGTCTGATGATGTATGTACCTATGAATTACGTGTTACTTATTTCTGTAAACTCCCACTAACTCTGACTAGAAGGGAACGATAAAATGAGTATGAGATATATAATTATTCTTAAATGTATATAAATAAGTAGAAAACCAAATTATCTTAAAAGTCTGAATTAGCGGGATTCTTGGTTATCAATAGTTAACCGTAAATTGTTGTGATGTCAATTGTGATATTTTACTCTTTATTAAATATATTATTATATCAGTATATATATATATATATATATATATATATAATATTATGTTAAAATTATAAATATTATTAATTACAAAATTTAATATTATTCATTATAAATTATATACATGTATATAGTTGTAAATGTATAATATATATTGTAAATAGATTGCAACTTGTGAATATTAATATTAATAAAATAAAATCATATGATCATAGATAATGAAAAGTTATACTGTATTTATAGATTGTCGTCAACTGCATGATAAATAGATTAAAATAGAAGATGTTTTTATAACCATATAAATATATTTTATATATATAACATATTTATAAATTTATATATATGAACTAGAATTCAATACAAACTTATATTTTCTTTAAACATATTATGAATAAATACTTAAATATGTAATGTGTTTTATACACATTTTATAATAACGTATAACTAATATAAGTGTTTAATAAATAATGTGATGGCTAAGTAAATACTACTTGATATTAAAATATATATTTCTCAATACTAGCATAGATATTATATACGTATCAAACAAACACTATAATTATATTATTTCAGTAGTTCTTATGTAAAATATAAAGTCGATGAATCATAACGGAATGCGTCACAAGTGGTGTGTACACTGTACAGTAGATCGGTTCGTACTTTTAATTTATTTTTAATATTATTTATTTGCATTTTCCAATTATGATTTTCATTTGTCAATTAAAATGCATAGGAATTTAAAATTAGTTGATTGTTTTATGACTATATTATTTATTTTGATGTTCAATTTATGTTTAACTCTTGTGTGATGGAATACAATTAATTTTGTTTTATCAATATTAAGAACTACCTCAAAGCCAGTCACATATTAAAACTAGAATAGAATTTATTAAATGTGCTATCATTTCTATCATTTAAATTATGATACATACATGTTAAAGTGGTATCATCAGCAAAAAGAGTAAAATTGCATTTATAAGTTTTATTAGGTAAATCATTTATGTACATTAAAAAAAAACTGGTCCCAAAACTGAACTTTGTGGTACACCACATTACATTGGAAGTATTTTAGAATTGGTAGTATTGTAACTTACATATTGATATCTATTTGTCAAATAGCTTTTTAATAACAAAATGGTACCTCTGAAACCATATATATAATTTGTTTAATAAAATGTCATGATTTGTAGTGTCGAAAGCTTTTTTTAAATCAATCGATATTGTGGATATGAATAATTTATGATTTATATTCAAGTAATCAATATCATTTATCAAAGCATAACATGTTGATATATAATTTTAAAATTGAGAATTATTTATTAAAGAATTTGTATCTAAAAATGAAAACATTCATACTTTTAAAATTTTTTCAAACATTTTTGAAAATTGTGATGTTAATGATATTGACCTATAATTCGAGCAATCATATTTATTTTCTTTTTTATATAAAATTATAATTGTAGATGTTTTAAGTACATCAGGGTAAACACCATTTGTTCAATTCATTTATTAAATAAATTAAAAAAATATTACTAATGGATAAAATAATATAAAAAAGTTAAATTACATATTATAAAAAAGTTAAAATCATGGGAATTAGTACTATATTTAGAATCACAATTATAAACAATATTTAAAATTGATATTGATGTAATAGGCTTAATAAAAATTTAACTCTTATTACTAGTAATATTTTCATATATATTTTGATTAGAGTATTGTATATTTTTATTTAATTCAACACCTATATTTGAAAAATATGAATTGAAAATATTAGCATTTTGTAAATCTGTTAATTTATTATCAATAATAGTTCCTGATTTTTTATTATTTCCTATAACTTTATTTAAATTAAGCCAAGTATTTTTAATATTATTTTTTTTTATTTTATTTTCATAATATTTTGTATCTGTATATTTTAATATTTTCAATAAGCAATTTTTATAATTTTTATATACATTTATTAGTGAATGATTATTTAAAGGTTTTTTATACATTTTATTCTTTTTACCTATTCATTTAATGAAAGAAGGGGTTAGCCATGGTTTATCAAAAACTCCAGATTTAATTTTTTTTTTAATGGACAACATATATTATATGAATTAGTTAATGTAGAAATTAAATTTTTAAAAGAAATATGAATATCAGATTGAGTTAAAATGAAAGAACAATTTATATTAGTCAGATTATTATTAAAATTTAAAATATTATGATCTGAATGATCCATAACATATTTATAAGAGTTTTTCGTTTTTGTATTAATATTATTTTTTTTAAATACAGAATATCGGTAAATGATCACTGATATAAATCAAGAGAACGCCATTAAAAAGTGAGAAAGATAAAAAATGTGTGTAAATATTATCGATAATAGAATTTGTTTGATTAGTTATATGGGTTGGTTTGTGATTGTCGCTATTAAATTTAGGGAATAAAGAGTATCAATAAAAAATGTAGTACTTGTATGGGAATTATGATTATTTATATTTATATTGAAATCACCTTTTAAAATTAATGATTTATTTAGATGACGATTAAATGTATTATATATAACTACTAGCCGTACCCAACCCGGCGTTGCTCGGTTTTTGAGAATTTTATTATTTATTATTAATTATAGTTATTCCTAATTATGCATAGCTAATATTACATTTTATTTCTAACTAATATTGACTAATTCTTACTATATCCAATGTGCTTTGTTCGTTTTTAAGATTTATTCGTAAAATATTTGGTAAAAATACAAAAAATAATTTAAAATATTACAAAATATATTTTAAAAGTGTAAACAAATATTTTTTTAAATATACAAAATATTTCAATATATTAGTAGCCATACCAGACCCGGCATTAAAGGCGATCATAGAATATTGAAAATTAACAGATTAACATTGGACTATGTTTTTCTTAATAAATATACCCTTAAAATGAAGCACACTCATTTTTTTAATTTTTATTAATCTAAGGTCACACGACAGCTTCGTGAAGTTTAACATGTGAAGTTTAACATTAGATACAAATTTTGCTATATATAAAATAAATTATAAAAAAATAATTAATTTTAAACCTTTGTAATGAATAATTTGTTACCAAATTTTAACACACTATTTATTTTATAATAATGGAATAGAAAATATAAAAAATAGAATTAAAAAAAAAAAATCCTGGAAATTTCTTGGAAAGTTCTCACAGTGTAAAAAAATCGTAAAAAATTACTAAAAAAAAGATTGACAGTATGTTGTGTAGTAAAAAATAACTCAAAAAAAAATTGTATATATATATATTCTTAGAATTTCAATAGCTATAAGATGCAATGTGTTCACACACAACATTGTCTATGATCACCCTTACCCGGCGTTGCTATATTTTGATTGTTTGCCTATTTATTATTTATTAATTATAGCAATTCCTGATTCTACATTTCTATACAATAACATACATTTATGCTAAAATACAAAAAAATTTAAACAAATATTTGTTTAAAATATTTTAAAAATAATGGACATTTTTTTTTAAAAAATACAACAAATATTTCCAATATTATAAAATATGATTTAAAATGATGCTGAAAATCAAACCAAAACCATACACATACACGTTTCTAGGTTTTGATTATTTTTCTATATATTATTTATTACTTATAGCTATTCCTGATACTTCATTGCTATATATAAAATAAAATAAATGTTAGCTGACATACAAACAAATGTAGACAATTTTAATATTTAAGAAATTAGTGGAAAAATATAAAATAATAAAAACCATAAATATTTCAAATATTACAAAATATGTTTTAAAAAATTGTCGAAAACTCAAACCTAAACCCAAACCCAAACCATACCGACATTTATCGGTTTTTGATTGTTTGCCTATTTATTATTTATTAATTAGAGCTATTCATGATTCTAAATTTATAGTATATACAATTGTATAATTAATTGTAAAAATGTAAAAATATAAAAAATGTAAAAATAGTATATACAATTAATTAATATACAATTAATATTGTATATTAATTATATAAATAAAGTTTATCTAAAATAAAAACTAATGTACTATTTTTTTTAATATTTAAAAAATTAGTGATCACTCGAACAAATATTTTAAAAAATACAACAGATATTTCAAATATTACAAAATATGTTGAAAACCTAAACCCAAACCATCCCAAACCGGCTTTGATCGGTTTTTTATTATTTTCCTATCTATCATTTAATAATTATAACTATTCCTGATTTGGAATTGCTTGCCGTACCAAACCCTGCTTTACTCATTGTTTGATAGTTTGCCTATATATTATTTATTAATTATGGCTATTCATGATTCTGCCTTTCATATATAATAACATACATGTTTGCAAAAATTCAAACAAATTTAGACAAATATTCGTTTTTAATATCTCAAAAATTAGTGGAAAAATATTTCAAAAATATTTCAAAAAATATTAAAAAATACAACACATATTTCCAATACAAATTATTACTTAATAAATGTCGAAAACCCAAACCGCATCTACATTGATCATTTTTGATTGTTTGCCTATCTATTATTTATTAATAATAGCTATTCCTGATTCTGTATTCCTAGTATACAACAAATATTTCCAAATATTACAAAATATATTTTTTATAAATGTTCTAAAAATATTTTTAAAAGTTTAATATTTTTATCTTATAATATTTATATAATTATTATATAATTATAATATTTTAATTATTATCTTAAAATAATAATATTTTTATCTTATAATATTTAAATAATTATTATATAATTATAATATTTTAATTATTATCTTAAAATAATAATATTTCAATGATTAGTTGAAAAATATAAAAAAATTATTTCAAATAATATTTTTTAAAAATACAAATAATATAAATAATATTACAAAAAAATATTTCAAAAATTTCAAAAAAATTTAATAAAAATTTCAAAAATATTTCAAAAATTTCAAAAAAATTTCAAAAATTTTCAAAAAAAATTCCAACAAATTTCAAAAAAATACTTCGAAAAAATGTAAAAAAAATATTTCAAAAAAGCGACGCTGAAGATTTTAGATGACAAAAAATCATTTTAATGGCAAAAATTCAATTTATTAGGTTTTTCTGGGGTACGCGGTAAAAAATTCAAAAAAATGTCCGGACCAAGACCATACTGTTGCAAATTTATTAAGATCAGTTATAACATATTTTCGCGACGTACCCCGGTTATCGAGTTACCTCACCAGATACACACACACACACATATATATATATAATTAAATAGACTTTCTTTTATATAATAGATACAATTATTAACTTTTAACTATATAATATTAGTAAATTCAATTATATTAAATATAGGTGCTTTATATATACCTGATAGTACATAATTAATATTTTCGTATATAAATGAGATCGTAACCATATCATAAGTATCATTAACAGATAATGATAACTTATAAATTCATTTATATTTGATATTATTATTAATGAAAATAGAAATTCCACATCCACGCTTATTATTTCTTAATATATGTTCAGATGAATAATTATGAATATTAAATAAGTGTTTATTAGACGAGGTGACATGGTTCAGTTATTACAATAATCGTAAATTTTATTTGTAAATATAAAAGGTAATCTGTATTAGAATCGAAATTTGTTAGATTACTCTTAGCAATAAAATGAATATTAGATAATTTACGACATATATTTAAATTTAATAAATTATCATAATATTTACACTGTAAACAAGTTTTATGTATATTATCTATTATATTAGAATCGCTTTTTTAGTTCGTAGGGTATATCATTATAAGTTAAGACTTTATTAATTGATGGTGATCTAAATTACATTACTAATATATAAATAGAGAAAAAAAAGATATATAAAAAAGGATAATGAAAGCTAAAACATTAAATAAATTAAAACTAAACTAAAAGTATAATGTTATAAGTATTATAATAACTAACTATATAATGTTGGAAAAAAAATGCAATACTAAATAAGCCTGAAATGTATAAAAATAAACCTGAATTAAATAAAATAAAATAAAAACTATATACTTTTAAATTGTAATACTTGTATGTAAATGAAATACAATTTAAATGGTATTATATAATATTGGTAAAAATGTAATATTTTATATATCTGAAATGAGTGAAAAATAAATAAAATATAAAAATGGAAAAACTTTTAATACTTAATAAACTGAAGTAAGTTAAAAATTGTGTTATATGAATATACATTTTATAAATTTAATATAAAGTATTAATAAAATATAATTATAATCAATATAGAAAAAAAAATATAGACAATATATGTTAATATAATTCATATTTATCCAATTGATTAATTTTATTAATTGCGATTATTGATTTTAAATCTTCTTTATTAGTATTAATAATACAATATACGTATCTTTATATATCGAAGTTTTAATTATTTTTCCTTTTTTTCTTAATTGTCTTGATTTATAAAATATTGTAAGGTAATTGCTGGCTTATATATTAGTATTGAATAGTTTAATTTTATTTTTAAATATTTGTAATTTTTCCTCTAATCTATCTCAATTAATTATATATTTAGTACACTCTATATCATCTGATGCATTACCTGTTTCTGATTTGTTATTGTCATTAGTATTTAATTTATGTATATTTAAAATATCATTATATGATAACTTTCTATCCAATTTTTTATTTATAAAATATGTAAATTTATTGGTATTATTACAATCAGTTTTTAAATTAGAATTTATATTTGTATTGGTAAATATTATATTATTTTCTATCCTTTTTATTCTTTATATCCTTAAGTGTATTAGTTATTGTATATTTATCAATACTATTATTATTTTTTATTTGACTATTACTAATTTTTTATTAAATATATTATTTTCCTTTGTTAAATTTAAAAGTATACTTGTCTGATAATCAACTTTCATTTAATTTATTAATTTTGTCTGATAAATCTTGAATTAATTTATATAATGTATCATTAGAAATTGGAGACATAGTAATAATCAATAATTAATAATATTTAATTATCAATATTTAAAGATAATTTGTATACCAATAATTATAATATAAATTTAAGAACCTATATAGTATAATGTATAGATATAAAGAAGAAATATCTATAATTAGTAACTATACACAATGAATCAATTGTAAATATATTGTAGAATCTAGAATCTAGAATAAATCAGTGAAGTTAGTGAGGTCCAGGCAATCGGTGCTTGTGACGAGAAGGCGCGTGAACGGGCAGCAGTAGAATGTATTGTCAATCTAGGTCGTATACGATTAACATGACACGGCCTGAGACTTCTTGTCTAGTCGATTCTCTCTATCAATTCATATAAATATGACGGCGTTTCAAAATGAAGTGCATTATAGTCATAAGACATATTTTATAGATGATTATTTCTTTTATAGGTAGCCAGTGTAATTCCTTCATTAATTGTGTGATGCTGATATGGTTATTTTCTTCTCTATGAGGTAGCTTGTGAATTATACGTATAGCATATCGTTGAAGGGAGGTAAGTGCAGGCAATGTGATAGCTGGTAGACCTATAAGCAGCACATTACAATAATCAAAAACTCCTATTACTAAACTAGTCACTAACATTTTGCAAGTAAAGAAATTTAAAGATTTTCTGATTTTTTAATAATATAATAATTATATAAAATTTAATATATACATACAGGAAAAATATGCATCATGTATAAATTAAATAAATAAAAATTAATACATATATACAGGAAAAATATGTATAATATATAAAATAAAAAATTATGGAATGTAATGAATTGAATAAATAATTCTATAAATAAAATAAACTATTGTTCACTTATCTTGAATTGATTTAATAGAAATTATACACTATATGATATGATTTTTTTACAATTTCATTTAAATTATATGTACCGACATATGTTATAATGCATATATTATTTTATTTAGTAGAATTTATATATGTGTTGTGTATATAATATGATAGATAGATGGATAGATTATTTATTTATACACAAATATAACAAAGATAGTTCTCATTTGTATTTTAGCAAAATAATAATACATACATAAATAAACGATAAAATAATATATATAAGTAAAAAATAGGATTGTCAGATTAATAAACGTGAAAAAAATAAGAATATACGAATATTAAAAATGCAGCTACCGAATGCCGAAAAGATCTCTTGACATATCTACAACTTGAACTTATGGTAATGAAATATTTTGCTGTTAGACGATCTAGAGATTCTTTACTGAATCAGGTACGTCAGCAGATTCTTTAAATATTTAAGTGATTTAAGGTATATGCATTTATAAACAATCATAATAATTTTATATATAGATCGCTGTTTAGCATATAACCATTTTATGCCATCTAATTTAATACACCATATAACCAAATAAAACTAAGCTTTTTAACATTTTTTGTAGGCGAAATAATTCGTCTATCAACCATTATTGGAGAAAAAATGGAATTAACACGAGAAAAATTAATAATATAGGTTTTAGACATATTTAACATTAGATTAATTTGTAAAAACCAATTATTTAAGGTATTAAAACAATTTAACAAAAAATAATTATTCTTAATTATAATTATCAGAAGGAATATTATGTAAAGGCAGTTTGATATAAATTTATAAATCATCCACATAAAGATGATAATTAATATCAGGAAATGTCAATCAAATGTAACAAGTAAATTGTTAATAATATAGGGCCAAGTACTGAACCGTGTGGTATACGGTATACCACACGGTTCAGCAACCATAATAAAACAGTATCAGGTAACCCACTCATTTTTAAGCTATCTATTAGTAAATCATGCTTAATTGTATCAAAATCTGATGATAAATCAAGAAGTAATAATTGTATTTTTTGTTATGATCTAAAGTCCATAAAATATCACCAGTGAGATAAATTAAAGTAGTTTATGTACTATAAAATGTTCTAAACCTACTCTGTTTGGGATTAAGAATATTAAAATGTAATAAATAATTATTTAATTGCTTGGCAACAATTGTTTCTATAATTTTAGTAATAAAGGGTAATTGTGATATCGGTCTATAATTGGTTAATATTTTTTTATCGATATTATGCTTTTTTAGAAGTGGTATAATTACTGAATCTCTTAAAATATCAGGTATTTTCCCAGTTCTAAGAGAACTGTTAACAACAGAGGATATACAAGGTGTTAGAAAAGAAGCCAAATTATGAAATAAGGAAATTGGTAAAGGATCAAGAGGAGTTGAACATTGTAAAGTGATGATTAAATTATATATGTCAACATTTGAAACTGAACAAAAATAATGAAAATAGTTCTCTAACGTTAGATCATATGATGTATTTAATACTAATAACGTTTCTAATAACGTTAAGTACTTATTGGAAATGGTGGACAATATATCAGATAACTTATTGATGTGATAATCAGAAAAAAAAGTGCACAGATCCTTATCAGTAGGTAAATTGTGTTGGTAAAGATTTAGGAAAATCATTATTGTATAGAGAATTTACAAATGAAAAATGTTGTTGTTATTATTTCCGCAATGTAATATATTATTCCGAAAAAAACTGGATTTAGCAGATAACAGGAGAAGATGGATGAAGAATATATTTTGTTTTTTTTAAAGAAGCAAGAGTAATTAAAATAACTAATATCTATATTATAAATTGATATATATTCGGATATAACTGAAGAAAATAAATCTAAATCAATTGATTTAATATTTGTGGTGATGTGCATTATGTATCTTATATGTTTAAAGTTTCAGATGTATATATGAATCTCATTGATATATAAATATATATATATATATATTTATTTAATCCTGAAATAATATCTATATTAGGGATATATGTTTACTTGTTTTACTTGTACTTATTATTTACAAATTTATATATTCATCACGGATGTAAATAGTATTGTAATTGTATGATTTATTACTTATAAGTATGATATCCGATCTGAGACATATATATTCCCGAACTAAAACTGTTACTCTTTTAAAAAATAGTGAGACTTTATAAGCATTCTGAATTTTATATGAAACTATTAGGATACATATGATTTAGCAAATGAGATATTCCGCTATCTATAATTTATTAAAATACATCACTATATTATTTATATATATATATATATATATATATATATATATATATATATAAATTTCAGAATTTTTCAAATATAATCATATTTAAATACTCTTTATAATATAGGTATATATAATTATATATTAATACGAACTATAATATGAATTATATTACAATAATACTGAATAAAATAAGTTAAATATAAATTTATTTATATAAATAATATATATTAATATGGAAGTATGTATACCTTTCAAGCAAGAAATATATATTTTATTGAATGTTATATACACATATCGGATATAAATGGAACCCTCTAGAAATAATAGACTTGTATATATTATAAATAAATGTGGGGGAGCCAGATCAATACAAAACAAATATGTAATATGTGTTTTGTTGTGCTTTTAATTATCGTTTATTAAGTTATTGATAAATACAAAAGACAATACGATAACTACCTGGAATTTAATCCGGAAACTCTGACGTTCCAGTAATTTCTATGACTCCGTGGAAGATTTCACTTCAACTTCGGTTAACACTTCCAATGAGCCATAAAAAACATTAAACTATATATATGTATATACACAAGACTATTTATACTATTTTTCTTATACCTGTACCATGGCATTCCTCTCCTGTAAAATTGTATTAGGTTATCAGATTATTTAGTTACACGCACACATACGCATATACATACGCATACACGTACGCTTATACATATACATGTATACACACACGATCGTATGCATGCAAGAACATGTGCGTGTGAACGTATACATAGATATATCTACTAGTAATAGTATCGTGAAACCCTTTAGGTCCTAAAGTTTAGGAGGATCTAGTGTTGCGTACGATATACCGGTAGATGTAACGAGAATACAACACACACACACACAATACTAGTAGTCGACTTAATCAAATTATTTATTTATATATTTCATTCCTTTATAAATTCAAATATAATATATTTTATATATATCTCATTAATTATATATTGTATTAATTATTACAAAATATATATTTTAACTTAAATTTATACTTTATTTTATAAATATCTCATTATTTTATAAAGTCTTGTGTATATACATATATATAGTTTAATGTTTTTTATGGCTAAAGTATACTTTTAAATTTAACAAAGGAAAATAATATATTTAATAAAAAATTAGTAATAGTCAAATAAAAAATAATAATAGTATTGATAAATATACAATAACTAATACACTTAAGGATATAAAGAATAAAAAGGATAGAAAATAATATAATATTTACCAATACAAATATAAATTCTAATTTAAAAACTGATTGTAATAATACCAATAAATTTACATATTTTATAAATAAAAAATTGGATAGAAAGTTATCATATAATGATATTTTAAATATACATAAATTAAATACTAATGACAATAACAAATCAGAAACAGGTAATGCATCAGATGATATAGAGTGTACTAAATATATAATTAATTGAGATAGATTAGAGGAAAAATTACAAATATTTAAAAATAAAATTAAACTATTCAATACTAATATATAAGCCAGCAATTACCTTACAATATTTTATAAATCAAGACAATTAAGAAAAAAAGGAAAAATAATTAAAACTTCGATATATAAAGATACGTATATTGTATTATTAATACTAATAAAGAAGATTTAAAATCAATAATCGCAATTAATAAAATTAATCAATTGGATAAATATGAATTATATTAACATATATTGTCTATATTTTTTTTTCTATATTGATTATAATTATATTTTATTAATACTTTATATTAAATTTATAAAATTTATATTCATATAACACAATTTTTAACTTACTTCAGTTTATTAAGTATTAAAAGTTTTTCCATTTTTATATTTTATTTATTTTTCACTCATTTCAGATATATAAAATATTACATTTTTACCAATATTATATAATACCATTTAAATTGTATTTCATTTACATACAAGTATTACAATTTAAAAGTATATAGTTTTTATTTTATTTTATTTAATTCAGGTTTATTTTTATACATTTCAGGCTTATTTAGTATTGCATTTTTTTTCCAACATTATATAGTTAGTTATTATAATACTTATAACATTATACTTTTAGTTTAGTTTTAATTTATTTAATGTTTTAGCTTTCATTATCCTTTTTTATATATCTTTTTTTTCTCTATTTATATATTAGTAATGTAATTTAGATCACCATCAATTAATCAAGTCTTAACTTATAATGATATACCCTACGAACTAAAAAAGCGATTCTAATATAATAGATAATATACATAAAACTTGTTTACAGTGTAAATATTATGATAATTTATTAAATTTAAATATATGTCGTAAATTATCTAATATTCATTTTATTGCTAAGAGTAATCTAACAAATTTCGATTCTAATACAGATTACCTTTTATATTTACAAATAAAATTTACGATTATTGTAATAACTGAACCATGTCACCTCGTCTAATAAACACTTATTTAATATTCATAATTATTCATCTGAACATATATTAAGAAATAATAAGCGTGGATGTGGAATTTCTATTTTCATTAATAATAATATCAAATATAAATGAATTTATAAGTTATCATTATCTGTTAATGATACTTATGATATGGTTACGATCTCATTTATATACGAAAATATTAATTATGTACTATCAGGTATATATAAAGCACCTATATTTAATATAATTGAATTTACTAATATTATATAGTTAAAAGTTAATAATTGTATCTATTATATAAAAGAAAGTCTATTTAATTATATATATATATGTGTGTGTGTGTGTATCTGGTGAGGTAACTCGATAACCGGGGTACGTCGCGAAAATATGTTATAACTGATCTTAATAAATTTGCAACAGTATGGTCTTGGTCCGGACATTTTTTTGAATTTTTTACCGCGTACCCCAGAAAAACCTAATAAATTGAATTTTTGCCATTAAAATGATTTTTTGTCATCTAAAATCTTCAGCGTCGCTTTTTTGAAATATTTTTTTTACATTTTTTCGAAGTATTTTTTTGAAATTTGTTGGAATTTTTTTTGAAAATTTTTGAAATTTTTTTGAAATTTTTGAAATATTTTTGAAATTTTTATTAAATTTTTTTGAAATTTTTGAAATATTTTTTTGTAATATTATTTATATTATTTGTATTTTTAAAAAATATTATTTGAAATAATTTTTTTATATTTTTCAACTAATCATTGAAATATTATTATTTTAAGATAATAATTAAAATATTATAATTATATAATAATTATTTAAATATTATAAGATAAAAATATTATTATTTTAAGATAATAATTAAAATATTATAATTATATAATAATTATATAAATATTATAAGATAAAAATATTAAACTTTTAAAAATATTTTTAGAACATTTATAAAAAATATATTTTGTAATATTTGGAAATATTTGTTGTATACTAGGAATACAGAATCAGGAATAGCTATTATTAATAAATAATAGATAGGCAAACAATCAAAAATGATCAATGTAGATGCGGTTTGGGTTTTCGACATTTATTAAGTAATAATTTGTATTGGAAATATGTGTTGTATTTTTTAATATTTTTTGAAATATTTTTGAAATATTTTTCCACTAATTTTTGAGATATTAAAAACGAATATTTGTCTAAATTTGTTTGAATTTTTGCAAAAATGTATGTTATTATATATGAAAGGCAGAATCATGAATAGCCATAATTAATAAATAATATATAGGCAAACTATCAAACAATGAGTAAAGCAGGGTTTGGTACGGCAAGCAATTCCAAATCAGGAATAGTTATAATTATTAAATGATAGATAGGAAAATAATAAAAAACCGATCAAAGCCGGTTTGGGATGGTTTGGGTTTAGGTTTTCAACATATTTTGTAATATTTGAAATATCTGTTGTATTTTTTAAAATATTTGTTCGAGTGATCACTAATTTTTTAAATATTAAAAAAAATAGTACATTAGTTTTTATTTTAGATAAACTTTATTTATATAATTAATATACAATATTAATTGTATATTAATTAATTGTATATACTATTTTTACATTTTTTATATTTTTACATTTTTACAATTAATTATACAATTGTATATACTATAAATTTAGAATCATGAATAGCTCTAATTAATAAATAATAAATAGGCAAACAATCAAAAACCGATAAATGTCGGTATGGTTTGGGTTTGGGTTTAGGTTTGAGTTTTCGACAATTTTTTAAAACATATTTTGTAATATTTGAAATATTTATGGTTTTTATTATTTTATATTTTTCCACTAATTTCTTAAATATTAAAATTGTCTACATTTGTTTGTATGTCAGCTAACATTTATTTTATTTTATATATAGCAATGAAGTATCAGGAATAGCTATAAGTAATAAATAATATATAGGAAAATAATCAAAACCTAGAAACGTGTATGTGTATGGTTTTGGTTTGATTTTCAGCATCATTTTAAATCATATTTTATAATATTGGAAATATTTGTTGTATTTTTTAAAAAAAAATGTCCATTATTTTTAAAATATTTTAAACAAATATTTGTTTAAATTTTTTTGTATTTTAGCATAAATGTATGTTATTGTATAGAAATGTAGAATCAGGAATTGCTATAATTAATAAATAATAAATAGGCAAACAATCAAAATATAGCAACGCCGGGTAAGGGTGATCATAGACAATGTTGTGTGTGAACACATTGCATCTTATAGCTATTGAAATTCTAAGAATATATATATATACAATTTTTTTTGAGTTATTTTTTACTACACAACATACTGTCAATCTTTTTTTTAGTAATTTTTTACGATTTTTTTACACTGTGAGAACTTTCCAAGAAATTTCCAGGATTTTTTTTTTTTAATTCTATTTTTTATATTTTCTATTCCATTATTATAAAATAAATAGTGTGTTAAAATTTGGTAACAAATTATTCATTACAAAGGTTTAAAATTAATTATTTTTTTATAATTTATTTTATATATAGCAAAATTTGTATCTAATGTTAAACTTCACATGTTAAACTTCACGAAGCTGTCGTGTGACTTTAGATTAATAAAAATTAAAAAAATGAGTGTGCTTCATTTTAAGGGTATATTTATTAAGAAAAACATAGTCCAATGTTAATCTGTTAATTTTCAATATTCTATGATCGCCTTTAATGCCGGGTCTGGTATGGCTACTAATATATTGAAATATTTTGTATATTTAAAAAAATATTTGTTTACACTTTTAAAATATATTTTGTAATATTTTAAATTATTTTTTGTATTTTTACCAAATATTTTACGAATAAATCTTAAAAACGAACAAAGCACATTGGATATAGTAAGAATTAGTCAATATTAGTTAGAAATAAAATGTAATATTAGCTATGCATAATTAGGAATAACTATAATTAATAATAAATAATAAAATTCTCAAAAACCGAGCAACGCCGGGTTGGGTACGGCTAGTAGTTATATATAATACATTTAATCGTCATCTAAATAAATCATTAATTTTAAAAGGTGATTTCAATATAAATATAAATAATCATAATTCCCATACAAGTACTACATTTTTTATTGATACTCTTTATTCCCTAAATTTAATAGCGACAATCACAAACCAACCCATATAACTAATCAAACAAATTCTATTATCGATAATATTTACACACATTTTTTATCTTTCTCACTTTTTAATGGCGTTCTCTTGATTTATATCAGTGATCATTTACCGATATTCTGTATTTAAAAAAAATAATATTAATACAAAAACGAAAAACTCTTATAAATATGTTATGGATCATTCAGATCATAATATTTTAAATTTTAATAATAATCTGACTAATATAAATTGTTCTTTCATTTTAACTCAATCTGATATTCATATTTCTTTTAAAAATTTAATTTCTACATTAACTAATTCATATAATATATGTTGTCCATTAAAAAAAAAATTAAATCTGGAGTTTTTGATAAACCATGGCTAACCCCTTCTTTCATTAAATGAATAGGTAAAAAGAATAAAATGTATAAAAAACCTTTAAATAATCATTCACTAATAAATGTATATAAAAATTATAAAAATTGCTTATTGAAAATATTAAAATATACAGATACAAAATATTATGAAAATAAAATAAAAAAAAATAATATTAAAAATACTTGGCTTAATTTAAATAAAGTTATAGGAAATAATAAAAAATCAGGAACTATTATTGATA
Source organism: Osedax fenrisi (assembly GCA_964019155.1). Lineage (NCBI taxonomy): Eukaryota > Metazoa > Annelida > Polychaeta > Sabellida > Siboglinidae > Osedax > Osedax fenrisi. The sequence goes on along the minus strand of OZ025241.1, from coordinate 6,822,989 downwards.
ATAAATTAACAGATTTACAAAATGCTAATATTTTCAATTCATATTTTTCAAATATAGGTGTTGAATTAAATAAAAATATACAATACTCTAATCAAAATATATATGAAAATATTACTAGTAATAAGAGTTAAATTTTTATTAAGCCTATTACATCAATATCAATTTTAAATATTGTTTATAATTGTGATTCTAAATATAGTACTAATTCCCATGATTTTAACTTTTTTATAATATGTAATTTAACTTTTTTATATTATTTTATCCATTAGTAATATTTTTTTAATTTATTTAATAAATGAATTGAACAAATGGTGTTTACCCTGATGTACTTAAAACATCTACAATTATAATTTTATATAAAAAAGAAAATAAATATGATTGCTCGAATTATAGGTCAATATCATTAACATCACAATTTTCAAAAATGTTTGAAAAAATTTTAAAAGTATGAATGTTTTCATTTTTAGATACAAATTCTTTAATAAATAATTCTCAATTTTAAAATTATATATCAACATGTTATGCTTTGATAAATGATATTGATTACTTGAATATAAATCATAAATTATTCATATCCACAATATCGATTGATTTAAAAAAAGCTTTCGACACTACAAATCATGACATTTTATTAAACAAATTATATATATGGTTTCAGAGGTACCATTTTGTTATTAAAAAGCTATTTGACAAATAGATATCAATATGTAAGTTACAATACTACCAATTCTAAAATACTTCCAATGTAATGTGGTGTACCACAAAGTTCAGTTTTGGGACCAGTTTTTTTTTAATGTACATAAATGATTTACCTAATAAAACTTATAAATGCAATTTTACTCTTTTTGCTGATGATACCACTTTAACATGTATGTATCATAATTTAAATGATAGAAATGATAGCACATTTAATAAATTCTATTCTAGTTTTAATATGTGACTGGCTTTGAGGTAGTTCTTAATATTGATAAAACAAAATTAATTGTATTCCATCACACAAGAGTTAAACATAAATTGAACATCAAAATAAATAATATAGTCATAAAACAATCAACTAATTTTAAATTCCTATGCATTTTAATTGACAAATGAAAATCATAATTGGAAAATGCAAATAAATAATATTAAAAATAAATTAAAAGTACGAACCGATCTACTGTACAGTGTACACACCACTTGTGACTCATTCCGTTATGATTCATCGACTTTATATTTTACATAAGAACTACTGAAATAATATAATTATAGTGTTTGTTTGATACGTATATAATATCTATGCTAGTATTGAGAAATATATATTTTAATATCAAGTAGTATTTACTTAGCCATCACATTATTTATTAAACACTTATATTAGTTATACGTTATTATAAAATGTGTATAAAACACATTACATATTTAAGTATTTATTCATAATATGTTTAAAGAAAATATAAGTTTGTATTGAATTCTAGTTCATATATATAAATTTATAAATATGTTATATATATAAAATATATTTATATGGTTATAAAAACATCTTCTATTTTAATCTATTTATCATGCAGTTGACGACAATCTATAAATACAGTATAACTTTTCATTATCTATGATCATATGATTTTATTTTATTAATATTAATATTCACAAGTTGCAATCTATTTACAATATATATTATACATTTACAACTATATACATGTATATAATTTATAATGAATAATATTAAATTTTGTAATTAATAATATTTATAATTTTAACATAATATTATATATATATATATATATATATATATACTGATATAATAATATATTTAATAAAGAGTAAAATATCACAATTGACATCACAACAATTTACGGTTAACTATTGATAACCTGGTTCCTAAAAGTAACCCGCTATAGGTGGCACCAGGGTATTTTGTATACAAATTCGAATTACACGATTTCGCGTAAGTGTTATATCTTTCCTTCGGAAAATCTTTGCCTATACTATATATATATATTTTTATATATATATTTATACATAATATAAAATATAATAATGAACACACTATATAGTGTTTCGAAATAATTTCTAGTTCAATATATTTCATAATATATAATATTTGTAATAGATATGATAATAAAATATTAAATAATAATATTAATATTGAATGGAATTTTATATATGATAAGTATGCTAATTATATAATGAATATGCTTTTTCTTGTAAAAGACTTTAAAATAATGTCTAGTAAATAGCCTAAATAGTGTAAATAGGGTAATTAGGGTAAATAGTATTATTATTTATATTAAAAAAATATATATTATAAAATAAAAAATATACCACCTGAGGGCATCGTAGCCAGAACTTCTGCATTGCATACAGCAATCTAACAACTATACTACCTATCGGATTTTATTAATTAGGTATAATTACTAATAGTAGTATTAGTTTTGGTTTAATTATAAATATAATTAGAATAGAATTATTTTTCATATAAAATTGTACTTATTTTGTTATCATATCATACAATAATATTTATTATATCTAGAAACTATATAGATATCCTGTATAATTGTAATATTATAATTAATAGTATGCAACTGAATAACATAAATTGTATTAATATTTACTTTAAGTAATACTTATTATATTATTATTATAATACTTATAATTATATAAACTTAGTTTAAAACTATTATAATTATATAAAATATTCAACAAATATTATTTCGATATTGAATTGATTATATAAGTGTACTTATATTATAAACTATATGATAGTATAATTAATTAACCCAGGAAACAGTTATAGTCTCATATTAATTTAATTATGTGATAATAGCATATATATAATAGCCTCGAATGTTTACATTGTGCTGTAAATGTATATTTATTAAATAATATAATATTATATTATGCTGCTATTCATTTGTCATGCTATTATAATAATTATGGTGCTATTAAAAGTCTATTATGCAATTATTATGCTGCTATTAATTGCATAATAGACTTATAAGAGCATGACAAATTAATATAAGCATAATTATTATGCTGCTATTATGATAATAGACATTTAATTATCTATTGATTATACTTGAAATTAAATGGGCTTTCCGAAACTATATAGAACTCTTATGTACATCCTTTAATAATCAAATTATAATTAAGTAATATTTAACTTAGGTACATAATTATATTTTGAATATTTTTAAACATTCAAAAATGAAATAAGGATTATATAGAAATATTGCTGAGCTTGATCTCAGCTAAGATATATTTACAAAATCCCAGAGTAACCCAATATTACCTATAAATAAGGTTTGTCCTTGTTGGGATTGTCTCTGGCCAATCTCAGAGCAACCAGCCCCTGGACCAGTTGATATGTGCCAACTTTCAATATAGCTTATTTTGAAAAGCCTTTCAAAATATTTTTGTAGGGTTATTTTGAGCATTTAAAAAAATTAAAATAAGTTATTATTATTCATCATAATTTGCGATTTATATTATATAATTAATAACTATCATATTATATACTTAGTATAATACTATATATATAATAATAATCATACTATTATTTTGTATTCTTAGAATAATTCTATAATTTATCAATACTTTATTAAATTTGTGAAATATAATTATATTCTAATTCTATTTATAATTAAATCAAATCTAATACTACTATTAGTAATTATATATAATTAATACAACTGGTTTGGTAGTATAGTGGTTAGATTGTTATATGCAACACAGAAGGTCTGGTTACGATGCCCTCAGGAGGTATATTTTGTAATATAAATAATAATAATTTTACTATTTACTAGAACTTATTGTAAAGCATATTAATTATATACTTAGCATACATAGCATATATATAAAACAAATAAAATTCTATTAAATATTAATATTTTATATATGTAGGTGCAGATGTACCATAATGGAAGCTATTCTATCAATTCTTTTAATTAATTATATTTCCATAAATCTTCACAATTCGTACTTATAAAGTGAATCTGATTTTCTTCAATTATAATTATTTATTAATTAATTAATATTATATATAATTTGTTTCGAAAACAACTGTGTTCTTACTTTATGTGTAATAAACTAATATAAAACCATTTTCAGTTCAGGTTAATAATGTTTTGATGATCAATTAATTATTTATTTTACATATCTATTTTGTATTATATTTTCACTAAATCTGCACAGATTCAATTTCTTTTTTAATAATATTTCGTAACACTATACAAGACCATATTTTATACAATGCTACTTTTAAATATTTGTGGAATATACATATTTTGCTCATTTTCAACATGTATATATTTTATTTAAATTAATAAACTTATATATTTCAATAAGTAATAATATATAGAAAATGTTTATTGATGTGTTTAAAGGGACTATTCATTAGTTACATGTACAATAACATCTTTTCAAAATGTATCCACTTATAATATTAAAGTTTTTGTAATAATTATTTAACAATCTTATTATAAATATTTATTTTAAATAATGATTAACAAATAAAATAAAAATGTATCACTAATTTACTACATATATATAGAAATAATAATTTATACTGTTCATTTTTATATATTGTGAAATTTAAAGAAAAAATATTCAATATGTAGTTAATAAGATATACAAATAATTATTCTGACTAAATCAAGTTTAAAGTTTTTTTTAAATTAATTCTCACACTATATATAGTTACTAATGTATATATTATATTTATAAATGATATTAAAAATATAATTATACATATACAATTTATTTTAATTATATGTTTGCACATCCTGCAGCATATGAATTGTCTTGATGTTTCATCTTCTTCTTCACCTTTGTAGCATCCAAGCATCGTAATCTGTCTTGTTGTACTGCATATTCTGCAACCGATTATAATGAATATCCTAGCAATCCATCAAATGCAACTAAATAGGCCTGCATTCCAAAGTTAAATGTTCATACTGCCATTGTTACAGCAAATTGTTCTAGAATATTAAAATATAATTAATAAAGTATAATACAAATTAATACAATTTTATACCTTTCAACATCGAGACTAAATCATATTATGAAAACTTTTCAACTTTTTTTTACATATGGGGCTATATTTGCACTTGTTCAATAAAAAAATCTTTATGCATTCATTTTAATCCTGTATAATTATTGTTATATATTATAAATTTATATACCCAGATTTAATATATATATATATATAATATATGAACCTTCATATTTTGCTTTCTTGTAAACACAATAATCTCCACTTAATTTCAAAGTCAATAACGTAGCCGGTGTAGTCAATAACTGTAGCAAATAAATTAATTAAATTAAATTGAATTCATATAATATATTCACTAAAGAATTTGAGCAAGTTATTTAAAAAATAAATATAAAAAAATAATCCATTGAATATGAAATTAATTATATTTATTATAATTTACTGATATTAAAAATAAAATACATGAAATTGGATTATGTAATAGAAATTGTAGACTTTAAATAGATATATAAAGTATGTAGTAGAAATTGTAAATAAATAAAATAAAATATAGAGTATATACAAAGATTTTGCGAAGCAAAGATATAACACTCCCTATGCATGGAACGTAATTTAGTAATATCCCCTGCCGCTGCTAGCAGTAGTATCGAAATCACTGAAATAGATTTAGGTTCGGCTCTGTTTGCATACAACAATGTTTTCATTGCTCTATTAAATTACATGCAATATAAATTAGCTTTTACTTACTGAATATATACTTATAGAATTTAAAACATACATATCATATTTGTTTGTTATATGTTTGTAATGAACACTTAGTTTTCATCATATAAATATTAATTTAAAGCATATTATTTAACATTTTAAAATTGTATAGTTAAATACGAATTTACATTATAAACAACACATAGTTCCTAAAAGTAACCCGCTATAGGTGGCACTGGTGTATTTTGTATACAAATTCGAATTACACGATTTCGCGTAAGTGTTATATCTTTCCTTCGGAAAATCTTTGGTATATATATAAAGATATTACATGGTTAGTGATTGATATATATTGAATATATCAGATTTATAGGTTAATTAAAGCAATGTAGATAGGTGGGTGTATACGGTAAGGGAAGATTAGTTATAAAATCCTGTAGAAGCAAGATTTATCATGGATAAAATTGAAGAAGTATGATGTAGATAGCGAGGAGTGGAAAAGCTAAGTAAAATTAATATATTATACACATTTTTCTTAAAGAATCAAATATAAATACAATAAATTAACACATTAAATATTAAATCATAAAATAATAATCCCTATCTCTATACCAGATTGCATAATAATTAATTGAAATCTATTTAAAATTTATTTGATTTCTAAAGAAAATCGATATGATAAAAAACTGTAAACAATATACTGGTTGCTTGGGATATTATAAGTTATAACACCTATACATAAAATATAAATTAAATTCATATATATAGTTTTTTATCAAATACGAAAATCAAATACAAATACATGCAATTACTGGAATGGAGGCTTATAGATTGTGAACGGAGATTAAGTGAGGTAGGTAATAGTTGGTGTAGAAACGATATAGGATATCAACAATTAAATGTTACAGGTTACATGGAATATGTCATATGGCGATTTGAATATCATATGTATATAAATTTGAATTTTTTAATAGATTGATAAATAAATTGAACAATTTTTAATCAAAGCAAAATTTTATAAATAGTAATCATTAATTTGATATTTTGAAATCGATAATATATAAATGTTACAAACTTTATCATATAGTCGATTTCTAGAATAGAATCCTGATCATTACTTTTATATATCAAAATATATTATTTGATAAATCCAGCTTTAATAATAAATTTCCTAAATCAATTCTATAAAGATTATATATTATTATAATAAAAAATAATGAATATATATTAAATAAAATTAATAAAGAAATAATACAGAATAATAAATAGAATAATACATTTGATTAGATATATAATTGAATATGATATTTTAATAACAAATAATGAATATACATATATTTAAAACAAATATATAAATAAACTTTTATTTTATATAAATACTAATAATGAATTACTAACATGTTTAAATAAAGGATCTTTTTTAATAATGTCTTGACCATCATGCATTTTAGTTATAATATTATTGAATTCTTGATCTTCATGATCTTTAGTGATTTAACTGGCATAGCTTTAGAGTAATTTCTCTTTAATTTGATTATAAAAGTTCTTAAAATAAATTTACTACATTCTGTATTAATTTAATTGATTAAATAGGTAATTTATATAATTTAAAATACAAACCATTGCATAAGTTTGCTATCCTACATGTTCAATTAGTATGCCTTGAAATTTACCGGCAGCAATCAAATTTGTATTATATTCCAACATCGCTTTTGTTTTGATTCCAAAAAAGACTTTTCTTAAATGTAATTATTCATCACCTGCAATTAATTATATATTTTTATCTTATATATTATATACTACTGATTACAAAATAAATAAAGTAATATTAAATTATTGAAAATAAATTAATAAATTTATAATAATACAAAAATACACCAATACCAATATAAATAATTATTAATTAAAATATTATTATTTTCAATTACAAAATGTTAATAAATAAATATTATTGACATGTCTAAAATATAATATAATTTAAAAGATATTAACAAAGATTTTGCGAATCAAAGATATAACACTAGCTACTTACGCAACATGATTAGTATTCATACATCCCGCTTCTAGCAGCAGTATCGAAATCGATTTAGATTTGCCGCAATTTGAATACTACAATGTTTTCATTACTCTTATTAAATTAGCTTTTACTTGCCACATAGATATTTATAGGATTTAAAACCAACATATCCTATTTCTATATATTAGTAATAAACACTTAATAAAATAATAATTAAAAGCATATTATTTTTCATTTTAAAAGTGCATAGTTTGATACAAATTTACATTATAAACAACACATAGTTCCAAAAAATGACCTATATAGGTGGTGATGTTGGTTTTTGTATACAAAATTTAATTACACGATTTCTCATGAGTGTTATATCTTTCATTAGAAAAATCTTTGATATTAATATGAACAATTTTATTATCTAAAATATTAATATTAGATGTTAAATAATTATATACAATTAGTTTATTAATTATATATTATTATTTGGTAACCAGTGTTCTCGTGCGAAGTGATTTCATGGGGAATGATATTATACGGATTGGTGATTTCGTGTGTAGTTTAAATTCTACTATTTATAAATAATTATTTATATATATTATCATTTCACACGAGATCATTCGCCACAAAATTACTTAACACGATATTATTGGTATTCTATTATTTAACTAATTATTTTTTATTATATTACACATATCATTGATTATATAATTAAATAAAAACCATTCGATAACTCCTGTTCTGTTTTGCACTTGATTCTAAAAGATTATTATTATAAAGTTAATTATATATGATATTATAGATTAAATATATATATTATATATATTACGATATTTATAAGTTTTAATTTTAGCGTTATACTACTCTAAACAGTGAAATTAACAGATATAATTAAGAAGAAATTTACAAATGATAAAGAATACATATGTAATTGTAAATGTAATTGTGGAATTATAAACTACTAAATACCAATACAGTATTAATATAAACTGCGAGATAATAATACCAAAGATTTTGCGAAGCAAAGATATAACACTCCCTATGCATACAACGTAATTTAGTAATATCCCCAACCGCTGCTAGCAGTAGTATCGAAATCACTGAAATAGATTTAGGTTCGGCTCTGTTTGCATACAACAATGTTTTCATTGCTCTATTAAATTACATGCAATATAAATTAGCTTTTACTCACTAAATATATACTTATAGTATTTAAAACATACATATCATATTTGTTTGTTATATATTAGTAATGAACACTTAGTTTTCATCATATAAATATTAATTTAAAGCATATTATTTAACATTTTAAAAGTGTATAGTTAAATACGAATTTACATTATAAACAACACATATTTCCTAAAAGTAACACGCTATAGGTGGCACTGGGGTATTTTGTATACAAATTCGAATTACACGATTTCGCGTAAGTGTTATATCTTTCCTTATGAAAATCTTTGATAATACCGTACAAATGTAAAATAATTATACAATATGCATTATCAGTGAATTATTATTTAAATATTACATATATAAGTATTATATAATAGTGTTTAACATCATATATATTATGTAGTGATGTAAACAATTTGATTATTTAGATTAGAATATTAAAAAAGTATTCATGGGATTAAAGTAGTAGTATTAATATTTTTGTGTACGGTATTAGTATATCAGTTATTTCATAATTTTAATTTTCAGTTTTCTATAAGCAATACATATAGTATATTAAGTAATTATAGTATTATTTAATACTTTAAAATATTAATAATTTATTACTATAATATTAATAAATATATGAATTATAATATCATATTATAAATATACACAAGTATGTTAAAATGGTTTTCGCCGAAGATTACAAATAAACTACCCTGTTTGGTTAGAACGGACAAACGGCAATTTTATTTAAAACTATATTTATTAAATTACTTTTATTTCTATATTAACTAATGCTGATTGTATATTTTTCATAATGTATAACTATTATATTGTTAACAATATTTAATATGATATGGTATTATAATAATCATATAATATATATGGATACAGGAGAAGCAGGCCACCGATATATTTAAGAGCCGCCCATCGATGTAAATATATGTTACGCTTTCACACGCTAAAATATTCCATATGAGTAACATACATACGTTGTTTATGTGTATTATCATATTAACACAAATATATATTATAATTATATACATATATATTATACATGTATAATAATATTAATAGTAACTGTATAACAGATCGATATAGTTTTAGAAATTTCGTTTAATTGCAAGTAGAACTAATATGGATTATGGTCAAAAGCTTCGCGATTGATGCGAAATTTGAATGCCCGCAAAATTGTTTATGTGAATTAGTGAATTTACAATAGCTTATAATTGGCCATTATAATTAACGTATGTCTATTTATAGACTATCATACATGCAACGGCTTATCATTAACATGTGTGTTTGTTTTATAGGCTCACTCGGGATGTAATGCAGCTAAAAAAACCTAGCAATATTAAAAATAAACCTAACAAAACCAAACCAAACAAGTGAAAATAACTAAAACTAAAAATATTAATGTTTGTACAAACAATCATACGCCGTATGATTCATACGCTATTGTAAATTCACTAATTCGAATAAACAATTTGGTGGGCATTCAAATTGCGCATCAATCGCGAAGCTTTTGACCAGGTACCAACTGTACAATTAAATATTTTATTTTTTATTAAATTTCAATTTGTACTATTAGAAATTATAAGGTACTATAATGGATAACATATCGATGGATTATATTATACATATATAATATATTGGTTCTACTTGAAATTAAACAGACATTCTAAAACTATATTGATCTCATGTGTACGTAACATATTCGAATATAATCGAATAAATTCTAATAGTATAAATTAAAATTTAATAACAAATTTATTAACAAATATTTAATTGTTACTAAAACAGATAACATATCGATGGATTATATTCGTATACATATATAATATATTAGTTCTACTTGCAATTAAACGAAATTTCTAAAACTATATCGATCTCATGTGTACGTAACATATTCGAATAATAATCGAATGATTTCTAATAGTTAAATAAATTAAAATTTAATAAAAAATCAAATTTATTAACAAATATTTAATTGTACAATTACTATAACGGATAACTATAGATATATATATATATATATATATATATATATATGGATTATATTATTATACATATAATTATAATATATATTTGTGGATTTGTTTAATATGATATAATACACAAAAGCAGTTTATGTATGTTACTCGTATGGAATATTTTAGCGTGTGAAATCAAGCATAACATATTTACTTTAGTGACATATATTTATAAATCGGGCGGCTCTTATATATTAGTAAGACCGCCCAAATTGAACTCTTAATTATATCGGCGGCCTGAATATATATATATATATATATTCGGTACCTGGTCAAAAGCTTCGCGATTGATGCGCGATTTGAACGCTCGCAAAATTGTTTATTCGAATTACTGAATTTACAATAGCATATGATTGTTTGTTGAAACATTAATATTTATAGTTTTAGTTATTTTCACTTGTTTGGTTTGATTTGGTTGGGTTAATTTTAATATTGTTTAGGTTTTTTTAGCTGCATTACTGTAAATGATTACATCCCTAGTGAGCTTATAAAACACACACATATATAAATATATGGTAATTATAAGCCGTTGCATGTATGATAGTCTATAAATAAACATACGCTAATTATAATGACCAATCATAAGCTATTGTAGAATCACTAATTCGAATAAACAAGTTTGCGGGCGTTTAATTCGCGAAGCTTTTGACCATAATCCATATATTCAATTAATAATATTGATCAATAATTATACTTATTTCAATAGTTTCATTTTAATATAAATGCATGTTAAAATGTATATTTTAATAAATAAACACAAGAATATAATAATCTATTGATAATTGATAATTAAAGTTAACTTATGCTATCATAATACCAACTATATGATACATTTTCATAATTAAAATTTCATATTTTTATTTTGAAATAAAATGTACATTAGTTCGTATAGATTCTATAATAGAGCCCGTTTTTATATCTAAGTAATTTATCTAATATATATTATAATTATGCTTACATATTATTTAATAATAATTTATTATGATATAATAATTATAATATAATTATTAAAATGTGACATGTGATTTTTAAATTATCCGAAAAATTCTTATATAAACATAATATAAAAATAAAAGACATATTTATTTTATATAATGAAGATATTATATGATATAAATAATATATAGTTATTTTAAAATATAACTAACCATATATAATATGTTCGTGATTGATAGAAAAGGTAAAATAGTTTAAATTATCCAATATTATATTGAATATACGAAATTAATTTAATATGTATAAATATAAAATATGTCATCCGGGTATGTCATGAAATTTGTCATTAATTATAGAACATATATATTAGAAAATAATAAAGTTGGAGCGAAAATGTTAAAGTTCAGTTTGTCCACAAAATAATTATTATATGCATAAGTTAATATTGTCAACAAATTAGTTAGCTTATACATAATTTTTATTTGGTAGACAATATTTTTATATATATTTTACTATTCATTATTTTGAAAAAATAATTAGATATATTCAAAGAGTATATCATAATTAATTAGTATGTCAATTTTCACCTTCATGGCTATCTTATAAAAAATGGTTACCAAATGATTATATTTTGCATTGTCCACCAACTGGTTATATTACGACTATATATATATATATATATATATATATATATATATATATATATATATATATATATTATTTAAATAAATAATTAAATATGCAGTATATAATATATACAGAATTACTGTTATATGATTGAAATATCAGTAATTTCAATTATCAATAAGTTATATACATATACATTCTATAGAATATTCGAATAATGTACACTTTTCATTATTTATTCTAGATAGTATTACTCTAAAAAGGTGTTTTAGAATATATTATATAAAACACATATATAATCAATATTTAATAATTAATATAATATATATTATTAATAGTATTTTAATATTTTTTTACATATTTTCATATATTTACTTTTTATAAAATATATACATTATATATATATATAATCCATTATATATTGATAACTAATATAGAAACATAGAAAAGTACTCCCCTATTGATATTTCTTATTACTAATTTAATAAATGATAGAATTCCTTAATTATATGAAAATTATCTACTATATATATTATAAGCAACTACATTATCTACAAATAATACCTATAAATGAGGAAAATATGCATACTATTTTTCTAAACTCTAATATTAGTAATTTCAGTGTTTTCTAATATAAATCTTATTATTATTACATCTATACAATATATATATATATATATATATATATATATATATATATATATGAGAGCGAATATCACTTTCATTAATTCTTTTTTAATTGATAATCAATTTCCTGATAACATGTTACACTGAAACTTGATTAAATCAATTTGATTCTGCTGTAATTAGTAATATAACGGGAGATAAACATTATTTTATAGATGTTTTGATACTATGTGTGGTAGTATTGGTGGTAGTTGGTATTTTATTTAAAACTTTTTATAAATATTCTAATTTTAAGAGGATTAATTTAGATTATATCGAAGGTTTATCCATTGACTTTTATATACAGAATTCAATTAAGTTCTCGTTATTTTTAATTTATCGACCACCTAGATTTTTTTTGGATTATATAAATATATTTCTAAATGAATTTTCGGATAGAATTACAAGTACTAAGAGTAATGATTATATCCTTATTGGTGATATAAATTGCCATTATGATACTGATGTTCAACTACATAGTTTATTCATTAATTTGATTGATTATTTTTCACTTATTCAACCCATAACATTCCCAATACACTATATTGGTCATATACTTGACTTAGTAGTTACTCCAATATCTAAATTTTATCTAAACCTCCTATATGTTTACCTCTAATAACGGATCATAATCTTGTTTCACTTGAAATAGATATTCCTTCCAAACATACTGTTAAAACAAGAACTGTATATAGGGATATTAAATCTATTGATTTTGAATTATTTTCAGATAATATTAAATAATTACAATTTTGAGAATATAATACTTAATATTAATACATTAAATACGTATTTAAAATTAAACCTTGACATCTTTGCTACAAAGATAAATTATTTTAAAGTTAGAAGTAATGCAGCATGGTTTAATAGTTCTACATCAGAAGCAAAAAGGTTAAATAGAAAATGTGAAAGAATTTATTTAAAAAATAATTCTATCACTAATTACAAACAGTTAGCTCTAGCAAGGATTGCATACATAATGAAACTTACATTAGATAAAAGAAATTATTATAAAAATAATATATTATCTTATGGTAATAATTCGAAAAATGTTTACTCTATTACTAGAAAACTCCTAGGCAATGAATCACATTTAAATTATCCTCCTTTTTCTAATGAAAAGTTATGTTCTTTATTTATTGAGTATTTTGATTCTAAAGTTATTATTAAATATAATTAATAATATTATAAATATTGTATGTTTATTATTTTATCTAAATCATCTTCTATCTACTCTGTATAAAGAATATAAACTCATACATTATTTACTAATAATAATTGTATTATTTTGAATTACTATTTCTTTTATTACATTTATATAATTATATTTAAGTTATTAAGATGTAGAATATAATGGAATTTTATTTATTTGTATTTCGTTGACTCTTAATTCATACATTTTTCATATTGTATATCGGGTTGTATGGATACATTTGGCTCCAAATGTTACCAGTGTATATACTATTGGCAAAGTATATTCCCTAAGGTTTTGGACTTGATGAACCCACATTCGGAAATTTGATATACTATGGTTGTTTATGCTTTATGAGTTGATGATTAATTTTAATAATTGAATTTTTTACTCTATTTTTTGTTCTACTATTTCTTGTTTTTAATTATATTCCTATATAATTTTTTCTCCTCGTAATCATAAATGGTAAAATACTTGATAAGCTCTGCTTCTTCCTTCACCCAGACAATTGCGAAATCTGATTGTATTATTATATTATTATTATTATTATAAATATATATATATATATTATAGAATATAAATGTGTAATTAATTGTTGAAATTAATATATATATTATACTTTACATAAATTTGAGTTATCAAATTTGATTGAATTTTGGATATAAGTTAGATATAAATGTCATTTATCGAAATTAATTAAAAAAAATTAAAAATAATGTACAAATATTTTTTATTTCATATTTCAAATAAAAATCAAAAAAAAATTACAAATGATGTTAATTTATTTTCTAAAAATAATTTTTTATTTTATTTCATTCCTCATTACTCATGCTTCATCCACTACATAGTTTACATAAGAACACCTGAAATAATATAATTATAGTGTTTGTTTGATACGTATATAATATTTATGCTAGCATTGAGAAATATATGTTTTAATATCAAGTAGTATTTACTTACCCATAACACTATTTATTAAACACTTATATTAGTTATACATTATTATAAAACATTACACATTTAAGTATATATGCATAATATATTTAAAAAAAAAATAAATATAAATATAAGATTAATTTGAAAATATAAGTTTGTATTGAACTCTAGTTCATATATATAATTTTATAAACATGTTATATATATATAACATATATTTATATGAAAAAATCTTAGATTTTAATCTATTTATCATGCACTTGACAGCAATCTATAAATACAGAATATCTTTTCATTATCTATGATCATATACTTTTTTTTTATTAATATTAATATTCAAAGGTTGCAACCTATTTACAATATATTATACATGTACAACTATATATATATATGTATATAATTTATAATGAATGATATTAAATTTTGTAATTAATAATATTTATAATTTTAACATAATATCAAAGATTTTCCAAAGGAAAGATATTGCACTCCCTATCTATCTCTAGTATCTCGAAATGTAAATTTAAAATGAAAAAACAATATTAACACTAGATGGCGAAATAGTATATGAAATGTTAAATCATGTGATATTTTTATTTAAATTTCTTGTTTTCTAATTATATACATACATTTAAAATCATTACAATATAATACAATACATGTAGTTTTTTTAATATTAGATTTATAACAATATATTTATTATTTATTTTATTTGTTTATATTAAATATAACTATTCAGTGTATTCTATTGTTATATAATTATATTATCATTTTAAAATCATGTAAATACATATTATAATACAATATACATGTATATTGTATATAATTTATTATTTACTATTACAATAAATATAGAAATGTCTTATTATCTGAATAATACCGCTAGATGGAAATATCAAATTATTAGGTGACACAAATATACATAAGTGCAATATCTTTCCTTTGGAAAATCTTTGATAATATTATATATATTTATATATATATATATATATATATATATATACATATATACTGATCTTATAATATATAATAATGAGTAAAATATCACAATTAACATCACACCAATTTACGGTTAACTACTGATAACCAAGACATTTAAGATAATTTGGGTTTCTACCTATTTATATACATTTAAGAATAATTATATATCTCACACTCATTTTATCGTTTCCTTCTAGTCAGAGTTAGTGGGAGTTTACAGAAATAAGTACCACGTAATTCATAGGTACATACATCATCAGACCATAACAGCACGATTATTCTTTAGGACAAGATATAAATTAAAATAAATTATAATTTATCATATACAAAATATATATGTATATTAATTTAAATTAAATTTACTATATTATAATGATAACCTCCAACCAATTTAATACAGAATGAAGTTATTATTAGTAGCGGTCATCTGTGTGATATTGGCGGTGCATGTGAACTCTGGCCAAGTTAATGTTGATCACCATCTCTCCCACGGTTAGTGGATACTGGACAGTGTTTTAATTCATTAAAGATATATTTAACAATAATCAACATATTTGTATTGTTATTTATATTAGAACATATTTATATATTTTATTAATTATATATAATCATATAAACCGTAGATTAGTGAAATATATATAACCATTTGTATTATAATAGTATTATATTATATTATATTTGAATTTAAAAAAATGTAATATATTAATAATATACAATATATGTAATATATACATATATATATATATATATATATATATATATATATATATATATATATATATATTCTAATAACGTATTATGCATCGTATTCAAATTATCTAAAACTATTATATTTAGTTTAAAATAAAGTTATGTATTATAGTAATATTATATTAACCTGATGCGCTATTATTGCAGAGATATCCATGCATGTACATGTAATGTGAGGCGTATGGTTGAGTTTAGGGTGATGGTACTTATTTATGAATCTATCAAATACATTGAAATAATGTATGTAAATGAATATTGTTATTGTTATTTTCTTTCATCCCATCCAGGAACTTAGATGAAGTTTTTACTTATAACCATATATGGCTCTAATGTTCCTTCGAAGCTATATATATATAACTATATATATACAATATTAGTTGTATTGTTTCATAGCTAATAAAGTCATTCTTAGTGGAGTGATAAATGAAAATATATTGATAATACTTATGCCAGAAATATCTAAACACGTTATATTTGTTTTATTATAAGATATCAATGATTCATGAAGCATATACCCCCTGGATCCATCCCTGTAATATTAATTATAATAATGACTTTACAGGTGCAGAGATGCTAGCCGCTAGGAATGGATTCATGACCAGATACTGCGCCGGAAAGAGGTACAATCCAACTTATCAGAGATGCTGCATCTCGGTGGTCTTTCGTAAGCGCTACGGTTAATACAAAATATATATATATATATATATATATATATATATATATATTTATATATATATATATATATATATATGTATATATTCATGGGAAACAACAACAGAAAATAGTAATATTAGTTTGAAGCCCTTTAGAAGAAAATATTATTTAAATATCATTATAATTTAACATCATTTTTTTTTTAATTCTTCTAATAAATATTATTATTATTATTATTATTATTATTATTATTATTATTATTATTATTATTATTATTATTATTATTATTATTATTATTATTATTATTATTATTATTATTATTATTATTATTATTATTATTATTATTATTATTATTATTATTATTATTATTATTATTATTATTATTATTATTATTATTATTATTATTATCATTATTATTATCATTATTATTAATATTATTATTATTATTATTATTATTATTATTATTATTATTATTATTATTATTATTATTATTATTATTATTATTATTATTATTATTATTATTATTATTATTATTATTATTATTATTATTATTATTATTATTATTATTATTATTATTATTATTATTATTATTATTATTATTATTATTATTATTATTATTATTATTATTATTATTATTATTATTATTATTATTATTATTATTATTATTATTATTATTATTATTATTATTATTATTATTATTATTATTATTATTATTATTATTATTATTATTATTATTATTATTATTATTATTATTATTATTATTATTATTATTATTATTATTATTATTATTATTATTATTATTATTATTATTATTATTATTATTATTATTATTATTATTATTATTATTATTATTATTATTATTATTATTATTATTATTATTATTATTATTATTATTATTATTATTATTATTATTATTATTATTATTATTATTATTATTATTATTATTATTATTATTATTATTATTATTATTATTATTATTATTATTATTATTATTATTATTATTATTATTATTATTATTATTATTATTATTATTATTATTATTATTATTATTATTATTATTATTATTATTATTATTATTATTATTATTATTATTATTATTATTATTATTATTGAATTGAATGAATATTTATTATGAATTTTTCAAGTTCGATTTAGTAATAATTAACAATATGTAGTGATAAATTCACAAAACGACAACAAAACGTAGATAGTACACATATAAAAATAACAATAGTAAATTAGAACGTATCACATGTGCAGGTGATAAAAACAATTAATAATTAAAATTATTAATTTATAAAATTATATATATATATATACATATATATATATATATACACATATATATATATATATATATATATATATGTATATATATATATATATATATATATATATATATATATATATATATATATATATATATACATATATATATATTATTATTATTATTATTATTGATTGAATGATAATTTATTTAAGCAAATACATAGCCGAAAATATAATCGAAAGTATAAAATATAATATTTGCTAACGATAATATACGTTATAGAAATAAACAAAGAATAATACGAAATTAAAAAATTAAAGAAATTAAAACGTTTTACAGTTACCGAAAAATAAACGAAAAACAATCGAAAGTAGAAATAAATCATGTAGTAAAAATAAACGAAAAATGATCAAAATAGAAATAAAAGATAGCGTAAAAATAATCGAAAATAGAAATAAATACATTATTTTGTAAGTGGCATCGAAATATTCAATTTCTACTTTAACCAAAATTGGACTTAAAACCGATCCTTGTGGTACTCCAGATTTTACAATAGAACTATTTGAAAAAGAATTTTCAACCCGTGTAATTTGAGATCTATTCGATAAAAAATTATAAAACCATTTTATTATTTTATTAGATATACCGTATGATTTTAATTTAAATAGTAGTTTTTCATGAGAAACAACATCAAAAGCTTTTGCAAAATCAATATATATTATATCTACACATTTTTTATTATTCAATTCATTATACCAAAATTTTAAACATTTTGTTAATTGTAATTCTGTGGATTTTCCACTTATAAAACCATATTGATATTTTGTTAATAAATTATTAGATTTTAAATAAAAAATTAATTGTTTAGAAATAATACGTTCTAATACTTTACACATTACACATGATATTGAAATAGGCCTATAGTTATTTGAATTTGATGGTTCACCCTTTTTAAAAATTGGTGTGATTATAGATTTTTTCCAAATTTTCGGTATATTACCCGATAATAAAGATGAATTAAAAATAATATATAAAGGCCTACATAATTCATTAGATAATAATTTTAACATAGAAGATGGTATCCCATCAGTTCCGAAAGTATGTGTAATTTTTAATCTATTTAAAAATATTTTAATTATTTCAAGATTTAAATCAATATTATCAAATTTTTGTTTAGTTAAGTTATAAAATTCGGGTAAATTTCCATTATCATTTTGTTGAATTGAACTAAAATATGAATTTAACGTATTTGCTTTGTCGAGATCTGAAAATAAAATATTATTATTTGATATATCAATTAGAGGAGATACTCCAGATTTTAAATTTTGTCTTTTTTTCATAAATTTATAAAACTTTAATTTATTTTTTGAATTAATTGCATTAATCTCTCTCTTAAAATTTAAAGATTCTAATTCCTTGGATAATTTTTTTTTTGCTTCTATCCAATTATATTTATATTGTAAATTAGTTTTAGATTTTCGAAATAATTTTTTTACTTGCTTCTTCAATTTCAATATATTCTTCGGAAGTACCTGTTTTATTGTATTATTTATATTAGGAATATGTGATATAAATAATTTATTTAGAACCTTATTAAAATATTCTACTTTTTGATCGATATTATAATCATTTGAATTTAGATATTCCCAATTAAATGATACTATAGACTAGATAGAAATATTCATTCAGGAGGTGTACTTATAATCTGTAAAAATAATTTAAACCCTATTAGAATATTTTATTCTACGCATCTTAATATAGAATACATATGTTTAGATATTGATTTTAGTAATACACAAAAAATAAGAATAATTTGTATTTATAGACCACCATCAACAGATATAGCTAATCACCAGGGAATATATGATTTAATATCATATTTATGTAATATTCACTATCCTAGTATATTATTAGGAGACTTTAATTTACCCTTAATTAATTGGGATACTGTATCTTGTCCAAACTACCCAATGTGTTATAATAAGTTTATAGAATACATCACAGATAATTCTCTTTTACAATATATAAATTTTCCAACTAGACTAAATAATATATACTCGACTTACTTTTAACCAATGATTCACTTTTATTATCCAATATTTCCAAAGAACCTAAATTTGGTATAAATAAACATATTAGCGATCATTTTTCTTTTTCTTTCAACATTCTATCCATGTCCACAAATTCCACAAACCCAATACTACCAAATTTTAAAAAATCACATTTTATTTTAATGTATTCATTATTAAAAAGTATACAATGGGATAATATATTATCATATGGTAAAGATATCGATGAAACTATAAATATCTTTTACTCAACTATGTTAGATATATTAGTAAAACCGTTCCAATGTCAACATTATCAACAAATTCACATAAATACCCCAAATATATACACTCTGTTCAATACAAATGTTTAAGAAATTTTAAAAATAGGAATAAGTCAACTATTCATAATAATAAATGGAGAGACTCACAATCACTTCTACATTCTAATATTCACAATTATGTCTTGCAGAGAGAGTACAAGGTTATTAATTCTAATAATAAATCTTTGTTCTGTAAATATGTTAATTCGAGATGTTCATCTCACAATGGGATATCTCCATTAATTAAAGATGATAATTCATATGCATCGATTGATAAAGCTGTTCTACTGAATGATCAATTCACATCAGTATTTACAAATGATAATGGTATAATTCCAGATCATACACTAACAACAGAAAATACTATAAATGATATTATATTCACTAGAGAAATGGATAGAATATGCTTATGTAAACTAATTCATGTACAATTCCGCCAGATGAAATACCATCTTATATTCTACAAAAATTTTCATATGACTTATCATTACTATTATCTATCATATTTAACAAATCAATTGAATTTGGTTCATGTCCCTTAAAATGGAAACATAGTTTTATAACACCGATTTTTAAGAAAGGTGATCCCTCTATAATAGAAAACTATAGACCAATTTCTATAACTAGTATTATATCTAGAGTATTTCGATTAATTACAAAACACATTAAATTATTTCTACTGAAAAACTCACTTTTATCAAAACATCAATTTGGTTTTATGAGTGACAAGTCAGTAGAATTACAATTATTGGCGTGCCTAAATAAATGGACTTCTGCCATAAATGATAACAAATATATTGATATTGTATATTTTGATTTCAAAAAAGCGTTTGATAAAGTCTCGCATATAACACTTTTAATAAAATTAAAAGATATAGATATAGCAGGTAATATATAAAAATGGATTGAATGTTTCCTAACCAATAGGAAACAATCTGTAAAAGTAAATCACTCATATTCCAAATTCAAAAATGTACTATCAGGTGTGCCCCAAGGTTCAGTTATTGGACCATTACTGTTCATAATCTTCATCAATGAAATTACTAATCTATTCACTGAAAAAATTAAAATAGATTTATTTGCAGATGATATCAAAATACATCTACAATCAAATAATATATTGGATAGACAACTGATGCAATTAGCAATTAATCAATTTCTATCATGGAGCAAAAACTGGCAACTTGATATAGCACCAAATAAAACTAATCTAATGTCATTAAATAGTAGTGTAATACCAACATATTATATAGAAAATAAACTTATTAATAACTGTATATCAAATAAAGATCTAAAGGTATAATATTTGATAATTATTTGTATTTTGATAAGCATGTAATAGAGTGTTGTAGAGGTGCTCTAATGACTATTAATAATTTATTTAGATGCTTTATAACCAGCGATATTTCAATGCTTTTAAAAGCTTATATTACATATGCTCGGCCTAAATTAGAGTTTGCCACAACTGTTTGGAATCCTGGTCTTAAAGTAAGACGTTACAATGGACTAACCGACAAGCTCGAACGTGTTCAGAGATTATTCACAAGGAGGCTATATGGTACTTGCAGACTACAATATACCTCTTATAATGAACGTCTAAAATACCTTGGAATAAAATCTCTTGAACTACGGCGTATGCACAAAGACCTGATTATGATATTCAAGCTAGTAAATAATCTATGCAAGGTTGATTACTCTAATATATTATATGTTACCAATACACATTCTAGAACACGTGGCCATGACTTAAAAATTCTGGCTAGAAAGTCACGAACAAATGTTCACATGAATTACATAAATAATCGTATCATAAATATATGGAACAATCTTGATTATGAAACAGTTCATTCTCCATCTTTGAACTGTTTCAAATCCTGTATAAATAAAATTAATTTTAATAGATACTTATCTATTATTCGATCTATCACTTAATTTATTGTCATTTTTATTATTATCTTATAGCATGTAACCGTTCCATGTAATTCGTAAATTCAATATCTTTATATAAGATATATCATGTAAATATTATCTAATTTTATTTTAATCTTATGTATTGCGAACGTTTGATATTTATTTTATATATATTAATTTTATTAAATTACTTATTTCCTATTGTTAATTTAAATGTTCACTGTATACTTTAATATTTATATTTATGAATTATAATGAATAAAATTCAATTCAATTCAATTCAATAATAATAATAATAATAATAATAATAATAATAATAATAATAATAATAATAATAATAATAATAATAATAATAATAATAATAATAATAATAATAATAATAATAATAATAATAATAATAATAATAATAATAATAATAATAATAATAATAATAATAATAATAATAATAATAATAATAATAATAATAATAATAATAATAATAATTCAAAAATTCAAAAAATACAAAAATTCCATTTAATATTATATGTGTTTATAGACCTCAAATTGTAATGAAGTATCTCATGAACAGATATGTAAATTATTTGATATAACCCAACACAATTATAATTCATCTATAATTATAGGAGATTTTAATTTACCAAATTTTAAATGGAAAGATTATACATTTCCTAGTTACACAAAAAGTTATGCATTACTTTTCGATTCGATTATTAAAAATTCATTTTCACAATTAATAAATAAGCCAACTCGTAATAATAATATAATTGATTTACTTTTTACTAATGAAAAACAATTACTATCTAATATAAATATTGGAGACTATTTCGGATTATACCAAAATATAAGTGACCACTATTCTGTTTCATTTAATGTAAATATTGAAAAATACCCATGTAAACAGATTTTAAAATCAAACAATTTTGATTTCAATAATACTAATATAAAATTTATTAAATATCAATGTACATTAGATTTATATTACAAATTATACATATAATAAATATTAGTAAGTAAATTATTTAACTAATATATTATAAAGTACATGTAATATGATTTTCTAAATAAATTATCGCATATATATACAATTAAATATATTTAATAAATATAATATAGTTACATATAATACATATATTCGAAATAAATATAAATTTATATAAAAATCAAAATAATATATATAAGAATATCAATGATATACTAAAGTGACTAATCTGGTAGATGTCTCCTAATATACTAGGATAACGAATTGTACATAGCGAGGATATTAGGTCACATATTTCTTGGTGGTTAACTATATCTGTTGAGGGTGGTCTATAAATACAAATTATTCTGATTTTATTTTTACTACAAATATCTATATCTAAACATATATAATCTACATTAAGAGGTGTTGAATAGTATATTCTTAAAGGATTACAATTATTTTTACATAATATAAGTACTCCGCCTGCGTGAATTTGTCTACCTAGTCTATTTGTTACATGTTAATAACATTTCTAGGTAGGATAATTTATTTCTAATGCTATTACAATTTGAGAAATATACTTTGTTAACTAATTGTCTATATTTATTAGAATCAAATAGTCAATTCGTTTGTGTAGGTAATGATTGAGGCTTATCAGATACAAATGATTTTTGATATTTCACAAAAGATTCAGCCCATCCATCATATGAAGTATCAGGAAAAGTAGATTTCCAATCAATTGTATTATCTATTAAATTGTGTAATTCGTATTTCATTCCAAATTTATTAAACACACATTTAAATGTAAAATTAGAAGATACTAATTTTGATTTAATGGCATGAAACAATACCTTTTTTCTCTTAATCTCAGAATGTGGTAGTGAATTTCTGGTGAAAATATTTTTAAAATCCGATATTATATTTAATTTGATTTTAGAATTGTCAATAATATAATTTTTCATAAATACAGATTCCACCTTCAAAATAATAGCTTTTGAATTTGAATTAAATTTAGAATTAATTTTTTCTAATGGTATATCATAGTTAGTGGAGATAATTTTATCGAAATATTGTAAATAGTTAGTGTCAAACAATAAGTTTTTTATTGTTGGTAAATTTTCAAATATAATTGTGTTATCTTCATTTATTGTTAGATGATTAACATTATTATTAATTATATTAATTGATTTGTTAATATTATCTACATTAGCGCTTAGAACACTGGCATATGATTTCGATGGAGCATTAGTTATTAAATCACTAACTTGTAATTTGATAGCATTAATTAAATTTGTATTTATTAATACATTATTATGTATATCATTAAGTAAATGTGAATCAGTAGTTGTGTTAGATATATCACTAGTAGAGCTAGTACAATTTTTACAATCAAATTTAAAATATGGTGAATTACAAATTTAAATTATATATTTAGGTGTTGTACCATTACTCCAATGACTAGATAAAATTGTAGCTTTGTGAAGGCACTTAAAATGAATGTTATTACCACATGAACAAGACAGTAGCTGTTCATTAGAATCACTATTACATTGATAACATGTCATGATTAAAAATAATTATATATATATATATAATTTTTATTGTATGTAGTATATTTCAAACTTATATAAAAATAAATATATATTCTATGCAATATAAATTTTGGATTTTTAATTAAAATATATTATGTAATAACTAATTATTAGTTATTACATAATATATTTTAATTAAAAATCCAAAATTTATATTGCATAGAATATATATTTATTTTTATATAAGTTTGAAATATACTACATACAATAAAAATTATATATATATATAATTATTTTTAATCATGACATGTTATCAATGTAATAGTGATTCTAATGAACAGCTACTGTCTTGTTCATGTGGTAATAACATTCATTTTAAGTGCCTTCACAAAGCTACAATTTTATCTAGTCATTGGAGTAATGGTACAACACCTAAATATATAATTTAAATTTGTAATTCACCATATTTTAAATTTGATTGTAAAAATTGTACTAGCTCTACTAGTGATATATCTAACACAACTACTGATTCACATTTACTTAATGATATACATAATAATGTATTAATAAATACAAATTTAATTAATGCTATCAAATTACAAGTTAGTGATTTAATAACTAATGCTCCATCGAAATCATATGCCAGTGTTCTAAGCGCTAATGTAGATAATATTAACAAATCAATTAATATAATTAATAATAATGTTAATCATCTAACAATAAATGAAGATAACACAATTATATTTGAAAATTTACCAACAATAAAAAACTTATTGTTTGACACTAACTATTTACAATATTTCGATAAAATTATCTCCACTAACTATGATATACCATTAGAAAAAATTAATTCTAAATTTAATTCAAATTCAAAAGCTATTATTTTGAAGGTGGAATCTGTATTTATGAAAAATTATATTATTGACAATTCTAAAATCAAATTAAATATAATATCGGATTTTAAAAATATTTTCACCAGAAATTCACTACCACATTCTGAGATTAAGAGAAAAAAGGTATTGTTTCATGCCATTAAATCAAAATTAGTATCTTCTAATTTTACATTTAAATGTGTGTTTAATAAATTTGGAATGAAATACGAATTACACAATTTAATAGATAATACAATTGATTGGAAATCTACTTTTCCTGATACTTCATATGATGGATGGGCTGAATCTTTTGTGAAATATCAAAAATCATTTGTATCTGATAAGCCTCAATCATTACCTACACAAACGAATTGACTATTTGATTCTAATAAATATAGACAATTAGTTAACAAAGTATATTTCTCAAATTGTAATAGCATTAGAAATAAATTATCCTACCTAGAAATGTTATTAACATGTAACAAATAGACTAGGTAGACAAATTCACGCAGGCGGAGTACTTATATTATGTAAAAATAATTGTAATCCTTTAAGAATATACTATTCAACACCTCTTAATGTAGATTATATATGTTTAGATATAGATATTTGTAGTAAAAATAAAATCAGAATAATTTGTATTTATAGACCACCCTCAACAGATATAGTTAACCACCAAGAAATATGTGACCTAATATCCTCGCTATGTACAATTCGTTATCCTAGTATATTAGGAGACATCTACCAGATTAGTCACTTTAGTATATCATTGATATTCTTATATATATTATTTTGATTTTTATATAAATTTATATTTATTTCGAATATATGTATTATATGTAACTATATTATATTTATTAAATATATTTAATTGTATATATATGCGATAATTTATTTAGAAAATCATATTACATGTACTTTATAATATATTAGTTAAATAATTTACTTACTAATATTTATTATATGTATAATTTGTAATATAAATCTAATGTACATTGATATTTAATAAATTTTATATTAGTATTATTGAAATCAAAATTGTTTGATTTTAAAATCTGTTTACATGGGTATTTTTCAATATTTACATTAAATGAAACAGAATAGTGGTCACTTATATTTTGGTATAATCCGAAATAGTCTCCAATATTTATATTAGATAGTAATTGTTTTTCATTAGTAAAAAGTAAATCAATTATATTATTATTACGAGTTGGCTTATTTATTAATTGTGAAAATGAATTTTTAATAATCGAATCGAAAAGTAATGCATAACTTTTTGTGTAACTAGGAAATGTATAATCTTTCCATTTAAAATTTGGTAAATTAAAATCTCCTATAATTATAGATGAATTATAATTGTGTTGGGTTATATCAAATAATTTACATATCTGTTCATGAGATACTTCATTACAATTTGAGGTCTATAAACACATATAATATTAAATGGAATTTTTGTATTTTTTGAATTTTTGAATTATTATTATTATTATTATTATTATTATTATTATTATTATTATTATTATTATTATTATTATTATTATTATTATTATTATTATTATTATTATTATTATTATTATTATTATTATTATTATTATTATTATTATTATTATTATTATTATTATTATTATTATTATTATTATTATTATTATTGAATTGAATTGAATTGAATTTTATTCATTATAATTCATAAATATAAATATTAAAGTATACAGTGAACATTTAAATTAACAATAGGAAATAAGTAATTTAATAAAATTAATATATATAAAATAAATATCAAACGTTCGCAATACATAAGATTAAAATAAAATTAGATAATATTTACATGATATATCTTATATAAAGATATTGAATTTACGAATTACATGGAACGGTTACATGCTATAAGATAATAATAAAAATGACAATAAATTAAGTGATAGATCGAATAATAGATAAGTATCTATTAAAATTAATTTTATTTATACAGGATTTGAAACAGTTCAAAGATGGAGAATGAACTGTTTCATAATCAAGATTGTTCCATATATTTATGATACGATTATTTATGTAATTCATGTGAACATTTGTTCGTGACTTTCTAGCCAGAATTTTTAAGTCATGGCCACGTGTTCTAGAATGTGTATTGGTAACATATAATATATTAGAGTAATCAACCTTGCATAGATTATTTACTAGCTTGAATATCATAATCAGGTCTTTGTGCATACGCCGTAGTTCAAGAGATTTTATTCCAAGGTATTTTAGACGTTCATTATAAGAGGTATATTGTAGTCTGCAAGTACCATATAGCCTCCTTGTGAATAATCTCTGAACACGTTCGAGCTTGTCGGTTAGTCCATTGTAACGTCTTACTTTAAGACCAGGATTCCAAACAGTTGTGGCAAACTCTAATTTAGGCCGAGCATATGTAATATAAGCTTTTAAAAGCATTGAAATATCGCTGGTTATAAAGCATCTAAATAAATTATTAATAGTCATTAGAGCACCTCTACAACACTCTATTACATGCTTATCAAAATACAAATAATTATCAAATATTATACCTTTAGATCTTTATTTGATATACAGTTATTAATAAGTTTATTTTCTATATAATATGTTGGTATTACACTACTATTTAATGACATTAGATTAGTTTTATTTGGTGCTATATCAAGTTGCCAGTTTTTGCTCCATGATAGAAATTGATTAATTGCTAATTGCATCAGTTGTCTATCCAATATATTATTTGATTGTAGATGTATTTTGATATCATCTGCAAATAAATCTATTTTAATTTTTTCAGTGAATAGATTAGTAATTTCATTGATGAAGATTATGAACAGTAATGGTCCAATAACTGAACCTTGGGGCACACCTGATAGTACATTTTTGAATTTGGAATATGAGTGATTTACTTTTACAGATTGTTTCCTATTGGTTAGGAAACATTCAATCCATTTTTATATATTACCTGCTATATCTATATCTTTTAATTTTATTAAAAGTGTTATATGCGAGACTTTATCAAACGCTTTTTTCAAATCAAAATATACAATATCAATATATTTGTTATCATTTATGGCAGAAGTCCATTTATTTAGGCACGCCAATAATTGTAATTCTACTGACTTGTCACTCATAAAACCAAATTGATGTTTTGATAAAAGTGAGTTTTTCAGTAGAAATAATTTAATGTGTTTTGTAATTAATCGTTCAAATACTCTAGATATAATACTAGTTATAGAAATTGGTCTATAGTTTTCTATTATAGAGGGATCACCTTTCTTAAAAATCGGTGTTATAAAACTATGTTTCCATTTTAAGGGACATGAACCAAATTCAATTGATTTGTTAAATATGATAGATAATAGTAATGATAAGTCATATGAAAATTTTTGTAGAATATAAGATGGTATTTCATCTGGCGGAATTGTACATGAATTAGTTTACATAAGCATATTCTATCCATTTCTCTAGTGAATATAATATCATTTATAGTATTTTCTGTTGTTAGTGTATGATCTGGAATTATACCATTATCATTTGTAAATACTGATGTGAATTGATCATTCAGTAGAACAGCTTTATCAATCGATGCATATGAATTATCATCTTTAATTAATGGAGATATCCCATTGTGAGATGAACATCTCGAATTAACATATTTACAGAACAAAGATTTATTATTAGAATTAATAACCTTGTACTCTCTCTGCAAGACATAATTGTGAATATTAGAATGTAGAAGTGATTGTGAGTCTCTCCATTTATTATTATGAATAGTTGACTTATTCCTATTTTTAAAATTTCTTAAACATTTGTATTGAACAGAGTGTATATATTTGGGGTATTTATGTGAATTTGTTGATAATGTTGACATTGGAACGGTTTTACTAATATATCTAACATAGTTGAGTAAAAGATATTTATAGTTTCATCGATATCTTTACCATATGATAATATATTATCCCATTGTATACTTTTTAATAATGAATACATTAAAATAAAATGTGATTTTTAAAATTTGGTAGTATTGGGTTTGTGGAATTTGTAGACATGGATAGAATGTTGAAAGAAAAAGAAAAATGATCGCTAATATGTTTATTTATACCAAATTTAGGTTCTTTGGAAATATTGGATAATAAAAGTGAATCATTGGTTAAAAGTACGTCGAGTATATATTATTTAGTCTAGTTGGAAAATTTATATATTGTAAAAGAGAATTATCTGTGATGTATTCTATAAACTTATTATAACACATTGGGTAGTTTGGACAAGATACAGTATCCCAATTAATTAAGGGTAAATTAAAGTCTCCTAATAATATACTAGGATAGTGAATATTACATAAATATGATATTAAATCATATATTCCCTGGTGATTAGCTATATCTGTTGATGGTGGTCTATAAATACAAATTATTCTTATTTTTTGTGTATTACTAAAATCAATATCTAAACATATGTATTCTATATTAAGATTCGTAGAATAAAATATTCTAATAGGGTTTAAATTATTTTTACAGATTATAAGTACACCTCCTGAATGAATATTTCTATCTAGTCTATAGTATCATTTAATTGGGAATATCTAAATTCAAATGATTATAATATCGATCAAAAAGTAGAATATTTTAATAAGGTTCTAAATAAATTATTTATATCACATATTCCTAATATAAATAATACAATAAAACAGGTACTTCCGAAGAATATATTGAAATTGAAGAAGCAAGTAAAAAAATTATTTCGAAAATCTAAAACTAATTTACAATATAAATATAATTGGATAGAAGCAAAAAAAAAATTATCCAAGGAATTAGAATCTTTAAATTTTAAGAGAGAGATTAATGCAATTAATTCAAAAAATAAATTAAAGTTTTATAAATTTATGAAAAAAAGACAAAATTTAAAATCTGGAGTATCTCCTCTAATTGATATATCAAATAATAATATTTTATTTTCAGATCTCGACAAAGCAAATACGTTAAATTCATATTTTAGTTCAATTCAACAAAATGATAATGGAAATTTACCCGAATTTTATAACTTAACTAAACAAAAATTTGATAATATTGATTTAAATCTTGAAATAATTAAAATATTTTTAAATAGATTAAAAATTACACATACTTTCGGAACTGATGGGATACCATCTTCTATGTTAAAATTATTATCTAATGAATTATGTAGGCCTTTATATATTATTTTTAATTCATCTTTATTATCGGGTAATATACCGAAAATTTGGAAAAAATCTATAATCACACCAATTTTTAAAAAGGGTGAACCATCAAATTCAAATAACTATAGGCCTATTTCAATATCATGTGTAATGTGTAAAGTATTAGAACGTATTATTTCTAAACAATTAATTTTTTATTTAAAATCTAATAATTTATTAACAAAATATCAATATGGTTTTATAAGTGGAAAATCCACAGAATTACAATTAACAAAATGTTTAAAATTTTGGTATAATGAATTGAATAATAAAAAATGTGTAGATATAATATATATTGATTTTGCAAAAGCTTTTGATGTTGTTTCTCATGAAAAACTACTATTTAAATTAAAATCATACGGTATATCTAATAAAATAATAAAATGGTTTTATAATTTTTTATCGAATAGATCTCAAACTACACGGGTTGAAAATTCTTTTTCAAATAGTTCTATTGTAAAATCTGGAGTACCACAAGGATCGGTTTTAAGTCCAATTTTGGTTAAAGTAGAAATTGAATATTTCGATGCCACTTACAAAATAATGTATTTATTTCTATTTTCGATTATTTTTACGCTATCTTTTATTTCTATTTTGATCATTTTTCGTTTATTTTTACTACATGATTTATTTCTACTTTCGATTGTTTTTCGTTTATTTTTCGGTAACTGTAAAACGTTTTAATTTCTTTAATTTTTTAATTTCGTATTATTCTTTGTTTATTTCTATAACGTATATTATCGTTAGCAAATATTATATTTTATACTTTCGATTATATTTTCGGCTATGTATTTGCTTAAATAAATTATCATTCAATCAATAATAATAATAATAATAATATATATATATGTATATATATATATATATATATATATATATATATATATATATATATATACATATATATATATATATATATATATATATGTGTATATATATATATATATGTATATATATATATATAATTTTATAAATTAATAATTTTAATTATTAATTGTTTTTATCACCTGCACATGTGATACGTTCTAATTTACTATTGTTATTTTTATATGTGTACTATCTACGTTTTGTTGTCGTTTTGTGAATTTATCATTACATATTGTTAATTATTACTAAATCGAACTTGAAAAATTCATAATAAATATTCATTCAATTCAATAATAATAATAATAATAATAATAATAATAATAATAATAATAATAATAATAATAATAATAATAATAATAATAATAATAATAATAATAATAATAATAATAATAATAATAATAATAATAATAATAATAATAATAATAATAATAATAATAATAATAATAATAATAATAATAATAATAATAATAATAATAATAATAATAATAATAATAATAATAATAATAATAATAATAATAATAATAATAATAATAATAATAATAATAATAATAATAATAATAATAATAATAATAATAATAATAATAATAATAATAATAATAATAATAATAATAATAATAATAATAATAATAATAATAATAATAATAATAATAATAATAATAATAATAATAATAATAATAATAATAATAATAATAATAATAATAATAATAATAATAATAATAATAATAATAATAATAATAATAATAATAATAATAATAATAATAATAATAATAATAATAATAATAATAATAATAATAATAATAATAATAATAATAATAATAATAATAATAATAATAATAATAATAATAATAATAATAATAATAATAATAATAATAATAATAATAATAATAATAATAATAATAATAATAATAATATTAATAATAATGATAATAATAATGATAATAATAATAATAATAATAATAATAATAATAATAATAATAATAATAATAATAATAATAATAATAATAATAATAATAATAATAATAATAATAATAATAATAATAATAATAATAATAATAATAATAATAATAATAATAATAATAATAATAATAATAATAATAATAATAATAATAATAATAATAATAATAATAATAATAATAATAATAATAATAATAATAATAATAATAATAATAATATTTATTAGAAGAATTAAAAAAAAAATGATGTTAAATTATAATGATATTTAAATAATATTTTCTTCTAAAGGGCTTCAAACTAATATTACTATTTTCTGTTGTTGTTTCCCATGAATATATACATATATATATATATATATATATAAATATATATATATATATATATATATATATATATATATATATTTTGTATTAACCGTAGCGCTTACGAAAGACCACCGAGATGCAGCATCTCTGATAAGTTGGATTGTACCTCTTTCCGGCGCAGTATCTGGTCATGAATCCATTCCTAGCGGCTAGAATCTCTGCACCTGTAAAGTCATTATTATAATTAATATTACAGGGATGGATCCAGGGGGTATATGCTTCATGAATCATTGATATCTTATAATAAAACAAATATAACGTGTTTAGATATTTCTGGCATAAGTATTATCAATATATTTTCATTTATCACTCCACTAAGAATGACTTTATTAGCTATGAAACAATACAACTAATATTGTATATATATAGTTATATATATATAGCTTCGAAGGAACATTAGAGCCATATATGGTTATAAGTAAAAACTTCATCTAAGTTCCTGGATGGGATGAAAGAAAATAACAATAACAATATTCATTTACATACATTATTTCAATGTATTTGATAGATTCATAAATAAGTACCATCACCCTAAACTCAACCATACGCCTCACATTACATGTACATGCATGGATATCTCTGCAATAATAGCGCATCAGGTTAATATAATATTACTATAATACATAACTTTATTTTAAACTAAATATAATAGTTTTAGATAATTTGAATACGATGCATAATACGTTATTAGAATATATATATATATATATATATATATATATATATATATATATATATATATATATATATGTATATATTACATATATTGTATATTATTAATATATTACATTTTTTTAAATTCAAATATAATATAATATAATACTATTATAATACAAATGGTTATATATATTTCACTAATCTACGGTTTATATGATTATATATAATTAATAAAATATATAAATATGTTCTAATATAAATAACAATACAAATATGTTGATTATTGTTAAATATATCTTTAATGAATTAAAACACTGTCCAGTATCCACTAACCGTGGGAGAGATGGTGATCAACATTAACTTGGCCAGAGTTCACATGCACCGCCAATATCACACAGATGACCGCTACTAATAATAACTTCATTCTGTATTAAATTGGTTGGAGGTTATCATTATAATATAGTAAATTTAATTTAAATTAATATACATATATATTTTGTATATGATAAATTATAATTTATTTTAATTTATATCTTGTCCTAAAGAATAATCGTGCTGTTATGGTCTGATGATGTATGTACCTATGAATTACGTGGTACTTATTTCTGTAAACTCCCACTAACTCTGACTAGAAGGAAACGATAAAATGAGTGTGAGATATATAATTATTCTTAAATGTATATAAATAGGTAGAAACCCAAATTATCTTAAATGTCTTGGTTATCAGTAGTTAACCGTAAATTGGTGTGATGTTAATTGTGATATTTTACTCATTATTATATATTATAAGATCAGTATATATGTATATATATATATATATATATATATATATATATAAATATATATAATATTATCAAAGATTTTCCAAAGGAAAGATATTGCACTTATGTATATTTGTGTCACCTAATAATTTGATATTTCCATCTAGCGGTATTATTCAGATAATAAGACATTTCTATATTTATTGTAATAGTAAATAATAAATTATATACAATATACATGTATATTGTATTATAATATGTATTTACATGATTTTAAAATGATAATATAATTATATAACAATAGAATACACTGAATAGTTATATTTAATATAAACAAATAAAATAAATAATAAATATATTGTTATAAATCTAATATTAAAAAAACTACATGTATTGTATTATATTGTAATGATTTTAAATGTATGTATATAATTAGAAAACAAGAAATTTAAATAAAAATATCACATGATTTAACATTTCATATACTATTTCGCCATCTAGTGTTAATATTGTTTTTTCATTTTAAATTTACATTTCGAGATACTAGAGATAGATAGGGAGTGCAATATCTTTCCTTTGGAAAATCTTTGATATTATGTTAAAATTATAAATATTATTAATTACAAAATTTAATATCATTCATTATAAATTATATACATATATATATATAGTTGTACATGTATAATATATTGTAAATAGGTTGCAACCTTTGAATATTAATATTAATAAAAAAAAAGTATATGATCATAGATAATGAAAAGATATTCTGTATTTATAGATTGCTGTCAAGTGCATGATAAATAGATTAAAATCTAAGATTTTTTCATATAAATATATGTTATATATATATAACATGTTTATAAAATTATATATATGAACTAGAGTTCAATACAAACTTATATTTTCAAATTAATCTTATATTTATATTTATTTTTTTTTTAAATATATTATGCATATATACTTAAATGTGTAATGTTTTATAATAATGTATAACTAATATAAGTGTTTAATAAATAGTGTTATGGGTAAGTAAATACTACTTGATATTAAAACATATATTTCTCAATGCTAGCATAAATATTATATACGTATCAAACAAACACTATAATTATATTATTTCAGGTGTTCTTATGTAAACTATGTAGTGGATGAAGCATGAGTAATGAGGAATGAAATAAAATAAAAAATTATTTTTAGAAAATAAATTAACATCATTTGTAATTTTTTTTTGATTTTTATTTGAAATATGAAATAAAAAATATTTGTACATTATTTTTAATTTTTTTTAATTAATTTCGATAAATGACATTTATATCTAACTTATATCCAAAATTCAATCAAATTTGATAACTCAAATTTATGTAAAGTATAATATATATATTAATTTCAACAATTAATTACACATTTATATTCTATAATATATATATATATATTTATAATAATAATAATAATATAATAATACAATCAGATTTCGCAATTGTCTGGGTGAAGGAAGAAGCAGAGCTTATCAAGTATTTTACCATTTATGATTACGAGGAGAAAAAATTATATAGGAATATAATTAAAAACAAGAAATAGTAGAACAAAAAATAGAGTAAAAAATTCAATTATTAAAATTAATCATCAACTCATAAAGCATAAACAACCATAGTATATCAAATTTCCGAATGTGGGTTCATCAAGTCCAAAACCTTAGGGAATATACTTTGCCAATAGTATATACACTGGTAACATTTGGAGCCAAATGTATCCATACAACCCGATATACAATATGAAAAATGTATGAATTAAGAGTCAACGAAATACAAATAAATAAAATTCCATTATATTCTACATCTTAATAACTTAAATATAATTATATAAATGTAATAAAAGAAATAGTAATTCAAAATAATACAATTATTATTAGTAAATAATGTATGAGTTTATATTCTTTATACAGAGTAGATAGAAGATGATTTAGATAAAATAATAAACATACAATATTTATAATATTATTAATTATATTTAATAATAACTTTAGAATCAAAATACTCAATAAATAAAGAACATAACTTTTCATTAGAAAAAGGAGGATAATTTAAATGTGATTCATTGCCTAGGAGTTTTCTAGTAATAGAGTAAACATTTTTCGAATTATTACCATAAGATAATATATTATTTTTATAATAATTTCTTTTATCTAATGTAAGTTTCATTATGTATGCAATCCTTGCTAGAGCTAACTGTTTGTAATTAGTGATAGAATTATTTTTTAAATAAATTCTTTCACATTTTCTATTTAACCTTTTTGCTTCTGATGTAGAACTATTAAACCATGCTGCATTACTTCTAACTTTAAAATAATTTATCTTTGTAGCAAAGATGTCAAGGTTTAATTTTAAATACGTATTTAATGTATTAATATTAAGTATTATATTCTCAAAATTGTAATTATTTAATATTATCTGAAAATAATTCAAAATCAATAGATTTAATATCCCTATATACAGTTCTTGTTTTAACAGTATGTTTGGAAGGAATATCTATTTCAAGTGAAACAAGATTATGATCCGTTATTAGAGGTAAACATATAGGAGGTTTAGATAAAATTTAGATATTGGAGTAACTACTAAGTCAAGTATATGACCAATATAGTGTATTGGGAATGTTATGGGTTGAATAAGTGAAAAATAATCAATCAAATTAATGAATAAACTATGTAGTTGAACATCAGTATCATAATGGCAATTTATATCACCAATAAGGATATAATCATTACTCTTAGTACTTGTAATTCTATCCGAAAATTCATTTAGAAATATATTTATATAATCCAAAAAAAATCTAGGTGGTCGATAAATTAAAAATAACGAGAACTTAATTGAATTCTGTATATAAAAGTCAATGGATAAACCTTCGATATAATCTAAATTAATCCTCTTAAAATTAGAATATTTATAAAAAGTTTTAAATAAAATACCAACTACCACCAATACTACCACACATAGTATCAAAACATCTATAAAATAATGTTTATCTCCCGTTATATTACTAATTACAGCAGAATCAAATTGATTTAATCAAGTTTCAGTGTAACATGTTATCAGGAAATTGATTATCAATTAAAAAAGAATTAATGAAAGTGATATTCGCTCTCATATATATATATATATATATATATATATATATATATATATATTGTATAGATGTAATAATAATAAGATTTATATTAGAAAACACTGAAATTACTAATATTAGAGTTTAGAAAAATAGTATGCATATTTTCCTCATTTATAGGTATTATTTGTAGATAATGTAGTTGCTTATAATATATATAGTAGATAATTTTCATATAATTAAGGAATTCTATCATTTATTAAATTAGTAATAAGAAATATCAATAGGGGAGTACTTTTCTATGTTTCTATATTAGTTATCAATATATAATGGATTATATATATATATAATGTATATATTTTATAAAAAGTAAATATATGAAAATATGTAAAAAAATATTAAAATACTATTAATAATATATATTATATTAATTATTAAATATTGATTATATATGTGTTTTATATAATATATTCTAAAACACCTTTTTAGAGTAATACTATCTAGAATAAATAATGAAAAGTGTACATTATTCGAATATTCTATAGAATGTATATGTATATAACTTATTGATAATTGAAATTACTGATATTTCAATCATATAACAGTAATTCTGTATATATTATATACTGCATATTTAATTATTTATTTAAATAATATATATATATATATATATATATATATATATATATATATATATATATATATATAGTCGTAATATAACCAGTTGGTGGACAATGCAAAATATAATCATTTGGTAACCATTTTTTATAAGATAGCCATGAAGGTGAAAATTGACATACTAATTAATTATGATATACTCTTTGAATATATCTAATTATTTTTTCAAAATAATGAATAGTAAAATATATATAAAAATATTGTCTACCAAATAAAAATTATGTATAAGCTAACTAATTTGTTGACAATATTAACTTATGCATATAATAATTATTTTGTGGACAAACTGAACTTTAACATTTTCGCTCCAACTTTATTATTTTCTAATATATATGTTCTATAATTAATGACAAATTTCATGACATACCCGGATGACATATTTTATATTTATACATATTAAATTAATTTCGTATATTCAATATAATATTGGATAATTTAAACTATTTTACCTTTTCTATCAATCACGAACATATTATATATGGTTAGTTATATTTTAAAATAACTATATATTATTTATATCATATAATATCTTCATTATATAAAATAAATATGTCTTTTATTTTTATATTATGTTTATATAAGAATTTTTCGGATAATTTAAAAATCACATGTCACATTTTAATAATTATATTATAATTATTATATCATAATAAATTATTATTAAATAATATGTAAGCATAATTATAATATATATTAGATAAATTACTTAGATATAAAAACGGGCTCTATTATAGAATCTATACGAACTAATGTACATTTTATTTCAAAATAAAAATATGAAATTTTAATTATGAAAATGTATCATATAGTTGGTATTATGATAGCATAAGTTAACTTTAATTATCAATTATCAATAGATTATTATATTCTTGTGTTTATTTATTAAAATATACATTTTAACATGCATTTATATTAAAATGAAACTATTGAAATAAGTATAATTATTGATCAATATTATTAATTGAATATATGGATTATGGTCAAAAGCTTCGCGAATTAAACGCCCGCAAACTTGTTTATTCGAATTAGTGATTCTACAATAGCTTATGATTGGTCATTATAATTAGCGTATGTTTATTTATAGACTATCATACATGCAACGGCTTATAATTACCATATATTTATATATGTGTGTGTTTTATAAGCTCACTAGGGATGTAATCATTTACAGTAATGCAGCTAAAAAAACCTAAACAATATTAAAATTAACCCAACCAAATCAAACCAAACAAGTGAAAATAACTAAAACTATAAATATTAATGTTTCAACAAACAATCATATGCTATTGTAAATTCAGTAATTCGAATAAACAATTTTGCGAGCGTTCAAATCGCGCATCAATCGCGAAGCTTTTGACCAGGTACCGAATATATATATATATATATATTCAGGCCGCCGATATAATTAAGAGTTCAATTTGGGCGGTCTTACTAATATATAAGAGCCGCCCGATTTATAAATATATGTCACTAAAGTAAATATGTTATGCTTGATTTCACACGCTAAAATATTCCATACGAGTAACATACATAAACTGCTTTTGTGTATTATATCATATTAAACAAATCCACAAATATATATTATAATTATATGTATAATAATATAATCCATATATATATATATATATATATATATATATATCTATAGTTATCCGTTATAGTAATTGTACAATTAAATATTTGTTAATAAATTTGATTTTTTATTAAATTTTAATTTATTTAACTATTAGAAATCATTCGATTATTATTCGAATATGTTACGTACACATGAGATCGATATAGTTTTAGAAATTTCGTTTAATTGCAAGTAGAACTAATATATTATATATGTATACGAATATAATCCATCGATATGTTATCTGTTTTAGTAACAATTAAATATTTGTTAATAAATTTGTTATTAAATTTTAATTTATACTATTAGAATTTATTCGATTATATTCGAATATGTTACGTACACATGAGATCAATATAGTTTTAGAATGTCTGTTTAATTTCAAGTAGAACCAATATATTATATATGTATAATATAATCCATCGATATGTTATCCATTATAGTACCTTATAATTTCTAATAGTACAAATTGAAATTTAATAAAAAATAAAATATTTAATTGTACAGTTGGTACCTGGTCAAAAGCTTCGCGATTGATGCGCAATTTGAATGCCCACCAAATTGTTTATTCGAATTAGTGAATTTACAATAGCGTATGAATCATACGGCGTATGATTGTTTGTACAAACATTAATATTTTTAGTTTTAGTTATTTTCACTTGTTTGGTTTGGTTTTGTTAGGTTTATTTTTAATATTGCTAGGTTTTTTTAGCTGCATTACATCCCGAGTGAGCCTATAAAACAAACACACATGTTAATGATAAGCCGTTGCATGTATGATAGTCTATAAATAGACATACGTTAATTATAATGGCCAATTATAAGCTATTGTAAATTCACTAATTCACATAAACAATTTTGCGGGCATTCAAATTTCGCATCAATCGCGAAGCTTTTGACCATAATCCATATTAGTTCTACTTGCAATTAAACGAAATTTCTAAAACTATATCGATCTGTTATACAGTTACTATTAATATTATTATACATGTATAATATATATGTATATAATTATAATATATATTTGTGTTAATATGATAATACACATAAACAACGTATGTATGTTACTCATATGGAATATTTTAGCGTGTGAAAGCGTAACATATATTTACATCGATGGGCGGCTCTTAAATATATCGGTGGCCTGCTTCTCCTGTATCCATATATATTATATGATTATTATAATACCATATCATATTAAATATTGTTAACAATATAATAGTTATACATTATGAAAAATATACAATCAGCATTAGTTAATATAGAAATAAAAGTAATTTAATAAATATAGTTTTAAATAAAATTGCCGTTTGTCCGTTCTAACCAAACAGGGTAGTTTATTTGTAATCTTCGGCGAAAACCATTTTAACATACTTGTGTATATTTATAATATGATATTATAATTCATATATTTATTAATATTATAGTAATAAATTATTAATATTTTAAAGTATTAAATAATACTATAATTACTTAATATACTATATGTATTGCTTATAGAAAACTGAAAATTAAAATTATGAAATAACTGATATACTAATACCGTACACAAAAATATTAATACTACTACTTTAATCCCATGAATACTTTTTTAATATTCTAATCTAAATAATCAAATTGTTTACATCACTACATAATATATATGATGTTAAACACTATTATATAATACTTATATATGTAATATTTAAATAATAATTCACTGATAATGCATATTGTATAATTATTTTACATTTGTACGGTATTATCAAAGATTTTCATAAGGAAAG
The DNA here is from genome assembly GCA_964019155.1 of Osedax fenrisi. Lineage (NCBI taxonomy): Eukaryota > Metazoa > Annelida > Polychaeta > Sabellida > Siboglinidae > Osedax > Osedax fenrisi. The sequence continues at coordinate 6,780,486 of OZ025241.1, read as the reverse complement.
ATATAACACTTACGCGAAATCGTGTAATTCGAATTTGTATACAAAATACCCCAGTGCCACCTATAGCGTGTTACTTTTAGGAAATATGTGTTGTTTATAATGTAAATTCGTATTTAACTATACACTTTTAAAATGTTAAATAATATGCTTTAAATTAATATTTATATGATGAAAACTAAGTGTTCATTACTAATATATAACAAACAAATATGATATGTATGTTTTAAATACTATAAGTATATATTTAGTGAGTAAAAGCTAATTTATATTGCATGTAATTTAATAGAGCAATGAAAACATTGTTGTATGCAAACAGAGCCGAACCTAAATCTATTTCAGTGATTTCGATACTACTGCTAGCAGCGGTTGGGGATATTACTAAATTACGTTGTATGCATAGGGAGTGTTATATCTTTGCTTCGCAAAATCTTTGGTATTATTATCTCGCAGTTTATATTAATACTGTATTGGTATTTAGTAGTTTATAATTCCACAATTACATTTACAATTACATATGTATTCTTTATCATTTGTAAATTTCTTCTTAATTATATCTGTTAATTTCACTGTTTAGAGTAGTATAACGCTAAAATTAAAACTTATAAATATCGTAATATATATAATATATATATTTAATCTATAATATCATATATAATTAACTTTATAATAATAATCTTTTAGAATCAAGTGCAAAACAGAACAGGAGTTATCGAATGGTTTTTATTTAATTATATAATCAATGATATGTGTAATATAATAAAAAATAATTAGTTAAATAATAGAATACCAATAATATCGTGTTAAGTAATTTTGTGGCGAATGATCTCGTGTGAAATGATAATATATATAAATAATTATTTATAAATAGTAGAATTTAAACTACACACGAAATCACCAATCCGTATAATATCATTCCCCATGAAATCACTTCGCACGAGAACACTGGTTACCAAATAATAATATATAATTAATAAACTAATTGTATATAATTATTTAACATCTAATATTAATATTTTAGATAATAAAATTGTTCATATTAATATCAAAGATTTTTCTAATGAAAGATATAACACTCATGAGAAATCGTGTAATTAAATTTTGTATACAAAAACCAACATCACCACCTATATAGGTCATTTTTTGGAACTATGTGTTGTTTATAATGTAAATTTGTATCAAACTATGCACTTTTAAAATGAAAAATAATATGCTTTTAATTATTATTTTATTAAGTGTTTATTACTAATATATAGAAATAGGATATGTTGGTTTTAAATCCTATAAATATCTATGTGGCAAGTAAAAGCTAATTTAATAAGAGTAATGAAAACATTGTAGTATTCAAATTGCGGCAAATCTAAATCGATTTCGATACTGCTGCTAGAAGCGGGATGTATGAATACTAATCATGTTGCGTAAGTAGCTAGTGTTATATCTTTGATTCGCAAAATCTTTGTTAATATCTTTTAAATTATATTATATTTTAGACATGTCAATAATATTTATTTATTAACATTTTGTAATTGAAAATAATAATATTTTAATTAATAATTATTTATATTGGTATTGGTGTATTTTTGTATTATTATAAATTTATTAATTTATTTTCAATAATTTAATATTACTTTATTTATTTTGTAATCAGTAGTATATAATATATAAGATAAAAATATATAATTAATTGCAGGTGATGAATAATTACATTTAAGAAAAGTCTTTTTTGGAATCAAAACAAAAGCGATGTTGGAATATAATACAAATTTGATTGCTGCCGGTAAATTTCAAGGCATACTAATTGAACATGTAGGATAGCAAACTTATGCAATGGTTTGTATTTTAAATTATATAAATTACCTATTTAATCAATTAAATTAATACAGAATGTAGTAAATTTATTTTAAGAACTTTTATAATCAAATTAAAGAGAAATTACTCTAAAGCTATGCCAGTTAAATCACTAAAGATCATGAAGATCAAGAATTCAATAATATTATAACTAAAATGCATGATGGTCAAGACATTATTAAAAAAGATCCTTTATTTAAACATGTTAGTAATTCATTATTAGTATTTATATAAAATAAAAGTTTATTTATATATTTGTTTTAAATATATGTATATTCATTATTTGTTATTAAAATATCATATTCAATTATATATCTAATCAAATGTATTATTCTATTTATTATTCTGTATTATTTCTTTATTAATTTTATTTAATATATATTCATTATTTTTTATTATAATAATATATAATCTTTATAGAATTGATTTAGGAAATTTATTATTAAAGCTGGATTTATCAAATAATATATTTTGATATATAAAAGTAATGATCAGGATTCTATTCTAGAAATCGACTATATGATAAAGTTTGTAACATTTATATATTATCGATTTCAAAATATCAAATTAATGATTACTATTTATAAAATTTTGCTTTGATTAAAAATTGTTCAATTTATTTATCAATCTATTAAAAAATTCAAATTTATATACATATGATATTCAAATCGCCATATGACATATTCCATGTAACCTGTAACATTTAATTGTTGATATCCTATATCGTTTCTACACCAACTATTACCTACCTCACTTAATCTCCGTTCACAATCTATAAGCCTCCATTCCAGTAATTGCATGTATTTGTATTTGATTTTCGTATTTGATAAAAAACTATATATATGAATTTAATTTATATTTTATGTATAGGTGTTATAACTTATAATATCCCAAGCAACCAGTATATTGTTTACAGTTTTTTATCATATCGATTTTCTTTAGAAATCAAATAAATTTTAAATAGATTTCAATTAATTATTATGCAATCTGGTATAGAGATAGGGATTATTATTTTATGATTTAATATTTAATGTGTTAATTTATTGTATTTATATTTGATTCTTTAAGAAAAATGTGTATAATATATTAATTTTACTTAGCTTTTCCACTCCTCGCTATCTACATCATACTTCTTCAATTTTATCCATGATAAATCTTGCTTCTACAGGATTTTATAACTAATCTTCCCTTACCGTATACACCCACCTATCTACATTGCTTTAATTAACCTATAAATCTGATATATTCAATATATATCAATCACTAACCATGTAATATCTTTATATATATACCAAAGATTTTCCGAAGGAAAGATATAACACTTACGCGAAATCGTGTAATTCGAATTTGTATACAAAATACACCAGTGCCACCTATAGCGGGTTACTTTTAGGAACTATGTGTTGTTTATAATGTAAATTCGTATTTAACTATACAATTTTAAAATGTTAAATAATATGCTTTAAATTAATATTTATATGATGAAAACTAAGTGTTCATTACAAACATATAACAAACAAATATGATATGTATGTTTTAAATTCTATAAGTATATATTCAGTAAGTAAAAGCTAATTTATATTGCATGTAATTTAATAGAGCAATGAAAACATTGTTGTATGCAAACAGAGCCGAACCTAAATCTATTTCAGTGATTTCGATACTACTGCTAGCAGCGGCAGGGGATATTACTAAATTACGTTCCATGCATAGGGAGTGTTATATCTTTGCTTCGCAAAATCTTTGTATATACTCTATATTTTATTTTATTTATTTACAATTTCTACTACATACTTTATATATCTATTTAAAGTCTACAATTTCTATTACATAATCCAATTTCATGTATTTTATTTTTAATATCAGTAAATTATAATAAATATAATTAATTTCATATTCAATGGATTATTTTTTTATATTTATTTTTTAAATAACTTGCTCAAATTCTTTAGTGAATATATTATATGAATTCAATTTAATTTAATTAATTTATTTGCTACAGTTATTGACTACACCGGCTACGTTATTGACTTTGAAATTAAGTGGAGATTATTGTGTTTACAAGAAAGCAAAATATGAAGGTTCATATATTATATATATATATATATTAAATCTGGGTATATAAATTTATAATATATAACAATAATTATACAGGATTAAAATGAATGCATAAAGATTTTTTTATTGAACAAGTGCAAATATAGCCCCATATGTAAAAAAAAGTTGAAAAGTTTTCATAATATGATTTAGTCTCGATGTTGAAAGGTATAAAATTGTATTAATTTGTATTATACTTTATTAATTATATTTTAATATTCTAGAACAATTTGCTGTAACAATGGCAGTATGAACATTTAACTTTGGAATGCAGGCCTATTTAGTTGCATTTGATGGATTGCTAGGATATTCATTATAATCGGTTGCAGAATATGCAGTACAACAAGACAGATTACGATGCTTGGATGCTACAAAGGTGAAGAAGAAGATGAAACATCAAGACAATTCATATGCTGCAGGATGTGCAAACATATAATTAAAATAAATTGTATATGTATAATTATATTTTTAATATCATTTATAAATATAATATATACATTAGTAACTATATATAGTGTGAGAATTAATTTAAAAAAAACTTTAAACTTGATTTAGTCAGAATAATTATTTGTATATCTTATTAACTACATATTGAATATTTTTTCTTTAAATTTCACAATATATAAAAATGAACAGTATAAATTATTATTTCTATATATATGTAGTAAATTAGTGATACATTTTTATTTTATTTGTTAATCATTATTTAAAATAAATATTTATAATAAGATTGTTAAATAATTATTACAAAAACTTTAATATTATAAGTGGATACATTTTGAAAAGATGTTATTGTACATGTAACTAATGAATAGTCCCTTTAAACACATCAATAAACATTTTCTATATATTATTACTTATTGAAATATATAAGTTTATTAATTTAAATAAAATATATACATGTTGAAAATGAGCAAAATATGTATATTCCACAAATATTTAAAAGTAGCATTGTATAAAATATGGTCTTGTATAGTGTTACGAAATATTATTAAAAAAGAAATTGAATCTGTGCAGATTTAGTGAAAATATAATACAAAATAGATATGTAAAATAAATAATTAATTGATCATCAAAACATTATTAACCTGAACTGAAAATGGTTTTATATTAGTTTATTACACATAAAGTAAGAACACAGTTGTTTTCGAAACAAATTATATATAATATTAATTAATTAATAAATAATTATAATTGAAGAAAATCAGATTCACTTTATAAGTACGAATTGTGAAGATTTATGGAAATATAATTAATTAAAAGAATTGATAGAATAGCTTCCATTATGGTACATCTGCACCTACATATATAAAATATTAATATTTAATAGAATTTTATTTGTTTTATATATATGCTATGTATGCTAAGTATATAATTAATATGCTTTACAATAAGTTCTAGTAAATAGTAAAATTATTATTATTTATATTAAAAAATATACCTCCTGAGGGCATCGTAACCAGACCTTCTGTGTTGCATATAACAATCTAACCACTATACTACCAAACCAGTTGTATTAATTATATATAATTACTAATAGTAGTATTAGATTTGATTTAATTATAAATAGAATTAGAATATAATTATATTTCACAAATTTAATAAAGTATTGATAAATTATAGAATTATTCTAAGAATACAAAATAATAGTATGATTATTATTATATATATAGTATTATACTAAGTATATAATATGATAGTTATTAATTATATAATATAAATCGCAAATTATGATGAATAATAATAACTTATTTTAATTTTTTTAAATGCTCAAAATAACCCTACAAAAATATTTTGAAAGGCTTTTCAAAATAAGCTATATTGAAAGTTGGCACATATCAACTGGTCCAGGGGCTGGTTGCTCTGAGATTGGCCAGAGACAATCCCAACAAGGACAAACCTTATTTATAGGTAATATTGGGTTACTCTGGGATTTTGTAAATATATCTTAGCTGAGATCAAGCTCAGCAATATTTCTATATAATCCTTATTTCATTTTTGAATGTTTAAAAATATTCAAAATATAATTATGTACCTAAGTTAAATATTACTTAATTATAATTTGATTATTAAAGGATGTACATAAGAGTTCTATATAGTTTCGGAAAGCCCATTTAATTTCAAGTATAATCAATAGATAATTAAATGTCTATTATCATAATAGCAGCATAATAATTATGCTTATATTAATTTGTCATGCTCTTATAAGTCTATTATGCAATTAATAGCAGCATAATAATTGCATAATAGACTTTTAATAGCACCATAATTATTATAATAGCATGACAAATGAATAGCAGCATAATATAATATTATATTATTTAATAAATATACATTTACAGCACAATGTAAACATTCGAGGCTATTATATATATGCTATTATCACATAATTAAATTAATATGAGACTATAACTGTTTCCTGGGTTAATTAATTATACTATCATATAGTTTATAATATAAGTACACTTATATAATCAATTCAATATCGAAATAATATTTGTTGAATATTTTATATAATTATAATAGTTTTAAACTAAGTTTATATAATTATAAGTATTATAATAATAATATAATAAGTATTACTTAAAGTAAATATTAATACAATTTATGTTATTCAGTTGCATACTATTAATTATAATATTACAATTATACAGGATATCTATATAGTTTCTAGATATAATAAATATTATTGTATGATATGATAACAAAATAAGTACAATTTTATATGAAAAATAATTCTATTCTAATTATATTTATAATTAAACCAAAACTAATACTACTATTAGTAATTATACCTAATTAATAAAATCCGATAGGTAGTATAGTTGTTAGATTGCTGTATGCAATGCAGAAGTTCTGGCTACGATGCCCTCAGGTGGTATATTTTTTATTTTATAATATATATTTTTTTAATATAAATAATAATACTATTTACCCTAATTACCCTATTTACACTATTTAGGCTATTTACTAGACATTATTTTAAAGTCTTTTACAAGAAAAAGCATATTCATTATATAATTAGCATACTTATCATATATAAAATTCCATTCAATATTAATATTATTATTTAATATTTTATTATCATATCTATTACAAATATTATATATTATGAAATATATTGAACTAGAAATTATTTCGAAACACTATATAGTGTGTTCATTATTATATTTTATATTATGTATAAATATATATATAAAAATATATATATATAGTATAGGCAAAGATTTTCCGAAGGAAAGATATAACACTTACGCGAAATCGTGTAATTCGAATTTGTATACAAAATACCCTGGTGCCACCTATAGCGGGTTACTTTTAGGAACTATGTGGTGTTTATAATGTAAATTCGTATTTAACTATACACTTTTAAAATGTTAAATAATATGCTTTAAATTAATATTTATATGATGAAAACTAAGTGTCATTACTAATATATAACAAACAAATATGATATGTATGTTTTAAATGCTATAAGTATATATTTAGTGAGTAAAAGCTAATTTATATTGCATGTAATTTAATAGAGCAATGAAAACATTGTTGTATGCAAACAGAGCCGAACCTAAATCTATTTCAGTGATTTCGATACTACTGCTAGCAGCGGTTAGGGATATTACTAAATTACGTTGCATGCATAGGGAGTGTTATATCTTTGCTTCGCAAAATCTTTGGTATAGGATTATATAGGACCTATATTTCATATTTTAATATTTGATCCTATGTATTATAAATTTAATAAGGACACCTATTTGTTATCCTAAGTACCATAAAATTGTCCAAGTTTTATACAAATATATTTTGAGAGCTACTCGAATGTCCGACGCGAATAAAATTAGCTAAAAATTCCCAGAACAACCCATCCTCTATCTATCCTAGGCTATTTTTTTTGCTGTAATATATATGTAATATATGTATTTTTGACCAGAACAACCCGATTTACTGAGAATTATCCAGAGATTGTATCTGGATAGTGTTAGGAAATATTTTATTTCCAGAGTAACCGGCTCCTGATTATTAAGTATAATAAATCCATTAGTTTATACACAATATTATATTTGAAAGAAGGAGAGGATAATAATGCTGAGATTTATTGTGAACAATAGCCATGTCGTAATATGTGACATTATTTATATATATATATATATATATATATATATAATAATTAGGGATGTGTATAAGATGTACAGATAATTCTGTATCGGACTGTGTCACAGTCTATAGGCTACAATAATAAGTTTGGCGAATATAAATTCCTATTAAATAATAGCTTGGTATCTATATTTAGAGCGCTAACATTATATATATATATCTTTGGTAGGAATACATATGTGTAGAAGGCACATGGATATATATATAAATATATAGATTATAATAATAAGTAGTTATATATATATATATGTAAGCATATAACACCCCCTTTATACATTTATATCTACAAGTAAATAATACAAGTGGGGATCGTACATTATTGTTAGATCAACGCAGCGCTACGGTTGACGAGGTTTGATTATCTAGATCCGGACCGGATGTCAACGGACTAGTTATGAGTGCGATATCCCTGGGATGAGAATGTAATGACACACAACTGAGGGGAATAACTACATCTGAACCGAGTATCGGTGGAGTAGAGGGTAGGGCAAGAGGTATTGAGTGATTCTCTGATGCATCTCGGTGTGTTGGTACTACCTCCTGACAGGGCGTCGACGGGGAAGTAAGGCGGATATCTCATAGATTTCTCCCGAAGGTAGAACAATCCATACTGCGGATATTGTAACTCCGAAGTTTCATAGCTGGCTTCCATGTCTTTGATATGTGGTCACGCTGGTGAATGTTTGTGAGGGGTGTTATGTTGGACATGTACAATGAGTCTTGTTTTTTACTAGTGTCGTGTGGTTGACATATTGGATGATAATTTATTCTCATTCGACAAGTCTACGGGGTAGGTTCTAGGTAAAGGGTTTGCTAACTTGTGGCTGTAGAGCAGTTCGGTGGGGCTTTGTGTCGATAATTACTGGTTTAGATCATAGTAGAAGTTTCGACATCTGGAAGTTCTCAAACATCTTCAAGCTCTGCATGGTTCCTCGGCTAGGCCGTTACTTAGGAAGTGGTATGCCTGCTTGTCACGTGGTCGAATCCCCATTCGGATGCAAATATTCGGACCGCTTGTGACGAATATAGTCCTCCGTTGTCGCTAAGTAACCGGTCTAGGATACCATGTTTTAGATGATCTACAATGGTTGCGCTGGTTATGGGCGCACGCATAGTGTATATGAATGGGAATTGAGTATATAAATCAAATATAATGAGGTACGTAACATAGTTATAGTGGACAAAATGTATACTTAGGTATTGCCATGAGTGCGTCAGTGTGTCATATGGCAATAGAGGTTACTTATACAGAAGAAAGTAAGGCTTGAAGGGTTTCGTCTCCCGTTTCTAATTTTAAATATTCTATCTTCTGTGTCCCAAACTTCAATGACTTATCTGGACATCAAGGTATATGTGTTCACTGGCATCTGATGGTAGGTGAAAATATATCCGTAGCTCTATTCCTGGCTTTAAAAATATTAGCGTGAAATCTTAATGTTGCACTCGTAGTAGCATTTTTTGGACTCGGGTTGGTGCTGTGAAGAGATTTTTCTGGGTGATCATCAGGGATGGGGTCAAATACGTATTTATATTTTGATTTGAATAATTATTCAGTGATGTATTTGTATTTGAGTGTCGTATTTCGTGTATTTCATCAAATACAGTTTCAAATACACTTTTAAAAATATTTTAATTTAATAATTTAATAGAATGTATAATTTAAACAATTACTTTATGAATGTAAAAAAACTTATAATATCCAAAGCAATCAGTCTATTGTTTACAGTTTTTTATTTTATTGATTTTCTTTAGGAATTAAATATATTAAAAAATATTTCAATTAATTATTATGCAATCTGGTATAGAGATAGGAATTATTATTTTATGATTTAATATTTAATATGTTAATATTTGTATTTTATATTTATATTAGATTCTCTCTCTAGAACTCATATATCATTTATCCATTCATTACTCTAATTCTAAGTCTTCTCCTTAATATTTAAAAAATATACCACCTATCTACATTGCTTTAATTAACCTATTAATATCATATATACAATACATATCAATCACTAACCATGCAATGTCTATATATATATATATATATATATATATAATCTAGGGATAAGGATTATTATTTTATATAAAATATAATCATATGATTTAAAATATGATTAAATCAAATGATTTAATATTGAATGTGTTAATATTTGTATTTTGTATTTGTATTTGATAATATGTATTTGTATAAAAACGTAATAAATATTTGTATTTGTATTTGTATTTGTATTTGATAAAGTGTATTTGACCACAACCCTGGTGATCATCTGCACTTCTGGTCAGACTTAATAATGTGAAACCATTCGATTCCGAATATTACGGCTTACATTTATTTTTCGATATTTACATAACGAGTCTCAGCGGGGCTGAATATCTTAGATGCGAAGGTGATGGGGATTTCGTCTTGTTGGATGGATGTAGGAGGATGGCGTCAAAGTAATCGTATGAAGCGTCTACTTGAATTGTTATCTTCTTCTTTGTGGCATAATATGATAGAGTAGTATATTTATTCTTCCATGTTATTGAATATATTAAGTATTCGACATCTTTTTTGAGAAGTTAACATAGAAGTATCGTAAGGTGTGACAGGTCTTTATTAAAGGGCCACATGTAGTTCGCGATAACTATGAATTATAATTCATAGGTATCGCGTAATAATTATGATAATGATAATTATCAATGGCTTGCGGAGAATCTTGTGAGGTTATCTGTTGAATTAACTTCTCACACTTGGGGTCGGTATGCACGCCATCATTGTTGAAGAGGAGATCGTTAGTCATATATATATATATATATGCATGGATATTTGTGTATACATATAATATATTATATAAAATTATTATATATATACATAAATTGTTGTTATGTATTAATCACTGTCTAAGTTGTGTAATACTAATATATTACACTGTTAAGTTGTGTGTATATATGGGAGTAAAATGTCAAGGCTTATTTACGTTAATTGGTTAGACTTATTCTTCAAGAGATTATACATAGCGTGGTCCGCTATATATACGCAGATGTCTGAGCGTGGGGCGGTAATGCGAGACGGCAGAAACGTACATTGTATGTGAGTCGTGATACCAGGCACTAGGCGTATATGCGCTGATATTACGTAGATGTACAATATCGACGCATATATATAAATAAAATATATAACATCCCCTCTTCTCCCTATTGGTTATCGAAGAGGGGTTGGGGTCATTCCCTCTTCTCACGTATGGAAGAAGGATATCATGTTGGAGGTGGCCATGGGAATGGCAATACATGCGATGTGTATGGTGCTGATGGCATCACGGATGGTGGGGGTGATGGTGAGGGGATCATGGATATTGTGGGTGAGATCGAGAGGGTCACGGGTGACGTTGAGAACATATCGGGTATTATGTGTGATGTTGAATGCGTCACAGATGTCGTGGGTGACAGCGGGGGTGTACCGAATATGTACCTGATATAGTGGGCAAGGGCGAAAGCGTACCGGATGTCGTGGGTAGTGGCTGGGTGTCACGGAGGTCATGAGTGACGGCGAGGGTGTACAGGATATCATACCGGATGTAGTGGGCAATGGCGAGGACGTAAATAAAATGTTAAACAACATTTTCAGCTCGTCTAGCCGATCTTCATTGTGCCAATTGAAGGAAGGAGTTGGTGTAGGGTTCATGATTGTTTATAGTCGTTGGGCGTGGGGGTAGATGTTTCCTAACGTGCTCTCACTGGCAGGATGATATTCATTGGACGTGAGGTTGGACGCTTATTGATGTTACGTCAAGGCTTATGTACGTTTATTGGTTATACTTATTCTTCAAGTGATTATACATAGCGGCGGTCCGCTATATATACACAGCCGTCTGCGCGTGGGGGGGGGGGTCATGCGAGATGGAAGGAATGTACATGCATTATGATACCAGGCACTATGCGTATATTCGCTGATATCACGTTGATATCATGTACAAAATCGTCGCATATAAATAAATACAATATATAACAATAAGTACAAGGCATTTTAACCTGTTTAACCTGTTAATATTTAATACATTCAATAATATAATAATCTAAAAATGTTGTTAATATATATGTTATTACATATAAAGGTTAATATATATATAGGATGATACGGTTGGTAGGTAAAAATTAAATGGCAACATTACGTGGCGCACAAGGCGTGCTTGTTAAAAAAACGGAAGAATAAAACTAAACAAAATAAATCAAACAACCCACAAATATCAATACGCAAATAGGATGGTACTCGTATGTGTAAATATCATATATATATATATATGAATGGTTTATAAATATATTTTTCAAAAGGAATTATTCCATATATACATGTTTCTCATTAAGATTTTATTTTCGTGTGCACTATAGTGGTACATTATACGCTCTTAGAGCGTATAATGAATTAGGGCGACATACACCTTGCGCGACATTTGTGACATTTGATATTTATAGTTATTTAATGTTTGCCTAACGTCCGTATTCCCATGTATATAATATATATATATAGTGGAAGTATATAGTAGTAATTATATTAAAAATGTAAATAAATTTAGGTTGTATAAAAATTAAAAAAAAGTATGTACAATTTTGTATATCTTATTTAATAAGTTATTATATATTATAAATTATAATTTATAATATAATATATATTATATAATATACCTGGTACTAGGTTCAATATCGTGATTTTTTTAATACTCTATGATATAGTCTATTATAGGAATTATCTTAAAGCAGGCCGCCGATTGTTATTATAATAATGTCAGAGTTCATTATAATGCAGCTAAAAAATACAGAAAAATAAAACAAAACCAAATCAATTAAACAACCCCAAAATAAAAATTGAACTCTAACAATATAATAATAATAATCGGCGGCCTTCTTTGATATTAACGTATCATACTATATGATAGACTATATCACTGATAGACTCTATCAGTGATAGAGTCTATGTGACATACTATATCACATAGACTCTATGTCCGTAACATTTGTATTACAATTATTTAAATTACACGAGTATTCTTATAATATTATATTAATTATATAATGACATGAATACTATATATTTATGTAATTACTAATTCGTATAATGAAGTATGTGGGCTTTTAGTGTGTTGATTATTTTTAAACTATATTTTGACTATAATCATTATAATGATTATAATGATTATAATATGATAATGATTATAATAATAATTATAATAATCCTAGTATGCAATGTTATATTTAATTAGTATATTGAATATAACTATCCATATAAAGTTTACAATAACAACTAATAGTATGTGTACTATTAGAAACTACTATTGGTAAAACCCAATTAAATTAAATTAATTATTAATAGAATATTTAAAAATGTTACCTGGTAAAATTTAAAATCTTACATTTTTTTTCTTACACGATAAATTACTTAATAAATTACTTAATACACATGATTATGAATGTATATAATTATATATTTAATTCATAATTACAAATTATTCTATATATTTAAATAGTAAGTATATATTTAACAATCTTAATATATATTTTAAAATTATTAAATTTTAAATATTAAATTGATAAAAATACTTGTATTACCTTAGTATTTATAAATATTTATATTTTAATACACATGATTATGGATATATATAATTATATATTTAATACACAATTAAACATTATTCTATTTAAATGTTAAGTATATATTTAATAATAATCTTAATATATATTTTAAGATTATTAAATTTTAAATATTAAATTAATAAAAATACTTGTATTACCTGAGTATTTATGAATCATTCCATTTATTATTTCAAAATATAATAAAAATAAATAATAAATTAATTAAAATGTATATTTTTTATTAATATAATATTTTATTTTTTTATTTTATATATATGATCCATATGTAATATAAAGTCTAAATCCATCAATTCCCTATAGACATATATCCAACAATATTACGTATTTCATTGAAAATGGTGTGTCTACTAAACAGTTATTTTTATGGATCCAATATATATAGAGTGAAAATTCAATCATTATTTAAACTTACCCATTCTATTGATTTTTAAATTATTAATAAATAATATACAACTTTATTTCCTATATATTAATTATATAATTTTATTATAAGTCAAATTTATACCAAAAGTGATAAATTATTGCCCTAAACTATTTGGTGGACACGAAATTGTCCTCCAAATAATCATGTCTACCAAATGATTAATATTATGCAAGAAATGTCAACCAAATCTGGTATGTTCATATATATATATATATATATATATATATATACATATGTATATAGTATATATGTATACAATATATACTATACATATATATAATGATAATAATAATAATTATCAGATTAAATGTTCCTCGAATAAATTAGAGTGAAACCAGGTATATATAGAAGTTCACTGAACTTATCGAGATATCTACCTGTCAGCAAAAGTAATGGAAAATAACATATTAATAAAAGTATCAATAGAGTAAAATAAAATTATATATTTCAAAAGAAAAGTAAAATATAAATATAAAGTAAAATATTAAATAGTTAAAATACGAATAAATATTAAATATATATGTTTTATATATAAATAAAATTAAAGTTATTATACTAGATAAAAATAATAATAATATAAGATATGTGCAAATAAAGAGGAACAAATAATATATAGTTGATAAATCGACTAAAAAGAGCGAATAATATACGGCTAGACGTATATTATAAATAGTATCTATAGATACTATTTATAAAATTAGTTAACATATAAACTTATTGAACAACAAAAATGTAACATAAATATGTATTTTTTTACTCATGTAGATTTCATGGCTATCATGTTATACATTGGGTTAATTTATAGTTTACCTCATACAACTATTATAATCTAATATAATATAAAATAAATTATAATAATAGACTTAAATAGACAGTAAATAATAATAAAGATTTATTTAAATTTATAATTTTATTAAGGTATGATATATACAGTATGTATGTATAAATAATAATAATAAATAACAATACTCAGAAATGCTTTTTACATTATAATAATTAAATACATCACAAATACTAGTTACGTGTACAATGAATTATTGTCATGAATCAGATTCTATTAGATCTGATAGTGCTTTAGGTTCAGTATGCATATTGGGTTCCTAATAAATTATAAGATTTAGTATAATCAATGTTAGTTATATCAATTAAATAATACAAACCTTAATATATTTCCATTTTTAATTTCTTATATAATTGTCTATATTCCATATACTCTTAATGATTTCTACCTCTTTGCTCCGGGATGTGATATCATTACAGATTCTATAATATAGTTATAAATATAATATACATTAATAAATATATTATGGTAAGTGTTGGCCAATAATTTATAGTATTAAATCTATTAATAAATGTAATAAGTAATAATACATTCTATCAACATTTATATAACTAAGGGTGTATATTTTGTAATGTACCTCAGTACCACATATGCTTCTACATGTAAACTCAGATGGTATTTTAGTACTAACTTTTCAACATATCATAGTACCACAGTACCAATGTACCATCCATCGATATAGAGAGGGTTTATTCATGTATTCTTATACATGTAAATTCAGATGGGATGTTGGTACTATGGTACGTTGGTGTGTTACTAAAAACGTACCAGCATCAAATCTGTAGGCTTATACATGTAAATGCAGATGGGACGATGGTACTATGGTACATTGGGACCATGCGTTTTTAGTAATATACCAATGTACCATAGTACCATCTTCATTTACATGTATAAGACTACAGATTTGATGTTGGTGCGTTACGAAAAACGCTTGCTAACTTGGTAATGTGGTACATTACAAAAAATGCACCCTAAGATAAGTTAATAATATTTCAATTCTATTTTATTAAAAATATTAGTTAAATTCTTTATACAAAAATATTATTTCTTTACTAACGTATTATAAGTTTTGATATATACTGATATTTGATCATGAATACTGCACTTGTATGTTTCTTTAGACCAGAAACAATACTTCCCATAATCGTAATCGTGTTACATATTTGGTCTGTATTAGTAATTAAATAATAATTATTTACATATTGATAACATTTAAATATTCTTATATACATATATAATATCAGATTGAATGATTTATCTTCACTAGTAACCTAATTAATTATTGAATAGTTAATGAAATAATTAGAATGTGAATAGATATTGAGGTTTTACTATTTACATATCACAAATATAAAATATTGACACCTATTATGTAATATTAGTAAACTTTTAATAGCGATTTAACTGTACCCAATAATTACATGATCAAAATGAATATAATAAACAATTACTCTTAATAATACAATATATAAATAATATAAGACATGAATTAATTTATTATGCACATAACAATTGTATATACACTCCAGTGCTGAAAGTGCTCACAAATGAAAACTAAATAAAAAGTCATAAATAACAAAATTATTTGACAATAAAAGAAAAGTAATTAAAGGAGATGTAGGCATTATGATGGGTAATATAGTAATGGATAGACCGATGGATATAGGGAGATACTTCCATAACGATTGTTCTATAGGGACGATGGATTAGTACAAATAAGAGAAATTACAGAGATTGAACTGAGGAAATAAGAAGGGAAGTATAGTAATAGTTAGAATTATAGGAGGATTTGGAGGAATGAAGATATATGAGTTGATGAGAAAAGTCTGAGTAGGGTATTTTTATAAGGGAACTAGTTGGGGAGTATTTGGAAGGAATTAGTATTTTAGTGGTCGTGAAGTCGTATGAGGAATATTGACTTACTAAATATCAGATAATTCTATCTAATGAGTAAAAGATGAATCAGGAAGTGATACAAATCAAGAAGTATAATAATCATAACGATAAAGTACAAGTGATTTTTAACGGCAATTGGCTGATGATATTTTGAACAAAGTGAATTATAAAAAGATGGTAGAGAGCAGTTTTAGAAACCTTCAAGGTATGCAAAGAAAAGGAAAGGTAATAGTTTAAGAAGCTCTCAATGTTTATAATAGATGAGTGTAGTATACTATGATTATCATGGTTATAAGGATATAAAACAATGGAAGAACTATATTAGATGTTTTTGATAGAAGACATAGTATAATTGATGAGTCACATATAATACATTAAGAATTATCAGTACAAGAGGTGGGAATGAAAGTATATAGTTGAATATCATCCGCATACACATGACAGTCGATAATTAGCAATATATCATACATAGGTAGTATGTATATAGAAAATAAAAGTGATAAATGATAAAAGGAGCCACTGTGGGACTATATATTAGAATAATGTTTTCGGATAACAATTAATATATTATAACTATAGATGTCCTATTTAAGATCTATGATTCCAATCATTTTAGGGCAGTACCATTAATAACTATAATATTATGAATAAAAATGAGTATATTATTATGATGGAGACATGTGAAAAATGTAAAAAATCAAGTTGACAACACATAGATGTACTCACAGTATAATAAGTATTATTAAGTTTTGTAATAGGTAGGTAGAATGACCAGTAGAGTGACATCTTCTAAATGTACTCTGAAGAATACTCTGGTAGAACTAGATAAACTTTGTGATAATAACCGATGAGATGTTAATTGGTGAGCTACAAATCCACCACCATCCTTGCCATCTTGTATCAATACATCTTTGAATAATGAAGTCACTTTAGTTATGTTGAGCTTACAATCTCCTTATTCTTAAACTTTTCTTCTAACAGTTCATTGCACGATTGCTTCTTAGATTGATGTATATGCTCTCATATCTGGTTATTTGTAATAGAAATGTTAATATTATTATAACCAAAATGATATTCATTCAAATTTTACATCCAGATTCAATATGTTCAATTGTCCAGTACTAGTTACTGGAAATTTAAATAAGGTATTGAATTATGGTAATTATTTTCAACCAATAGGATATTTAGAAACGTCAACACTGTATAAATGGTTTACTTTAAATTTAATAATGAATATATCATTAATTAACACAATCTTATGATTGTTAATCTTAAAGTAAAAAGTAAAGTATTATAGCTTCTATATAATTATTATCCATGATACACTATAGATCAAATAATTTTAAATAATTCTATAATTGAATTTTTTAATAATTCATTCATTACGTGATGTAATCGCTATCTGAAAACATAAATAATATTTACCCAGCAACAAGCGGTACATGATGCTCGCGGTGTGGATACTCTAAATAATGTGTATCGAGCAACAAGTACGACTATAGGCGTAGCCTTGTACTTATTGCTCGTGGTATGGACAAACTGTATAAAGAGAATATATCAGAAATCATGAAATTAATCAATACGAAATAGATAGTCAGTAGTTGTTGTAATATAATGCTCCAATCTACTAAATATCATGCATTTGAAATAATCACTAAATAAATTAAAATAAATAACTTTAGAACATACCAATTAATGTGTCCCATGATTCATCATCAGCCGGTTCTAGTAGTGAAAGGTTATGAATTCTATGATTGAAATCATAACCAAATACATTCTTGCCTATAATTTTTTATATTTTTATTAACTTTAAAGTATAGTAAATGTATATTAAATTATACTATATTATTATAGGGTATAAAATGTAAATATAATACACATAATTATAATGAACATTCATGTAATCTTATAATTAATTCATCAATAGAATAGTAATATTTTGTATATATAATTATCGTGCTTAATTAGCATGCCTTTGAAATTATTTGTTTAAAAAAAATGTATTTTATTAAAACACAATTAAAATATAATTCATTATTTTAAAAATGATATATAATGTTGTATACAAAAGTAATTGTAAGTACTTAAATAAGCATAAAATAAGCAATATAAGCCAGTAAAAATAGTATTAAATATTTTATTATTGCAATAATGTTGTTGACAACAACTTGTCGATTAATATCGTAATATTGGTTTATATTATTACGATATTAAAAATGTTAAAAGCATAACAAACGTAATATATGTATTGTTAATATAATATATTTGTTATACAAAATATTTACTTATTTTAGCACATATATTACGACCAATGAAAAGGAAGCATTATAGTTATACAATAATATATGTTATATATTATATAACCATATAATGTTTCACTATATATTATATTTGATATCATTTCATTACATTTATTAAAATATTTATTTTGTATATTTGTTAGTATTACTTTGTATAATATTGTTATTTGATTATGTATTTTCGATGTAACCAAATGGGATTATGAATTGAATGTAGATTTTGAATATGCGATAGATGCGCTGCAGTTGAAATTTAATATTAGATATCTACTAAATTCATCTACTAAACTTTATTATTTATATACATATATATATATATTAATATTTACGATCAATTTTAATGATATCTATATAATACAAATACTATCTATATTAAAAATAAAAATTAAATATATATATATATATAAAATACTAAATATCAACATTCCTCATAATTATTATATTTAAATGTTTTTAATTGAATATATCATATTATTTGACTTATATAACCTATATCCATAGATATAGATATACCTATTTAATATTTAACATATATAATATGACTAATATCCAATCAAAATACTGTTGCTATTTGTTAATTTATCGATAGAAGTGATATTTGTATGATATTACATGCATTGTGTACGTCAATTGATTATCCATTTTCTTATATCAATGGTACATATTTTATATGATAAATATTTTTTATATCTGATAAGTCTTTTTTATAACATACATATTATTTATAGATATCAAATATCATATTAAATATACCAAATATAATTGTTAAAAAACCCAAACCAAATACTTTATTTATTATTAAATATGTATACATTATATATGTTTTCATTATTTATTATATTATACTTGAATTATTACTTAATAATATGTAGTTAATATACTAATAGTATTAGTCTAATACTATTAATACTATTTGTATATTAAGTAATACTTGTATTATAATACAATAAATAATGATAATATAATTAACCTTGGTCCCTTATAAGGAACTATAGTTTCTTCAACAATGGGGGGATCACGTAATTCAAAAATGTTCTCAACTTAGTTCTGGATTGGGTCTTCTTATGGCAATCGGATAGTCATTTTCACGTACATTCTTTTATGTTGTGTCTCCATACTCTCTTCGGTATACCTGGCTGAAGTTGAGTATAATTTATATAGAATATTTGAATAAAAAATCTAACCGATAATACTAGTAGTGCATATAAATGTTATAACATGATAAATATTATTTATTATCTATATTAATTTTCAAATATACATTTAAAGAAAATAAATTGTTTAAGATCTAATAGAGTTGCTCACATGATCAGTCAAATGTGTACTAGTGCGAAAGGTTTCATATGACAATACACATATTTACAATATGTTATATACGTAGAAAATATTATATTTTTTCGTATGAAACGAGTATTTTACCAAGCAAGAAATTTATGGATCCTGTGAATCCCTATAAAGTGGAAAGCTATTTACAAATTTGTACAACGTCCCCCAATATTGCTTTATCAAACTATGTGAACAATTATTTTATTTATTTTATATTATCTAATGTCTACTTGCATTTATATATATATATATATATATATATTCCATAAATAATATATATCCAAATATTACTTTACTACTTTTAAGTAGTATTTATATAAAATAAATTAAATATTGAACAATTTATTGTAAAAATATATACATAGTTAATGAATAATTGTTTTCATATATTATTCATAGAATATACATCAATTATTATATATCAATTATAATATAATTATAATATATTTACACTAATATATCATAAACAGTCTATATCGAATCACCCGCTTTTAAATTTTTGACATTTTAAATACTCGTTTCGCTATTATACACATTAGTATACATGATACATTAATATGAAAAAGTAAAATATAGAATATACTATTATAATAATTTTAATTATTATAATAATAATTATTATTATTATAAGTATTATAATTATTATAATACTATTTTAAAATATATACAAATTAATTGTTATATGATAACTTATTATAATTTCAAATATACATCTTAAATATTTCAAATTTAATTTAGGCAAACGTAATAAAAAAACGGGGCTATATTCTATATTATCCTAACAGACTATCATAGTCACTATGATTATATCATAGAATTTATCAAACTCAAATAATTTGTTTGAAATTGCACATGTTTGCGTATTTTGTTACGCCATACATTTAATATATATTTAATATTATATTATATCATATAATTATTATAATAATTATAATATTATATTATTGAATATATGATATAAGGAAAACAGGTTTCGAGTAATTTAAAATATATTTAAAATTAAAATTATTTTAATTAGATATAATTAATAATTTACCTTTATTCTGATATAGTTGATATTTTGAACGCCACCGAAATAAACTATAATATCTTATTAATATTACAAACTTAAAATTAAACTATATAATAGACTATAAGTAATGAATTAGACTAAATTAAATAGATATTTTGAAATAAAAGTTAAATCCGGAATTAAATATTATTATTTATAAAAACAAGGACAATGGAATTGATAGTATAAAATAAGTAAACAACTACGATATCAGATACTAAATTGGATTTACATAAATAATTATAATTACAAATAAATTATATTCTCAACAATTTTCATCAAATAGTTTTCGAATTATATATGTATAGGTTTAATTATATATTTATTTTATAAATATTAATTTAATTATTTTTTAAATTATAAATAAATAATAATGTAATAAATAAATGAAATATAATGCTTATTATAAAAATGTGCATATTAAATATATTTATACGTTTATTGTGTTTGAATTTGTATTAGTTCTTTTGGATATGTCTGGCTTAGATTATTATATATTTCAATCTATATTAGAGTTTTTGTCTTCCATCTTATAATATTCTCATACTTTGGTAACTGACAGATCGCATATTGGCATTACCATTTCGATATATTATACTTATTTTTGATTGTATGTATTAATCGTAAACTTCACATGCTTCTCTCAGTCTTGTATTATATGTTAGTAGGTTTTATTTTAATATACCCGTGTAACTAAATTATGTATATATTATAATGATTTTTTATATAGGTTTTATATATCCTATATTTTTGTTGTGCCGTGTCTAATCTTACTAATTCTCTCTTCTTCAATATATGTATAACTTTCCCTACTCATTTTACTGGTCATTCACTCGATTTAATTTGTTGTTGATCTCATAGTATTTATCAATATATCACGAATTGTTGTAAATATTGTTATGTTATACCTGTGTTAATGTAATATGGTTAGGTATGTGTGTGTATCCCGCAGCTTTCGCGGATAGTATCAATAGGCAAGGGGTCCAGTATCAAAGTTTATTAGAAACAACAATGTATAAAGCGAGCGATACGTTATATATACTATTGGTGGGCGGGGCTTCGTGGGAAGCGCTCAGCCAATAGGGAGTCATGCACAGTGTCACGGTCTACGGATTGCATTGCGGAATGCCTATTTGCCTATTCGTATGTTCGTGTCTTATATTTAGGATGCACGTTATATAATAGTGATATCTAAACGGAATATCTATATACGTATATGCGTACATACGCAGATATATATGTATATGTAAATACATGCATATACATATGTATCTATATAAGTTATAGTAACATATCGATATGTATATCTGTACACATGTAGATATATATATAAGTATATATATAGTCATAGTACAGTGGATATATATATATATACGAATACATGGATATGTGTCGACATATAACATCCCCCTTTGTAAATCAAATGGCTACGAGTCGATAAGACGAGCGGGGGGTCGTGTGATACGATTGGACCGACGCAGCGATATAGTTGGTAGGGTGTGGTTATCTAGTTCCGGACCGGGTGTCAACGGACTAGTGGGGAGAGGGTCATCCCTGAGGTGAGTGTGTGGTGATACATCACGGAGGGGCGTCTCTACGTCCGGACCGAGTGTCGACGGGGTAGAGGATGGGACATGAGACCCGCGGTGATACGCAGGTGCATCTAGGTGTGTTGCTACTACCTCCGGACGGCGCGTCGACGGGGCAGTAGGGCGGATATCTCGGCGATTCCTCCTGAGGGTAGTACCATCAGTCGTGCGGATGTCGTAACTCCGAGGCTCCTGGCGTTGCGATGTCACTACGGCTGGCTTCCATGTGTTCGATACATGGTCGCGGTAGTGGATGTTCGTGAGTGGCTCTATGTCGGGCAAGTTGCGGTGGAACTTGTTCTTGTCGTAGTGTCGAGCGGTTGACACATTAGACGACAATGTGTTCTCGTGGGACGGATCTATGGGGTAGTTACAGGGCAAAGGGTTTGCTAACTTGCGACTGTAGAGCAGTTCGGCGGGGCTTCGTGTCGATCCGATTACTGGTGTAGATCGTAGTAGAAGTAGCGACATCTGGAAGTTCTCGGACTTCTTCAAGATGTTCTTCAGACTCTGTACGGTTCGTTCGGCCAGGCCGTTACTTTGGGAGTGATAGGGGCTGCTCGTCACGTGGTCAAATCCCCATTCGGATGCAAACGTTCGGAATGCTTGTGACGAATAGTGTCCTCCGTTATCACTAAGTAACCGGTCAGGGATGCCATGTTCCGCGAATAGTGTCTTTAGCCGATCTATAATGTTTGCGCTGGTTATGGGCGCGCGCATAGCGTATACGAATGGGAATTTAGTATAATAATCGCATATAAGGAGGTACGTGATATTGTTATAATAGAATAAGTCGGAACTTAGGTATTGCCATGGACGGGTCGGGGTGTCGTATGGCAATAGGGGTTCCTTACACTGCTGGTTTGCGTGTTCCCGGCACTTGAGGCATGATTGGATCATATCAGTGATATCTTTCGAGATACCGGGCCAGTAGACATGTGATCTCGCTAGATCGCATGTTTTGACGATTCCCATATGGGGTGTATGTAGAGTGCTGAGGATCGATCGTCGGGAGTTTGGAGGTACTAGGACTTGTGGGCCTTTCAAGATTAAACCGTCGTGAGTAGTCAGTTCGTCTCTGAATGGCCAGTAGTCTCGGAGGTCTTTCGGAGCGTCTCGATACACTGAAGGCCACCCGTTGTGGATTACGTGAAGCAGGGCTTGAAGTGTTTCGTCTCGGCTGGTTTCTAATTTCAAATTCTCGATCTTCTGTGTCGCGAACTGCACGGGGCTGATCTGGATGTCAAGGTCGATATGTTCGCTGGCATCTAATGGCTGGCGGGAAAGCGCATCCGCTATCAGCATCTCTTTTCCAGGTTTGTAGATTAGTTTGAAGTCGTACGGCTGCACTCGGAGCAGCATTCTTTGGAGGCGGGTAGGTGCGGCGAATAGGTTCTTTCGGGTGATCATCTCCAGTGGCTTGTGGTCAGACTGGACAATGAACCTGGTCGCAAAGACGTAGTTGTGGAACCTCTCGCATCCGAAGACTACGGCCAACATCTCTCTTTCGATATTAGCGTAGCGTGTCTCAGCAGGGCTGAGGGTCTTTGATGCGAAGGCAATGGGTTTGTCGTCTTGTAGGAGGGTGGCGCCGAGGCCACGGCCTGAAGCATCTACTTGAACCGTTGTCTTCTTCTTTGGGTCGTAATATGACAGAGTAGTCTGTGCGCATATTCGTTCTTTCACGTTATTGAAGATCTTCTCGTAGGTAGGGGACCACTGGTAATCGACATCTTTCTTGAGGAGTTCACGTAGAGGTGTCGCATGGTGTGCCAGGTCTTTCGTAAATGGTCCCATATAGGTCGCGATACCCAGGAATTCTCGCAGGGCCTGTGGAGAGTCTGGTGAGGTCATCTGTTGGATCGACTTCACACGTTCGGGGTCAGGATGTACGCCGTCTTTGTCGAAGTGGAGACCGAAGAAAGTAAGGCTGTCGGTCTTTATCGAGCATTTAGTTTCGTTGAAGACGAGGCCGTGTTGGGATGCGGTCTTCATCAGATGACGGAGGTTCTCGTCATGCTGTTGCTCGTCCTTCCCGAAGACGCCTACGTCGTCGGCGATTCCGATAGTTCCGGGGCAGTACTCGAGTATGCGGTCCATACGTTCTTGGAACACGTCTTGGCTGAGATTTAGTCCGAAGGGTAGGCGTAGGAATCGGTATCTACCAAAGGGGCTATTAAATGTGGTTAATAGACTAGAGGGCTGGTCGAGATGTACTGACCAGTACCCTGAACGCGCGTCGAGTTTCGAGAATACCCGAGCGCCGCCTAGGTGGTGGGTAACTTCATCGAGGGTCCGCGTCGCGTAGTGTGGTCGCTTAATCGCGAGATTAAGGTCCTTCGGATCTAAGCATATCCGGATCTTGCCGTTAGCCTTGCGACTGTATACGAGGCTCGATACCCAATCGGTAGGTTCGTGTACACGCTTGATTACCCCTAGGGATACCATATCCTCGAGAGTGGCCTTGACCTCGTCTCGGAGCGCGATAGGGCATCGGCGGGGTGCGTGTACAATCGGTTGTGCGCATGGGTCGACAACGATTCGATATGTACCCTCAAAGTTTCCGATGGGTGCGAAACACTTTGGGTATGCGTTGACTAGATCCGCGGTGGATGCTAGTCATAGTTGCGGATTTACAGAGCAGTGCATTGTAACTAACTTCAGTGCAATGCTCGAAGGGAATCCCAGGAGAACGGGTCCGGGAGTGTCGACAACGTAGAATGTCGCTTCCGTTGTATGAGCTCCAGAGCTGATCGAAAGCTCGAGCTTTCCGTATTGCGTGAGAGTGCTACCGTCGTAGACTGATAACCGTGTAGTGCTGGGTTGTAGATGCGGTCGGTTGCGTTTGTCGGGGTACATTTTATGGAATGTGCGTAGAGGCAATAAATTGCCTTGTGCACCCGTGTCGACCTTAACTCGGAGGTACGCGTTAAGGGATGGATGGTTGAAACGTACATCGGTGTACGCTTCGTCGCGGGACGTTATCGTATCGAACACGACCTTGTCGAAGGCTTCGTTCGTGTTTACGTCGTGGTGGTGCCGGGTCTGGTTCGGATGTTGTTCCGAACGACATTTCGCGGCCCAGTGTCTTTCGCGGTTGCATTTGCGGCACTTAGAGTTTCGTGCCGGGCAGGACTTACGACCGGGTTCGTGCGTGGTGGTACAGTTCGGACATGACGTACGGTCGTGGTGGGATGTGGATGAATGTGGAGTAGATGAGCGGGGAGTGGATGACTGGGGAAGTGCGTGGGTTGATGCGTTGTTACGTCGTGGCGCGTTGTGCCTTCGAGTAACGAGGTTTACCGTAGCGCGATGTTGAGGTTGCCGGAAGGAAGCAATATCGGCGAGTTTGGCCTCATGTATGCGTACGTGGTTAATGGCCGCTTCCAGTGTCATCGATTTGTCTTGCGAGAGCATCCAGTCCTGGACGATGGAGTCTCGAACTCCTATGACAAGTTGTTCCGTGAGGCGTTGTTGTATCTCGGTAGCGTCACGGAATTCGCATCGTTGGCCTTGCAGACGTAGTTTCGTCATGTAGGTATCTATCGATTCTTCGGGTTGCTGCCTCAATCGAGATAGGTTGATCCTCGATAACCAGAAGTTAGAGCTAGGGGACACGTGCTTAGCGAGGTAGACCCAGAAGCCGATAAGAGTTTTCTTGCTGGCGTCTAACTCCCAAGCGTTGTAGATTTGTCGCCCGTCGCGTCCTAGCCAGAGGAGAACGTGGGCGAGTTTCGATGCGTCCGTAGCGCCTTCAAGTGGTCCTTCGAAGGTTAGTTCAGCGTGCTGCTTGAACTCAGTCAGTTCCGCGGTGATGCTCTCTGACTGCCAGTCGAATGAAGGAGAAGGGAGGAGCGAGTTCGTAGCTGTCACCATGTTATGTTATACCTGTGTTAATGTAATATGGTTAGGTATGTGTGTGTATCCCGCAGCTTTCACCATGTTATGTTATACCTGTGTTAATGTAATATGGTTAGGTATGTGTGTGTATCCCGCAGCTTTCGCGGATAGTATCAATAGGCAAGGGGTCCAGTATCAAAGTGTATTAGAAACAACAATGTATAAAGCGAGCGATACGTTATATATACTATTGGTGGGCGGGGCTTCGTGGGAAGCGCTCAGCCAATAGGGAGTCATGCACAGTGTCACGGTCTACGGATTGCATTGCGGAATGCCTATTTGCCTATTCGTATGTTCGTGTCTTATATTTAGGATGCACGTTATATAATAGTGATATCTAAACGGAATATCTATATACGTATATGCGTACATACGCAGATATATATGTATATGTAAATACATGCATATACATATGTATCTATATAAGTTATAGTAACATATCGATATGTATATCTGTACACATGTAGATATATATATAAGTATATATATAGTCATAGTACAGTGGATATATATATATATATACGAATACATGGATATGTGTCGACATATAACAAATATTACTTACTCATCATTTTCTAATAACTTGTTGATTAGTTCTTCCTCACAGCACTATTGTAAACAAATTCATTACCTACATAAATTATAGATCACTGATTATGATTACTTTGCTTCGGAATTTGAATCACTATCCCTTTCACAGCCGTATTCCATTGATTCATTTAATAATACTTTATCTTATTTGATTGATACTTTGCCTCTCTAAAACTGGAAATATTAATGTGCATTCAAACTGTACATGGCTTTCCTCTGAACTAGTTTCTTTCAAATGTAACATACGAAAGCTCGAATGTATTTTTCATAGTAAATCCTTTTCTAATAACATCAGGATATTTTCTACATAGGGCAGGTTCTAAAATTCTCAAATATCTAATGACCAGTCTTATTTTTATATTAGTAAAATTAATAATATCACATAAAATCCTCGTACTTCATTCGCCCTTGCTCGTAAGCTTCTCTCCCCTAAAATGCCTCTTAATATGCTTCATATACCTAATGTTGATCGAAATGAATTATGCTATTAATTCACTAATCACTTTACTGATAAAATGCTACACACCTGTTCTTCTATTTCATCCATCTTACTAAGTAGACATATTCCATTTATCTGTATTTATAAACAAGTCCCATATTACTTTTCTGTATTATATATTCCTTCTATTTTCATATATTTTCTTATCTGTAAGTCTTCTTATTTGTCTGACCCAATTAACATAGCAGCCTTTAAACAATTCAATTCTACTAAATCACCCTATATTCTTGATATTACTAATGTTTCCCTAAACGGTGGTATGTGTTAAACTTATTTCAAGCATACTATCATTACCACACTATTCAAGAACCCTTACTTGATCCCGATATAATTATCGCCCCATTTCTAAATTTAGGTTTCTCAGCAAAATCATGGAATGCATCGTTGCTATACAATTAAATATACTTATGGCTGACAGCAAGTTATATGATATATTTCAGAGTATATTTAAATGACGGAACTCTACTAAAACTGCGCAACAACAAATACTAAATAAAATATACTCCTGTCAACGTGTCCTATTATACTTCTCATGTGCTTTCGATTACCTTAGCCCTTTCATTCTTATCTCAATATTATAAATGATTGGTCTATATGGAACCATCTACGCATGGTTTTCTTTCTATATTTTAAATCGATCATCATCCGTAATAATTTGTAATTTCTCTGCCAAAGATCGTCCCCTTCAGTATGGTATTCCTCAAGGTCACCAATTATTGGCCCTTTTATCTTTTCAATATAAATCAACCCTATACATGATAGTATCACTCAATTTCCATATGTCCATCATCACATATACGCTGATGATACTTAACGATATTCCTTCTTGTCCCACTCATGCAATGTACTACCAGATAATTCCCAATTTTGCAAGTGTGCTACATCTAGTTGATCATGGCTTCGTTCGAATGTCCTTCTTATAAACTCTGTTATCCTCAATATCCCATTAAACTATAATTTTTCCTTCCTATTGACATTAGCGGTGACCCTATCACTCCATCATCATATGTCCTAAATATTGATGTAACTTGGGATTTTGACTTATCCCGTAATTCCCATATATATAATATATCTAAATCAACTGACTATCACATCTTCAACATTCGTTGCATAAGGAAGAAACTAACTAACCATCTTACTATTATCCTCATAACTGTTCTCGTACTTTCTCATATCGACTAGGTCATACCTACTGCTCCTCTCTATTCTATCACATTCCAAACATTCATTATTATCAATATATTAGAATATAAATAGTGTATAACAATATATATATATATATATATATATATAGAATTGATTGTAATGTATATAATCACATAATTCGTGAATCTGTATGCACCATTTTCTCCATTAATCGCTTTAATCATTCAACTGGTGACTCATGCCAACTTATATATAATTGGTTCCCTCTAAGAAAATGCCCCTCCATTAATTCACACCCTTCCTTTTTACGCACCTCAAGGCATACATATTATCAATGTGATAGGACTATTTTCTTAACAAATCGGCATCAATCTATGTTTATACATTTTTTTATATATATATTTATTTATTTATCCTATTTATAAATTGTTAAGATCGTTCATTATATTGTATTGTTATGTATACCTAGGATGGGTGGTCACAACTATGAAAAGTGCCAATACACCCTATTATTATCATCATAATTATGATAGTATTATAATCATATAAATAACGAATGTTTCTATGGGTTATCAGTAGAAATGAGTGTAACTTGTATGGTTAGGTTAAGTAGATATATAGGTTACTAGATAGCCATATAGTTCATTGGTAGACTTATTATTCATAATTTGACCCATTTAATTCTAGATAGATATATATGATCTAGGTAGACACCTAGTTCCTAGTAAGACCCATATATCTCTAGTTAAACACATAGGTCATAGTTATACCCATGGGTCCCTCGGTATACATGTAGGTCCTAGTTATAAATATATGTATCTAGATAGACATATAGGTTCAATGGTAGACATATAGTTCCCTAGATAGATATATAGGTCATAGTTAAACTTATATATCCCTAGGTAGACATATATATATATATATATAATATCCTAGTTAGACCAATATATCTATAGGTAGACATACAGGTCATCATTATACACATAGGACTACGAACACTATGCCATAGGTCCCTATGTAGATATATAGGTCATAGGTAGACATATATGAAATAGTTAGACCTATCGATTCCTATAGGAATACCTATAGGTATACACATAGGTCCCTAGGTAGATATATATGTCCCTAGGTAGACATATGTGTACCTAGGTAGACATATATATCCTATATAGATATATATGTACTATATAGACATATAGGTCATAGTTAGACCCACAGGTCTCTAGGTAGACATATAGGTCCTAGTTAGATAAATGGGTCCCTATGTATACATATAGGTATCTAAGTAGATATATAGGTCCTATGGAAGACATATAGGTCCTAGCTAGACCCATATGTCTCTATGTAGACATATAGGTCCCAGGTAGACATATAGGTCCTAGTAAGACCCATATGTATTTAGGTAGACATATAGGTCATAGTTAGACCCAAAAGTCCATAAGTATATATATAGGTCATAGGTAGACATATATGTCCTTATATAGACATATAGGTCATAGTTATATATATATATATATATATATATAGGTTCCTAGGTAGACATATATGTCCTAGTTAGACCAATAGGTCCCTATGTATATATATAGGTCTATATATATATTTTTTTCTTGTTCATTATCTTGTAGTATTATGTTCACCAAAACATTCCATAAAGAAGTTGATGGAAGTTACTAAACCAACTAGGTAACAGGTAACAATTAACATACGAGGGATGGTAACACATATTATAAGTGCCAATAAAGCCTATTATCATCATCTTTAAAATGTATAACAAAAAGTATAACAATTCCTATTTAATATATTTAATAATTTAATTCATAATGATATTTATCATTATTTATATTAATACAAAACTAACATAATTATTAGTTATACGTTGACGCTATATTACGTCAAATTGGCGTCAATAGGTGAGCTGTCAACGCTGACCTGATGGTTAGAATTTGACGCCAACATTATTACCTTAGATTTTTTTGAACATATTAAATATATAAACTTTTTAACAAATTAATATCACGTTATATTACATAATATACAAATAAGTAAGTAGTGCTAAATAATTGAATTCATTTTCAATAAAAACCAAATAGTATTTACATGGCGTCAAATTGGCGTCAATTGGTAAGCTGACAACGCTGACCTGATGGTTAGAATTTGACGCCAACATTATTACACTAGATTTTATTGAACATATTAAATATATAAACTTGTTAAATTATTTATATCACATTTTATTACATAATATACAAATATGTAAGTAGTGATAAATAATTTAATTTATTTACAATAAAAAAAAAATATTATTTAAATATTATTTACAATGCGCAAATTGGCGTCAACTGGTATTCATTTGACGCTAATTGAAGTCACTTGGTACCCTGTTGATTCCATATTGAATCAACTGGTAAGCGTTAACCGTTTTACTATTGATCGGTCTGTTTACTGGGCTACCAACTTCAAGAATGGATGTATAGAGTCCAGTAATATATTGAGATGATTAACCTACATGATTGTACAAGCCTACTTACTACTCGGCATATAATACACTATAGTACGCTATATTCAAAATATAATACTTGAAATCCTTCCCCTTTGGAAAATAATAAATAAAAATAATAATATATATCCCAGTAAACAGACCGATCAATAGTAAAACGATTAACGCTTACCAGTTGATTCAATATGGAATCAACAGGGTACCAAATGACTCCAATTAGCGTCAAATGAATACCAGTTGACGCCAATTTGCGCATTGTAAATAATATTTAAATAATATTTTTTTTTTATTGTAAATAAATTAAATTATTTATCACTACTTACATATTTGTATATTATGTAATAAAATGTGATATAAATAATTTAACAAGTTTATATATTTAATATGTTCAATAAAATCTAGTGTAATAATGTTGGCGTCAAATTCTAACCATCAGGTCAGCGTTGACAGCTTACCAATAGGTCAGCGTTGTCAGCTTACCAATTGATGCCAATTTGACGCCATGTAAATAATATTTTTTTTTTATTGAAAATGAATTCAATTAGTTAGTACTAATTACTTATTTGAATATTATGTAATATAACGTGATATTAATTTGTTAACAAGTTTATATATTTAATATGTTCAACAAAATCGAGTGTAATAATGTTGGCGTCAAATTCTAACCATCAGGTCAGCGTTGACAGCTTAACTATTGACGCCAATTTGACGTAATATAGCGTCAACGTATAACTAATAATTATGTTAGTTTTGTAATAATACAAATAATGATAAATATCATTATGAATTAAATTATTTAATATATTAAATAGGAATTATTATACTTTTTGTTATACATTTATAGATGATGATAATAGGCTTTATTGGCACTTATCATATGTGTTACCATCCCTTATATGTTAATTGTTACCTGTTACCTGGTTGGTTTAGTAACTTCCATCAACTTCTTTATGGAATTTGTTAGTGAATATAATACTACAAGATAATGAACAAGAACAAAAATACATAGATATAATAAATATGACTATAAAATGAAACTATTTATACAAATAGAATGATGCATAACCAAGTAACAATATAGGAAAATAGTAATATATATTTCTTACAATTAAAATATATAATTATACTTATATGTCTACCTATTGACCTATAGGTCTTATATATATAGGTCATATATATATATATATATATATATATATATATATATATATATATATGTGTATATATATATAAATATATATATATATATATATATATATATATATATATATGTGTGTGTACCTATATACATATAGTAATATCTAGTACACATATTTCTACCTATGACCTATATATCTACCTAGGGACCTATAGGTAGAAGTATAACTAATATGTGTACATATGAACCTATATATCTACCTAGGGACCTATGGGTTTACCTAGGACCAATATTTCTTCCTATGAAATATATGTCTTCCATGAGACATATATGTCTACTTAGATACCTATATATACCCAGGGACCTATTGGTCTAACTAGGACATATATGTCTACTTAGGAACCTATATATATATATATATATATAAATATGACCTATATGTCTATATAATGACGTATATGTCTACCTATGACCTATATATCTACTTATGGACTTATGGGTCTAACTATGACCTATATGTCTACCTAAATACACAAGGGTCTTACTAGGACCTATATGTCTACCTGGGACCTATATATCTACTTAGATATCTATA
Source organism: Osedax fenrisi (assembly GCA_964019155.1). Classification (NCBI taxonomy): domain Eukaryota; kingdom Metazoa; phylum Annelida; class Polychaeta; order Sabellida; family Siboglinidae; genus Osedax; species Osedax fenrisi. The sequence goes on along the minus strand of OZ025241.1, from coordinate 6,746,971 downwards.
TGTAGATATAGGGACCCATTTATCTAACTAGGATTATATTTCTTCCTAGAGACATGTGGGTCTATAGTTATAACTATGACCTATATGTCTACCTAGGGACCAATATATATATATATATATATATATATATATATATAAATATTTCCTATATATCTACCTTGAGACTTGTGGGTCTAACTATGACCTATATGTCTATATAGTACATATATGTCTATATAGGATATATGTCTATCGATGACCTATATGTATACCTATAGGTATTCCTATAGGAATCGATAGGTCTAACTGTTTCATATATGTCTACCTATGACCTATATATCTACCTAGGGACCTATGACATATGTCCTATGTGTATAATGATGACCTATATGTCTACCTAGAGATATATTGGTCTAACTAGGATATATATATATTTTTTTTATTTTTTTTTTTTTTATTTGGTGGAGTCCTTTCATCCCATCCAGGAACTTAGATGAAGTTTTCACTTATAACCATATATGGCTCTAATGTCCCTTCGAAGCCGCTCTCATGTTAAGGCATCCATGGTTTTAACGAGAGCTGATCATTTATGTATACACAATTATATAAGATCACTTCTAAATAATATTTTAAGACCCATTTTATAAAATTAATTAATGGTCCGGACGAGGGTCGAACCCGTGTCCTACTGCTTATGTGTCTGACGCCTTAGCCACTGAGCCACACAGGCAGTTCATATATATATATATATATGTCTACTTAGGGACATATAGGTTTAACTTTGTCCTATATATCTATATAGGAAACTATATGTCTACCATGGAACCTATATATCTACCTAGATACATATATTTATAACTAGGACCCATATGTATACCGAGGGACCCATGGGTTTAACTATGACCTATATGTCTAACTAGAGATATATGGGTCTTACTAGGAACTATGTATCTACCTAGGACATATATATCAATATAAACAAATGGGTCAAAGTATGAATAATAAGTCTACCTATGAACTATATGGCTATCTAGTGACTATATATCTACTTAACCTAACAATATAAATTACACTCATTTCTACTGATAACCTATATAAACATTCGTTATTTATAAGATTATGATGATAATAATATGGTGTATCGGCACTTATCATAGGTGTGACCGCCCATCCTAGGTACACCTAACAATACAATATAATGAACGAGATTAACAATTTATAAATAGGATAAATAAATAAATATTTAAAAAAATGTATAAAATAGATTGATACCGATTTGGTAAGAAAATATTCCTATCACATTGATAATATGTATGCCTTGAACTGCATAAAAAGGAAGGGTGTGAATGAATGGATGGGCATTTTCTTAGAGGGCACCAGTTATATATATATTGATATGAGTCACCAGTTGAATGACTAAAGCGATTATTGGAGAAAATGGTGCATATAGATTCACGAATTATGTGATTATATATATATATATGTATACACGACGATCAATTCTATATATATATATTGTTATACACTATATTTATATTCTAATATATTGATAATAATGAATGTTTGGAATGTAATAGAATAAGGAGGTGCTCCTTATTATCATTATTATCAGTAGGAAAGACCTAGTTGATATGAGAAAGTACGAGAACAGATATGAGGATAATAGTAAGAGGGTTAGCTAGGTTCTTCCTTATGCAACGAATGTTGAAGATTTGATAGTCAGTTGATTTAGATATATTATATATGTGGGAATTACGGGGTAAGTCAGAATCCCAAGTTACATCAATATTTAGGACAGATAATGATGGAGTGATAGGGTCACCGCTAATGTCAATAGGAGGGGATAATTATAGTTTAATTGGATATTGAGGATAAAAGAGTTTATAAGAAGGATATTCGAACGAAGCGATGATCCACTAGATGTAGCACGCTTGCACAATTGGGAGTTATCTGGTAGTACATTGAATGAGTGGGATAAGAAGGAATATAGTTAAGTATTATCAGCGTATATGTGATGATGGAAATATGGAAATTGATTGATACTATCATGTATTGGGTTGATTTATATTTAAAAGATAAAAGGGCCGAGAATAGATGACCTTGAGGAATACCATACTGAAGGGGACGATCTTTGGCAGAGAAATTAAAAATGATTACGGATGATGATCGATTTAAAATATATAAAGAAAACCATGCGTGGATGGTTCAACGTAGACCAATCATTTATAATATTGAGATAATAATGAAAGGGCTCAGTCAATCGAAAGCACATGAGAGGTATAATAGGACACATTTTAACAGGAATATATTTTATTTAGTATTTGTTGTTGTGCAGTTTTAGTGGAGTTCCCTCATCTAAATACACTCTGAAATATATCATATAACTTGCTGTCAGTCATAAATATAGTTAATTGTATAGCAACGATGCATTCTAGGATTTTGATAAATGGGGCGATAATTATATCGGGATCAAGTAAGGGTTTCTTGAATAGTGTGGTAATGATAGAATGCTTGAAAGAAGTTGGACACATACCACCATTTAGGGGAAAACTAAGAATAAGGTATTAAGAATAAGGGTAATATCAAAGATTTTCCGAAGGAAAGATATAACACTTACGCGAAATCGTGTAATTCGAATTTGTATACAAAATACCCTGGTGCCACCTATAGCGGGTTACTTTTAGGAACTACGTGTTGTTTATAATGTAAATTCGTATTTAACTATACACTTTTAAAATGTTAAATAATATGCTTTAAATTAATATTTATATGATGAAAACTAAGTGTTCATTACTAATATATAACAAACAAATATGATATGTATGTTTTAAATGCTATAAGTATATATTTAGTGAGTAAAAGCTAATTTATATTGCATGTAATTTAATAGAGCAATGAAAACATTGTTGTATGCAAACAGAGCCGAACCTAAATCTATTTCAATGATTTCGATACTACTGCTAGCAGCGGTTAGGGATATTACTAAATTACGTTGCATGCATAGGGAGTGTTATATCTTTGCTTCGCAAAATCTTTGGTAATATCAAGAATATAGGGTGATTGAATAGAATGTCATTGTTTAAAGGCTGATATGTTAATTGGGTCAGAAAAATAAGAAGACTTACAGATAAGAAAAGATATTATGAAAATAGAAGGAATAGATAATACAGAAAAGTAATATGGGACTTGTTTACAAATACAGATAAACGGAATATGTCTACTTATAAGTACTACTATAGTACGATGGATGAAATAGAGGAGCATGTGTGTAGCATTTTATCAGTAAAGTGATTATCAAATTAATAGCATAATTAATTTCGATAAATATTAGGTATATGAGGTATATTAAGAGTCAGTTGAGGGGAGAGAAGCTTACGGGGAAGGCCGAATGAAGCACGATGATTTTATGTGACATTATTAATTTTACTAATATAAAAAGAAGACTGGTCATTAGATATTTGAGAATTTTAGAACCTGCTATATGTAGAAAATATCCTGATGTTATTAGAAAAGGATTTACTATGGAAGATACATTCGAGCTTTCGTAAGTTACGTTTGAAAGAAACTAGTTCAGAGGAAAGCCATGTAAAGTTTGAATGCACATTAATATTTCTAGTTTTTAGAGGGGCAAATTTATCAATTAAATAAGATAAAGTAGGGTATATTAAGTGAATCAATGGAATAATTATTCCATTGATTCACTTAATATACCCTACTTTATCTTATTTAATTGATAAATTTGCCCCTCTAAAAACTAGAAATATTAATGTGCATTCAAACTGTACATGGCTTTCCTCTGCCTTAAGGCTGTGAAAGGGGTAGTGATTCAAATTCCGAAGCAAAATAATCATAATCAGTGATCTATACTTTATGTAGGTAATGAATTTGTTTACAATAGTGGTGTGAGGAAGAACTAATCAACAAGTTATTAGAAAATGATGAGTAAGTAAGATTTACAACAATTCGTGATACATTGATAAATACTATGAGATCAACAACAAATTAAATCGAGTTAATGACCGGTAAAATGAGTAGGGCGAGTTATACATATATTGAGGGAGAGAGAATCAGTAAGATTAGACACGGCACAAGAAAAATATAGGATATATAAAACCTATATAAAAAATCATTATAATATATACATAATTTAGTTACACGGGTTTAAAATAAAATAAAAATAAAACCTACTAATATATAATACAAGAATGAGAGAAGCAGGTGAAGTTGACGAGTAATACAATCAAAAACAAGTATAATGTATCGAAATGGTAATGACAATATGCGATCTGTCATGCCAGTTACCAAAGTATGAGAATATCCAAAATCAAAGTGGGAGAATATTATAAGATGGAATAAAAAAACTCTAATATAGATTGCAATCTCTAATAATCTAGAGTCAAACATATCCAAAAGAACTAATAAAAACTCAAACACAATAAACATATAAATATATTTAATATGCACATTTTTATAATAAGCATTATATTTAATTTATTAATTACATTATATTTAATTTATTAATTACATTATATTTTATATATTTATAATTTAACAAATAATTAAATTAATAATTATAAAATAAATATATAATTAAACCTATAAATATATAATTCGAAAACTATTTGATAACTGTTAAGAATTAACTTTATTTGTAATTATAATTATTTATTTAAATGCAATTTAGTATCTGATATCGTAGTTGTTTACTTATTTTATACTACCAATCCCATTGTCCTTGTTTTTATAAATAATAATATTTAATTCCGGATTTAACTTTTATTTCTAAAATATCTATTTAATTTAGTATAATTCATTACTTATAGTCTATTATATAGTTTAATTTTAAGTTTGTACTATTAATAATATATTATAATTTATTTCGGTGTCGTTCAAAATATCAACTATATCAGAATAAAGGTAAATTATTAATTATATCTAATTAAAATAATTTTAATTTTAAATATATTTTAAATATTACAATTAATAATTGAATTATTATTTTTATTTATTTATAATACTTCTAATTATGGAAATCCTATTGATGGAAATAACAGTACATATATTATCATAATTACTATGATAATATAATAAGTAAATATATTTACTCGAAACCTGTTTTCCTTATATCATATATTTAATAATATAATATTATAATTATTATAATAATTATTATTATAATAATTATAACAATTATAACAATTATAATAATTATATGATATAATATAATATTAAATATATATTAAATATATGGCGTAAAAAAATACGCAAACATGCAATTTAAAACAAATTATTTGAGTTTGCTAAATTCTATGATATAATCATAGTGACTATGATTCATAGTCTGCTAGGATAATATCGAATATAGCCCCGTTTTTTATTACGTTTGCCTAAGTTAAATTTGAAATATTTAAGATGTATATTTGAAATTATAATAAGTTATTAACAATTAATTTGTATATATTTTAAAATATTATTATAATAATTATAATACTTATAATAATAATTATTATTATTATAATAATTATAATTATTATAATAGTATATTCTATATTTTAATTTATCATATATACTAATGTGGGTAGCCAGTAACTCCGTACGAGTAATTTCGTACGACTTGTTAAATTTAATTTATTTCATAATAATACAGTTTTTATACGATTATATATAATAACTTATTATATATTGATATCATATATTGTATTATATATATTCGTATACGTACTGTATAATTATGAAATAAATTTAATTTAATAAGTCGTACGAAATTACCTCATACGGGATTACCTCGTACGAGATTACTGGCATTCCTACTGTGTATAATAGCGAAAAGAGTATTTAAAATGTCAACAATTTAAAATCTGGTGTGATTTGATACAGACCGTTTACGATGTAGATGTAAATATATTATAGTTATATTATAATTGATATATACAAATTGATATATATGCTATAAATAACATATAAAAACAAGTATTCATTAACTATGTATATATTTTTACAATAAATTGTTCAATATTTAATTTATTTTATATAAATACTACTTAAGTAGTAAAGTAATCATTGGAATTATATTAATTATGGAATTTATATATTATAATGGGAATAATTATATAAGTAAAATAATTATTCACATAGTTAGATAAAGCAATATTGGGGGACGTTGTACAAATTTGTAAACAGCTTTCCCATAAATTTCTTGCTTGGTAAAATACTCGTTTCATACGAAAAAATATAATATTTTCTACGTATATAACATATTGTAAATATGTGTATTGTCATATGAAACCTTTCACACTAGTACACATTTGACTGATCATGTGAGAAACCCTATTAAACCTTAAACCAATTTATTTTCTTTAAATGTATATTTGAAAATTAATATAAATAATGAATAATATTTATCATGTTATAGCATTTATATGCACTACTAGTATTATCGTTTAGATTTTGTATTCAAATATTCTATAAATTTTACTCAACTTCAGCCAGTTATACCGAAGAGAGTATGGAGACACAACATAAAAGAATATACGTGAAAATGACTATCCGATTACCATAAGAAGACCCAATCCAGAACTAAGTTGAGAACATTTTTGAATTACGTGATCCCCCCATTGTTGAAGAAACTAAGGGACCAAGGTTATATATATTATCATTATTTATTATATTATAATACAAGTATTACTTAATATACAAATAGTTTTAATAGTATTAGAATATTAACTACATATTATTAAGTAATAATTCAAGTATAATATAATAAATAATGAGAACATATATAATATATACATATTTAATAATAAATAAAGTATTTGGTTTGGGTTTTTCTTAAAATGTATTGGCATATAAAAATTATATTTAGTATATTTAATATGATATTGGTATCTATAAATAATATGTATGTTATAAAAAAGACTTATCAGATATATAATAATAATAATAATAATAATATTTATTTATTGAAATCTCTTATATATATTGAATACAATACAAATAGCGAATACAAATGGACCCCTCAAGAAGTCATAGACTTGTACATGTTATAAATAACTGTGAGAGGCCCCGGACAATACAATACAAATAGTAACATTTTTTTTCTTGTGTTTTGATTTATTAAGTTCTTTATAAACACAAGAGAAATTCAAGAACTGCCTGGAGTCGATATATATATATATAGACAAGTTTATAGAGATGCGTCAAAGAGTACAGCTAAGGTCTTAGCAACTTATATAAAAATATAAACATACAAAATACGTTTTTACGTGATATATAAGTTTTTTTTTATATATTTATGTATACTAATATGTATATAATAAGAATAATATCATATATTAACAATATTTATCATCTGAAATATGTACCATTGATATAAGAAAATGGATAATAAATTGACATACGCAATGCATGTAATAGATAGATACACGAATGTCACTTCTATCGATAAATTAACAAATAGCAACAGTAATTTTGATTGGATATTAGTCATATTATATATGTTAAATATTATAAAGGTATATCTATATCTATGGATGTAGGTTATATAAGTCAAATAATACGATATCTTCAATTAAATACATTTAAATATAAAGTTATGAGGAATGTTGATATTTAGTATTTTATATATATATATATATATATATATATATATATATATATATATATATAACTTTTATTTTTAATATAGATAGTACATTAAAATTTATCGTAAATATTAATATATATATATGTATAAAAATAATAAAGTTTAGTAGACGAATTTAGTAGATATCTAATAGTAAATTTCAACTGCAGCGCCTCTATCGCATATTCAAAATCTACATTCAATTCATTATCCCATTTAGTTACATCGATGACAATACATAATGAAATAATAATAGTATACAAAGTAATACTAAAAAATATACATAATAAACATTATAATAATGTAATGAAATGTAATGAAATGATATCAAATATAATATATAGTGAAATATTATATTGTTATATAATATATAAAATATATTATCGTATAACTATAATGCTTTCTTTTCATTAGTCGTAATATATGTGCTAACATAAGTAAATATTTTATATAACAAATATATTATATTAACAATACATATATTATATTTGTTATGCTTTTAAAATTTTTAATATCGTATTAATATAAACCAATATTAAGATATTAATTGACAAGTTGTCGTCAACAACATTATTGCAATAATCAAATATTTAATACTATTTTTACTGGCTTATATTGCTTATTGTATGCTTATTTAAGTACTTACAATTACTTTTGTATACAACATTATATATCATTTTTTAAATAATGGATTATATATTAATTGTATTTTAATAAAATACATTTTTTTTAAACAAATAATTTCGAAGGCATTCCAATTAAGCGCGATAATTATATATACAAAATATTACTATTCTATTGATGAATTAAGTTTAAGATTACATGAATGTTCATTATAATTATATGTATTATATTTACATGTTATACCCTATAATAATATAGTATAATTTAATATACATTTACTATACTTTAAAGTTAATAAAAATATAAAAAATTATAGGCAAGAATGTATTTGGTTATGATTTCAATCATAGAATTCATAACCTTTCACTACTAGAACCGGCTGATGATGAATCATGGGACACATTAATTGGTATGTTCTAAAGTTATTTATTTTAATTTATTTAGTGATTATTTCAAATGCATGATATTTAGTAGATTGAAGCATTATATTACAACAACTACTGACTATCTGTTTCGTATTGATTAATTTCATGATTTCTGATATATTCTCTTTCTAAAGTTTGTCCATACCGTGAGCAATAAGTACAAGGCTATGCCTATAGTCGTACTTGTTGCTCGATACACATTATTTAGAATATCCACACCGCGAGCATCATGTACCGCTTGTTGCTGGGTAAATATTATTTATGTTTTCAAATAGCAATTACATCACGTAATGAATGAATTATTAAAAAATTCAATTATATAATTATTTAAAATTATTTGAAATATAGTGTATCATGGATAATAATTATATGGAAGCTATAGTATTTTACTTGTTACTTTAAGATTAACAATCATAAGATTGTCTTAATTAATGATATATCCATTATTAAATTTAAAGTAAACCATTTATACAGTGTTGACGTTTCTAAATATCCTATTGGTTGAAAATAATTACCATAATTCAATACCTTATTTACATTTCCATTAACTAGTACTGGACAATTGAACATTTTGAATCTGGATGTAAAATTTGAATTAATATCATTTTGGTTATAATAATATTAACATTTCTATTACAAATAACCAGATATGAGAGCATATACATCAATCTAAGAAGCAATCGTGCAATGAACTGTTAGAAGAAAAGTTTAAGAATAAGGAGATTGTAAGCTCAACATAACTAAAGTGACTTCATTATCCAAAGATGTATCGATACAAGATGACAAGGATGGTGGTGGATGTGTATCTCAGCGTACCAATTGACATCTCATCGGTTATTATCACAAAGTTTATCTAGTTCTACCAGAGTATTCTTCAGAGTACATTTAGAAGAGGTCACTCTACTGGTCATTCTACCTACCTATTACAAAATCTTAATACAACTTATTATACTCTGATTACATCTATGTGTTGTCAACTTGATTTTTTACATTTTTCACATGCCTCAATCACAATAATATACTCATTTTTATTCCTAATATTATAGTTATTAATGGTACTGCCCCAAAATGATTGGAATCATAGATCTTAATTAGGACATCTATAGTTATAATATATTAATTGTTATCCGAAAACATTACTCTAATATATGGTCGCACAGTGGCTCCTTTTATCCTTTATCCCTTTTATTTTCTATATACATACTACCTATATATGATATCTTACTAATTATCCACCACCATGTATATGCGGATGATATTTAACTATATACTTTCATTCCCACCTCTTGTACTGATAATTCTTAATGTATTATATGTGCCTCATCAATTATACTATGTCTTCTATCAAAAACATCTAATATAGTTCTTCCATTATTTTATATCCTTATAACCATGATACTCATCGTATACTACACTCATTTATTATAAACATTGATAGCTTCTTAAACTATTACCTTTCCTTTTCTTTACATACCTTGAATGTTTCTAAAACTGCTATCTACCATCTTTTTATAATTCACTGTATTCAAAATATTATCAGCCAATTGCCGTTAAAAATCACTTGTACTTTATCGTTATGATTATTATACTTCTATTTTGTATCACTTCCTACTTAATCTTTTACCCCTTAGATAGAATTATCTGATATTTAGCAAGTCAATATTCCTCCTACGACTTCACAACCACTAAAATACTAATTCATTCCAAATACTCCCCAACTAGTTCATTTATAAAAATACCCTACTCAAACTTTTCTCATCAATTCATATATTTTCATTCCTCCAAATCCTCCTATAATTCTAACTATTACTATACTTCCCTTCTTATTTCCTCAGTTCTATCTCTGTAATTTATCTTATTTGTACTAATCCATCGTCCCTATAGAACAATCGTTATGGAAGTATCTCCCTATATCCATCCGGTCTATCCATTACTATAATACCCACATGCCTACATCTCCTTTATTTAATTTTCTTTTATTGTCAAATAATTTTGTTATTTATGACTTTTTATTTAGTTTTCATTTATGAGCACTTTCAGCACTGGAGTGTATATACAATTGTTATGTGAATAATAAATTAATTCATGTTTTATATTATTTATATATTGTATTATTAAGATTAATTGTTTATTATATTCATTTTGATCATGTAATTATTGGGTACAGTTAAATCGCTATTAAAAGTTTACTAATATTACATAATAGGTGTCAATATTTTATATTTGTGATATGTAAATAGTAAAACCTCAATATCTATTCACATTCTAATTATTTCATTAACTATTCAATAATTAATTAGGTTACTAGTGAAGATAAATCATTCAATCTGATATGATATATGTATATAAGAATATTTAAATGTTATCAATATGTAAATAATTATTATTTAATTACTAATACAGACCAACTATGTAACACGATTATGATTATGGGAAGTATTGTTTCTGGTATCTGTCTAAAGAAACATACAAGTGCAGTATTCATGATCAAATATCAGTATATATCAACACTTATAATACGTTAGTAAATACATAATATTTTTGTATAAAGAATTTAACTAATATTTTATTATCATATTTTTAATAAAATAAAATTGAAATATTATTAAATTATCTTAGGGTGCTTGTTTTTCGTAACGCACCAACATCAAATCTGTAGGCTTATACATGTAATGCAGAAGGTAATATGGTACATTGGTATATTACTAAAACGCATGGTCCCAATGTACCATAGTACCATAGTACCATCTGCATTTACATGTATAAGCCTACAGATTTGATGTTGGTGCGTTTTTTGTAACACACCAACGTACCATAGTACCAATATCCCATCTGAATTTACATGTATAAACCCTATCTATATCGATGGATGGTACATTGGTACTGTGGTACTATGATATGTTGGGATGGGAGGTTGAAAAGTTAGTACTAACGTACCATCTGAATTTACATGTATACCCAGCAAACACACAGAGTCTAAATAGAGTCAAAAAAACGAAAAGAGTCTAAATAGAGAGAACAAATATTATGGTCTAAATAGAGTTAAAATAGAGGAAATTAATTTGTATTTTACTTCAGATAAATGTTAAAAATAACAGTATAGTCAAAATAGAGTCTAAATAGAGAAAAAATAGTATGGTCTAAATAGAGTTAAAATAGAGTCTAAATATAAGCTAAATAGAGTATACAATCAAAATATAAGCTAAATATACACTAAATAGAGTTTAAAATCAATTGATTTTAATACAAATATAAGCTAAATAGATTCAAAATAGAAGCCAAATTAGAGTCAAAATAGAGTCTCGTTGTTAACATCTTTAGAGTATAAATAGAGGTAATTGCCTCTAATGTGTTTGCTGGGTAAGCATACAGATGGGACTGTGGTACTGAGGTACATTACAAAATATACACCCTTAGTTATATAAATGTTGATAGAATGTAATACATTCTATCAACATTTATATACAGTCAATGTATTATTACTTATTAAAGTTATTAATAGATTAAATTCTATAAATTATTGGCCAACATTTACCATAATATATTTAATAATGTATATTATATTAATAACTACATTATAGAATATGTAATGATATCACATCCTGGAGTAAAGAGGTAGAAATCATTAAGAGTATAGAAAATTATATAAGAAATTAAAAATGGAAATATATTAAGGTTTGTATTATTTAATTGATATAACTAACATTGATTATACTAAATCTTATAATTTATTAGGAACCCAATATGCATACTGAACCTAAAGTACTATCAGATCTAATAGAATCTGATTCATGACAATAGTTTCAATTCATTGTATACATAACTAGTAGTTGTGATGTATTTAATTATTATAATGTAAAAAGCATTTCTGATTATTGTTATTTATTATTATTATTTATACATACATACTGTATATATATCATACCTTAATAAAATTATAAATTTAAATAATTCTTTATTATTATTATTTACTGTCAGTTTTAGTCTATTATTATAATTTATTTGATATTATATTAGATTATAATAGTTGTATGAGGTAAACTATAAATTAACCCAATGTATAACATGATAGCCATGAAATCTACATGAGTAAAAAAATACATATTTATGTTACATTTTTGTTGTTCAATTACATAATATATATTTAAATTAAGTACATAAAATAAGTTTATATGTTAACTAATTTTATAAATAGTATCTATATTAAAATTAAAATTATAATAGAATTATAAGAAAATAAATAAATTATAATTATTATTACATACAAGTATATGATTTATACTAATTTAGTAATTAGAAAATGATAAGTGTAGGTATTACAAATATTAGTGTATTATAAATTAATTATAAATATTTAAAATCAATATTATATGTAAAATTAAGTAGAATTCTGGCCAATTAATTAAAAAAAGAATCACTATGTCAGAATTAAATCATTGACAATTGATTTAAAATTGCATCAATTGGTTTAAGGTAAATCATGACCAATTGATTCAATAATGAATCAATAGTTCAGCGTTAGACCCTGGTTCTATTTATAGCCAACCGTAAATAGTTAAACGCTTAACAATTGATTCAATATGGAGACAAGTGGTCATGATTTAATTTTTACTATTACTGAATTTTCATCATTTGTTAAAAATAAATATATATAAAATAAATAAATAAATATGTACTTTTATAGTTACTTAAATAATTTGTTTTTAATCAACTAAAAACTAAAGGGTTAGTGTTTTTTTATATTAATAGATCAAGAATTCCATATCGAAGGACATTTATAACCAATACAGAACGTATCATAATAACGTGATATATTGTGAACAATGAATTCATTATTTGACCTTAGAGAATACATTGTATTTTTTTTATTAAGTAATTTAATAATTTGTTGATGTATGTTGTTAGTATACCAAGATTTATACATGTATTTATAAATATTTAAATCAATAATATCTTTAAATTTGAGAATACGTTTATGTATGTAAATATGGTCAATATTTGTTCTATTACTTAAATAATAAATTTATCTTATACATCTATTCTAGTTCGCATGACAACGCAACAATAACAACAACAACTTTTAAATTAAAAATTTTTAATTATTTAATTTTAACTTTATTACCTATAATCAAGCTAAGTCCAATATTTATTACCATTTACTACCACTAAACTACTTCTACCCCCGATTATGACTGACTCCATCCACACTGACTTCACATGCTCCTCATGTAACACTATCGCAACGTCACTCACGGAATGTGACCATTGCCGTAAGTGGCTTTGCCAATCATGTTCCAAACTCCCCAAATCTACCCTTAACAAAATGACTGCCCTCAAAAAATCTGGTTTCTACTGGTGTTGTACCAACTGTAGAACCGACTCTAGAACGTCCCAACGTAAGATACTATCCAATAGCTCCTCCCAAACCTCTCCCATGAGCTCACCTCCCATCTTTAACAATCACTCCCCTGCACCTGCACTACCACAACCCACTTTTTCTACATCTTCACCGCTCACCCCACCACCCAACCCTTCATCCAAAACTATATCAGAGTCCATACACCAGTCACCCCACAACTCATCCACTGTTCCTACCATCCTTACTATCCCCACTCGCCTATCCCCTGTTGCCACTAAACGATTACAATCCATCACTTCCATAGCTAAACCCCCCTCGTTTAATAACCTTCACCGTGCATGCATACCTCCCTTACTCCCCCCCAAATCTGATAAAATTGCATGGAAAAGAATTAATAACCCCCCCAATACCCCACTTATTAACTTTCTTGTCGGTAAATTACCAACTCATTTTAGACCAGTCCCTAATCCATCTTCCACTACCAACCATTACTCACCTAACCACCCATCCCCCTTTTCTGTAGTTATTGAGCATATTAAACCATCCGAAAAATCTCGTGAATTTCTTCTAGAATTACTCACTTACATCAATATACCTACACATGCTCTAAAATCATATAATTTTTCTAATGCAACTGTTATTATTTTCTTTAATACATCAAGTCAGTGTTCCTACTTTTACTCCAAAATTCCATTCATCCGCAGTAACTCAATATACAATCACCTATACATTCGTGCTGAACGATCTATCACTGAGCGAGCACATGGTAGAGTTCTTTTCCATGCAACAAAATCTAACCTAGCCCCATCTAATGTCAAATGTACCTTCAATGACTACACTAACTCCTTTGAACTTCGTCATTTGACCAACTCCAAGATAGACTGGAATAAGAACCCAATTTATATATCAAATGACACATACAATACATGGTCTATATCCTACAATGCATATAGATTAAATACCAATTCACTGAATTCATCAATCAGTAATTCTCAGTCATCACATCAATCTTCACAATGACATTCAACCACTCGACCTAATTATCTCAGAACAATCTCAATTCCTAGCACCTCAATAGATATCACACTATCAATTCCACCATTTATTCACAACACATCACAATCTCAGATTAATGCAGCCATCCTTAATGTTTCCTCCATACGCAATAAAGTTGATCACACACTTGACCTATTTAATGACCTTCATCTTGATCTTATTTGTCTCACAGAAACGTGGCTTAAGGATAATGATACTGCAATATCTGCATCCCTTAATATTAACAATCTAAGTTTTGCACAACTTAATAGACTCGGCCCCCATATTGGTGGTGGTGTTGGCATCCTATATAAGACAAATATTAATCTAATAAACAGTACTGATCTCGCACTAGAAATCATTTTCTTGTACATTTCACCCGGCTAATTCACGTCAATTCACCATCATAGTTATCTATCGTCCACCTCATAAGTCAATTCCTAAGTTTCTCCTTGAATTAGAACACCTCCTGACTACATCCACTGATCATACTATCATTATCTGTGACCTAAACATCCCAATTAATCTTGACACTAATTATACCAGGCAATTCAATATATTAATAGACTCATTTAACTTTGTCCAACATATAACATCCCCAACTCACATAGCAGGCAATACACTTGACCTTATAATTTCCCATGCACATTCTAACCTCACCAATTCCCACTCAATAAAGAATCTATTTTCTGATCATCATTTAGTATTCTTCCATATTAGCTCACCAAGACCAACTCGACCCATTATAAATATTAAATATAGAAAATATAACAATATTGACACCAATACTTTCATCACTGAATTCTCTAAAAAATTTAATAACACACAATTTTCAAACTCAGTATCAAAATTAGAAACATCTCTATCAAGAACCCTTGACGAACTTGCCCCCATCAAATATAAATATATAACACAACGTCCAAATTGCAAATGGTTTAATTCTGAACTTTCATCATCAAAACGCAAATTACGACTATATGAAAATTATTGGAGAAAATCTAAATCTCTCAATAATTACAATATATTTATCAAACAACGTAGCCTATATAGAACCCTACTCAAGAAGTCTAAGAAATCATACTACAATAATCTATTAAAAGAAGCATCAACTAATTCTAAGAAACTTTTCTCCATTTCTAACCAGCTACTTGGTAGAATATCACTACGTGTTCTACCAAATGAACCCATAACAACGCTAATAGATACATTTGACCAATATTTCAATACTAAAGTCATGAATATAATTAAATCACTCCCTACACCACTCAATGAACCATATAATCTACCTCTATATTCCCTTTCCTCCTTCACATTACCATCAACTACTACCATTGAAAAACTCCTCAGTGCAGTAAATACATCTTCCAAACTAGATCCAATTCCTCATTCTATATTAAATAAGTACCACATTTATCTAGCATCTTATTACCAAGAAATAATAGAAAACTCACTTACCTCAGGCATTTTTCCAATCTACATGAAAACAGCATATGTTACACCCATCATAAAAAAACCAAACCTTGACAAATCAATCCTCTCCAACTACCGACCAATCTCCAACTTATCAACGCTCTCCAAAACCCTAGAACGAGTTGTTGCTCGTCAATTAAATTCGTATCTCCATGAAAATCATATATTAAACCCATATCAGAGTGCCTATACCAAGCACAAAAGTACTGAAACTGCAATGATACATATCCTTAATCACATTCACCTATCTGCTGCATCACCACATGGTTCAGTGGTCATTCTCCTTGATTTATCAGCTGCCTTCGACACTCTTGACCATAATATCCTTATAAATCGACTAACTTCTATCGGAATATCTGGTACTGCACTTGATTGGTTCATCTCATACCTAACTGATCGTTTTTACCAAATTAGTATAAACTCACTAATCTCTAAACCTCGTAAAGTTACTCATGGAGTACCTCAAGGATCGGTCCTTGGTCCACTCCTATTCAATATCTACCTACTTCCCTTATTTAGAATTATTGACAAATACCCCACTATAGACTATCACTCGTATGCTGATGATATACAGTTACACTGTAGATTGATAGACCCTAACAACGACATAAATGTACTTAACAACTGCATTACTGATATACATAACTGGCTCACCAACAACTCATTATCACTAAACTATCTTAAAACTGAATCAATGCATATTAAAACATCTACCACCATATTCATTCCACCACAAATTACCATTAACAATCTGAGTATTTCTTATGCTAATAAAATAAAAAATCTTGGTATATTAATCGACCCAACACTACAATTCAACATCCAGACTAAATCACTATCACAGTCAATTAACTACATAATACACAACTTACGAACAATAAGACCCTTCATTAATTTTAATACTGCAAAACTCCTCGCTACATCCCTCATTCTCCCCCGCCTCGATTACTGTAATTCATGTCTCTATGCCTCCTCACAATCTATAATAAATAAACTCCAACGTCTTCAGAATTCAGCCATCAGATTCATATTCAACATAACTAAATATTCCAGACAACATATATCCCCTTTGAGAACCAAATTACATTGGCTGCCAATAAAATCCCGTATAATTTACAAAATTGCACTCACCATACATTTAGCTACACATCATAACACACCAGACTATCTTGCCAACTTACTAACTCCCAACACAACTATTTACGAACAAAGACACATAAACAAATTCAAATTAAAAACTCCAGTTCTATTACATTTAACATCTTCCCAACATAAATCTTTCTCCATCCATGCTCCAAAAATCTGGAATGATCTACCTCACCATATCCGATCAATTGACTCAACTGTAACATTCAAATCAAAGCTCAAAACATACCTTTTTGCCCAATAATATATTGAAAGCACGTCCGAAAACTTCAATAAAGAAGTTGATGGAAGTGCCTAAACCAATTAGGTAACAGGTAACAGGTATTCTGTAATATAGTAATACATAGAATATTTCTCAAATACATATTACCCCATAGTACTGAGCAATAGTATAAATGACTGGAATAAACAGCAATATATATTCAGAAGGGATTATCTATTCAATTTAGATTTTAATCTATTTATTAAAGAGATATACCGATTAAATGTGGATTTAATATTATTTTCTGTTTTTTCCAGTTAAGATTTTCATCAATAAATATACTAAAAAATAAAATATAAATTGATTTCTTAATAATTAAATCATTACTTTTTTTATTTAGATTAATCCGTGATCTGTGAAATAATATAAAATTAGTCTTTTCAATATTTAGATGTAATCTATTATTAGATATCCATTCATGAATAAAATCTAGAGTTTCGTTAATAATATTTTCAAGGTATATATATACATAAATATATATATATATATATATATATATATACATATATATATATTTTAACATCTTCGTGGAATACTAGTAAACCTACACCAAAATATGCTATTTCTATATTTGAGTGTGATAATTTCTCTTTTATTTGTAAATCGTGCAATGTTAATAAAAAATCTATATCACTTACTTCTTTATCTAAACAAATAGATGACATAAATGATTTTTTAATTGATAATTCTTTATCTAAAAAACTTAAAGAATTAAATAACAAATTTGATACTAGAAATGAATCATTTGCTGATATTGTTAAACAACAAAAAATAATTTTTTCTCAATTAAATGTGTCAAATAATTCTAGTTCACTTAATTCTTCTAGTGTTAATGAATTAAACAACACTGTTATAAATGATTCTAAGATTGATACTAATGTTATGGTTGTGATTGAAAATCTACCTAATTCGATTAATTATACTCTTTATTTAAAATCTCTTTTTAGTTATCTGGAAATAAATGAATCTACTATTAGTTATGTTTCCTTTAAAAATAAGAGAGCTATATTATATTTTTCAAATATATATGCAAAGAATAACTTTCTTTCAACTAGATCTATGTTGAAATCAACTAAGTTTTCATTTTTATTTTTCAGAAATCACATCAGTGATGAGGAATTTAAAAAAGGAAGGATTTTGTATCATGCGATTAAATCTAAACTTATTACTGGATTTAAATCAATTTTTAATCATAGATCAAATACGTATCACTTATATAGAACTTATATTACTGATGGTAACATTGCAATAGACTGGGAAAACTCTCGATCAGTATCTGACTGATTGATTTTTAGCTTATAGCATTTGTAAAAAAGAGAGTTCTTCTATTTCTATTTCTCAAAATTTACTAAACTCGTTATGTACCATTGCCCTAATAAACGCTAGATCTATTAAGAAAAATATTTATATTATATTAGCCTATATATCTGAATACAATCCGACAATCGTTGCTTTTACGGAAACCTGGTTATCTTCAAATGATATTTATACCATTACAACCCAGCAAACAATTTATCGACGCTTTTGAGAAATTATGGGCGCTTTTTCGACGCTTTTGGACGCTTTGATTCCGAATCGATATATTCGTCGCTTTTTCGACGCTTTTGGGCACTTCAGTTCTCAATCATATTGAATTCGTCGCTTTTTCGACGCTTTTGGGCGCTTCAGTTCCAAATCATATTGAATTCGTCACTTTGTCGTCGCTTTTGGACGCTTTGATTCCGAATCGATATATACGTCGCTTTTTTGACGCTTTTGGGCGCTTCAGTTCTCAATCATATTGAATTCGTCGCTTTTTCGACGCTTTTGGGCGTTCAGTTCCGAATCATATAGATTCGTCGCTTTTTAGACGCTTTTGGGCGCTTTGGTTCCGAATTATATCTAGTAATATGTGGGAACTTATAGTTCTCATTATCACCTGAATGGTCTTTGGGCTGGCTAAATTTTCAAAAATACGTCGAAAAAATTACCTTTTGTCATGTACAATATTTCGCGAACCTTTTTTGAAATATTTTTTCGATATTTTTAATGAAATTTTTGGAAATTTTTTTCAAATATTTTTATTTAAAAAAAAATATTTTTCGACATTTTAAAATTATTTTTCGACATATTTAAAAAATATATTTTGTAATATTTAAAAATATATTTTATAATATTTTAAAATATATTTTGTATTTTTTAAAATATTTTGTTATATTTTACAACCAACTTTTTGAAATATTAAAAAAAAAACAATATTTTTTGAAATATTTTTATATTTAAAAAAAATATTTGTCACCATTTTAAAAAAATATTTTTCGACATATTTTTAAAATATATTTTGTTATTTTTTTAAATATTAAAAAAAAAACAATCCAGAATAAAGAATAACTATAATTAATAAATAATAGATAAACAATCAATCAAAAACCGAGAAAAGCCTGGTCGGGTACGGGCCGTACCGTACGGCTAGTATACATATATTTGTAAACTATAAACTATAAATCTATGGACATAGATAGAACAAGATGTGTTTCACTATGAAAAATGCAATGTTTACAATGTAAAATATATATCTACTATGCATTTTAATAATTCTGATTTATACTGTATTTTGTAATATGCACAGATTATCAACAATTTAACAATTTCATTTAAAATGTATTTGTAATATATAATGTTTTTTTAAATCATTTAATTCAATTTCTAAGACAATAAAGTTCAACAAAATAGTAAGTAGACATAATATAATTGTATATATACATATGACCATATATATACCGTTGTAACTATGTATTCTTTTAGTATTTAAGTTATTTAAAACAAATTTATTTATAATATAATATTATTATAATTTAAAATGCTATAATATAAATATTATATCGTTAATAAAATAATTGTATTATAATTTGTATTGTATATTATATAATATATACATATATATTATATATTCAATGAGTTATTTAATTGTGATAAAACTACTTTATTTTATCATAATTATTTAATAATTTAATTATTAATTATTATAATTATTATGATAATAATTATTATAATTATTATTAAACCGTTCGGTTTCATGTTGATACTTTTAACAAAATCTATAATGTTAAATTAAATTAAATTATAATAGTCATTGACTCAATGTTTAGATCAAGCGAACTATTGGTCCACCGCTCAATTTAGCGGTCAATTTAACGGTCATTTCTACGGTCATAAGTTATGACTCATAACTATTGGTCCAGCGGTCATCTAATTATATAATATATACTTAAATTATAAAAAGAATGGTTTGATTATACATGAATTTAAATATTATATTTGTTTATTTTATAACTTATATTAAATATAAATCGAATTTACCGATGGACCAATAGTTATGATAGTGGCAATGACGATAGAATATATTTTTTCATTTAATATAAGTTATATAATAAACAAATATTGACTGTTAAACTTTAACACTGTCAGTGATAAATTGACCGGTGAATCAATAGTTCGTTTGATCCCAATGATTATAGTATATACCCTATTATAATATATACTATAGTATAGTCAATAATTTTGTTTATTTATGTATATCATATACAGTATATGTAATTCTTTATAATACAATTAATTAAGTTATACATGTATAACTTGAACTTGTTAAACAAGTTAAACTTGTGTTATCATAGTTGTAGACGTAGATATTTAAAAATAGAATCGCGTGAGAGCTTTAAATAACGAAATATACTGTTCTAAATAGATCACTAAATTACGTATATATTTTATATGTTCATAATTATTATTCGTTACATATAAATATTATAATAATATAATATATTTAATAGTAGAAATATATATTCTAGTAATTTGTTTATTATATTTTATTCATTATAATATACTTATGAATTAGTATAATGATTATACTATATTTATAAATATATATTTTTACACTATCAAAGTTACTTTGAAAGTATAATAATTTTGAAAATATAAAATGTATACAAAATTTCGCGATCTATTTAAAACCGTAACTTTTGTTATGTAGAGCACTCACGCGATTCGATTTTTAATATTCACGACTATTACTAGGATACCATATATAATTGGTTACTTTTTTAAAATATTAATATTTAGTAACCTATATTATATACTATATAATATGCAAGGTAACCAGTGATCTCGTTTGGAGTATTTTGGTTTGATGATTTTGTGTTAAATATCTATTCTACTATCTATAAATAATTATTTAAATTAACATTACGCGTGATCACCAATCTTGACGAGATCACTTCGTACGAGATCATTGGAATCCATATGTAATACACTTTTAAATTATATAGTGATTATATAATATAGTATTATATTACTATAGTAAATAGATATGTTGTATTATCTAATAGACTATCTATAGATATATATATATATATATATATATATATATATATATATATTTTATAATGTATAGTATAAATATTAAATATGTTTATATATTTTATCATACATATTTGTGCTAAAATCCTTTATTATTCTTCTGTATTATATAGGTATAATTAATTTTATAATATATTTATATGATGAAATATTTAAATTTATATTACACACTGTATATTTGTGTTTACAGTCGGTAAATTCATATTACACAATGCAAATTCTTATGACATTGTTTATAAAAAATGAAATATAGTATATTTTATATGTATTCGAGCAATGTAGCCTATGATTTCAATATGGATGATGTGGGTATTACTATGTTTATGGCTAGAGCTAGTATATTGGTAGTGATTATATTATTTTATAAATTACTTATTCAATAATAAAATAATATAGTTAAACATTTTGTATTTGGCTATCTTATTTTATTTGATAGCTTGACTTATGTTCTGTTTAAAAACATATGTTAATATAGGTTATTAGAAATAAAACCCGCATTTTAAAATTAACGGCTACTTGTCATTTAGTAATTACAGAAGTGGTCATATTTTCATCAGTTATATCATTAATATATATATATATATATATATATATATTGTTGTTATTGTATTACTTTCAAAGCTACTCTCACGTTAATTCAATCAGATTATAACCAGATCTATACATATAGATATATATCTAAACTCTAATGCAAACCCATTAATTTATATTAAATATATAAGTTTACTTATAATCTTATTTATATATATCATACATTCATCTAGATTTGAAAAGCGGTCCTTGGTTATCATTGACAAGACACCTTCAAGATGAACAAGAGAAGTCCATATACTTTCGCCTTCGAGATAACAAATACGTTAGAAAATATTACTACTCTATACTTACGACTATATCTACTATATATTTCGACTATAGTCGTATATAGATATATTTTCTTAAAAAATTAAATCATTCAACAGCAGTCCATGATATTTAGTGACGTAACACCTTCGATATTAGCCCAGAAGCCTGTGTCCGCCTTCTATGATACCAGCTTAGAGATGACAATATCTTTCCGTAACATTTCTTCTTCGAGATAACAATAACGTTAGCAAATAATTATACTTTCAACTATATATTTTCTTAAACCAAAAATCAATACATCAACAGCAGTCTGTGATATTCAGTGACGTGTAGCATTTGAGATGACAAAATCAACCTTTCTCCTTCACGATGACAATAATGTTAGTAAATATTTATAACTATATAACTATATTTAATTAAATATAAACTCAATTAATCCACAGCAGTCGATGATATTTAGTGCTGTGTCGCCTTCAAGATGACAATAGCATTCCGTGATAATCAATGACGTGGTGCCTTAGAGATAACAATAGAAGTCTGTGACGCCATCGTGATGACCATAGAATCTAAGTGAAGCCCTCATAGATGCTGACTGATCAATGTACCATCCAGCATTTCCAGCATGCATAATAGTAGCATTATTCCATATGCAATCTTATATTATATTGTGTAATTAATAGATTGTAGAATACATTTTCCGCCTGAAGGAATGTAATGAGACATTTTTATATTTGGACATTATATTGTAATTTAATCTTATAAATAACTAATATTGTAGGTAACATTTTGTATTGGGTTAAAATATTCTATTGGAAAGCTTGACGTAAGTTTCTTTATAGAAATTTATATGTAACTATATAAGTGGATATAGGTTGTTAGCAACGGAACCCGTATTTTGAAATCAACGGCTATAATGCACAGTCAACCCGACGAAGCGTTATAATGTTATAACACATAAAATATATATTCATCATATAAGCTAGCATGTCTGTGTCATTTAGTAAGTAAAGAAGCGGTCATATATTCATCAGTTATGATTCATTTGTATATATTGTTGTTATTTTATTATCTTGAAAGCCACTCTCATGCAAATGCAATTAGATTATAATGAGAGCTAATACATATACATATGTATCAAAAACTATACACAAACCTATTACTTTATATTAAATATATAAGTTTACTTATAAACTTATTTATATATATATATATATATATATATATATATATATATATGTATATATATATTATATATCCATTTAGATGACAACAGCAGCCCATGATTATCATTGAATTGCGTCTTCAAAATGAACCACAACAGTCCATATACTTTCACCTTCGAGATAACAACTACGTTAGCAAATAGTTATACTGTATCAACTATATATTTATTATTATATTCTTATTTCGGGATTGTTGAAATCCGGACAGTAAAAGTTCTCCAAACAGCACGGTTCATAATAGCTACTTTCATCTCGCTCGCCGGTATACCAGTTTCGCGCTCCAGATTCCTGATGTATTTTCTGGTGGCCTTCCCCGTCTTCTAGTTCCATGAGTTGGTTCCCAAAGAACTAGATCCGAAACAACTTCATCATCTCTACGTTTAATATCATTAATATAATTCGAGTGTATATGCCATCAAGTTGCTTGAGTAGTGTTTTTGTAAGGGTCCAAGTCTCACATCCGTATAGCAGAACCGATTCAACTGTGGTGTTAATGAGTCTGAGTTGTAGTTTCCTACTAAGAGTTGATTATCAGATATTCCTCATTTGATAACATATTCTCCAAGCAGGCGCTTTTCTTATTTTCAAATCTTTTGTACTGCTGTCTATCCATGCCCCTAGGTATTTGAAGTCTTCAACGCTTTTCAGATTTGACCCATCTATAGCTTTGATTTCAAACTGTTGATTGTATTGTAACTCATGTATTTCGTTTTTCCTGTATTCATGCTTAGTCCTACTCGTTTTTCTGACTTTTTCAACTCGTGAGCATCTCTTAGGTTTCTTTGATACCTTCACTTACTAATGCAATATCATCTGCGAAGTCCATATATATATATATTTACTAAAATAAAAATCACTCAATCCACAGCAGTCCATGATATCCAGTAACGTGTTGCCTTCGAGATCACTACATCAGTCCATGGTAATCAATGACTTGGAGCCTTAGAGATGACAATAGCAGTCTGTGCTGCCTTCGTGATTATCATAGAATCTCCGTGAAGCCCTCATTAGATATATGCTAGTAGTATTTAATAGAACGTGGAATAAATATTCCTCATAAAGTATGAATATAATGTGAAAATGTAGTCATCATGACTTTTACATTGGGACATTATATATTCGGTCGACGCTGCATGCGTTCACTTTTAGACGCAAATTCGACGCTTTTGGGCGCTTCAGTTCCGAATTGATATTGAATTCGTCGCAAATTCGACGCTTTCGGGCGCTTTAGTTCCGAATCGATATTGAATTCGTCGCAAATTCGACGCTTTTGGGCGATTCAGTTCCGAATCGATATTGAATTCGTCGCAAATTCGACGCTTTTGGGCGCAACTGCGTCCAAAGTACAATAGGATTTTAGGCGCAAATTCTACGCTTTGGGCGCTTCAGTTCCGAATCGATATTGAATTCGTCGCAAATTCGACGCTTTTGGGCGCAACAGCGTCCAAAGTACAATAGAACAATTCGACGCTTTTGGGCGCAAATTGTCATCAAAGTGACGAATTAATTCCGCAACTTTTAAGCGCATGGCGTCCAAAAGCGTCGAATATATTGTTTGCTGGGAATGCTCTCTAATTTCTCAATTAATTTACAGACTTATTCTTTTATTCGTAGTGACAGAGTTTATGGCAGAGGTGGTGGGATTGGTATTATGATTCATAACGATTTTCGTATAATATCATCAAATTTTCTTGTCTATTCATATAGTGATGGACTATCTATTACTCTAAAATCTTCCAATGATATTATTTTTAAAATTATTGTTATGTATCGTCCACCAAATAATGATTTTACATCTTTTTTTAATGAATTTTCTGATCTTGTTATTAATTCGAATATATATAATACTATATTTGTCGGTGATTTTAATTTTCATTATGGTTCTTTAATATCCCCTCATCTTGAATTCAAATCTTTAATTAATTCGTTATCGCTTAAACAACATGTCCTTTGTAAAACCCATTACTTAAAAAACGGAAAAACATTAGATTTAGTTTTAACAAATTCAGATTCAGATATTATATATGGTATACAAATTAAATCGGTTAAAAATTGGTTTTTACAAAATAGCTTAATGTTGAATATGAATAAAACTCAACTTCTAAATATATCTAGAACATCATCAGTTTTTCCTTCTGTCATCATTGATTCTATCACAATTGTTCCTTGCAATAATGTTAAAACCTTGGTTTTATTTTTGATGATATCCTAAATTTCTCAGATCAGATAGCTAATGTGTGTAAATCAACTAATTATTAATTATATAAATACGATCAATAAGTAAATGCTTACCTTTTAGAATTTCTAAAATGTTATTAGAATCAATAGTTATGTCACGTATAAATTAGTGTTGTTCTCTATAGTATGGCCTTCCTGCTACTTCTACTAAATCCTTAGATAGAATCATTAGATCATCGATAAGAATTTTACATCGTGTAAAATTATATGACCATCATTCAGTCAATTATCACTTAGTTAATTATGAATGGTTAAATATGAATCAGAGATCTACCTTCAGCTATTTAAAACTGATATTTAAGGTACTGAAGAATCGTCTTCCCAGTTATTTGATTGACATCCTAAAATGTTAAAGTTTACAAGAGGAATCTAAGAAACGCGTCTACTCGATTATTAATCAAAAGAAGAATTATAAGCTAAATAGATATGGAAAACGTTTTTTCAGTGTAGCTGCAGCCGACCTATGGAATGCGCTACCTGTAGAACTAAGAACTAATGTCAATTATTCTTATTTTAAATCAAATTTATTGTTATTAATTCGTAAAAATTAATTTTATTATTTTCTAATTAACTATTTATATTTGTGTGTGTTTTTGTTATTTTATATTTTTGTTTACACAATAGAGAACGTCCAACGTTATTTTTGTGTTTAAATAAACATTCATTCATTCATTCATTCATATATATGTATAAATATAATAATTAGTATACATTAGTATAATTGTATATAGTTAGTGACCATTTTACTATTTATTCTGATTTAATAATCCAAGATAATTATTATAAATATTATTATAAAATAATTATTATAAATGTCCAACCATACGGCTTAATTATAATAAAGTGATATTGATAGTATTAAATCTCAAATTGTGTTACTTGACTGTACTCATATTATATCATCTTACAATGACTGTGATAAGCTATTCAACAATGTTATTATTGATGTTGTTAATAATATTACTAATAATATCGTCGAGTTCTACACCCCTACTTTTTCAACTACAATTCATAAATATCCCTATCAATTAAGAAACTACTAAATGAGTGCAGAATCTTACAAAGAAAAATATGTGACATAGATACTCATAATATGTTTAGGTATAACCAATATTTACTATCTTAGAAAATAAAGTAATATAATATTGATGTTGAAAACAAAATATCATCAACTAAAAAATCTTCTTTTTATTATTTTATAAACACAAAATTAAATAATAAAAATCTCATACCTCCACTCAGAAATGTAATCGATATTATCATTATTTATACTAATGAACTTGATAAGCAGATATTATTTATGAAAATTGTTAATATGTTTTTCTCAAGTCAAATAATTCTAATGATCCATTAATAATGAAAGGTTTAACTATTTTTCTATAATACTGGAAATAGTAAGGAAATGTCTTTGCAAATTTAATTCATCAACTGATGGTTTACAGAATAGAATGCTTAACGTATTATCATATTAACTTTCTCATCCCTTGTCTATTATTTTTCAATGTATTTATATTAACGTCAATGCCCTACTATATTGAAATCAGCTAATATTATTCAGATATTTAACAAATCTGAGCATTTATTTCAATCCAATTACCGTCCATTGGACGGCGTCCAATAATTGTATAGCCACCTAATCTCAATATTTTACAAAAAATAATATCTAATATCTATTATATTATTTAAGAATTAATAAACTTTATATATGGAACAATATGGATTTTATCTAGTAGATCCACTGTACTTCAACTTATAGAATTGTATAGCATAACAATTAAATTCACTATCCATTATTTTAATACTGTTATTATCTATATAGATATGGAAAAGGCATTTGACATAGTACATATAGATTATATAATATATGTTAATGTATTTAAGTGATTTAACTCATACCTTATCAATCGAGTTCAAAGAACTAATAAAAATAATACACTTTCGGGTTATATTCATGCAAGTGCAGTTCTTTTCAGCACAAATATGGTAATTTATATTAGGAAAGTTCTTAATTAGATCATGAATAGGGCGGATATAAATAGAAAAGATGTATGGACCTAGAACGGATCATTGGGGAATACCGTCGTTAAGTGGAGAAAGAGGCGAGTAAGATTTAGTCATCATTGTCAATCATAATAGAGATATTGCGATTAGTTATATATGAAGTAAATGATGTTAATGCTAAGCCAGATATACCCATCAAAGAAAGCAGTGAGATTAATATGTTAAGGTACAGAGTGTCAAAAGCGGATAAGAGATCAAGTATTAGTAGCTGGCAACGCGTATTGATATTTAATGTGCATACTATTTGCCAGTAATACGGAAGAGAGTTATTTTTGTCGAATAGGCTTTGAAATGGGTCGAAAAGATTATTTTATATAGACGATACATTATTTGGGAACAATTATTTCTAATATTTTACTTAATAATGATATGTGGAAGATAGGGAAATAATTGATATAGGAGTTTGTATCAATTTTTATATTTATAGAATAGGAGAGAGTATGGCAGTCTTGATGCAAGGATAAACCTGCTCAGAGTTTAGTGAATTCGCAATAAAATCCAATAAAATAGAAGAAAATAGGGGTGACATTTTATGATATAATGAGATAGGTATGGGGATCATTGGAGTAGGTACAGTAAAATATCATGGAGGATTTTGTATCTGGAGGAGAGAGAAAATGTGACGTGTTCGGTAAAATGAGGAGGATTTTTTATCTGGAGAATTTTATTTGCCATTTTAAATAATTTGCTAGGATCATAGGAATCAAAGCTATCTTTTTGTTATAATAGGTGAATTTTAAAAGATATATAGTAGATTTGTAATTTGTCTAGCTATTGATAGAGCTAATTTTGTTTCAGTAGAAGGATTTTAAGAATTTTTTTTTCAAATTTTCAAACACTCTTCTTGAAGATGACAAGTTCATGAGAGAACTAGTGAGAAAAAGGGCGGTCGGTAATTAATATAGTTTTTGTAGGTACATATATATTGATACTATTTAGAAGAACAGAATTTAAAATACTGGAAATAGGAGAATAGATCTCAGTTTTTATATTGCTTACAAATTGGTAGGTCAATATTCTTAAAATCTCTATATGTGATACGTTTTAGATTAATCTTTGAGAATTTTAGATTTATAGAGAATTCCACAAAAAAATATTCATTAGAAGTTCAATATATTGAAAGGACTTATGGTTTATAAATACAATAAGAGGACTGAAAGAGTTGTAAATATCATATTAAGTGTATAACCACTGGTATGAGTGGGACATGATAATTGTTGGCACAAAGAAAGAGACTTAGTTAGGCTTGGTTTAAAGTCACTATGGGGATATATAAGTGAATTAAAGTTATAGTTTAAGTCACCAAAAATTATTGGTAAATAGGATGAAAATGAAGGAAGATTATGGATGAAATCATGAAATTCAAAGTATAAAAGGTTTCATAGTTTGGTAGAAAGTACAACAACACAACAAATCATGCCGGATCGGTCGTAACCCGTAAACAACGACCAATCTACCCATCGGTATTAACCAGGATAAGAGTAATAAATTAGCCACGGATATAATAATATTAAAATAATCAAACTACCCGATACCATTTCACTATTGGAACTTGGAATGTACGAACATTAAGAAGAATTAGAAAACTTGAAGTACTGATGAAATAACTTAGCCTATACAAATGGGATATAGAATGAATTTATTAAACAAGACTAATAGGTACTGTTAAAATAACAACGAATAAAAGTCATAAACCATATTACAGTGAATAAGTAAAAGATCGTGAAGGTGTCGGATTTAAATTAAGAAAGGAAGTCACAAATTATGTACTTAACTATGCGGCTATATCTAGTTGAATAATCTCGATAACTATTATTTAATTATATGCTATATACAACAACACATATTGACGAAGACATCGTAGTTTTTTATATAAATATAGAGAAAAACTATAACTGACTCAACTAAAGATGACTTATTAATAATACAAGGAGAGTGGGATTTCAATATTATGAAATATGCATAACGGAATGAATGTGTCGGAAAGATTTGGTATACGTGAAATGAACGATCGAGGATATAGACTATTAGAATTCGCAGAGAATTATAAATTAGTTATAGCTATTACAAATATCCGCATACAAACTCAAAAAGAACAACATGGAATTCACCTAATTGACTAGTACATTACCAAATATACTATATACTAACTCCACAAAGATTTATATCGAGTATTATTCGAAGTTCAAAGAGACCTCATCCGGGTGCGGGTATCAATAATTGTCATGACCTCGTTTTATGCAATTAAAGTCTCATAACACGATCAAATAAACGTCAAAAAAAACAAATTGATTAAGCTCAAATGTTAACAGACTAATGTATTCTAAATTTTTTAGTTTTACTCAAGTGAACTAGTTGTGGTGTGCGTGATGTATATTATGTGTATAAAGTAGCTTATATACGTATATAGCAATCTCATTGATATATATATATATATATATATATATTTATGTAATCCCGAAATAATATCTATATTAGGGATATATGTTTACTTGTTTTATATGTTATTATTATTTACACATTTATATATATATATATATATATATATATATATATATATGAAAACTGCCTGTGTGGCTCAGCCTCAATCTCTCACTACCTCTAAGGCGTCAGATACACAAGCAGTAGGACACGGGTTCGACCCTCGTCCGGACCATTAATTAATTTTATAAAATGGGTCTTAAAATATTATTTAGAAATGATCTTATATAATTGTGTATAAATAAATTATAGGCTCTCGTTAAAACCACGGATGCCTTAACATGATATCGGCTTCGAAGGGATATTAGAGCCATATATGGTTATAAGTGAAAACTTCATCTAAGTTCCTGGATGGGATGAAAGGACTCCACCAAATAAAAATAACAATAACAATAACAATATATATATATATATATATATATATATATATATATATATATATATATATATATATATATATATATATATATATATATATATATACATACATCTCGGATGTAAATAGTACGATATGGTAATTGTATGATTTATTACTTATAAATATGTTATCCGATCTGAGATATTTATATTCCCGATCTGAAACTACTCTTTTTAAAAATAGTGATACTGCATAGGCATTCTAAATTGTATATGAAACTCTTCCGGTACAGATGATTTAGCAAATGAGATATTCCGCTATTTATAATTTACATATTAAAATACACCACTACATTATATATATATAAATTTCAGAATTTTTCATATAGAATCATATTTAAATATCCTTTGTAATATAGGTATATATATAATTAATATTAATACGAACTATATTATGAATTATATTACAATAATACTGAATAAAATAAGTTAAATATAAATGTATTGATATACATATTATATATTAATATGGAAGTATGGGTACCTTTCAAGCAAGACATATTTATTTTATTGAATGTTATATACACATATCGGATATAAATGGAACCCTCTAGAAATCAGAGACTTGTATATATTATAAATAACTATGAGAGAATCAGATCAATACAAAACACATTTGTAATATGTTTTTTCTTGTGTTTTTAATTATCGTTTATTAAGTTTTTGATAAATACAATAGAATACAAAATAACTACCTCGAGTCGAATACGGGAATTCTCGCATTCCATCAATTTATATGACTCCGTGGAAGATTTCACTTCAACTTCGGTTAACTCTTCCACTAAACTCCCATAAACTACACTATACTATATATATATATATATATATATTTATATACACAAGACTATTTATATTATTTTTCTTATACCTGTACCATGGCATTCCTCTCCTGTAAAATTGTAGTAGGTTATTAGATTATTTAGTTACTCGCACACATACGCATACACATTCGCATACACGTATGCGTACGTCGTATGCGTATACGTACACATGTATTCACACACGATAGTATGCATGCAATAACATGCGCGTGTGAACATATACATAGATATATCTACTAGTAATAGTATCGTGAAACCCTTTAGGTCCTAAAGTTTAGGAGGAACTAGTGTTGCGTACGATATACCGGTAGATGTAACGAGAATATAACACACACACAATACTAGTAGTCGGCTTCGTGTTCTAATTCTAATTATTTGCAATAGTTAATTACATAGTGTTATATATAAGTTAATGTATTTGGTATGCTGCCTAGAATATATATATATATATATATATATATATATATATATATATATATATATAAACATATAATAATAATAATAATAATAATAATAATAATAATAATAATAATAATAATAATAATAATAATAATAATAATAATAATAATAATAATAATAATAATAATAATAATAATAATAATAATAATAATAATAATAATAATAATAATAATAATAATAATAATAATAATAATAATAATAATAATAATAATAATAATAATAATAATAATAATAATAATAATAATAATAATAATAATAATAATAATAATAATAATAATAATAATAATAATAATAATAATAATAATAATAATAATAATAATAATAATAATAATAATAATAATAATAATAATAATAATAATAATAATAATAATAATAATAATAATAATAATAATAATAATTTTCTATTATTTCAAATTATAGTGATAAGTATTATATTGTTTGTTTCGTAATATTATTGGTATGTTTTGTTATTAACTTTTTTTGTATAGGTATATTGTTTTATTTTATTTGTAACTTGTTTTGTTTATATATATATATATATATATGTTTCAAATTTAGTATAGGTACTTACAATTAAAATCTAAAATTAATAAAGTACTACCTACTATTATTACAGATTTTGGTAAGTATTACATTATTTGTTTGTTTCATTCTAGTATTTGTTTTATTCTAGTATTGGTTTATTTGATTTTTAACATGTTCTTTTTATAATATATTTAAAATTTAACATTTAAATATTAAACTATATAACTAATAATGTATTACTAAAACAGAGTAACAAGATAAGAAGAGTTCTATAAAGTTAAAGTAGAAATTGAATATTTCGATGCCACTTACAAAATAATGTATTTTATTTCTATTTTCGATTATTTTACGCTATCTTTTATTTCTATTTTGTTCATTTTTCGTTTATTTTTACTATATGATTTATGTCTACTTTCGATTGTTTTTCGTTTATTTTTACGGTAACTGTAAAACGTTTTAATTTATTTAATTTTTGAATTTCGTATTATTCTTTGTTTATTTCTATAACGTATGTTATCCTTAACAAATATTTATACTTTATACTTTCGATTATATTGTCGGCTATGTATTTGCTTAAATAAATTATCAATCAATCAATAGAAATTTATTAGAAGAATTAAAAAAAAAATTATGTTAAATTATAATGATATTTATATAATATTTTCTTCTAAATGGCTTCAATATAATATTACTATTTTCTGTTGTTGTTGCCCATGTATATATACATATATATATATATATATATATATATATATATATACTAGCAGGTGGTAGCATAGAAAAGATAATTATATTCATCTGAAGCCTTTTAGTGGAAACAATAATATAATGAATTTAATAATTCACATGATATATATATATATATACAACTTTCTTCTAATATTTATTATTATTATTATTATTATATATATTGTGTATTAACCGAAGCGCTTAGGAAAGATCTCCGAGATGCAGCATCTCTGATAAGTTGGAGAGTACCTCTTTCCGGCGCAGTATCTGGTCATGGATCCATTCCTAGCGGCTAGCTTCTCTGCACCTGTAAAGTCATTAGTTATAATTAATATTACCGGGATGGATCCAGGGGGTATGTGATTCATGCATCATTTATATCTTATAATAAAAAAAATATAACGTGTTTAGATATGTCTTATAATAGCATAAGTATTATCAATATATTTTCATTTATCACTCCACGAAGAATGACTTTATTAGCTATGAAACAATACAACTAATATTGTATATATATATATATATATATATAGTTATATATATAGCTTCGAAGGAACATTAGAGCCATATATGGTTATAAGTGAAAACGTTCCTGTATGGGATGAAAGGACTCCACCAAATAAAAATAACAATAACAATAACAATATGCATTTACATACATTATTTCAATGAATTTCGATGGATTCATAAATAGGTTCCCTCCCCCATAAGCTCAAACATACGCATATATATATATATATATATATATATATATATCTATATATATATATATATATATATATATATATATATATATATATGTATATATTACATATATTGTATATATTTAATATATTACATTTTTTTAAATTCAAATATAATATAATATAATACTATTATAATACAAATGGTTATATATATTTCACTGCTTCGAAGGAACATTATAGCCATATATGGTTATAAGTGAAAACGTTCCTGGATGGGATGAAAGGACTCCACCAAATAAAAATAACAATAACAATAACAATATGCATTTACATATATTATTTCAATGAATTTCGATAGATTCATAAATTAGACCCCTCCCCCATAAGCTCAAACATACGCATATATATATATATATATATATATATATATATATATATATATATATATATATATATATATATATATATATGTATATATTACATATATTGTATATATTTAATATATTACATTTTTAAAAATTCAAATATAATATAATATAATACTATTATAATACGAATGGTTATATATATTTCACTAATCTACGGGTTATATGATTATATATAATTAATAAAATATATAAATATGTTCGAATATAAATAACAATACAAATATGTTAACTATTGTTAAATATATCTTTAATGAATTAAAATACTATGCAGTATCCACTAACCGTGGGAGAGATGGTGGTCAACATTAACTGAGCCAGAGTTCACATGCACCGCCAATATCACACAGATGACCGCTACTAATAATAACCTCATTCTGTATTAAATGGGTTGGAGGTTATCATTATAATATAGTATATTTAATTTAAATTAATATACATATATATTTTGTATATGATAAATTATAATTTATTTTAATTTATATCGTGTCCTAAGGTATAATTGAGCTGTTATGGTCTGATGATGTATGTACCAATGAATTACGTGTTACTTATTTCTGTAAACTCCCACTAACTCTGACTAGAAGGGAACGATAAAATGAGTGTGAGATATATAATTATTCTTAAATGTATATAAATAGGTAGAAACCCAAATTATCTTAAATGTCTGAGTTAGCGGGATTCTTGGTTATCAGTAGTTAACCGTAAATTGGTGTGATGTTAATTGTGATATTTTACTCATTATTAAATATATTATAAGATCATCAATATATATATATATATATATATATATATATATATATATATATATACATATATATATATATATATATATATATATATATATATAAATATATATAATATTATGTTAAATTTATAAATATTATTAATTACAAAATTTAATAGTATTCATTATAAATTATATACATGTATAATATATATTGTAAATAGGTAGCAACCTTTGAATATTAATATTAATAAAAAAAATTATATGATCATAGATGATGAAAAGATATTCTGTATTTATAGATTGCCGTTAAGTGCATGATAAATAGATTAAAATCAACGATTTGTTCATAACCATATAAATATATGTTATATATATTAACATATTTATAAAATATATATATTAACTAGAGTTCAATA
The DNA here is from genome assembly GCA_964019155.1 of Osedax fenrisi. Classification (NCBI taxonomy): domain Eukaryota; kingdom Metazoa; phylum Annelida; class Polychaeta; order Sabellida; family Siboglinidae; genus Osedax; species Osedax fenrisi. The sequence goes on along the minus strand of OZ025241.1, from coordinate 6,710,601 downwards.
CAAACTTATATTTTCTGTAAATATATTATGAATATATACTTAAATGTGTAAATTTTTATAATAATGTATAACAAATATAAGTGTTAAATCAATATAACTACCTAGATATTTGAACTATTATACACGTTTTATATAATGGCCTGATAATGTAAGTGTTTAATAAATAGTGTGATGGCTATGTAAATACTACTTGATATTAAAACATATATTTCTCAATGCTAGCATAGATATTATATACGTATCAAACAAACACTATAATTATATTATTTCAGTAGTTCTTATGTAAAATATGCAGTCGATGAATCATGAGTATGTGAAGATATGATTCACAAGTGATGTGTACACTGTACACTGTACAGTGTACACTGAACAGTAGATCGGTTCGTACTTTTTTTTCATAATTTTATAAACCTTCACATTTAGAATACTTATGTACACTATGATGGATAAGTATGTACAATTGTAGACACATACCTACTAGTTGTAGGTCACGAGACCTGTTTATTTTAACATTGAATACATATAAAATTTAACATGGGCGAGATATAGAAATAAGTGTTATATTTTTATCTAATTGAATAATGTTTTTAAGTCAACTATGAATATATCCTAGGAACTAAATTACAAATAGTATTAATAATATTTTACAACACAATCTTGATGCCAACATTTTATAAATAATTTTAATAAACAAAATATCTAAAAATCATATAATTTAATATAAATAATGTATTACTATTTAATTTAAAAATTTAAAATATATAATTTATATATAAAAATAATACAATTCAAATTAATTATAAAAAATAAAAAATTATTTTTAGAAAATAAATTAACATCATTTGTAATTTTTTTTAGATTTTTATTTGAAATAAAAAATATGTGGGCATCATTTTTAATTTTTATTTATTAATTTCGATAAAGGACATTTATATCTAACTTAGTTCCAAAATTCAATCAAAATGTATAACTTAAATGTATGTAAAGTATAATTATATATATATATATATATAATAAGTTAAAATAATTAATTACAAATTTATATTCTATAATATATATATATATATATATATATATATATATATATATATATATATATATATATATATATATATATATATATATATAGTAATAATACATATATTACTCTCAATCAGAACCAACACGGAATACTATGTATTATCTTAAAAGACAGAGAAGGACATAATATAAAAAGGGTATACCCTTCTTCTATAGAAGACTTTAAATACATAGGTAGCTACATAGTCCCACTAAATATGATGTTAATATACGAATAGCAAAAGCATAGGCAACCCTACATAATATGAATGTCATCTGGAAATCTAATCTTACTGATAAATTAAAAAGAAATTTCTTTCGAGCCGCTGTTGAATCAGTACTTATGTACGGGTCCATCACCTGGACACTAATATCTTCGTTGGAGAAAAAACAAGATGGCGCATATACTCGCATGCTACGAGCTGCATTAAATAAATCCTAGAGACAAATGATAACGAACGAAATCTCTATAATAGTATACCTAATATATCAGATGCATCCAAAGAGCATAGAATGAGATTCGCTGGACACTGCTGGAGAATCAAGAGCGAATTGACCAGTGACCTATTACTTTGTATCCAATTCACGGAACAAGATCAAGAGGTAGAAAGGCCTGTAAACACCTATATAAGCAATTTTTTATTTAAATTCAACACAAAAAAAACTAAACCCAATATGTAAAAACTAAAAACATATCTGAAAGGAGCGTTAAAAATCTATCTAGAAAAATATAATACATATGTATTCTATAATTTTTGTCGTCAAATATTGACCTATTAATTGTTATTGGAAATAATCCAATATTTTTGGGGTACATAGTTTAAAAATCATTTTTGTATACAACTTGTAAACATATTTTATAATGTTTTAAAGGTATACTGTATACTTGAATATATATATAAAATATATTTAGGCATATTTATATGATTTTATAAAATATTTTACTAATAATTAAGGTTTTAAAAATTATAAAAATATTTTTTTTCTAGAAATATCACTTTTTGGAAAATATTTGAAAGTCGAATAAAAAAAAACTAGACGTGATTGAGAAAAACGGTTTTACATTTGAGATCAGTGTCAAAAATAAGTCTAGAATCAATTCACAGAATATCATCCTATTGACAAAAGTTACAAAATGCCAGCCAGTGTTATCATTACAAATATACCCTTGCATTCTCAGTTTATTATTATAAGTATTATTCACGTGTTATATCATATCCGTATTTTGTGTATTATTCCTGTAATAAATGAATGAATTGTTTTACGTTTCTTTTTTACTGTGTATGGGTAAAAATATACGTTCCACTAGGTGTTTATTTATAGGTAAAAATATACGTTCCACTAGGTGTTTAATCATTTGTAAAAATATACGTTCCACTAGGTGTTTATTTATGGGCAAAATTATACGTTCCAATATTGATTTTTGTACTTTATTTTGTATTTACCTACTGGAACATATTATTTGACCTATAATGTTACGTTTAGGCTCCTAGTTTCTGGTTGCTTGGGTGATGATCAAATATTATTGTTGGTATTAAGAATGTTCTATTTAACCGTAAAGTATAAAAGGATCAATTAAGGGTAAATAACTTACAAATTGAACTATTCAAATAATGCCTGTTAAATATTCTAAACATATATTTATAAATATATATATATTTATTATATCTTTAAATTTAAGAATGTTATGTCTTAAAAAAATATAATCAATATTGGTTTTGTTATCAATTTTATATATTGCTCTCATACATTTATTTTGTAAATTTAATAATAATTAATATGACTATGAAAAAAAGAAAAATATATCATAATTAAGTATTAATATTCAATTTATATGTAAATAAAAATGGTTGCTTGGGTGATGATCAAATATTATTGTTGGTATTAAGAATGTTCTATTTAACCGTAAAGTATAAAAGGATCAATTAAGGGTAAATAACTTACAAATTGAACTATTCAAATAATGCCTGTTAAATATTCTAAAGATATATTTATAAATATATATATATTTATTATATCTTTAAATTTAAGAATGTTATGTCTTAAAAAAATATAATCAATATTGGTTTTGTTATCAATTTTATATATTCCTCTCATACATTTATTTTGTAAATTTAATAATAATTAATATGACTATGAAAAAAAGAAAAATATATCATAATTAAGTATTAATATTCAATTTATATGTAAATCTCTGTAGTAAACTAAGTCCATAGTAAAGTTTATTTTTAATATTATTTATTTGCATTTTCCAATTATGATTTTCATTTGTCAATTAAAATGCATAGGAATTTAAAATTAGTTGATTGTTTTATGACTATATTATTTATTTTGATGTTCAATTTATGTTTAACTCTTGTGTGATGGAATACAATTAATTTTGTTTTATCAATATTAAGAACTACCTCAAAGCCAGTCACATATTAAAACTAGAGTAGAATTTATTAAATTTTCTCTCATTTCGATCATTTAAATTATGAGACATACATGTTAAAGTGGTATCATCAGCAAAAAGAGTAAAATTGCATTTATAAGTTATATTAGGTAAATCATTTATGTACATTAAAAAAAACTGGTCTCAAAACTAAACCTTGTGGTACACCACATTACATTGGAAGATTTTAGAATTGGTAGTATTGTAACTTACATATTGATACCTGTTTGTCAAATAGCTTTTTAATAATGACAAAATGGTACTTCTGAAACCATATATATATAATTCGTTTAATAAAATGCCATGATTTGTAGTGTCGAAAGCCTTTTTTAAATCAATCGATATTGTGGATATGAATAATTTATGATTGATATTCAAGTAATCAATATCATTTATCAAAGCATCACATGTTGATATATAATTTTAAAATTGAGAATTATTTATTAAAGAATTTGTATCTAAAAATGAAAACATTCTTACTTTTAAAATTTTTTCAAATATTTTTGATAATTGTGATGTTAATGATATTGACCTATAATTCGAGCAATCATATTTATTTTCTTTTTTATATAAAAGTATAATTGTAGATGTTTTAAGTACATCAGGATAAACACCATTTGTTCAATTCATTTATAAAATAAATTAAAAAAATATTACTAATGGATAAAATAATGTTACATATTATAAAAAAGTTAAAATCATGGTAATTAGTACTATATTTAGAATCACAATTATAAACAATATTTAAAATTGATATTGATGTAATAGGCTTAATAAAAATTTAACTCTTATTACTAGTAATATTTTCATATATATTTTGATTAGAGTATTGTATATTTTTATTTAATTCAACACCTATATTTGAAAAATATGAATTGAAAATATTAGCATTTTGTAAATCTGTTAATTTATTATCAATAATAGTTCCTGATTTTTTATTATTTCCTATAACTTTATTTAAATTAAGCCAAGTATTTTTAATATTATTTTTTTTTATTTTATTTTAATAATATTTTGTATCTGTATATTTTAATATTTTCAATAAGCAATTTTTATAATTTTTATATACATTTATTAGTGAATGATTATATAAAGGTTTTTTATAAATTTTATTCTTTTTACCTATTCATTTAATGATAGAAGGGGTTAGCCATGTTTTATCAAAAACTCTAGATTTAATTTTAACTTTTTTTAATGGACAACATATATTATATGAATTAGTTAATGTAGAAATTAAATTTTTAAAAGAAATATGAATATCAGATTGAGTTAAAATGAAAGAACAATTTATATTAGTCAGATTATTATTAAAATTTAAAATATTTTGATCTGAATGATCCATAACATATTTATAAGAGTTTTTCGTTTTTGTATTAATATTATTTTTTTTAAATACAGAATATCGGTAAATGATCACTGATATAAATCAAGAGAACGCCATTAAAAAGTGAGAAAGATAAAAAATGTGTGTAAATATTATCGATAATAGAATTTATTTGATTAGTTATATGGGTTGGTTTGTGATTGTCGCTATTAAATTTAGGGAATAAAGAGTATCAATAAAAAATGTAGTACTTGTATGGGAATTATGATTATTTATATTTATATTGAAATCGCCTTTTAAAATTAATGATTTATTTAGATGACGATTAAATGTATTATATATAACTATACAATTATTAACTTTTAACTATATAATATTAGTAAATTCAATTATATTAAATATAGGTGCTCTATATATACCTGATAGTACATAATTAATATTTTCGTATATAAATAAGATCGTAACCATATCATAAGCATCATTAACAGATAATGATAACTCATCAATTCATTTATAGTTGAGATTATTATTAATGAAAATAGAAATTCCACATCAACGCTTATTATTTCTTAATATATGTTCAGATGAATAATTATGAATATTAAATAAGTGTTTATTAGATGAGGTGCCATGGTTCAGTTATTACAATAATCGTAAAGTTTATTTGTAAATATAAAAGGTAATCTGTATTAGAATCGAAATTTGTTGGATTACTCTTAGCATTAAAATGATTATTATATAATTTACGACATATATTTAAATTTAATAAATTATCATAATATTTACACTGTAAACAAGTTTTATTTATATTATCGATAATATTAGAATCGCTTTTTTAGTTCGTAGGGTATATCATTATAAGTTAAGACTTTATTAATTGATGGTGATCTAAATTACATTACTAATATACTAATATTATATATCTAGAGATGTATCATCGCTATCTGATATTGTTTATATAGATTTAGCAAAAGCATTCGATAAAGTATCACACACTAAATTATTACATATATTATCCCATTATGGGATTTGTGGTAATTATGTGGCTAAAATCCTACTTAAATAATCGTAAACAACGAGTAAAAATTAATAATACGTTTTCTAACTATACACAGGTCATATCGGGTGTTCCATAATCAGTTATTGGTCCATATCTATTTATGATCTATATAAATGATTTCCCTGATATAATTAATAATTCGATCAATAACTCTCTATTTGCAGATGATAAATTGTCATTTTCGTTCAAATACAATGATAGTAGTCTCCTTCTGCAAAATACTCTCGATGATATCAGCAATTGGATGAAAATATGGGAACTCGAATTGGCTCCGAAGAAATGTGTAGTGATGCAAGTTAGAAATATGTTTCCCGCTCATGTATATAATTTAAATGGACACACTTTACCAATTCAATCTAATTTTAAAGATTTGGGTATTACATTTAGTGATAATATGAGTTTCAATATTCATATTAATAATATTTGCAATAAAGCCTATCTAATCATTAATAGATTATTCAAATGCTTCATTACCAATAATTATATATATATATCTACTTAAAGCATATATATATATCGTATGTACGTCCTTTGGTTGAATCTGATTCTTCTGTTTGGAATCCAGATCCATTGTATATCACTAATTCTAATCACATTAAAAATATTCAAAAATATTTCACTAAACGATTATTTGCTAGATGTAATATTCCCAAATGTTCTTATACCGATAGACTTATTTTTCTCAATATTAAATCATTATCATTTCGCAGGTTGGTAACGGAGCTGGTATTAACGTACAATATACTGAATCGATTTGTGGATGTCGATCCTGACAAGATATTCGACGTATACAGTAATAGATGTAGAGGGCCTGCACAAAAGATCAGAAAGATCCTATGCAGAATCAATGCACACCTTAATTACTTCGGCAATAGAGTATCTACTGACTGGAATTCTCTCCCCATCAATGTTACTCAATGTAAATCAATAGTCGGTTTCCATGATGCATTAAAACGTACTTCATTTTTTTCATCTCGTTTTTAAAAATACTCATATTATTATTATTCATATATCTTTATTTTTATTTCATGTTTTCTTATAAATAGAGTGATAATCCCCTATTATAATTGTTGGTTTAGCTCTGTATATGTGGTATACTTGTGATAAGTTGCTTAGTTTTTTTTCGATATGTGATATGACTCGGGGAGTATGGGTGTCAGTATTCTAGAATAATCCTATGACATAGGAATTGGTCGTCCCTTACCATAAAGTTGAGTCGTCACATATTAAAAACCAGCTGAGTTACGTCATATAGTGTGCATACTAATTCAGAACTAAAGTAATACTTTACTCTTATGGTAATATTATGTATATTTTTATATTATTTTACTTATGGAATATGTAAACCATCATTCTTATTGTCATTTATTATTTATCATTACATTATTGTTTCATGTCATTTTGTGTGTCAACACTCAATAAACTATATATGTATGTATCTATCTATCTATCTATATAAAAGAGATGACAAAATATATATAAAAAAGGATAATGAAAGCTAAAACATAAAATACAATAAAACTAAACTAAAAGATATATAATGTTGAAAAAAAAATAGCAATACTAAATAAGCCTGAAATGTATACAAATAAACCTGAATTGAATAAAATAAAATAAAACTATATACTTTTAAATTTTATTACTTATATGTAAATGAAATACAATTTAAATGGTATTATATAATATTGGTAAAAATGTAATATTAAATAATATATCTAAAATGAGTGAAAAATAAATAAAAATAAAAAAAATGGAAAATCTTTTAATACTTAATAAACTGAAGTAAGTAACAAATTGTGTTATATGAATATAAATTTTATAAATTTAATATAAAGTATTAATACAATTAATATAATTATAATCAATGAAGAAAAAAAAATATAGACAATATATGTTAATTTAATTCATATTTATCCAATTGATTAATATTATTAATTGCGATTATTGATTTTAAATCTTCTTTATTAGTATTAATAATACAATATACGTATCTTTATATATCGAAGTTTTAATTATTTTTCCTTTTTTTCTTAATTGTCTTGTTTTATAAAATATTGTATGTGATTGAAAGGTAATTGCTAGCTTATATATATATATATATTTTAGTATTGAATAGTTTATTTTTATTTTTAAATATGTGTAATTTTTCCTCTAATCTATCTCAATTAATTATATATTTAGTTTACTCTATATCATCTGATGCATCACCTGTTTATGATTTGTTATTGTCATTAGTATTTAATTTATGTATAGTTAAAATATCATTATATGATAACTTTGTATCCGATTTTGTATTTATAAAATATGTAAAATTATTGGTATTATTAAAATCAGTTTTTAAATTAGAATTTATATTTGTATTGGTAAATATTATATTATTTGCTATACTTTATCATTCTTGATATCCTTAAGTGTATTAGTTATTGTATAGATATCAATATTATTATTATTTTGTATTTTACTATTACTAATTTTTTATTAAATATATTATTTTCCTTTGTTAAATTTAAAATTATACTTGTCTGATAATCAACTTTCATTTAATTTATTAATTTTGTCTGATACATCTTGAATTAATTTATATAATGTATCATTAGAAATTGGAGACATAGTAATAATCAATAATTAATAATATTTAATTATCAATATTTAAAGATAATTTGTATACCAATAATTATAATATAAATTTAAGAACCTATATAGTATAATGTATAGATATAAAGAAGAAATATCTATAATTAGTAACTATACACAATGAATCAATTATAAATATATTGTAGAATCTAGAATCTAGAATTAATCAGTGAAGCGTACCATTAGATTTTAATACTATTTATAAATATATATTATTGAAAATATACAATATAAATGTAATTTATAATTATACTAATGAAGAGATAATATATTAATAATTAAAGTACTGTAATATTAAACTGTAGTCTACTATTTAATAATAGATTTGTTTGGATATATATAAAAAGAAAATTAACGTATTATTATTAAAAAATGTAAACAGGAAGTGAATTGTTAGTAATTATAATATAAAATTAATAATAAGAAGAAGAAGAAGACATTTTATTTAGACATCATTTAAACAATTAAGTTAACAATAATGTATAATGAAATAATAAGAAAGTTATAGTATAAATAAATATGTTTTTAAATTCTTTTTGAACTTTTCTGGGTTTCTTTCAGCTCGGAGTGTTGCAGGTAGTGATTTCTAGGCTATCGGTGCTGTTGACGAGAATGCGCGTGGACGGGCAGCAGTAGAATGTATTTTCGATCTAGGTCGTATACGATTAACATGACACGGCCTGAGACTTCTTGTCTGGTCGATTCTCTCTATCAATTCAAATAAATATGACGGCGTTTCAAAATGAAGTGCATTATGAGTCATAAGACATATTGTATAGATGATTCTTTCTTTTATGGGTAGCCAATGTAATTCCTTCATTAATTGTGTGATGCTGATATGGTTATTTTCTTCTCGATGAGAAATATTATTTTCTTCTTGTGAATTATACGTACAGCATATCGTTGAAGGGAGGTAAGTTCAGGCAATGTGATAGCTGGTAGACCTATAAGCAGCACATTACAATTATCGAAATCTCCTAATACTAAACTAGTCACTAACATTTTGCAAGTAAAGAAATTTAAAGATTTTCTGATTTTTTAATAATATAATAATTATATAAAATTTAATATATACATACAGGAAAAATATTCATCATGTATAAATTAAATAAATACAAATCAATACATATATACAGGAAAAATATGTATAACATATAAAATAACAAAATATGGAATGTAAAGAATTGAATAAATAATTCTATAAATAAAATAAACTATTGTTCACTTATCTTGAATTGATTTAATAGAAATTATACACTATATGATATGATTTTTTTACAATTTCATTTAAATTATATGTACCGACATATGTTATAATGCATATATTATATTATTTAGTAGAATTTATATATGTGTTGTGTATATAATATGATAGATAGATGGATAGATTATTTATTTATACACAAATATAACAAAGATAGTTCTCATTTGTGTTTTAGAAAAATAATAATACATACATAAATAAACGATAAAATACTATATAAGTAGAAAATAGGATTGTCAGATAATAAACATGAAAAAATAAGAATATACGAATATTAAAAATGATGTAACAAGTCTTAAATCACGAGGTAGAATATTCCAAAATGCAGCTACCGAATGCCGAAAAGATCTATTGCCATATCTACCAGCTTAAACTTATGGTAACGAAGTCTTTTGCTTTTAGATGAGCTAGAGATTCTTTACTGAATCGTCAGAAAATTCTTTAAATATTTAGGTGATTTAAGGTATATGCATTTATAAACAATCATAATAATGTTATATATTGATCGCTGTTTAGCATATAACAATTTTATGCCATATAATTTAATAAACCATATAACCAAATAAAACCAAGCTTTTTAACGTTTGAATTTGTTGGCGAAATAATTCGTTCATCAACCATTACTGGAGAAAAAATGGAATTAACACGAGAAAAATATATGAATATTCATTATTAATTTTTATAGAAAAATATTTATTTTGAAGATACGATATAAACCATAATAAAACAGTATCAGATAACCCACTCATTTTTAAGCTATCTATTAGTAAATCATGCTTAATTATATCAAAATCTGATGATAAATCAAGAAGTAATAATTGTATTTTTTGATCTAAAGTCCATAAAATATCACCAGTGAGATAAATTAAAGTAGTTTATGTACTATAAAATGTTCTAAACCTACTCTGTTTGGGATTAAGAATATTAAAATATAATACATAATTATTTAATTGCTTGGCCACAATTGTTTCTATAATTTTTGTAATAAAGAGTAATTGTGACATTGGTATATAATTGGTTAATATTTCTTTATCGAGATTATGTTTTTTAGAAGTGGTATAATTACTGAATCTTTTAAAATATCAGGTATTTTCCCAGTTCTAAGAGAACTGTTAACAACAGAGGATATAAAAGGTGTTAGAAAAGAAGCCAGATTATGAAATAAGATGACAATTTTAATGTGATGATTAAATTATATATGTCAACATTTGAAACTGAACAAAAAGAATGAAAATAGTTCTCTAAAGTTAGATCATATGATGTATTTAATACTAATAACGTTACTAATAACGTTAAATACGTATTGGAAATGGTGGACAATATATCAGATAACTTATTGATGTGATAATCAGAAAAAAAAGTGCACAGATCCTTATCATTAGGTAAATTGTGTTGGTAAAGATTTAGGAAAACCATTATTGTATAGAGAATTTACAAATGAAATTATTGTTATTATCATTTCCGCAATGTAATATATTATTCCGAAATAAACTGGTTTTAGCACATAACAGGAGAAGATGGATGAGGAATATATTTTGTTTTTTTAAAGGAGCAAAAGTAATTAAAATAACTAATATCTATATTATAAATTAATATATATTCGGATATAACTGAAGAAAATAAATCGAAATCAATTGATTTAATATTTCTATAGTAAACAATATAACTATCTGTATTCACTTTGAACATAATATATATATATATATATATATATACCTATACAATAATATCAAATATAACTTTATATATATATATATATATATATATATATTTATATCATATAATTATGATATCATTATAATGTATACAATCACAATTAATAGTTTATATTAATATAAAGATTATTATTTTTCATTAGAATGATAATCGTTAGTTAAACTTATATGTTATACATATATAAATTATTCTAAAACTATAATGTACATATTTATTATTAATTTAAAATAACGTATACATTTCTTCTGGGTATCGTATTATCATAATAATATGCATATTAATCGATTCGTACACATCGGTCAAACCCCAACAGCTGTTACTTATATGTATGTATTGCCATATTACTGAATAGTTATTACCAGCTATAATAATAATAATAATAATAATAATAATAATAATAATAATAATAATAATAATAATAATAATAATAATAATAATAATAATAATAATAATAATAATAATAATAATAATAATAATAATAATAATAATAATAATAATAATAATAATAATAATAATAATAATAATAATAATAATAATAATAATAATAATAATAATAATAATAATAATAATAATAATAATAATAATAATAATAATAATAATAATAATAATAATAATAATAATAATAATAATAATAATAATAATAATAATAATAATAATAATAATAATAATAATAATAATAATAATAATAATAATAATAATAATAATAATAATAATAATAATAATAATAATAATAATAATAATAATAATAATAATAATAATAATAATAATAATAATAATAATAATAATAATAATAATAATAATAATATTAATAATAAATGATAATAATAATAATAATAATAATATAAATAATAATAGTGCGCATATTAATAATACTTATGTACATATATTACAAAATATTATAAAAGATATGAATTTTTAATATAGATTAGAGATTACATGATATTAAATATTTAATTTTTGAACAAAATTGGTTAAGTGTGGTTTGACTATTGTATGATTTTATATGTATCGGTAGATTATTCCAGCAAATGGGTCCATAATAAGTTATATTAAACTTTTTTGCATTGGTATTAACTAAAGGTATTTTAAATTTGTTATTATCGCGCATATTATAAGTAGAGTCTTGTAATTTAAATAAATTTATAATTGTTGTTGAAATTTGATAATTTTTAATCCTAAACATAATTTTACAGGCATTATAGAATATTATTTCTTTAAAAGTTAAAATGTGATGTTCTTTGTAAATATTATCCACATTAGTTCTATTTTTTTGACGATATAATATTCTTATAGCTTTATTTTGAGCTATACTTATTTGTTTTGATGTTGCATCATAATTATTCCCCCATATATGTGTACAATAAATAATATGGCAATGAAATACAGAATAATATATTAGTTTTAAAATATTGATGGGTAAAATATTATTTAGTTTTCTTAGAATTGATAATCCATAATAAAGTTTAGATTTAACCATATTAGTATGTAGTTTCCAATTCATGTTCGAATCAATAATTACACCAAGGAGTTTTATTGAGTTTTTTTGAATAATGACAATATTATTTAATATAATAGATAATTTTGCTTTATTATTATTAAATATTAAATAGTTAGTTTTGCTTAAATTAATTGTCAATTTATTTAATGATAGCCATATATCAAGATTTTTTAAAGTTTTATTCATGGAATTTTCCATAGAATCAATATTATTTTCACGGAATATAATAGAAGTGTCATCAGCGAATAAAACAAAATGGCCTTGTGTTTTAATATTGACTATGTCATTTATAAATATTAAAAATAATAGGGGACCGAGGACAGATCCTTGAGGGACACCAAACTTAATATTCTTTATTTGTGATTTAGACTTATTGAATATTACAAATTGATTTCTATTATTAAGAAAAGATATTAATAATTTTAAAGCAACTCCTCTGAAACCATACTTCTCTAACTTATTTATTAATAGATCATGACTGATGGAGTCGAATGCTTTCTTTAGATCTATAGATATAGCTGCACAATATTTCATTTTATTTGAAGCTATGGTTCCGGTTAGGTCAGTCAATGCATCGGAAGTTGAAACTCCTTTTTTAAAACCAAATTGTGATTTATTAATTATTTTATTTTTTTCCATAAAATCTATATATCTAGATTTTAAGAATTTTTCTAAAATTTTTGAGAAAGATGATAATAGAGAAATTGGCCTATAATTAGAAGGATCATCAATATTACCAGATTTATATTAGGTTACGACTTTAGCAGTTTTTAGACAATTAGGAAATATACCTTGTTGTATACATAGATTAATTAAATATGATAATATATTACTTATTGAAGAAATGATTTGAATAATTAGTTTAAATGAAAAGTTATGAGAATCAGTACTATTTGTTGGTTTACTTTTTCAACAATATTAGTTATTTCAATTGGATTAGTGGGAGTAATAAATAATGAATTTGTATAATTATTATGTATATAATTAGATGTATTATTGGTATTACAATTTTTTTCTGATTTAGAAGCTAACTTCTCACCTATGTTACAAAAATAATCATTAAATTGTTCACACCGTTTATTATCTTCTATTACATTAGGAACTATATTACCATTTTTGTTGTTATGTATAATAGTATTTATTTTATTCCATATCTGCTTAGGGTTGTTTCTGTTAGTAATAAAATATTGACTATAGTAATAGCGTTCAGCTTTATTTATGATTTTTGAAAGACAATTTTTATATTTTTTATAAATAGTTTCATTAGATACAGAATGTTTTTTTTTTAAGTTTTGGTAAAGTTTATTTTTTTTAATTATACATTTTTTAAGGCCCTCTATTAGCCAAGGTTTATTTAAATAAGAATTTTTTGTATATATTTTTTTTTTAGAAAGGAATTTTTGTTTAGAGTTTTCTAAAGTAGAAATGAATAAGTCAAAAGCATGATGCGCATTATCTATTCTGTATAAAGCTGACCAATTATAATTTAGAAGATAGAGCTTAAACTCGCTTATATTATTCTGTGTCATATAATATATGAATTCATTATTTTTTTTAATAGAATTGTTAAATTTATTTAATTTATAAATACAAAAAATGGGTAAATGGTCACTAATATCATTATATAATAAACCATTAGATATTGGTACATGATTATAATTTGTGTATATGTTATCAATTAAGGTGGACGTTATATTAGTAATGCGTGAGGGTTTGGTTATTATTGGATGTAGACCTAATGAAATAAGTATATCAATGAAATGAGAGACTTTAGGATAAGTTAATTTTAATATATCAATGTTAAAGTCTCCGCAAAGAAATATTGTATTATCAGTAGAGAGTGTATTAAATAAATTATATATTTCATCTGAAAAATTAATGATATCAAATTCGGGGCATTTATATATACCACTTATTATAATATCTTTAGAATTGGGAATTATTAATTTAATGGTAACTATATCAAATTTATTTGGTAATGTTGTACTGAGTGTATCAATAGTTATATATTTAAAAGATTTTTTAACGAATATTGAGGTACCTCCACCACGTTTATGATTTCTGGTTATATGTATATTATTATAGTCTAATATAAAATATAGATCTTTATTATATTCATTTAACCATGTTTCACTTATAACTATTATATCAAATTTATGGTGTAAAGAATATAAATAATTAGTAATAGAATTAAAATTTTTTATCAGAATACGTGCGTTAAAGTGTATGATGGATATATTACTATTCGTGTGTATTTGGTTTGGTATATTATCATAGTTACATTGATTATTTATACTATTATAAAGTTGTTTTTTATGATGATAAAGAATACTATCGCTAGAATTGAAATGATTATCGAGATTATCTAAAGTTTGTTTATATAAATTATTTTGAAATATATCTTTTCGTGAATTATCGGCATTCATAATCATTGGAAAAATAATTAATATGAGATTAATATAGAAAAAAAATGTATAAGATAACAAATAAATAAATAAAGATATATGTTTATAAAATACTCTAATGTAAGTTTTCAGATGTAATTCATTTTATGATATTTTATATCTATGATGTGACTATCTAACGTTTACATATTCTATAATTGTATGCATCTATAGATTCATACTATAGTCTATATAATCAGTATAATCTCATCAATCTACTAGTATAGTTTTCTTATTATATGATATATTTCGTAAAGGATAACAATTACTATATAGAAACAAATTTTATAGTAATATTATAAATTAAAAAAAAAAAAAAAAAAAAAAAAAAAATTATATATAAATTTTTAAAAATTAAAAAAATATATATATATATGTACATAAGTTAATAGTAATAATAATATGAATTAAATAATAGTACGGGATAATAGTAATACGAATTGTGAGTGTACATGATCTTTATATCAGGGAGAGTGGTCCTCCGATACAGCAGATGATCATAGATGATACCGAGCCGTGTAAACAGAATGTCGTCGAGTATTCGCGTGTATTCTGGCAGATTCACTTTGTATGTTCTTGTAAGTTCTTCTATGTTGTATTCAGTAGTCGTATTCCAGATAGTACCACGTTTCAGATTGACTAAATGTATAAAAGGTAGAGCAGCAGGATGTATCCGTTAATGGTTAATAGTGGCTAACCTTATATTGAAGGTAGGTAGGTGACACTACCTAAGGCGCGGCTCCCAGAGGATATCTCCGGGGTATGAAGATTATAGATCGTATGATATATTTTAATTATAATTACTAAAAGTTAATTATAATTAATGAGTGTAAAATATAATTCTATAATCTTTGTGATTATTATTTATTTGTTTATTATTTATTTATTTATTTTTTATTTTTTTTTCTAAGGCTTAAAACAAATCCTAAATATAATTGTATCTAAATAATAAATAAATATACATTAAAATGCGTTATACGCTATGATATATTTCAAACATGTAGGATAATAATATTTAATTAATATTAATATTATATATACTATAAAAAATATATAAATACATACTTATTTTTATAGTAAAAATCTAATTAAAGGATATTTATTAGCGAAAGTAAATAAAGCGACTTTAATTTGGTTGCTATTTGGTTGATATTTTGAATAATAATAATAATAATAATAATAATAATAATAATAATAATAATAATAATAATAATAATAATAATAATAATAATAATAATAATAATAATAATAATAATAATAATAATAATAATAATAATAATAATAATAATAATAATAATAATAATAATAATAATAATAATAATAATAATAATAATAATAATAATAATAATAATAATAATAATAATAATAATAATAATAATAATAATAATAATAATAATAATAATAATAATAATAATAATAATAATAATAAAAATCATAATAATAATAATAATAATAATAATATTTATTAGAAGAATTAAAAAAAAATTATGTTTAATTATAATGATATTTATATAATATTTTCTTCTAAAGGGCTTCAAAATAATATTACTATTTTCTGTTGTTGTTGTCCATGTATATACATATATATATTGTTATTGTTATTTTTATTTGGTGGAGTCCTTTCATCCCATCCAGGAACTTAGATGAAGTTTTCACTTATAACCATATGGCTCTAATGTCCCTACGAAGCCGCTCTCATATTAAGGCATCCATGGTTTTAACGAGAGCCGATCATTTATTTATACACAATTATATAAGATCACTTCTAAATAATATTTTAGACCCATTTTATAAAATTAATTAATGGTCCGGACGAGGGTCGAACCCGTGCCCTACTGCTAGTGTGTCTGACGACTTAGCCACTAAGCCACACAGGCAGTTTTGAATTATATATATATATATATATATATATATGTATTGTGTATTAACCGAAGCGCTTAGGAAAGATCACCGAGATGCAGCATCTCTGATAAGTTGGCATGTACCTCTTTCCGGCGCAGGTTCTGTTGACGTTATTATAGGCTAGCTTCTCTGCACCTGTAAAGTCATTTGTTATAATTAATATTACCGGGATGGATCCAGGGGGTATATGCTTCATGAATCATTGATATCTTATTATAAAACAAATATAACGTGTTTAGATATTTCTTTTAAAAGCATAAGTATTATCAATATATTTTCATTTATCACTCCACGAAACTATATATATATATATATATATATATATATATATATATATATATATATATGTATATATTACATATATTGTATATTATTAATATATTACATTTTGTTAAATTCAAATATAATATAATATAATACTATTATAATACAAATGGTTATATATATTTCACTAATCTACGGTTTATATGATTATATATAATTAATAAAATATATAAATATGTTCGAATATAAATAACAATACAAATATGTTGACTATTGTTACTTAACTACACAAACGAATTGACTATTTTATTCTAATAAATATAGACAATTAGTTAACAAAGTATATTTCTCAAATTGTAATAGCATTAGAAACAAATTATCCTACCTAGAAATGTTGTTAACAAGTAACGCATACTCTATCATTTGCCTGGTTGAAACCTATCAAAATTTATCTGATGTAGATGCACTTATACTATTCAATGTTAAAGGTTATACAGTATTTAGACTATATAGACAAATTCACGCAGGAGGAGTACTTATATTATGTAAAAATATATTAAATCCTTTAAGAATATACTATTCAACACCTCTTAATGTAGAATATATATGTTTAGATATAGATATTTGTAATATAAATAAAATCAGATAAATGTGTATTTATATACCACCCTCAACAGATATAGTTAACCACCAAGAAATATGTGACCTAGTATCCTCGCTATGTACAATTAGTTATCCTAGTATATTACTAGGAGACTTTAATTCAACTTTAATCAATTGGGAAAATATATCTTGTCCAAACTATCCTACATGTTATAATAAGTTTATTGAATGTATAACAGATAATTCTCTTGCACAATATATTAATTTTCCAACTAGACTTAATAATATACTTGATTTACTATTTTCTA
This sequence comes from Osedax fenrisi, assembly GCA_964019155.1. Classification (NCBI taxonomy): domain Eukaryota; kingdom Metazoa; phylum Annelida; class Polychaeta; order Sabellida; family Siboglinidae; genus Osedax; species Osedax fenrisi. The sequence continues at coordinate 6,692,091 of OZ025241.1, read as the reverse complement.
ATGATAAACTCTTATTATCTAATATTTCTAAAGAACCTAAATTTGGATTAAATCAGTACATTAGTGATCATTTTTCTTTTTCCTTTAATATGTTATTAAGTTCAAATAGTATAACTAATCCTATACAACCAAACTTTAAAAAATCAAATTTTCGTGAAATGTACTTTTTATTAAAAAATATACAATGGGAAAAAATACTTTCCTATGGAAATGATATTGATGTAATTATAGATATTTTCTACTCAACTATATTAAATATCTTTGATAAAAAAGTTCCACTGACAAAAGTTATTATTAATACAAGTAAATACCCAAAACATATAAACTTTATTGAATTAAAATGCTTACACAATTTAAAAAATAGGAATAAGACAATTATTCTTTACAATAAGTTGCGAGATACACAATCTCTTCTACACCGTAATATTAATAATTTTGTTTTGACTAGAGAGTAAAATGTTATCAATTCTAATAATAAATCATTATTCTATAAATATGTTAATTCTAGATGTTCATCTCACAAATCTCTCCTTTAATAAAATATGATAATACATATGCATTACTAGATTACTAGATAAAGCAAGACTATTAAACGAGCAATTTACATCCTTTACAATAGACAATGGTATCATTCAGGATCACACACTTAAACAAATGAAACAATTAATAATGTTATATTTACAAGAGAAAATGTTAGAAAAATTGTAAGTCAACTTTTCAATTCATATACAATTCCTCCAGATAAAATACCATCTTTTATATTTAAAAAATTCTCATATGATTTATCACTACCACTATAAATAATATTTAATATATCAATTAATTCTGGTAAATGCCCTTTATGTGGAAATATAGTTGTATTACTCCTATTTTTAAAAATGGCGATCCTTCTGTTAAAGAAAATTATCGGCCAATTTCATAACTTGTATAATTTCAAGGTTATTTGAAAAAATTTTAACAAATAGTATTACATCATTTTTATTAACAAATTCACTTTTATCTCCATCGCAATTTGGTTTTACAAGTGGTAAGTCTGTTGAATTACAATTGTTATCTTGCTTGAATACATGGACATCACATAATAATGATAACAAATTTATAGATATTATTTATTTCGATTTTAAAAAGACTTTAGATAAAGTATCACACAGACAACTTCTCGTTAAAATCAAAGATATTGGAATATCAGGTAATATTTATAACTGGATTGAGAGTTTTTTAACTAATAGAAAATAATCAGTCAAAATAAATTATACATATTCTAAATTTAAAAATATATTAGCAGGCGTGCCACAGGGCTCAGTTATTGGACCCATTCTTTTTATTATTTTTATTAATGATTTAACTAATTTATTTACTGATAAAATAAAAATTGAGCTATTTGCTGATGACACAAAAATTCACCTACAATCTAAAATTTTATCTGATAGGAATCACATGCAAATAGCGATAAATTCATTGTTATCATGGAGCAATAGTTGGAAACTCAATATCGTCTCGCATAAAACAGCAATAATGACATTAAACAGTATAGATATGCCAATCTACTATATAGATAATACGGTAATTAATACATGTGATACACATAAAGATTTAGGTATACAATTTGATAAATATTTATATTTTGATAAGCACATATTATATTGTTGTAGGGGTGCTCTTTTAACGATTAATAATTTATTCCGTTGTTTTTTAACTAATGATATTACTACACTTATAAAGGAATATATTACATATGCTCGTCCTAAAGTAGAATTTTCGACAACAGTATGGAACCCTGGTCTGAAAGCTAGACGATATAATGGTCTAGCCGACTTTCCATTATGCTAAGCTGAACGGACTGGTCCATTACGGATAGCAACATGATATATAGATATATATATATATATATATATATATATATATATATATATGTATATATGGCTATACATGACGGGCGGCATACATTATAAATGAACACCGTATGTAGGAGGTAATTTACAACTGAATATATGTGTATGTTGAACCAATGGTGGTTTTAGGTAGAGGTGTGACTATTAAAGGAATCATAGGTGAAGATGAGGGCATCATTGGTAATTGCATTTTATACTATAACTTACATATATGCGAATTTATATACACTTAGGTATATTATGTACACCCTATTACTAAATATATACGAATGTAATTATATCAACATAATAATATTTAACATGTGTACTATATTGCATCATAATGTATATTAATCTAGGTCATCAAGGGATTAACATTAGACAATGACTAGTTTATATATAGATTTTACATAATTACACACACATACATGCACGACGTATGCATTGCACCTACTATGTATAGTTATATAAGTATATATATATATATCTATCTATCTATACATATAAAAGAAAGTCTATTTAAATGTTTATTTATTTATTTATTTATTTATTTATTTATTTATATATAGGCGTTCGATGTTTAAGAAAACGGCTCGACAGATTTACAAAATTTAAATTGCTACTAATTCTCTACGAAAAAAGTATTGTGGTTGTTCGGATGAATTTTTTTATTTCCACCTTTACACCGCTCATAATTACGTAAAACTGTCCTTTTAGAGCTATTTTCCCTATATCGGGAAATCTTTTGATTTTAGAAGAAAATGTTTCACACATGAAATGTATGCGAATGTGAGGCGATTCGTAAAAATGTAATTATATTCACTTTACCATAATTAATGCATTCGTAAAGGGCAATAAACGGTGATAACGTTTACGTTTTCGATATATTTAACGAAGAAATTTTAAATTTGTCAATAAACACTTTAAATTTAAGTGATTTGTTATAAATAAATAAATTGTTTTCTATGAATAAATCTTTGTCTACATCTACGTTGATAACGATTAGTTACTATTATACCCGGGCAACGCCGGGACGTAACCCGGAAAATTGTCAAGCAAATGATGAACACAAATAGAATAGTTTATAACAAAATCTTACAAAGTGGAAATAACGAAGATGGAAAATTGCTTTTCCTAGATGCACCCGCAGGAACTGGAAAAACTTTTTTGATTAATTTATTGCTAGCTAAAGTGAAGATATGGCAAATAAATAACATATTGCCGTAGCATCATCAGGAATAGCAGCAGCTCTATTATTGAACTGTAGAACAGCCCATTCCATTTTTAAGATTACAATACATGTATGCAGTTAAACTGCAGTTAAACGAAGATTCCATTTGCAGTATAAAGAATAATTAAAAATCAGGTAAACTATTTAGAAGCTCCCAGCAAACAGTAAGAGCAGCATAATAACAGCATAACAGCAGCATAACAGCAGCATAATATCATTACAAATTAATAGCAGCATAATAGCAGCATAATAAACATTTAATAGCAGCATAATAGCACAATGTAAACATTTGAGGCTCTAGCATTTGCTGTTATGCTGCTATTATGCTGCTCTTACTGTTTGCTGGGCTGTAGATTTATTGTTTGGGATGAATGTACAATGACTCACAATCACGCATTAGAAACCGTCGATAGAATGGTAAGAGACATAGTAAACAAAGATAAGCCGATTGGAGGACAGACATTAATATTTAGCTGAGATTTCAGACTAATCCTTCCATTAGTTAAAAGTGGTACAAAAACAGACCACATAAATTCGTGTTTGAAAACTTCAGTAATGTGGAAAAATATAAGATTAACTAAAAAAATGAGAGTATTCTTATCAAACAATCAAGATACAGCCACATTCGAAAATCATCTCTTAGATATAGGTAATGAAATGACGCAGAAAAATAATGGTATGGATATTATCCCGTGCGGTAATTAATTGGAAAATAAGAATGAACTCATCACGACAATTTATGAAAATGTAGAAGACCATTATTTGGATGAAAATTGGCTTTGCGAAAGATGTATATTAACACCTAAAAATGACAATGTATATACAATAAATCAAAATTTACTAAATAAATTTCCAGGAGAGATTAAAGTATATAGGTCCATAGACAGAGTACAAAAGAAAAGAAGTTGTAAATTATCCCATAGAATTTTTGAATTTCATTAAACTTTCCGGATTACCAGACCATAAACTAGCACTAAAGTAGGAGCGCCAATCATGCTACTAAGAAATTTAAATCCCCCAAAATTATGTAATGGATCCAGATTGATCATAACTAATTTACAAATAATTTGATAGAAGCCAAAATACTAACGGGTCAATATAAGGGAGAAGAAGTCATGTTTCCCAAAATACCACTGATACCATCAGATTATCTCTTTAATTTTAGAAGACACCAATTTCGAATAAAACTTTGTTTTTACATGACAATAAACACATCTCAAGGACAATCTTTTAAAGTCGTTGGCTTAGATCTTGAAACCGAATGCTTCGCCTACGGTCAATTATATGTAGGCTGTTTAAGAGCACGCAAAGAAAAAAAATTATATATACTGGCCAAAGATTTTCATATATATTATATAATATATATGAAAATCTTATATGAAAAACATATATTTTTTATAAATAAGAAAATATAAATAAAATTCGTAATAATTATAATGTCATTCGTAATAGCAGGGCAACATTTAAGGGGATCCCGCACATTTAAAGTGATGGTAATTTATTTTTTTTAATATTTTATTCTATTACATAATAATACTTATTGTAGTGTTTTTTATTATCTGTAAAAAAATTAGACATGAATTCAGTCTAGAAGTTGCATAAAAATGTGTTTTTTAACGATAAGATAATGCTATTATATGCTATTCAATATTACATTGTTATGCTGTCAAACTTCAAACGCTGTTTTCTCAGAATAATTATTTCGCGCTAGGTATATGCATTCAAAAATATAGAACATAAAAAATATTATAATTATAATATTAATTTGTTGTGCTTTATATAGAATTTAATTATATAAATAGTAAAATAGAGAGATATTTAATAAAATGTATAGAATTCATTGTATTAAATGATAATTTCTATAGAAAAACCATCATTTTAGTATTTCTAATTTTTAATTTAGATATATATAATATAATAAATAATAATATTAAAAATAACTTTCTATTTTCCTATGCATGTATATATTATGAATACATGACATAACAAATTATGTCAATTGAATGAATAGAATATAAGTTCTATTTTTTTTAGTGGACATATATTTTTCCTATCTATTTATACACGAAATTGGCAAATTGCGTGTTATGTGCGGGATCCCCTTAAGACGTTATAATTACCACTACAAGTATAATACCCGGGCAACGCCGGGCCGAAGCCAGCTAGTCTATTATATAAAAGAAAGTCTATTTAATTATATATATATATCTATTATATAAAAGAAAGTCTATTTAATTATATATATTTTCTTATTATATATAAACTTCACGAAGCTGTCGTGTGACCTTAGATTAATAAAAATTAAAAAAATGAGTGTGCTTCATTTTAAGGGTATATTTATTAAGAAAAACATAGTCCAATGTTAATCTGTTAATTTTCAATATTCTATGATCGCCTTTAATGCCGGGTCTGGTATGGCTACTAATATATTGAAATATTTTGTATATTTAAAAAAATATTTGTTTACACTTTTAAAATATATTTTGTAATATTTTAAATTATTTTTTGTATTTTTACCAAATATTTTACGAATAAATCTTAAAAACGAACAAAGCACATTGGATATAGTAAGAATTAGTCAATATTAGTTAGAAATAAAATGTAATATTAGCTATGCATAATTAGGAATAACTATAATTAATAATAAATAATAAAATTCTCAAAAACCGAGCAACGCCGGGTTGGGTACGGCTAGTCTATTATATAAAAGAAAGTCTATTTAATTATATATATATATGTGTGTGTGTGTGTGTGTATCTGGTGAGGTAACTCGAGAACCGGGGTACGTCGCGAAAATATTTTATACCCGATCTTAATAAATTTGCAACAGTATGGTCTTGGTCCGGAAATTTTTTTGAATTTTTTACCGCGTACCCCAGAAAAACCTGAAAAATTGACTTTTTGCCATTAAAATGATTTTTTGTCATCCAAAATCTTTGACCTCGCTTTTTTGAAATATTTTTTTGACATTTTTTCGAAGTATTTTTTTGAATTTTTTTTGATTGTTTTTTGAAATTTTTGGAAATTTTTTGAAATATTTTTGAAATATTTTTGACATTTTTTGAAATATTTTTGAAGTTTTTTTTAAATATTTTTAAACATTTTTTTGAAATTTTTTTAAAATATATTTTGTAATATTATTTATATTTTTTGTATTTTAAAAAATATTATTTGAAATAATTTTTTATATTTTTCAACTATTCGTTGAAATATTATTATTTTAAGATATAATTAAAATATTATAATTATATAATAAATATATAAATATTATAAGATATAATAATATACTTTTTAAAATATTTGTAGAACATTTATAAAAAATATATTTTGTAATATTTGGAAATATTTGTTGTATACTAGGAATACAGAATCAGGAATAGCTATAATTAATAAATAATAGATAGGCAAACAATCAAAAATCGATCAACGCAGGGTGCGGTTTGGGTTTTCGATATTTATTAAGTACTATTTTGTAATATTGGAAATATGTGTTGTATTTTTTAAAATATTATTTGAAATATTTTTGAAATATTTTTCCACTAATTTTTGAGATATTAATATTTGTATAAATTTGTTTGAATTTTAGCAACAATTTATGTTATTGTATATGAAAAGCAGAATCATGAATAGCCATAAATAATAAATAATAGATAGGTAAGCTATCAAACAACGAGTAAAGCAAAGTTGGGTACGGCAAGAAATTCCAAATCAGGAATAGTTATAATTAATAAATGATAGATAGGCAAATAATAAAAAACCGAGCAACGCCGATTTGGAACTGTTTGGGTTTAGGTTTTCAACATATTTTGGAATATTTGAAATATCTGTTGTATTTTTTGAAATATTTTTTATCTAATTTTTTAAATATTAAAAAATATATGTTTCTACATATGTTTAATTTTATTTAATTGTATATACTAGAAATGTAGGATCAGGAATAGCTCTAATTAATAAATAATAAATAGGCAAACAATCAAAAACCGATAAATGTCGAGTCGAGTACTGTTTGGATTTGGGTTTAGGTCTGAGTTTTCGACATTTTTTTAAAACATATTTTGTAATATTTTAAATATTTTTTGTATTTTTTAGCAATTATATATTTTAGAATAATCAGGAATAGCTATAATTAATAAAAATAGTCAAACAATTAAAAACCTAGCAACGTCGGGTAGGGTATGGCTACTATGTTGAAATATTTTTATATTTAAAAAATATTTTTAGACACTTTTTAAAAATATATTTTATAATATTATAGATAAATTAAAAAATATAAAAAAAAAAAAAATAAAATAAAAAATCTATATCAAATATATATGTATGTATGGATTATTTTTGTTATTATTATTTTGATTTTGTTTTTTGTTAATGTCAAATTTTGTCTATCTACTGTATTTTATTTATTTATTATTATCTTTTATGTAAATACGAAATATATAGCTAACTATTATGATTACACAATCACTGTTCCTGTCCCATGTATGAATAAATCACTGGCAACAACCCGAAAAGATCAAGGTCTTATTTTGAAGCCATTTGGAAACGAAGAAAGAAACGAAAAAGAATAATAAATGAAAAAAAAAAGAACGACATTAATTAATCCAATAAAATATATCTATCTATCTATCTATCTATATTTTAAATTATTTTTTGTATTTTTACAAAATATTTTACGAATAAATCTTAAAAAAAACAACGCTAGATCTACATCGGATACAGTTAGATTTATTAAATATTAGTTAGAAGACAACAATTAAAGATTAGGTATGCATAATTAGGAATAGCTATAATTAATAATTGATTGGCAAATAATTAAAAACCGAGAAACGTCGGGTTGGGTAAGGCAAGCAATTTAAAATCAGGAATAGTTATAATTAATAAATAATAGATAGGAAAACAATCAAAAACCTAGCAACGCCGTGTCGGGACGGTTTGGGTTTTGGTTTTAGACATTTTTTTAAAACATTTTTGTAATAATTGAAATATTAGTTGTATTTTTTAATATATTTTTTTAAATATTTTTCCACTAATTTTTTAATATTAAAATATTTTTCTACATTTGTTTGTATGTCATCTAACATTTATTTTATTGTATATATAACAATGAAGAATCAGGAACAGCTATAATTAATAAATAATATATAGGCAAACAATCAACATCCGAGAAACGCCGGTTTGGGTACGGTTTGGGTTTAAGTTTTTAAACATTTTTTAAACATATTTTGTAATATTTGTAATATTTATTGCATTTTTTAATATATTTCCACTAATTTGTTAGATATCAAACAAATATTTTTATATATTTTGTTTGTATTTTAGCTAACATTTATTTTATTGTATATATAGCAATGCAGAATCAGGAATAGGTATATAACCTATTTATAATTAATAAATAATAGATAATAGGCAAATAATCAAAAACCGAGCAACGCCGGGTCGGGTACGGCTAGTATATATATATATATATATATATATATATATATATGTATGGAGATACATTAAATACTAACTTATGTATCTTGACTATTCATTTTGTCGGACTAGAAGCTGGCCAATAAGTTTAGATACATGGCATTCACGAAGACGATACCGGAGGCGATCCCGGATAGCATACGGAGGACGTCTAGGACGATAACGGAGATGATCTTGAACATATTTACATGTAAATATGGGCGTTATTTTTGATGATACTAGGATGCCCTTAAAGAATATTGTTAAACATTTTTAAAAGTTTTAAAATATATTTTATTTATAATAATTAAGTGGCGGTATACTGGTATATAGTGTTACTAAATACATCGTGTATATATATATATATATATATATATATGTATTTTAATGCTGTACAATTTAAAATACTATATTAATTAATAATTATTAAAATAATATATAATTAATAATTAATAATATACAATTAATTGTTATTAATTAATAATAAGTATTGATAAATAATTATTAATTAGTAAATTATAATTGTAAATAAACAATACCGTTAATTTCAATTTTCGTGCCATACACAATAACCTGCGCAGTGGCTGATGCAATGGGTGATGCAATTGGCGACGCCCTATGGGCGTGTCTTGTCGTAACGCTTCATTTAACACATTATCACAACATATATGCTATAATACAATCATGGTATGCTATGCACATATATTTATAGATATGTGGTAGAACAACTATATAATATCTATGTATATCTATAATATATGTGTGTGTTTGTGTATGTATCTGTGCGTGTGAATATACATATATATATATATATATATATATATATATATATACTATATTATACTATAGTATCAAAGTATAAAATTAAGTATATTATATACAAATAAATATTATAAAATTACAACTGGATTACAACTGCGTTTTAGAACATCCCATACTATTAATATATAATTATGCATAAAGGACATAGATCCAGAGATCTTTTCTCTATCTCTATGATAAAGTATAACTCTACGATAAACAATCTAAATATTGATAAATTGTCAATATAGGAAGTTTAATACATAGGAAGAATTAGCAAATAATGAAGTAATTAATCAATACCGTTAATATCAATTTTCGCGCTAAACACAATTTCCACAATAACACACTAATCGATATAAAGAAAGTCACTTTCTTTATATCGATGAACACACTTACCTGCGCACTGGGTGTGGTGGGTGACGCAATTAGCGTGACTTTTCGTAACGCTTCATTTCATACAGTATTTACGTCATGTATGATATAATACATTCGTGGAATGCTATAAACCTATATAGAGTATGTGTTTGTATGTGTTTGTATGTGTGTGCATATGTATATTTTATGCAATTATATTGATATATAATTCTATTAATAATAATTCTTATTGATAAGAAATATATTTTATAAAATATAATATTTCACAATAGATATCGCTGTTGTAATATCCAATGTATTTATTTGACTTATACAATTGTATATATTAATATAAAAATTTGAATATGTATTGAATACATAAATTAATGATATCCAAAGTGTTTATTTGACCTATAAAATATACAAAATTGGAACATACATTGAATACATGAAATAATCATATACAAAATGATTATTTGATCTATAAAATATACAAAATTGGAACATACATTGAATACATAAAATATTCATATCCAAAGTGTTTATTTGACCTATAAAATATACAAAATTGGAACATATATTGCATAAATAAAATAATTATATCAAAAGTGTTTATTTGACCCATAATATATACACTGGTTGAACGTTGTTATATATTTTACGTTGACGCGCAACGCGTTTGGTTGCTTGGGACCATTCCAACATACTATGTTAATGATGCTAGAATTAGTTATTGCTCTTCATATATACATTTAGGTATAACTATCGATGATAATCTATATTTTTAAAAACATACTGGTATGTGTTGTGCTAAAGTCTATAGTGTTATTAATCGTATATTTCGTTGCTTTATTACTAATGATGTCACTGCAATATTAACAGCATATATAGAATTTGCATCTACAGTATGGAATCCTGGTATAGAGGCGAGAGGCCACATATGACTTACACGACAACTTGAAAAAGTACAAAAGTACTTTACTCATCGTATTTTTGGTCGTTGTAAAATACCTTATCTAAGTTATAACGAACGAATTACATTTCTCGATATCGATTCCCTTAAAATTCGCCGAATGAGATTCGACTTAATAATGCTATATAAACTTATTAATTGTTTAATTGATATTGACTAATTTTCAATCATTCAGATAAAACTAATAATATTACTCGAGGCCACTCTAAAAGACTATTAATATATAAGGCAAGGATTTACCTATGGAGAAATCTATTGAAAAATAGAGTGGCATCTGTATGGAATAATCTGGATGATAATATAGTCAATGCAAAAAGTTGTCAATCTTCAAATCTAAAATTAAAAATATTATTAAGTAATATACTTATCAAATACGTAAAATACATATCTGTATTTAATCTGTGTATTATATTGTTTATTTTATTCAATATTTATTAATTATTTCCCGGTACATATAATTCGTCATACTATATTAATGATTTATTATTATTATATTTTTATTTTACGTTTTGTTATCGTTTTGCGATTTAATTTGTATTATTTATGTATTGTTTACTATTCATACTATGTATATTATTCGTAATAAAATTAATTCAATTCAATTCAATTCAATAATAATAATAATAATAAAAATAATAATACTACTAAATTAATGTAAACAATTACCATATTACTAAAAGATTATAATATGATAACAATTTAATAATAATATACATTTAATATTAAACGGAAAAAAGTATAAGTAACATAGTGAGGTGTTTTTATACTACAGAATGCATTGATATAGTGGAGTATTATATACTTCAGATTGCATTGATATATTGGAGTATTATATACTACATACTGAATTGATATATTTACATAATACTTCATTAGACCACTCATATCGTGCGGGAAGAAAATAATAATAAGATAATAATAATAATACAATTACAATTTAATAATAATATACGTTGAATATAACACGGACAAAAATATAAGTTGGATGATTTAATGATTAGAGGTAGAGAGAAAATAAGAAGTCTGAAAAGTAAGAATTATAAATCTGTTGTGGGATCTAATAGAACGAATGGTAGGAGGGAGGGTATTCCATAGGAATTCCAATTTAAACCTGAGGGAGAAGGGTAGCCACATACTAGATGATTGATGTGATGTTGTAGTATAGTGATCAAATATTATTATGCAGTACGTAGTACGTACTGAGGAATGGATAATCCGATTTAGTGGAACAGTAGCTTTAGCAGGAAGTCAATTCAGTACGGAAGAACAGTAGTTTTTAGGGAAAGTACAAGAGAATTTTTAGAATTTATTAGAGTAAAATAATTTATAGGAAAAAGGGTAAACAGTTTATTATAATCAGCAAAAATATTACAGTTCATATTTGTTTAGTTCTTAATAAGATCATCAATAGTGCGGATATAAATATAAATGAGGGATGGGCCTAAAACGGTTCCCTGGGAAATATTGTAGTTAAGCGGAGAAAGAGGCGAGACAATTTTCAATTATAATAGAGATATTACGGTTGGTCAGATATGAATTAAACAATTTTAATGCTAAGCCAGATATACTCAGCATAGTACGCCGCGAGATTAGTATATTTTATGGTTCGGGGTATCACAAGCAGATGAGAGATCAAGTAGGCTTATCTGGCAACACGTTTTGCTATTTAAAGTATATAATATTGTAATATGGAGGAGAGCTGTTTCGGTCGAATGGTTTATTTTACGAATGGGTCACCTTACGAAAAGAGCTTTGAAACGGGACGAAAAGATTATTTTTATTTATATGGGCGATAAGTTGTTTGGAAACAATTATTTCTAATATTTGACTTAATAAGGGTAGGTGAGATATTATGGCAGTCTTGAGGCAGGGTGAAACCTAACCAGAGTTTAGTGAGTTCGCAATAATATCCAAGAAAATAGGAGAAAATAAGGGTGAAAGTTTGTGATATAATGATATAGGTATGGGTCAGTAGGAGGGTACAGTGAGATTTCATGAGAAGATAATTTACTTCATACAGTGAAGGGATAGTGAATATACTTAATGAGTTAATAGAATAGGTAATACAGATGGTAGGATTGAGTATGAATGGAGTAAACGCGATTATAATATTATTAAATCTTGCAATTTTATTTACAAAGAATTTTAAAATGAGAGCATAGTTGAAAATTTGACCTTTTCGGTCAAATGGGGAAGATTTTTCATCTGGATGAGAGAGAATTGTATTTGTCATTTTAAAAATGTGCGAAGATCAGAGGATATCAAAGCTATCTTTTTGTTATATTAGATAGATTTTGAACGAGATATAGTATTTTGTAATTTTTCTAGCTAGTGATAGAGCTAATTTTGTTTCAGTAGAAGGATTTTTAAGAAATTTATTTTCAAATTTTTGAACCCTCTTCTTGAAGATGAAAAGTTCATGAGAGAAGAGGACCAGGGAGAAAAGGGCGTTTGGTAATTAATGTAGGTACATGTATATTGATACTATTTAGGATATCAGAATGTGGAGTATCGGACAGAGGGAGGTAGGAGAAGAGATCTAAGTTTTGATATTGCTTACAAATATTGGTAGGTCAATAGACTTAAAATCTCTATATGTAATACGTTTTCATTTAATCGTTATGAATTTTAGATTTATAGAGAATTCCACAATAAGATGAATAGTTAGTAGTTTAATATGTTGAAAGGAGTTATGGTTTATAAAGTCGTTAAGAGGACTGTAAAGGGGTGTAAATATAATATCAAGTGTATAACCACTGGAGTGAGTGGGAAATGATAAGTTTTGACACACTTAAAGAGACATAGTTAGTAGTTTAAAGTCACCGTGAGGATAGATAAGAGAATTACAGTGATAGTTTAAGTCACCAAGAATTATTGGTAAATAGGATGAAGATGAAGGAAGATTATCAATAAAATTATGACATTTATCAAAGAATAAAATGGTTTGAGGTTTTGGGGGACGATAGATTACGGTGAGATGTAGAGTTAAGCTAGGAAGCTTGAATGTCAGCGAAAGACAACCACATATAAAAAGTGATGGAATGAAATGGACGGAGAGAGAAGTAAAAATCATTATGTAGTATAAATATTACCCTACCACCACGGCTTATTTGTCGTGGCGCGATATAGAGTTTGTATCCAAAGTCCATGATGGAGGCAAATATGTCCGAGTCATCATTAGAAATCCAGATCTCAGAAAATGAAATTATAATACAAATTTGGAATTTAAAGCATGGTAACAGAAGGCATATATTTAATCTCATGGAGCGAATATTGATCAAGGCTATATTATAGGCTAGTCAGGCATGAGAGAATGAATTATTTATAAATGATTTGCCTAGTTATCGAAAGGTTCAAACCATTTTGTTTGATCAGATTCAGGTATGAGAAAATGGGGATATGAAAGAGAATTATTGTAATCCCTTATTTCAAATATTTGAGAACGACTATTGAAAAATACGTTTTAAAAATGGGCGTGAGTTTTTGTTTTAAGGCATGCTATACCTTACAAAGAAGTCTAGTAGAGTCAGGTAAATAATGACGAATACATATATACTTAAAATTACTATTTGGTGAGATCTTTAAAAGGAAAGAGAAACATATATCACGAGCAGAAATATTAGTGAAATAAAAGATAGCAGTTCTGGTAAGAAATCAGGCAAATGTAATATAAGAATGGGGAAGTTTTATAAAGTCAATTAATTATACTGTGTAATTATAGTTAACTTGAGAAGGAAGAAGGTTTTCGTATACTATTGTGAGTATTTTATCTATGGATCGTATGGCTGATGAATTTTAGGAAGTTGAACTAGATAATATAGGGGTTGGTAAGTGATTTGAGGAAAATTTTAAATCCATTAGCTATGGAATATGTTTAGGAGTATTATTATTTGGCTGATATTGTGGCTGGATATTAATAGTCATAGTAGAAGTCTATATATATATATATATATATATATATATCAAATATTAGATGTGGCGTTACCTTAGCACCATTATGATGTATAGATTTGGTGGTTATAATAGAAGGTAAATATGACATAGGACAGGGTGGAGTAATTATTTGATTAGTTATTTTTTTTTTTTCACTTATATAATGTTATACATGAGGAAAATTAGAAGGAAAAATTTGGTAAGTAAATATAGTAATAGCATAATCGGGAGTGGGGTTTTTAGGATTAAACCAAGATTTAGAAATAATAGATGCAGGGTAAAACAATTATAATATAATATAAATTGACACGTTTTACATTTGAGATAATATTCGCATGCGTTAAGGTTACAATGTGAATAATTTGAGGACATGTTATAATTATGGAGATTATGGGATTAAATTGAGTGAAATAAATATAATAATAAATGTATAAATCTGGTTGTTAATGGTATATTTCGGAAATAGTTTGGTATTAAGTCCGATTAGCTATGTAACGAGATGACTTGAGGAGCACCGATTGACTTTAACAATAATCTGGTATATTCGGTGGCAGCCGGGCAATTATTGTCCGATTGAAGGCAGTATATTATCCGAGATAGAATTGATGGATCTGTATGAATATAAATACAACAGCCGAATATCTAATTGTAATTTGGTAGCTAACCTTAAATGAAGGTTGTTAGATCTGACTACCAATATATATATATATATATATATATAACTACATAACTATATAACTATATTTATATACTCTAATAATTAACTATAATAATATAAAATCTCTATACTATGATCTCCATCATAAGTAGATGTTACATTTCAGTTCATTAGTTTATCTAATTGTCAGGTATAATAACAGCGTTATCTTAATATATATTTATATATATATATATATATATATATATATATATATAGACTATATATCTTATATGTAAATATGAAATATATAGTTAACTATTATAATTAAACGTCCTCTATAATCAATGTTCCTGTCCCGTGTACTGTATGAATGAATCGCTGGCAACAACCTGAAAATATCAAGGTATTATTTTGAAGCCATTTGGATAAGGAAGAAAGAAAACGAAAAAGATTATTAAATGTAAAAAGAATGACATTAAATTACTTCAATAAACTATATATATCTATATTCTATATATGCTGTATATGTTATATCGGATATACAGGCTATATATAGACGGATATGTAGATATGTAAATTTCTAGCTAGTGATAGAGCTAATTTTGTTTCAGTAGAAGGATTTTTAAGATATTTCTTTTCAAATTTTTGAAATCTCTTCTTGAAGATGAAAAGTTCATGAGAGAACCAGGGAGAAAAGGGCGTTTGGTAATTAATATAAGTACATTTATATTGATACCCTTTAAGCTAACTGAGTTTAGGAGTACCGGACTTAGGGAAGTAGGAGAAGATATCTCAGTTTTTATATTGCTTACAAATCTTGGTAGGTAAATAGTCTTAATCTCTATATGTAACATGTTTTTACGGAATGAATGTGTTGGAAAGATTTGGTATACGTAAAATGAACGATCAAGGACAAATACTACTAGAATTCGCAGAGAAATATAAATTAGTTATAGCTAATACACATAAACATCTGCATACAAACTCAAGAAGAACAACATGGTATTCACCCAATGGACTAGTATACTTATATATATATATATATATATATAAGTGATCATGACATCGTTTTATGAAATTAAAGTCTAAAACCACGATAAAATAAGCATCAAAAAACCAAATTGATTACGCTTTAATGTTAATGGACTAATTTATTCTAAATTTTATAAGTTTTACTCAAGTGAACTAGATTAGAATTTTAATAATCTAAATATAAATATTGTGTTTATAATGGTGGTGTGCATGATGTATCTTATATGTTTAAAGTATCTGATATATATATATGAATCTCATTGATATATAAATATATATATATATATATATATATTTATTTAATCCAAAAATAATATCTGTAGTGTTTGTGTGTAACAAACACTATGAATTACAGTGCACATGGAATTAGCGGGGTCAGTGATTGAACCCGGGAAAAAACCAATTCAATAATAAGTTTACCTTTCAAGCAAGAAATATATATGTTATTGAATGTTATATACACATATCGGATATTAATGGAACCCTCTAGAAATCATAGACTTGTATATATTATAAATAAATGTGGGGGAGCCAGATCAATACAAAACAAATATGTAATATGTTTTTTGTTGTGCTTTTAATTATCGTTTATTAAGTTATTGATAAATACAAAAGACAATACGATAACTACCTGGAGTCGAATCCGGGAACTCTGGCGTTCTTGCAATTTATATGACTCCGTGGAAGATTTCAATTCAACTTCAGTTAACTATTCCACTAAACTCCCATAAACCATACTAAACTATATATATATATATATATATATTTATATACACAAGATTATTTATATCTGTATTTTTCTTATACCTGTACCATGGCATTCCTCTCCTGTAAAATGGTAGTAGGTTATTAGATTATTTAGTTACACGCACACATACGCATACACATACGCATACACGTACGCGTATACGAACACATGTATACACACGCGATCGTATGCATGCAATAACATGCGCGTGTGAACGTATACATAGATATATATTTACTAGTAATAGTATCGTGAAACCCTTTAGGTCCTAAAGTTTAGGAGGAACTAGTGTTGCGTACGATATACCGGTAGATGTAACGAGAATATAACACACACACAATACTAGTAGTCGGCTTCGTGTTTTAATTCTAATTATTTGCAATAGTTAATTACATAGTGTTATATATTAGTTAATGTATTTTGTATGCTGCCTACAATATATATATATTTACAATATATATATATATATATATATATATATACATATAATACTAATAATAAAAATAATAATAATAATAATAATAATAATAATAATAATAATAATAATAATAATAATAATAATAATAATAATAATAATAATAATAATAATAATAATAATAATAATAATAATAATAATAATAATAATAATAATAATAATAATAATAATAATAATAATAATAATAATAATAATAATAATAATAATAATAATAATAATAATAATAATAATAATAATAATAATAATAATAATAATAATAATAATAATAATAATAATAATAATAATAATAATAATAATAATAATAATAATAATAATAATAATAATAATAATAATAATAATAATAATAATAATAATAATAATAATAATAATAATAATAATAATAATAATAATAATAATAATAATAATAATAATAATAATAATAATAATAATAATAATAATAATAATAAAAATAATAATAATAATAATAATAATAATAATATTTATCAGAAGAATTAAAAAAAAATTATGTTAAATTATAATGATATTTATATAATATTTTCTTCTAAAGGGCTTCAAAATAATATTACTATTTTCTGTTGTTGTTGTCCATGTATATATACATATATATATTGTTATTGTTATTTTTATTTGGTGGAGTCCTTTCATCCCATTCAGGAACTTAGATGAAGTTTTCACTTATAACCATATGGCTCTAATGTCCCTTCGAAGCCGCTCTCATGTTAAGGCATCCATGGTTTTAACGAGAGCCGATCATTTATTTATACACAATTATATAAGATCACTTCTAAATAATATTGTAAGACCCATTTTATAAAATTAATTAATGGTCCGGACGAGGGTCGAACCCGTGCCCTACTGCTTGTGTGTCTGACGCCTTAGCCACTAAGCCACACAGGCAGTTTTGAATTATATATATATATATATATATATTTATTGTGTATTAACCGAAGCGCTTAGGAAAGATCACCGAGATGCAGCATCTCTGATAAGTTGGCATGTACCTCTTTCCGGCGCAGATTCTGTTGAAGTTATTATAGGCTAGCTTCTCTGCACCTGTAAAGTCATTAGTTATAATTAATATTACCGGGATGGATCCAGGGGGTATATGCTTCATGAATCATTGATATCTTATAATAAAACGTGTTTAGATATTTCTTTTAAAAGCATAAGTATTATCAATATATTTTCATTTATCACTCCACGAAACTATATATATATATATATATATATATATATATATATGTATATATTACATATATTGTATATTATTAATATATTACATTTTTTTAAATTCAAATAAAATATAATATAATACTATTATAATACAAATGGTTATATATATTTCACTAATCTACGGTTTATATGATTATATATAATTAATAAAATAAATAAATATGTTCGAATATAAATAACAATACAAATATGTTGACTATTCTTAAATATATCTTTAATGAATTAAAACACTGTCTAGTATCCACTAACCGTGGGAGAGATGGTGGTCAACATTAACTGGGCCAGAGTTCACATGCACCGCCAATATCACACAGATGACTGCTACTAATAATAACTTCATTCTGTATTAAATGGGTTGGAGGTTATCAATTAATATAGTATATTTAATTTAAATTAATATACATATATATTTTGTATATGATAAATTATAATTTATTTTAATTTATATCGTGTCCTAAGGTATAATTGAGCTGTTATGGTCTGATGATGTATGTACCTATGAATTACGTGTTACTTATTTCTGTAAACTCCCACTAACTCTGACTAGAAGGGAACGATAAAATGAGTATGGGATATATAATTATTCTTAAATGTATATAAATAGGTAGAAAACCAAATTATCTTAAATGTCTGAGTTAGCGGGATTCTTGGTTATCAGTAGTTAACCGTAAATTGGTGTGATGTTAATTGTGATATTTTACTCATTATTATATATTATAAGATCAGTATATATATATATATATATATATATATATATATATAATATTATGTTAAAATTATAAATATTATTAATTACAAAATTTAATATTATTCATTATAAATTATATACATGTATATAGTTGTACATGTATAATATATATTGTAAATAGGTTGCAACCTTTGAATATTAATATTAATAAAATAAAATCATTTGATCATAGATAATGAAAAGTTATACTGTATTTATAGATTGCCGTCAAGTGCATGATAAATAGATTAAAATCAACGACTTTTTTCATAACCATATAAATATATGTTATATATATATAACATATTTATAAAATTATATATATGAACTAGAGTTCAATACAAACTTATATTTTCTTTAAACATATTATGAATATATACTTAAATGTGTAATGTGTGCTATACACATATATACACATTTTATAATAATGTATAAGTTATACAGAGCTGGGCAGTATCGCCGATACAGTATCTATTAAGGCAAACAATCAGTATCGTAGATACATTTGTATTTATATTTGTTCTATTATAAAAATTAAAAATGTATTGGTAATCGTATCTATTATTCATAAATATTATTTACGATACGTATTTACTAAGAAAATTATGTAAACAAATACAAATATAAATATTTTATAATATCATATTATACATTAATTTTAATATACATCAATATATTTTTAATAAAATATCTTTTGTAAATATTGAATTCAATTCATTATTAAAAATTATGATATATAAATATAGTGATTTATTCTCAAAAACCATTATATACATTTATTGAAAACAAAGAAATTATTTTGATAATATATTTTATATAATAATTGATTTATAATTAAACTTCTTTCTAATAAATTCATACAAAATCTAAATAAATCATGATTATAATAATTAAAAAAATGCAATATTTATCTTTATAATATACAAATATAGATATTGCTCTGCAGTTCATTACACGTTATCTCCATTCTTTATCATTCATCGCTATCGGTAATTCCTCATTTGTGAACATCGTGTCATCTCTTAATTAATACTTCATTGGGCTAAATAAGTTCTCATATGCCTTACTCGAGAGTGTCGTCATGTTGTGGATTCAAGAGTAATACTTTATTCACTATTTCGCTTCTGTTTCTCCAGCAGTGACCGTAAAACCTCAGTCGTTGTTCGCATATGTAACTGTTATTCTTAGAATTTTGCCATACAACTCTTTATTTGTAACGTTGGTATCTACATGACTTGTTTAGTGCAGCACGCAGAATGCATCATAGGCTCAATCAACTTTTTTCTATAATGTTGAAGTTAGATTCTAAGTGATAGAGCCATATACAAGAACTGTCTCAACTGTAGCTTAAAGAAGTTTCTTTTGAGTTTACTTGAAAGGTTAGATTTCCATATGATATTCAGGCTATTCAAGGCAGCTCGTGCACTTCCGATTCTTATGATTGCGTCATTTTGAGTTAAATCAATATAACTACCTAGATATTTGGACTATAATACACGTTTTATATAATGGCCTGATAATGTAAGTGTTTAATAAATAGTGTGATGACTAAGTAAATACTACTTGATATTAAAACATATATTTCTCAATGCTAGCATAGATATTATATACGTATCAAACAAACACTATAATTATATTATTTCAGTAGTTATTATGTAAAATATGCAGTCGATGAATCATGAGTCATGCGGAATGAGTCATAAGTGATGTGTACAGTGTACACGGTACACTGTACTGGTTTTTTGCCTTAATAGATACTGTATCGGCGATACTGCCCAGCTCTGTATGTCAGTAGTTCTTATGTAAAATATGCAGTCGATGAAGCATGAGTCACACGTGATGTGTACAGTGTACACTGAATAGTAGATCTGTTCGTACTTTTTTTTTCATAATTGTATAAACCTTCACATTTATAACACTTATGTACACTATGATGGATAAGTATTTACAATTGTAGACATATACCTACTAGTTATAGGTCACGAGACCTTTTTATTTTAACATTGAATACATATAAAATTTAACATGGGCGAGATATAGAAATAAGTGTTATAATTTTTATCTAATTGAATAATGTTTTTAAGTCAACTATGAATATATCCTAGGAACTAAATTACAAATAATATTAATAATATAAAATATTTATGAAAACAATCTTGATACCAACATTTTATAAAATAATTTTAATAAAAAAAATATCTAAAAATCATATAATTTAATATAAATAATGTATTACTATTTAATTTAAAAAATTAAAATATATAATTTATATATAAAAATAATACAATTCAAATTAATTATAAAAAATAAAAAATTATTTTTAGAAAATAAATTAACATCATTTGTAATATTTTTTATATTTTTATTTGAAATATGTAATACAAAATATGTGGTCATCATTTTAAATTTTTTCAAATTAATTTCGATAAAGAACATTTATATCTAACTTATATCCAAAATGTAATCAAATTGTATAACTCAAATGTATGTAAAGTATAATTATATATATATATATATATAATAAGTTAAAATAATTAATTACAAATTTATATTCTATAATATATATATATATATATATATATATATATATATATATATATATATATATATATATATATATATATATATATATATATATAGTAATAATACATATATTACTCTTAATCAGAACCAACACGGAATACAAAGTATCACCTTAAAAGGCAGAGAAGGACATAATATAAAAAGGGTAGAAGACTTTACATACCTAAGTAGCTACATAGTCCCACTAAATATGACGTTAACATACGAATATAAAAAGCATAGGCAACCCTAAATAATATGAATGTCATCTGGAAATCTAATCTTACTGATAAATTAAAAAGAAATTTCTTTCGAGCCGCTGTTGAATCAGTACTTATGTACGGGTCCATCACCTGAACACTAATATCTTCGTTGGAGAAAAAACTGGATGGCGAATATACTCGCATGCTACGAGCTGCATTAAATAAATACTGGAGACAAATGATAACGAACGTAATCTCTATAATAGTATACCCAATATATCAGATACATCTAAATAGCATAGCATGAGATTCGCTGGACACTGCTGGAGAATCAAGAACGAATTGACCAGTGACTTATTACTTTGGTATCCAATTCACGTAACAAGATCAAGAGGTAGGCCTGCAAATACCTATATCGATCATCTATCAAGTGAAACAGGATGCTAAAGAGAAGAACTGACAAATGCAATGAAATATCGAGATGTATGGAGAGAACGAGTCATGAAATTCTGAGCAAGCTCGACATAGTATACTTATACCTTATACATTATAATGTAAGGTAATAATACAATCAGATTTGGCAATTGCCTGTGTGAAGGAAGAAGCAGAGTTTATCAATTCTTTCACCCATTTATGATTACGAGGAGAAAAAATTATATAGGAATATAATTAAAAACAAGAAATAGTCGAAACAAAAATAGAGTACAAAATTCAATTATTAAAATAAATCATCAACTCATAAAGCATAAACAGCCATAGTATATCAACTTTCCGAATGTGGGTTCATCAAGTCCAAAATATTAGGGAATATACTTTCGCAAATAGTATATATACTGGTAACATTTAGAGCCAGCAAATGCATGCATACTATCCGATATAGAATAATTTATAAAATAATTTATAAATTAAGAGTCAACTAAATACAACAAAAAACAAATAACTTAAATATAAATATATAAAGGTAATAAAAGAAAAAATTAATTAAAAATAATACAATTATAAATAGTAAATAATTTATAAGTTTATATTCTTTATACAGAGTAGATGGAACATGATTTAATAATAATAAACATACAATCTTTATAATATTATTAATTATATTTAATTATAACTTTAGAATCAAAATACTCAATAAATAAAGAACATAACTTTTCATTAGAAAAATGAGGATAATTTAAATGTGATTCATTGCCTGGGAGTTTTCTAGTAATAGAGTAAACATTTTTCGAATTATTACCATAAGAGAATAATTATTTTTATAATAATTTCTTTTATCTAATTAAAGTTTCATTCTGTATGCAATCAATGCTATAGCTAACTGTTTGTAATTAGTGGTAGAAGGATTTTTTAAATAAATTCTATCAAATTTTCTAGTTGAACTTTTTGCTTCTGATGTAGAACTATTAAGCCATGGTTTATTACTTCTAACTATAAATAATTTATCTTTGGAGCAAATATGTCAAGGTTTAATTTTAATATGTATTTAATGAATTACTATTAAGTATTATATTCTCAAAATTGTTATTAATAGTATCTGCAAATAATTTAAAATCAATAGATTTAATATCCCTATATACAGTTCTTATTTTAACAGTATATTTGGAAGGAATGTATATTTCAAGTGAAATAACATTATGATCAGTTATTAGAGGTAAACATATAGGAGGTTTATATACAATATTAGATATTGTAGTAACTACGAGGTAAGTATATAACCAATAGAATGTGTTGAATAAATGAAAAATAACCAATCAAATTCATGAATAAACTATATGGATGAACATCAGTATCATAATGGAAATTAATATCACCAATAAAGATATAATCATTACTCTTAGTACTTGTGATTATATCAGAAAATTTGTTTAGAAATATATTCATACAACCCAAGGAATTCGATCATTTATTAAATTATTAAGAAGAAATATCAGTAGGAAACTAGTACTTATCTATATTTCAATATTAGTTATAAATATATAATGGAATATACATATGTATTGTAATAATTTTATATAAAGTAAATATATGTAAATATATAAATATATATATATATATATATATATATATATATATATATATATATATATATATATATATATGTGTTGTACGGTCGCCGTATAGACGTGGTACTGTTATCCATAAAAGAAAGAACAACTGTGTTTCTGTTTTAATCAACTTTATTCAGTATCAACCTATATAGGATAGTATGTAATAATAATAATAATAACAATAATATAATAATAATAGTTTACCGTGTATGCTGGTTCGTCGATTTAAAATGACACTATAGGGTTTGTGTCCAAAATCATACTGAAACAAATAACATAAACGGGAATCACTATTTAGTGAACTCGTTCCACTCCAGTGCATCGGCTAGTGGCAGTGTATTTATATAATACCGATTGCGATAGCTAAAATATACATTCACAGTTGAGGTGCTCTTGAATAATAATATAACTCTATCATGACTCACTCTATAACATCCACCCCTACTCCAAAAAAAATGTTGCCCCAAAAAACATGTTCATATTGCCCTACTTAAATGTCACCTATCTCAAATTCCTTCGATACTCAACCCTTTGTACCTCCCCTCTCCTTATAATATATGCAGATGTATCTCTGACTTTATCTTCTACCGTCCAACTGACTTTACCCCAAATATTTGCTAATTTCCTCCTGCCTAATACTCTATTTTTCACTAATACCTCACATCCGTTTTCGAGATCATCACTCACTTCCTCCTTACCTCTATTAGTTTTTACTAGTAATTTGAGAACTCGCCGGTTAATTTCACACATCTTTTTACTCGTTTCCCAAACCCAATCATTTTCACCGTTTCTCCTACTTAAACCCATCTGTGTGTCTGACAGGTAGATTTTCCTCCCGACCAAAAATCAGAAAGAATGGTGAACACCCTGTGGTTTTATGCGGAGTTCAATTATAAGCATGAATTAATTTCGGTAGATGTATTGGCCATTGAAATTTTTCCTCGCTACAAAGAGTCCTTAACATAGTAAGTATTGACCTATTCATTCGCTCGCATTGACCATTACCCTCAGGATGATAGGGACTTGTCCTACTCTGTCTTATACCAAATAATTTTCAAATCTCTCGAACTACTTCTAATTGGAAATTCCTCCCCTGGTCCGTATGTATCCTTAATGGGATCCCATAGCAGAAAATCCAATCGTTCATCAATATCTTTGCTATTGTTGCGGCCAATTAGTTCCTAGTGGGTACTGCCTTGGCTAATTTTGGGTATGCGTCGGTAATAACCAAGACGCCATCCCTTCCATCTGAAGCCTTATCTAATCCCACAAAATCTAGAAATACTAATTCTAGAGGTCTAGATGCCACTAGTGTTCCCATATATACTCTAGGTATTCTACCTTGCTTCGATATCTGACATACTTCATACTTTAGTATATTATATATATATTATATATACATTTTATATATTCCTTTACATCTTTATATCT
The DNA here is from genome assembly GCA_964019155.1 of Osedax fenrisi. Lineage (NCBI taxonomy): Eukaryota > Metazoa > Annelida > Polychaeta > Sabellida > Siboglinidae > Osedax > Osedax fenrisi. The sequence goes on along the minus strand of OZ025241.1, from coordinate 6,666,378 downwards.
ACCTTTCCATTTATATCTACTATTTATCAGAGATACAGTACGGTATATCCCCTGATACCCATTCTTATCATGTAATCCTACTAATATGTCTTAAATCTTTACCTTTGGCACTGAAAAATTTCAAAAATATTTCAAAAAATTTCAAAAAAATTTCAAAAATTTTCAAAAAAATTCAAAAAAATTTCAAAAAAATGCTTCGAAAAAATGTAAAAAATATATTTCAAAAAAGCGACGCCGAAGATTCAGATTACAAAATATCATTTTAATTATTTTAATGGCAAAAATTTAATTTTTCAGGTTTTTCTGGGGTACGCGGTAAAAAATTCAAAAACATTTACGGACCAAGACAATACTGTTGTAAATTTATTAAGATCGGGTATAACAGATTTTCGCGACGTACCCCGGTTCTGGAGTTATGTCGTAGTTATATATATTAGCCGTACCCGACCCGGCGTTGCTCGGTTTTTGATTATTTTCCTATTATCTATTATGTATTAATTATATATAGCTATAGCTATACCTTATTCTGCATTGCTATATATATACAATAAAATAAATGTTAGCTAAAATACAAACAAAATAGAAAAATATTTGTTTAATATTTAACAAATTAGTGGAAATATATTAAAAAATACAACAAATATTTCAAATATTAACAAATATGTTTAAAAAAATGTCTAAAACCAAAACTTTAATCCAAACCGTACCCAGACCGGTGTTGCTAGGTTGTTGATTTGTTTGCCTATCTATTATGTATTAATTTTAGTTATTCCTGATAATTAGTTTTCGATTATTTGTCTATCTATTATTAATTATAGCTATTCCTGATTATGCGTAGCTATTATATAATTTTTTTTAATTTTTTTTCTAACTATTAGATCATGCTGTTATTCATTTTTAAGATTTATTCTTAAATATGTGGTAAAAATACAAAAAATAATTTAAAATAATACAAAATATTTTTAAAAAGTGTCTACAAATATTTTTTAAAATATAAAAAATATTTCAACATATTAGTAGCCATACCCGACCCGGTGTTGCTAGGTTTTGATTGTTTGCCTATTTATTTTTTATTAATTATAGCTATTTCTGATTATGCTAAAATATATTATTGCTAAAAAATACAACAAATATTTAAAATATTACAAAATATATTTTAAAAAAATGTCGAAAACTCAAACTAAAACTCAAACCCAAACAGTACCAGACCCGACATTTATCGGTTTATGATTGTTTACCTATTTATTATTTATTAATTAGAGCTATTCCTGATTCTATATGTCTAGTATATATAATTAAATAAAGTTTATCTAAAATACAAACAAATGTAGAAACATATTTTTTTTAATATTTAAAAAATTAGTGCAAAATATTTCAAATAATACAACAAATATTATCAATATTATAAAATACTTAAAATAATGATGAAAACCAAAGCAAAACCATACACGTACACGTTGCTAGGTTTTGATTATTTTCCTATCTATTATTTATTACTTATAGCTCTTCCTGATACTTCATTGCTATATATAAAATAAAATAAATGTTAGCTGACATACAAACAAATGTAGAATAATATTTTAATATTTAAAAAATTAGTAGAAAAATATTTCACTAAATATATATAAAAAATAAACCAAATATTTCAAATATTACAAAATATGTTAAAAAAATTTCGAAAACCTAAACCCAAACCGCACCCGACCCGGCGTTGCTATGTTTTTGATTGTTTGTGTATCTATTATTTGTTAATTATAGCTAATCCTAATTCTGCATTGCTATATATATACAATAAAATAAATGTTAGCTGACATACAAACAAATGTAGACAATTTTAATATTTAAGAAATTAGTGGAAAAATATAAAATAATAAAAACAATAAATATTTAAAATATTACAAAATATGTTTTAAAAAATTGTCGAAAACTCAAACCCAAACCATACCGACATTTATCGATTTTTGATTGTTTGCCTATCTATTATTTATTAATTATAGCTCTTCCTGATTCTGTATTCCTAGTATACAACAAATATTTCCAAATATTACAAAATATATTTTTTATAAATGTTCTACAAATATTTTAAAAAGTATAATATTTATATAATTAATATATAATTATAATATTTTAATTATATCTTAAAATAATAATATTTCAACGATTAGTTGAAAAATATAAACAAATATTTCACATACTATTTTTTAAAAATACAAAAAATATAAATAATATTACAAAATATATTTTTAAAAAATTTCAAAAAAATTTCAAAAAATATCCAAAAAAATGTTTACAAATATTTCAAAAAATTTCAAAAATTTAGCCGTACCCGACCCGGCGTTGCTCGGTTTTTGATTTATTGCCTATATATTATTTATTAATTATAGATGTTCCTGATTATTCATAGTTATATATACAATTAAATAAATGTTAGCTGAAATACAAACAAATTATGAAAAATATTTTAATATTTAAAAAATTATTAGAAAAATATTTCAAAAAATATATTAGAAGAAGAAGAAGAAGAAGAAGACATTTTATTTTGACATCGTTTAAACAATTAAGTTAACAATAATGTATAATGAAATTATAAGAAAGTTATAGTGTAAATAAATATGTTTTTAAATTCTTTTTGAACTTTTCTGAGTTTCTTTCAGCACGGAGTGTTGCAGGTAGTGAGTTCCAGGCTATCGGTGCTTGTGACGAGAAGGCGCGTGAACGGGCAGCAGTAGAATGTATTGTCGATCTAGGTCGTATACGATTAACATGACACGGCCTGAGACTTCTTATCTGGTCGATTCTCTCTATCAATTCATATAAATATGACGGCGTTTCAAAGTGGAGTGCATTATGAGTCATAAGACATATTTTATAGATGATTCTTTCTTTTATGGGTAGCCAGTGTAATTCCTTCATTAATTGTGTGATGCTGATATGGTTATTTTCTTCTCGATGAGGTAGCTTGTGAATTATACGTACAGCATATCATTGAAGGGAGGTAATTTCAGCCAATGTGATAGCTGGTAGACCTATAAGCAGCACATTACAATAATCGAAAACTCCTAATACTAAACTAGTCACTAAAATTTTGCAAGTAAAGAAATTTAAAGATTTTCTGATTTTTTTAATTCTGTACAGTTGAAAGTTTACTGAACGAATTTTTTCTGATATAAAAGATTTCATGTCGTTGTTAGAATTCAAAATTACACCCAAATTCTTTATCGTTTGTGATGATGATAATAAACACTTGTCAAATGAAAAAGTGAACGATGTTGAAAAGTGTTTAGAAGTGTGATTGACGTACATTACTTCAGTTTTTAAAGGGTTCAGTTGTAATGAGTTTTCGTGAAACCAGATAGAGAGTTCACGTAGACAGTTCTGCAAACGGATGTGGGCAGATGAGTCATTTTCATTATCAGCATCAGTAAAAATGTGGATGTCATCGGCGTATGAATGAAATTTAATCAATGGATGGTTGGCGAAGATTTTGAAAATAGGTGATAAGTATATCGAAAAAAGTAGTGGTCCTAGTACTGAACCTTGTGGTACTCCGTGAGTCATCTTTTGATATTCGGAAGAATAATCGCCAATACCGACTATACTCATTCTATCAGAAATGTACAATTTTAACCAATCTAAAGCTTTCCCAGAAAATCCACTCTCGATTAGCCTTTGTATAATAATCTTGTGGTTGAGCGTATCGAAGGCAGCAGATAAATCTAAAAATAACATGAGTGAACCGGTTTTATTGTTGAGAACATCATCATTTATACGGCATAGGGTGTGCTCATTCTGGGCATATAAGCACTTTGATGAGGATGAAGTACTTTTGCAGCTAATAGATGACTGATTATTTGTGTAGAAACAATTCGTTCGAGGAGTTTGGAGAAAGCAGTAAGTTGAGAAATAGGTCGATAATTTTTCAGGATATTCTTATCACTTCCAGGTTTCTTGATCAATGGTATTATTGATGAAAATTTCATAGAAGCAGGAAAAGTACCTGATTCGAATGAACACTTGATTATCTGAAGGAGATACGGAGCTAATGTAGATGCTTGAAACTGCAGTAATTTCAATGGTAGAGGATCTTCTTTTAATGTTGATTTAATAGTTCGTATTAAAATTTCAATTTTGTCAATAGATGGGGGAGAAAAACTGTCAATAATGTGGATGTCACTATTCAGAGGTTAATAGGAATAAGTGTATATAGGTAAGGAATCTATGATTGTCTGTAACTTTAATCGAAAGAAATTATGAATAGAGTTTGCGCATACGTCATCGTTTAAATCAGGAAGTATCCGTTTAGTTGTTCTTCCTAGAAGATCGTTTGAAATTTCAAATAGTATTTTCAGATTATGTCCAGCATTTATTATTTTGTTAGCATTATATTCTGATTTTGCCAGGAATAACATCTGATTATGTTCATGTTGTAGGTTTCTGTAATTTTTAAGATCATTTGATGACAGTGACTTTCTATACAATTTTTCATGTTTACGTAATAATCTTTTATGTTCTGCACATTCATTGGTGTACCATTCGTTGTTAGAGCGTTCTGTTATGGTAGTAGTTTTTGTTGGTGCATGCGCATTTAGTGTTGAAATTAAAGATGTATTCAGGTTTTCGAGTGGTTGTAAAGTGGAATATTCGGATAGTTTTAGATGTAAATCATAGGAGAAATCAACATCATTTATTAGTGATAACTTTCTATATGTTATTGTTTTTCTTGGTCGTTTGGGTGTTACAGAGTTGATCAAGAATTTAATAGCGTAATGGTCTGAAATTAGTTTTGAACAAGAATAGTTAGATGTAATATGAGAATTTTTTCTGGTTATTATCAAATCTAATGTATTTCCATGAACGTGAGTTGGAAATTTGATGTGTTGCTCTAATGAATTTGTAATCAATGTTGAATTGAACAGAATAGATGATTTCAGTGTTGTATTGTTGACGTGTATATTTAAATCACCTAGTATAATTGTATTTTTAGTGATAATTGGTTGAATGTGTATTGTGAAATCGGCAAGGAATTGTTTAAAATCCAAGTTTGGTGGACGATATATAATTATAGTTTTTATGATCACTGAGCCTCGGCAAGAAAAAGAACAAATTACTATTTCAGCTGAAGATGTAAGCAAATGTTTTGAAGTAGTTAATGATATTGTTGATTTATGAAGTATTCCGATGCCGCCAGCATGACCTATACGAGGGTAGCTATTGAAGATGTATGGTGGTTTAGATAATTCGGATATGATATGAGTATCGTTGTCTTTCAACCAAGTTTCCGTGATAAATGCAATGTCAATATTATTTTCATTGAAAAATTGGATCAAAGTCAACGATTTGTTACACACCGAATATGCATTCAATAATACACATTGTATTAATCCGTTTGGTCTTTTTTCTCTGGAGGTTTCAGCATTTTTATAAAGTGGTTTTTTGAATAACGATTGTATCTTACCACATGTTTTATATCCGATTCAGTTTCTTTTTCTTTTTCATTTAGTTCATTTGCCTCTTTGATTAATTTTCGTCGATTATTTTGTTGTTCTAATGTTAGGTCATCAGCAATTGTTATGGATTTGAATTTATTCGGTGCATCTTTTAAAAGATTAAGTGATTTTGATACAATTTCTTTGTCAGATATGCATTTGTATCTTATACGGATTAGATTCTTTGTATTCTTTGTAGCGTCATATGTAGTAATTCCGATACGTTTAATACTTAAAGGTGTTATTGTGAGCTTGAGTTTCTCCGATATTAGTTCATTTACAAATACTTTAGGATCATTAGAGTTGTCGACACCGTGAATGATATGGTTGCTTTCTCGGAAAAATTTATCTTGTTCTGTGTTATCTGTTTCTTTCTTATGTTCAATCAGGGAAGTTTTTACAATACTTGACCACAATGGTTTATCAGTCTCAGAAGATTTATTTTTGATTTCGCAAATAGATTCTTGAATTTGTTTAAGTTTTTCGTCAATTGTTGTTAAATTAAGTGGTATGCAGTTCAATCGGCAACTTATACATTTCCAGGTTTCACCTATGTCACTATTTCCCTGTATCACCTTTGCAATTTTGATAGGTATATCATTGCAATCCTGACAAATGAGCTGTAGACAGTGTGAACACTCGGTTAGGAAAGTGTTAGATGTTATTTTGATAGTAACGTTGCACTTGTTACAAAGATTATACATGTTTAGTAACGACAAGTTTCTCAAGTCTAGCCGAGTCGAGTTATCTTATTTATCAGAAAAAACTAGTTCAGAATCTTTGGTAAAAATGGATGAAAAATAAATTTAATTTTTTTAATAAATGTACGAATTTAATGTATGAAAAAACTACTTAGTGACAGTATCAGTAATAGCAATTAATGACTACATATAGAGTGTTACCTATTCTACAGTATTATATGGGTTGGCTGTGGTTTCTTACTACGGTGTATATATTATATACTATCAGAAGCTAATGTGCATACAACTTAAATATATATATATATATACAAATACAAACATCAATGCATATCAATATACATTAATACGCATATAAATACTATATATATACATATATACACTTTAATATAATACATAATTATGAATCAATAAGAATTAAATCAAATAAATAAATATATTATGCTATAATGCAATTAAATCAAATTAAATATATATTAAATAGAATATTTATAAAAAAAAACTAAAAACAAAATATATATTCAATTATAAATAGAATGAAATATACAAATAATTTACTTTAATTAAAAATCAATAAATTGAATTTAAATTAAAAATAGGTCAAATAGTATATATCCATCTACATATGATTTATTCTAAAAATTACACATAAAATATATATTAGTGGGTAAATTATTTAACTAATATCTAATAATCAATATAAGATATAATGTTATAGATAAATTAACGCATATATACACAAATATATATATTTAATAAATATAATAAAAGTACATATAATAAATATAATCAAAAAAAATATGTGTACAAATATTTATGAAAATTACTAAGCTGATAAACACGTCTGTATGGTATGAAGATTGAGTGAAAAGTGATATTAAAAAATACAATAAATATTTCGAATATTACAAAATATGTTTTAAAAAGATGTCGAAAATCTAAACACAAACCGTACCTGACCTGGCGTTGCTCGGTTTTTGATTGTTTGCCAATTATTATTTATTAATTATACCTATTACTAATTCTGCATTGCTAAATATTTATATTTAATTTTTTCATAACTATTATTTATACAATAAAATAAATGTTAGCTGACATACAAACAAATGTAGAAAATATTTTAATATTTAAAAAATTCTTGGAAAAATATTTCAAAAATATATTAAATAATACAACACATATTTCCAATATTACAAAATATTACTTAATAAATGTCGAAAACCCAAACCGCACCCTGCGTTGATCGATTATGCATAGCTAATCTTTAATTTTAATTTTTTCCTTACTATTATTTATATACAATAAAATAAATGTTAGCTGACCTACAAACAGAAGTAGAAAAATATTTTAATATTTAAAAAATTTGTGGAAAAATATTTCAAAAAATATATTAAAAAAATACAAAATATAAAATTTAAAAAATACAAAATATACAACAAATATTTCAAATATAACAAAATATGTTTTAAAAAAATGTCTAAAACCAAAACCCAAACCATCCCGACCAGCCGTCTCTAGGTTTTTGATTATTTTCCTATAAATTATTAATTATAGCTATTCCTAATTATGTATAGCTAATATTTAATTTTGTTTCTAACTAATATTTAATAATTCTAAGTATATCAGATGTAGATCTATAGATCTAACGCTATAGCGTTGTTCGTTTTTAAGATTTATTCGTAAAATATTTTTAAAAATACAAAAATAATTTAAAATATTATAAAATATATTTTAAAAAGTGTCTACAAATAATTTTTTAAATATAAAAAATATTTCAACATATTAGTATCCATACCCGAACCGGCGTTGCTAAGTTTTTGATTTTTTGCCTATTTATTTTTATTAATTATAGGCTATAATTTATAGCTATTCATGATTATGCTAAAATATTTAATTGCTAAAAAATACAACAAATATTTAAAATATTACAAAAAATTTCGAAAACTCAAATCTAAACCCAAACGCAAACAGTGCCCGACCCGACATTTATCGGTTTTTGATTGTTTGCCTATTTATTATTTATTAATTATAATTAGGAATATATCTATAGAGATATTCCTGATTCTACATTTCTAGTATATACAATTAAATAAAGTTTATCTAAAATACAAACAAATGTAGAAACATATTTATTTTAATATTTAAAAAATTAGTGAAAAAAGATTTAAAAAATACAACAAATATTTAAAATATTCCAAAATATGTTGAAAACCTAAACCCAAACCGTTAAAAACTTTAAAATTATTATCTATAATAACACCAAGAAAAGTATAACTAGATACTAAGCATATATTAGTTGAATTAATAGATATGACTTTAATAATATGAGCATCTTTGTAAGGTAATACTTTTGTTTTATCAATATTTAATATTAATCTATTATTAGTGAACCATTCATGTAAATTTAAAATAACTAAATTTAAACTATTACATAGAATCTTATTACTTGGTTCACTAATGCTAACCGAAGTATCGTCAGCAAAAAGTATAAGATTAAAATTAATATTTAAATTATGTAAGGCCATATGGATATCATTTATATATAAAATAAAAAGTAAGGATCCCAAAATGGATCCCTGTGGTACCCCAACATTAATGATATTTCTTTCAGAAAGTTCATTATCTATTCTAGTTGATAACATTCGATCTTTCAGATAGCTCTCAATTAAACGATTAGAAGTGCCCCTAAAACCATAATATTTTAACTTGTTTAATAGAATCTTATGATCTACAAGATCGAATGCCTTTTTTAGATCTAGAAATAATGAGGCTACTTTATTATTCCTTTCTAAGTTAGATTCAATAAAATTATAGTGATCATATAGTGCGTGCGAAGTTGAAGAATTTCTAATAAAACCATATTGTTTAGCATATAATAAATTATGTTTGTCGATAAAATGTAGAAATCTATTATAAATTATTTTCTCTAAAATCTTTGAAAATTGAGATAATAAGGAAATCGGTCTATAGTTATTAATATCATCTAGTTTTCCTTTTTTAAAAAGGGGGATTATTACTGATATTTTCATATTATCTGGAATAGTAGAGTCACAAATTATTAAGTTAAAAATGTAAGTTAGTGGATCTAAAATAAAATTAAAAACAATTTTGATTATATTCATGTCAATGTTACAAAAATCTAATGAAGATTTAGATTTACAATCCCCAATAGCTGTCAAAATATCATTAGCAGATATAGGTGAAAAATAAAATGTATTTTTTTGAGGATTTTTTAAATATATCTCGTGGGATGATCTATTTTAACTATTAACTATTGGTAAGTACTTATCTTGAAGATCAATAGCTATTGAACTAAAAAACTTATTAAATGCACTTTTTATTTCACAATTACTAAATATATTATTACCATAACAGATATTATCGGGAATGGTATTATATTTTTTATGATCAGTTAATTTCTTAATTTTAACCCACATATCTGAACAATTATTGTTACAAAAAAATTGTTTATAAGCTGCATTCTTTTTTCTACGTATTATAGCATTTACCTTGTTTCTATATATCTTATATCTATTAATACTTACTGTATTTTTCAAAGTAAGAGAATCTCGATATAATTTTTTTTTTTTTTTAATAGCATTTTTAATTTTATTATTAATCTATATAATACTATTATTATTAATTTTTTTTTAATTATTATTAATCGTATGTGAAATAAATGGGCAATTTTTATCATATAGATTACTGAAAGTTTCTAGAAAAACATTAAACGCTTTATTAACATCACTGCTGCTTTTCATTGTAGACCAATCATATGCAGCTAGATCATTAGTAAAATTAATAATATTTTGTGTAGACACATTTCTTTTTAATAAATAATTAGTTTTGATAGGCTGATTAGATGAATAATTAGAAGAAAAATTAAAAAATAAAGGTAAATGGTCTGATATATCTGCTGAAAGAGTACCGGATACAGATTCTTAAACAAATAAAGTATTAATAAAAAAATTATCAATTTGAGTGGATATTTTATTAGTAATACGTGTTGGTGTGTCAGAAAGTCTACTAATTAATCCTAATTGATTTAAAATATTAAAAAATGCATGAGAATCTAACTTATCTAATAAATTTATATTAAAATCACCACAAAAAATTAAATTAGAACAATTAAAATTAGAAAAATGTTTATAAATAAAATCATAAAACAATTGTTTATTATAATTTGGTCGTCTATATAATAAACATATATGTATATAATTATAAGAAATATTATAAAATTTAAGTTTAAAAGTCATAATATCAATATCATCAGGTATTTGATCAGTTAACTCTTCTACGATAGATGCCTCCAAACTTTTATCAACTAATACTAATACTCCACCTCGCTTCTTTTTCTTACATAAACGATTTAACTGAAATATATTATATGTAACTATAACTATAAATAATATGATTAATACGCAATAAATATTAGATATTTTCTAGTTTTTCTACTACATATCTATACATAGAGGTTCATAGCATTCCACGAATGTATTATATCATACATGTCATAAATACTGTATGAAATGAAGCATTACGAAAATTCTCGCTAATTGCGTCACCCACCACACCCAGTGCGCAGGTAAGTGTGTTCATCGATATAAATAAAGTGACTTTCTTTATATCGATGAATGTGTTATTGTGGAAATTGTGTTTAGCGTGAAAATTGATATTAATGGTATTGATTAATTACTTCATTATTTGCTAATTCTTCCTATGTATTAAACTTCCTATATTGACAATTTATCAATATTTAGATTGTTTATTACAAGTTGATTTAATAAGGTAATATAAAATAGTATTGTTAAATATAAAAATATAACATATATAATTGATAGGTGTTATACTTTATCATAGAGCTAGAGAAAAGCTCTCTAGCTCTATATCCTTTATGCATAATTATATATTAATAGTATGGGATGTAATAAAACGCAGTTGTAATCCTGTTGTAATTTTATAATATGTATTTGTATATAATATACTTAATTTTATACTTTGATACTATAGTATATATATATATATATATATATATATATATATATATATATATATATGTATATTCACACGCACAGATACACACACAATCACACACACACATATATTATATATATACATAGATATTATATAGTTGTTCTACCACATATCTATAAATATATGTACATAGCTTAACAAGATTGTATTATAGCATACATGTCGTGATAATGTGTGAAATGAAGCGTTACGACAAGACACTCCCAAAGGGCGTCGCCCATTGAATCACCCATTGCATCATCCAATGCGCAGGTTATTGTGTATGGCGCGAAAATTGAAATTAACGGTATTGTTTATTTATTTCCTTATATGTACACTTCCTTTTATTCTACTTCCTGTAAAGACAACGTACAAATATGTAGATTATATATCATATATACTACGAGTTGATTTAATAAGGTAATATAATAATCTTATTGTTAAATATAAAATAATTACTTATATAATTGTTAAGTGTTATCCTTTATCATAGATCTAGAGAAAACCTCTCTAGCTCTATGTCATTTATGCATAATTATATATTAATATTATGGGATGTACTAAAACGCAGTTGTAATCCAGTTGTAATTTTATATTATTTATTTGTATATAATATACTTAATTTTATAGTTTGATACTATATATATATATATATATATATAATATATATATTATATTTTATAATTTATATATTATAATCAATAATTGATATTAAATATACAAAATAATAATGTATTTATAGTACAACTTTAGGTTTTAAAGAGTGTTATTAATATGTTGTTGCTCAGTTGTAATTGTATAACAATATATAACCTTAGTAGTAATTTAAATACATTCAAAATTAATGTGTTTACTGCAGTAATAATTTAATAAGTAGTAATATATCCTGTTATGATATACATATACCATTAGTACTACATGTATATTATAAATCGGCATTCAAGTCGTATATATAATTAGTAATTAAACTTAATATTTTAATATAAGGCATTTTTACTCAATTTTGTAAAACTATTTACAAAAATATATTAAAACATAATATTTTAACATAAGGCATTTTTTTAGAAATTTATGAAAAAATAATATTAATATTATACTATATATTATATATAATATCAAAGTGTCAAATTATGTTTAACATGTGTAAATATGTATTATGCATTATTATAAAATTACAACTGGTTTACAACTAGGCAAATAAAAATGAATAACAATCTTTAAAACCTAGAATTTTACAATAAATACATTATTATTTTGATCATTTAATATAACTTATTTATTATAATATATAATATGTATTATATATATATATAGTATACAAATATTAAATTAAGAATATTATATACCAATAAATATTATAATATGTATACATATATAATATAAACATTATATGGGAATATATATAAGTTATAATTATAATATCTATAGATAACATACAACTATTAATAATATATATATATATATATATATATATATATATAGTCATTCTTTACGGGAACGGCTGACAATCAAAAATATACCTAATGGGCATACCTTTTTTTAACAATAGGTATCAATTTGAAATTTTATATTATACTTAATTAATATATATAATATAATGTTCCATATTTGGTTTTATAAAATAATCATTAATGACAAATATACAAAATAATTGTCAACCTAAAAAAACCCACGCAAAGTATACCGGAATGGTATTCAATTTTATTCATGCATAATAAACACGAATGGGGTTACAATTAAGATTGCATATAATCCGCTACTAGGTATCCATTATTTATGATGAATCATATACTCTAGTTTCATATTATAATGAGAATATTCAATGCGCATGCGTTATTTTAATCATTGATGTAAATAAACTATAATTTTAATTCATTTGAATATATTCATCTAAACAAGTTATACAGACAATTATATGTTAGTTTTTTATTAATATAATATTTTTAAATAATATATTTATAAATTAAATTGTAAATTGAATTAACAGTTAATTATATACAACATTTTTAATATTATCTATATATTTTAAATTATTTAAAAAATACAATTTGAAATATTCAATAATTGAATATAACATGTGTTTTTAAATCTGCTTTATATTATTAAATTTATTTTTCGTAATAATTATTAATACAATAATTTAATTTATAATAAATAATTGTGAATATTAAAGTTATAATAATAGTATTGTGAATAAAATATGGAAACTTTTTATTTTGATTACTCGAGTAACAGTATTAAATTAGATTTGAATTAATCAATATATTAATAATATATTATATTATGTGCAAATACACATAACTAATAAACACCATACAAATACAATAACGCGATTTTAAACTCTAAATCTAAAACATGCTCACTAGACATATTTTAAATGTTGTGTATAATATTATATGAAATATAATTATAAAAATGATTATTGATAATTGTATAACATAAATTATTGTTAAATTTATAATATTGTCAACTAGATAAATCATTTATTAAATTAATTTATATTAATTAAATAAATGATGTAATCATTACAGTAATGCTCAATTTACATTCTTAATATTTATTTACTTATCATAATGATAATCATTATATATAATAAAAATTCATAATATAATAGTATTATTAATACACATAATATATTTACTATAATATTACTTGTTTAGTAATGTATACATAATTGTTGATAATTATTTTATAATAATTTATTATAGTATAATTTTAAATATGATAATTTATTAACTAAAATTAATAAAATCGTATTCATTTAGTGTTAAAATTATATTATTATGTTTAGTATATTATTATCTGTATAATCATATAGTGTTTAATAATTAATATTTATACATCATAATTATAGTATGATTTATAACTTATATTTTAATAACATGTTTAGTATTAATTACGGTAGAAAGTAATCTTGTACGAGATCATTTCGGACTATATAATCTAGTAAGTCTTATTAAATTTATTCTAAAAGTATTATTTATGAATTTAATATTATAGTTATCTTAGATTATTTTAATTTCGACTCTATAGTCATCATTTATATATATATATATATATTATATTTTCCATCAGTAATTAATAATTAAATATAAATATTAGAATAATTCTATAATTATGAAAACACTTAATTTTACAAGTCGTAAGAGAGTACTAATAACTTATTTAATAACTTAGTAATAAGTCGTACTTTTAAATTACGTACATTCTAATTACCTCGTGCCATAATAATTTAATTATTAATTACTCATATAAATTTATTAAAGTAATCTCTGACGACTTTTTGAGTAATCTATTGACTTATTTCGTCAATAAGTAATTTTATTTATAGACCAATTTAACTTATCTATAAAAAAACTTATCTAAAATTAATCTTGTACGAGGTCATTTCGGACTATGTAATCTAGTACGTCTTATTAAATTTAGTTTATTCTAAAAGTATTATTTATGAATTTAACATTATAGTTATCTTAAATTATTTTAATTTCTAATCTAGATTTATTATTTATATACATATTTGTATATATTATATTTTCCATCAATAATTAATGATTAAATATAAATATTAGAATAATAATTGTAGAATTATGAAAACACTTAACTTTACAAGTGGTACGAGGTTACTAATGAGTAGTGATATTACTTAATTCTTAATTACTCATATTAATTTATTAAAGTAATCTCTGACGACTTATTTAGTAATCTATTAAGACTTATTCCGCCAATAAGTAATTTTATTTATAAAACAAATTTAACTTATATATATATTAATACATATAGTTATCTATATTTATACTTATCTATATTTTTCTAATTTCTATATTCAGGACACTGTTGGGGCAATAAAGTGAACCTGGCGAGATATGTTCCTCTCTGAATGTCATCTCATAAATGACGTATCGTGGGTGCCTATAAAGAACTATATACAGCAGTCGATGGACGATATAGTATGCATGTCTGGTGCTCTACTAAATGTGATGAGAGATATAAATGATCTGAGAATGCGATTCATAAAGTGCCGAAAAAGCTTGCCATAGTAAGGTAAATTAATTTTGTGTATATAAATATATATATATATTTATTAATTAAGAGGATCTCAATGGATAAATTAGTTAATATCAGAACAAATTGTAATATGTACTAGTGATCTAAAAATTCAAATCTTTGCTTGTCTTCGAAGACTTTCAAATCATTAAAAAAATGTTTGGAGACATCAAATCTCTACCATGTCATGTATTCGAAGACATTCAAATCACCAAAAAAATGTTTGAAGACATCAAATCTTTACCAATTCCTGTATTCGAAGACTTTCAAATCATAAAACAATGTTTGTCACATAAATTATTGAATTTATTGATAGTAAAAACTTCCCATCATCTAATATACAGTTGATCCCCTTTACTTCTACAAACAAAGTATAATGTGAGAGCACAGTAAACATAAACAAATTCCATTGCAGATTTCCTACATACCTACTATAGCTACATATCTACATGAATACCTACTTACCCACCTATATACCTACCTACTTACCAACCTAAGTATATGCATGACTACCTACCCAGCTACCTACATGCCCATATACATACCCTACCCAACAACCCGCCTACCTATCTATCTACCTACTCACATATCTACCTATCCATCCACCCACCTAACTACCCACCCATACATATATCTACCTGACTACCTACCCATCCACCTACTTGCCTATATGCATACCCTACCACCAACCTACTTACCTACCCACCCACTCATATACCTAAATATCTTCCTGAGTACCTACTTACCTATATGCATACACTACCCTACCACCCACCTAACTATCTATCTACCTTTCCACCCACCCACCTAACTACCCACCCATATCTCTCTACCTTCATGACTACCTACCAACCTACTTGCCTATATAACTACCCTATCACCCACCTACCTACCTCCTATCTACCCACCCATCCATATATCTACCTACATACATACCTCCCTGCCCTACAACCTACCTAACTATACTACCCACCTATCTACCTACATACATACCTATCTACTTTCCCAATGTATATATATATGTAGGTCCTACATACCTGACTGCCTACCTCCCCACCTGTATACTTGCCTACATATTTGCCTGACTATCTATCCATCTACACATAAACCTACCTGCATACCTATCTAACTAAATAAACACCTACCTACATACATGCATATATACACACATATATAATATACAAACACTAAAATAGTTAATAAGTGTACATATTTCTCTACATAGAGTTATATATTGAGAGTGTATCATACACTAAATGCCATCCAATGTATCATATAAAATCGATTCATGAGTATTATATAATAATAATTTAGGATATGCAATTAGCTACCTGTCCTTATCTATTATCTATTAATATACGTTTGTTCACTAATTTAGTTCCCTACATCTATATTAATAATCTATCACTCTGATCGTATAAATGCTCCTTTTTTTTCGAGTTTATTCCAAATTATAGTACTAATCGAACTTATTAAATATATTCCTATTATATATAATAGGAATATATTTAATAAGTTCGATTAGTACTATAATTTGGAATAAACTCGAAAAAAAAGGAGCATTTATTGTATATATATATACATATAAATAATGACTTATATAATTTATAAGTATATAAATTACATATTACGTATAATAATGTGGCTACAATACTATGATAAATAGTGAATTTAATCCATACAAATTTTTGAAAATTAAATAGGTGTGACTCGAATTGACTCGAAAATTAGATTTAAGATTTGAAATAATAATTTATATAAATGTTTGAAAATGATGTCTCGATTTGAAACTTGAATTGAAAGATTTGAAAATGTAGATCACTAATATGTACTATTAATTGATGATATAGCATATATAACATATATGTTATTTAGTAACTATGAACAAATTACCAATTAAATAAGTTTTTAAATAACATAAAAAGCATATTTTATAGCATGATATTTAAAATATATTGTTATATAATATTTTATATCTAATATATAAATTCTATAAAAATTACATTTATATATAGATAAAAAAACTTATTAATTATTAACTTTAACTTATAAACTATTAACTATTATTTTATAATATTGATTTTATATTAGCTGAATGCATAATGTAATTACTTTACAATTTATTTATTGTTGACTTTTCAAATGCATTTTACTAGAAATAATATATGCTATGTTTACATATATAAATGAATGTTTAGATAAAAGTACAAAGCTATCTACCTAATTATTTTTCTATATATAATTAACATATATATGAATAATATAACAAAACCCATATTCAAAAATAGAATTATTATTTGTAAAATATATATTTGTTACTTTTATGTAATAGATATGATTTTCTTTCTTTTTTATATAATAAAAAAAATAGTTTAAATCAATAAATAGTATTTTAGAAACATTTAAAAAAAAGAGAAAATGCTTCCTTATCTCTACATATATGAATTCAACAAAATGGCCGTCTCAAAAATACATATCGCACCTACCACCACCAAACTTACTACAGCTAAATAATTTTTAGATCTTTGCCGGTAATTTATATACTCCAATATGCATGTTTTATTTGGTTCATTTTATATCACTATTTAATCGTATATAATATTTATTATCATACTTAATTATCTACTAACTATTTTTTATATATATAAATTACTCATATATACATATATGTTACTCAAAATATCAGTAACTATTAAGTATATATATATTTATTAATATATTTAAATTATATAGAATTGGATACCTGCAATCCAGTTTATTTGATGAGTTTCAACACGGTATCATGTACTGATTAACGTTAGTAATATATAACACTTTAAATTATTTACTAATTAATATTTTGTTTCAATCATATAGTTTAAAACTACAAAAAAAACTATGTTGAAATAAATTACAGGAAGCAGCTCTCGGACTCAGATGCAATGCTTGTAACAAGATGAATAACTTCAAATCCTTCTGTAGGAGCAGACATTACTATAAGAACTATAAGAAACAGGAGTCCACTAAATTACATCAAACTTACATGTAGCAGACCAGGACATAAGATACAAGGTTTTTATTAAATTATGTTAAACTATTCATACCCTTTAAAAATAGAACATATATATTATTTAAAGTTGACAAAGGGTCTTAAAGTAATGTACTATCCTTTAAGGTATACAATAACATTAGAAAGCCTACTTAACTAACCCCTATCCATACATACTCTTAGCATATGAAAATAAACCTATTGCGACCTACGGCATAACAATAATATGTTATAATTATAATGGCATATTATACGATATAAACTTCACTATAGTCGAATCCCCACAACCCCCTATAATATGACTAATAGACACATCTGCAGAAGGCTAAGCCTCATAAAAATATTATGCACAGACATAATCCCACCTATATCAAAACCACCCGCCAAAAATGATACCAGAATATTCCCCGTAACACTTCAAATAAGCCTCGACAAATAAGTACGACCCTTGTTACATGCGAATAAATGTGTCGAAATCAACTTTAAAGTATATATAGAACTATAGCGTATGATGTCCAAAGGAATCATCATATCGGTAAATAAGCCTACAGCATAGGTATCCAGCATAACATATGCACCAAAGAAGTAAGGCGACATCATGATATTATATGTAATATGGTATTCCAACCAATGCGAAAGATTCCAGACACATCCAATAAGCAATTGGAAACTACCACCAAACATCAGAAGCATACCATATATGTCCTCCACTAATAGGACATCACCCACATTTCATCCAGTCCTCACTACCTAGCATCAAATGAATTCATAGAAAGACACGTTCAGACCATAAAGAACATTATAAAAAATACAGACATCAATAAGATAACTAAAGCACTACTATCTTAGAGAAATAACCCTCAAAATATGATGACCCCAGCCCTCTACACCTACTCTTACATCAATCCAAACATCAGAACGCACGAAACTACAAACACATCAAACAGACATAAATTAACTAGATGACATTACTTGCAAGAAAACTGCATACATCGTACATAACGTTCAAATCTGTCAAATTCGAGACTCCTTAAAATTCACATGATCCCCAGCTACCATTGTCAAGAAACGAACCAGAATCATATGTCATGTGTACCCATACGGGAAACATCCTATGACGTACAAGACATAAAATACGATCAACACCTACAACTAACCCCAAGAAAATTACACCACCATAGAGAATACCCCCACTCAAACACTACATTTATCTAATTACCCAACACCACCATCTGATAATAATACCATCCTCTCACACACAGCTATTATAGAACAAAAGCAGCTTAGGAAACTATACGCCGAAGCTCCAGGAACAGGCACACTCCCTACCGATTTGTCCTGTAATATATCTTCTTCTTAGAAGAGGTGATGTTATGTTATTATCACTATTACTTTGTGTATTATTATTATTATCTCGCATTATACTAACACACGCCGAGTGCTAGGGATATGCCCATACATCACCGTCTCACATGATTAAGCAATGCTAGACGCCTATCTATAAGAGCCGTGATAAATGTACAAAGTTAATAAATAATGTATTTAACGCATTGATTCTTTTTCTAATAACTTAACAACTTGTATATACAAATATACTTTAATATAAATACATTTCTGATTAATGATTCATATACAAATATACTAAATTTGATTTTGATAATTATGTTAATGTTTGAATCAAATAATAATATTTATGTAATGTATTATTCTAATATAATTACACTAACAAATATAAATAAATGAAATACAATTAAATATATTTATGATTATTTGATACAAATACATAAAATCTGTTTTTGATATAAATTAAATTATTAATGTTGATCAAATATAAAGATTTATATAAGTTTTCAAGAATAATTAATTGATTATTGTTTAAATGAATATAACATAATTGATACAATTGATATATTTAGTATTTTAATTTGAAATAAAATTGACATGTAAGAATCCATAATTAATTTATTATTCTTTTATACAAGAAAATATTAATGACTAATATATATATATATATTTTTATAAATATTTAAATATAATATACATATTAGTGTTGTAAATGATGTCGGGTAGTTTCGGGTAATTGACTACATGGAAGGTTTCGGGTATCAAAATATGATTTTGGTTCAATTACGATTTAAATACTAATAACTTATCATTATCGAAAATATAAAAAATGCTTATTTAAAATTATAGTAAAAGTATTTTATACAATATAAAATAAAATCAACAATATAATTCGTTATCAATTAATTAGACAATAATTTTGTTATCAATGAGTTAATATATAATACATAATGTTACGGGTCGTGTACGGCAGAAATGCAGAATCAGGAATCGCTATAATTAATAAAAAATAGATAGATAAACAATAAAAAACATAGCAAAGCTAGCTCGGGTATGGCTATTATATCTATAAAGTCTATTCCACACCTAAACTATATGGAAATCCCTCGTATAATTATATACATTTTTACATGTATTAATTAAAATGTTAACATTATATTGAATTTATTAGGGAGAGTTAAAGTGAGGTATATAAATAGAAGTAAAACGTAAATACCTACGAATATTCGCATGCATTTTGAAAATAATTATGTTTTTATAGAAACGTTTGATATTCGCAAGTGAGGTTGTTTCGTGCGTATATTTTCATGTGTGGCATCACTTTAAAATATAATTCTAAATGATTCTAATACTCGCCACTTTGGATTGAGGTATATATATATATACCAGATTAAACATTTTGTATATCTATATACATATCCCATTATATTTATATTGAATTAATACCAAAGATTTTCCGAAGGAAAGATATAACACTTACGCGAAATCGTGTTTTTCGAATTTGTATACAAAATACCCCAGTGCCACCTATAGCGGGTTACTTTTAGGAACTATGTGTTATCTATAATGTAAATTCGTATTTAACTAAACACTTTTAAAATGTTAAATAATATGCTTTAAATTAATATTTATATGATGAAAACTAAGTGTTCATTACTAATATATAACAAACAAATATGATATGTATGTTTTAAATGCTATAAGTATATATTTAGTAAATAAAAGCTAATTTATATTGCATGTAATTTAATAGAGCAATGAAAAAATTGTTGTATGCAAATAGAGCCTAACCTAAATCTATTTCAGTGATTTCGATACTACTGCTAGCAGCAGCAGGGGATATTACTAAATTATGTTGCATGTATAGGGAGTGTTATATCTTTGCTTCGCAAAATCTTTGTTAATACTAAATAAATAGGCTTACATAATTATATAAGTGTGTATATATTATAATAATTATATAATAATAATATATATTTATTGAATACAATACAAAAAGCGGATACAAATATGATTATTAATCTATGTGTTAATAATATCGAATATATACAATTAAAAAATATAAATTATTGAATGAATCATGATTGCATAAGTATTATAAATTAATTAAAACATGCATAATTCCTATCTACACCATGTATTATTTTTACTATTTTTTTTGTGCATAACTTTTTTTTAAATAAAAATAAACTAAAATACTTCTATTATAGAATTTAATAATATGTCTAATGATATGATGATGATGATGATGATATTGAGTTTATTAGCACTAAAATAGGGTCATGTAGACCCCTTCGCTCGTGCGGTTAGAAAATAATAATAAAATAATAGTAATACGATAATAATTTGATAATAATATACATTCAATATACAACGGAAAAACAATAATAAACAATATAAAGGACTATTATATACTACAGTCTGCATTGATATGGTGTAGTTGTATATACTACAGACTGCATTGATATAGTATAGTGTTATATAATAATAAGATAATAATAATACAATAACGATTTAATAATGATATAAATTTAATATAACACGGATACAAATAATAAGTTGGATGATTTAATGATTATGGGTAGAGAGAAAAGAAGAAGTAAGATTTATAAATCTTTTGTGGGATCTAATAGAACGAATGGTAGTTAATGATATCAAATTTATTATAATAGCATCAATATAAAAAATCGTATTCCTATGGTTTTATTTATATCGTACAAATACATTATAGTTGGGTTATTCGTAGACTATAAATGTATAGTATTTACATTTTATACTAGTTTGGAAATATTAAAAATTATAGTAATATTACTAATATTAGATATTATATAGGAAGGTTAAAATGAATTAATAATGTAATATAATGAAAAATAAATAACTTATTGAAAAACAAATATTTCGAAAATGTTACTATAGTATCTTACTTACGATTCTATATTCAATAATATATAACATACATTTATATATTTATTTACTATATATATACATAGATAATTTATTAAAATATAATACCTACTATATTTAATAATATACAAATTATTTATTATTATTCAAATTTTGAAATAATCTGAAATAATAATATTGAAATTTAAATAATTACTACTATTTCCTAAGTTTTTATGAGTCATACAAATCTTTGATTATAAATAGAAATTGATGTATATTTTTACAAAATAATAATAATATTTAATTCAAAATGTATATTTTTAATTAATAACATCTTTTATATTTTTATTCAATATATTTATTCTAAAGTACATTTAATATATTAATTCATAAATTGCCATTTGACATATACGCATTAAGTTGCTGTATTTCGGTAAAAACAGTGTGTCAACAGATTCCGTTTTTTTGTGTAACCAAGTATATACACGCAGAAATCTAAAAATGTAATTATTTATAGTCTATTCTCTATAAAACCAAATGATAATTAAATATATTCATTATAATATAACGATTATTAAAATATTATTTAATTAGATACCAATTATTTCTCTAACATATAGTAATTCATAAATTAAAGTAGGTGGTTGACACAAAATTGTCGGCCTAATCTTCGTGTCAGCGTATTCCGTATTTATATGCCCGTTTTGTCTTCTCATTCCGTATATTATATATCTATATATATATATATATTAATGTATATATGTATATATATATATATACATTAGTGCTGTAAAATTATTAATTATTAATTATATACTATTTTAATCATTATTAATTATTCAATTCTAATTTACTTTACTTTACTTTTACTTTTATCAGTTTAAGGACTACTGCTGTGCGTGAGCATTCGGTCGTCCGTAGGGGGGGTTGTTATTGAGTTGGAGGGAAAGCTCGGGAGAATAAATGGGTCTTGAGGTGGCGTTTGAAGGTGGGTGTGGAGATGATAGTGCGCAAGTGGTTGGGAAGGGAATTCCAGTGGTAAGGGGCAGAAAGGGAGAAGGAGCGAATATGGGAAGAGTGGAGATTTTATAGGTGGGGTGTGGCTAGGATAAAGGTGTTGGAGGAACGGGTATGGAGTGTGGTAGTGGGCATGTAGAGGTGTAGTAGTGAGGCAAGGTAGTCAGGGGAGTTATGGTATATGGCTTTGTGTATAGTTAGGGAAAGTTTGTATTGTATTCTGTAAAGGACTGGGAGCCAGTGTAGTTGTTTAAGGAGAGATGTAATGGAGTCGGAGGAACGTCGGGGAAGTAGGTAGACACAACGAACTACAGCGTTTTGAAGTCATTGTAGTTTGTTGAGTTTGTAGGTGGGGAGGTTGAAGAGTAGGGAATTGCAATAATCGAAGAGTGGGCTAATATATGAGGAGGCGATGGTAATGGCGATGGGGAGGGGAATAGAACGTCGGATTAGTCTGAGGCAATGTAGGTGATAGTGGATGGATTTATGCATGTGTGCGATATGTAGGTCAAGGGAGAGTGTTGTGTCAATGTGGAGTCCAAGATTACGGATGTGTTTGGAATAAGGTATTGGGGAATTATCAACTGTAATGGGAGGTGGAATAGGTAAGGAGGAGGAGCGTAATGGTAGGTGGAGGAAAATTGCTTCGGTTTTGTTAGGGTTCAGTTTGAGAGAGTTAGAGGTGAGCCAATCATGAATAGACTTAATGCAGGAGGAGAGTCGGTTAGGGGCATGCGTAGGGGAGTCTGTGCAATTAATGTAAAGTTGGAGGTCGTCAGCGTAGGAGTGAAAGGATATGTCCGGATAATCGGTAAGAATATTGAATAGGGGAGGAGGTAGATATTAAAGAGGATCGGGCCAAGGACAGAGCCCTGTGGCACTCCGTGGGTGATGGGTTGGGAGGAGGATGAGTGGGAGTGTATTCTGACTGAGGAGGAGCGGTTGGATATATAAGATGTAAGCCAGTCGAGGGGAGTTCCAGAGATGCCAATTGATGTGAGTCGGTGGATGAGTATGGTATGATTGAGGGTGTCGAACGCGGAACTCAAGTCGAGGAGAACAAGTATAGTTCCGCGGTTACTATTGAGGTTTGAGAGTATATCAGAGATTATAAGGGTGATGGCAGATTCGGTGGATTTGTGGGGAAGATAGGCGCTTTGGAATGGGTTAGGTATTTTATTGGTGGTGAGGTAGGAGATGAGTTGGGGGGAGACGGTACGTTCCAGGATGTTGGAGTGGATTGAGAGGTTGGAAATGGGTAGATAATGGGAAGGATTCAGGGAGTAATTTACTAATTAATAATTATTTATCAATACTTATTATTAATTATATATTATTTTAATAATTATATATCAATACTTATTATTAATTAACAATTAATTATATATTATTTTAATAATTATATATCAATACTTATTATTAATTAACAATTAATTATATATTATTTTAATAATTCAATTATAATGTATTAACAATAATTATTATTAAGTAATATTAATTAATTGTATATTATTAATTATTAATTATATATTATTTTAATAATTATTAATTATTCAATTATAATTTACTAATTAATAATTAGTTATCAATACTTATTATTAATTAATAACATTAATTATATATTATTTTAATAATTATTCAATTCTAATTTACTGATTAATAATTATTTATCAATACTTATTATTAACTAATAACATTTAATTATATATTTGCGTTTATATACATGTGTAAATATATATTATACATTGTTATAAAATTACAACTGGTTTACAACTAGGCAAACAAAACTTAATAACAATCTTTAAAACCTAGAATTTTACAATAAATACTTTATTATTTTGATCATTTAATATAAATTATTTATTATAATATATAATATATTATATATATATAGTATACAAATATTAAATTAAGTATATTATATACAAATAAATATTATAATATGTATAAATATATAATATAAACATTATTATATGGGAATATGTGTATAAGTTATAATTATAATATCTATAGATAATATACAACTATTAATAATATGATTATATATATATATATATATATATATATATATATATATATATAGAATACAGATAACTTCGTCCGTTGGTCATCTCATCCGTCACTTCGTCCGCAAAAATGTAGTCACTTCGTCCGAAATATAGTTATTTCGTCCGATCTGAAAAGTCGTTTCGTCCGACCATCTTTTTATATAATTATATACAGTTTTAACTAATATATTTAATTAAATATATACTATATAGTACTCTATCATAACTTTACATATTTTTTTTAATATATTTTACTTCATATGTAAGTGTAATTCCTATGTTTTAGGAGGGTATCGTTTATTTATGAAAAATACGTAACATATTTTCGATCTAAATAATCGTTTCGTCCGGACATCTTTTTATATAATTATATACAGTTTTAATTAATATATTTAATAAATATATACTATATAGTAAACTATCATAACAGTAATTATTTTTTTTAGAATTATACGTATCTTAAAAAATAATTAATTACAGATAATTTATACGAAAATCTTATATTTAAATTTATATTATTGTTATATAGTTAATTTATATTATTACATCATTTAAATATCAGAGTAAATATGTTTTATGATTACAGTATATTTTATACTTTTTTACAGAATATTAAATAACAGAATATCAGAGAATAATAACAGAATATCATTTGTATATATTGTATACTGTATAACACCATATATTGATACGCATACATGTATATATAAAATAAAACATATATTTACACATAGAAGCCAGTGTTGTTACGCCCACTGCACAGATACATATTACGTAATAGATTGTATTGTGTTATATATAAATACATAAGTATTATTTATAGTGAAATTATAATAACACATTATTTGGAATGTACATTTATTATGCCAGGCTGTCCCCTACTCATTGTATTATTCTCGCCTGTATAATTAATACTACGACGCCGGCGTCTACTCGCTAGTACAGCCTGTACAATGTACAGTGTACATTATGGACTGATGAGTATCTATAGATATACCGGTATACCGTAGTGAGTGCCTCGGCTATTCCGGATAGGATTTGTGGGCGGTCAATCCACTATGTCATTTTAATTATGGCCAATTAAACAGTATTATTACATTGTATATGAAATCAGTGTAATCTAATTGGCTAATGAATCATATAATTATCTATATAAGACTAACAGTTCTTATATTAATTATATTAATTAATGATAACATGATGTCCCTTTGTATTTATTGCAATAAAAAAGTGACATCTCGGCAAGTAGCTCTTCTATGTGAATACTGTAATAGATGGCAACATAGAATATGTAAAACTGGTATCTTGCGGAAAGAATATTTACAGGCTGTGAAGAGTTATATCGATCTCATATAGATGTGTGGTAAATGTAAATTAAAAGTCCCACCAATAGCATCCTCTATCTTATCCAGTACATTATCTACTTCCTACATATCATCACCGACAGCTATAAACCCTTTAGACAATTCATGTAGTATTAATATTTCAAATATCCTTCCAGTTTTCCAATCTACACTAATTAATTCTTACCCCATATCGTCACCTATATATTTAAACCTTGATAATTCAAGTAGTGGTAGCATGGATAATATCGTACCAGTGTCACAATCTAATGTATCATCAATATTAGCTGAATAATCTACTATATTAGTACCTTTAGAAACGGAAAGTGTATTTACAACTGGTAATTGGGGTATACTAGATAAATCATCGTATAGAGGTGGGGATATCCTTCATTGCCCAGCTGGATATACATACACAAGAAAAAGGAAAGATGGTTTGTTATTTTATTTTTTATTATTAATTATCTATGTAAAATTATTCACCACTATATATATATAATATATATATATATATATATATATATATATATATAATATGTATACAATATAATTATATTTATAATATATATAGGTATATAGGTATATATTTAAGACCTACTTATAATTTTAAACACACTATTATAAATATATCTTTACTTAGTATAACATTAATTAGGCTATTATAAATTAAGTAAATTACTAGACTATTCTAATAATATATACATTTTATATAATAATAATACACACATTTATTAGAATGACTTTTGTTTTCTAATTAGTTATCCTTTATATAATAGTGATATACATATTATTTCTAAATGGTTTAAAAATAATATAGCATATTTTCTTTTGTTATCGACCGTTGAATTATATTATATATATATATATATATATATATATATATATATTATAACCTTTGGATCTATGCAACATAATTCATATTCTTATGTCCCGCTGCTAGCAGTATATTTTAAATCATATAAATAGAGTTAGCTAACTTAGGTTTAGAGCGCGGCGCGCCTGCGGTTTATATACAAAAATGTTTTCATTGATCAATTAAAGTACATGCAATATAAATTAGCGTTGTCTCACCACATATATATGTATAGAATTAAAAACCAATATAGCATATTGCTTTATTATACATTAGTAATAAACACGCAGTGTTCATCATATAAATAATAATTGAAAGCATATTATTTTACATTATAAAAGTGTATAGTTTGATACGTATATATTAGACTATATATATATATATAGTATATACTATAATATATTATACTAATACAAAATTATGTAATGTTATGATTATGTAATGTTATGTAATGAATTAATAAATATAAATCAATTGAATGTGTTTAAAAATGACTTGTTGTTGAAATAATCTGGGAATAATAGGTAACAAATAGTATTGTATTGTATTTCCAGCTACCGGTTCTTATTAGTACTAATGCATGTAACTATTACCCTCTGAGGCTCTGAGTGTCATTAATACCCGCATTGTGTATAGTAACGACACCCTCGCTATCTCAAGTTTTAACGATTCTATTATAAAATGTTAATAGAAATTATCTAGATAATATTAATTCATATACACTATGCACAAATTATATATAGAGAATCAATAGTTTAAAAGTTATTGCAATATAATCAAAGGTGTCACTACTATACACATTTCCCTTATATTAAATTTATAATATACTATTAACCTAACATATTATACATATTTTATAAACTTTAATAATATTGTAGTGTATTAAGTTTAAGAATTTCTCGTCCTAATAGGTATACTCTATATATTATTTGTATAAATCTGCTAATACATATATTCTATACTATTTAATAGTTTGGCAATATACAAAAAGATGTGGAGTGTATGCATACGGAGATAACCCTTATACTACAAAATTAGAACATAACCATTGCCCGACCCTGCACGATATACATATTAAAAAATTAGTAAAAGACGTGAAAGACATAGGAATGAAAAATACATTAAAGTTTGTATTTATTAATCATATTTCTGTTCTATATATATATATTCTGTATATTTTATTCCATATATTTTATAATACATAATATTAACTCAAAAAGTAATTTCTAAGTATATATTCATTAAAAATATACAGTTAATATATTTTTATTACATTTTGTATAGAAGTGCAGAGCAAATTGTCAGTGAACATGTAGGTTCGTTAGTATGCAATTCAGGGTATATAGCAAGGTTTATTAATAGATTTCGGTCCGCACATATTCCCAATAACCCAAAAACCTGCTATTTAACATAAATAAGGAATTCATGGCTACAGATTTTCTCATAGGAGATATTAAGGTATGTATAAATGTATAATTTAAATATACGCACACACACATTTACACATACACATACACATACCGACACACACACACACACTATATATATATATATATATATATATATATATATATATATATATTCATATATTCATATAATATATATAAAATTAATATGTATATTTATTATATTAGAAAATGTCATAGGATATTCTTTATATACCAGGTTAAAGAAAGGAGGCATTTAATATTTGCAACACAAACCCAACTAGACTTACTTAAGAAATGCAAATACATATAAGCTGATGGTACATTCAGAGTTATAAGGTATCCTTTTAAACAACTTTGGAAAATCAGAGGATTCCTTAAATCTGATGGAAATATTAAACAAGTATTACTTGTATCGGTATTGATGAGTGGTAGTAGTTAGTATATTATTTTATAAAATATGTTTTAAAAGTAATACACTATAATATATAATACATATTTTAACTCTAATTGTTTATATGTATATATATAATAGATTCAATATATAACTGTTTTCATTTATAAAATATAGAATCCCGTGACTATTCTGCAGTACTAGACCACCTATCAGACTATCTGATTACTGTTAAATATGTAATGCTGGATTTTGAAATATCCCTATGGAGCATTATGAGAAAAAAATACCCGTTAATTAAGCTTTGTGGGTGTAGCTTCCATTGGAATCAAGCTATATGGAAACGGATATGTACATAAATATATTTAGTATCACTTTAGACTAATATATAATAAAATAATAATCTAAATATAATAATATATATTGAATACAGATATCTAATGAAGGATTAAAACCGGATTTCTCAAATAACGCAATGATACGTAAATTGTTACGACAAACAATGAGTTTACCTTTTTTGAAATCTGAAGATATTCAGTATGTAAACATATATATATATATATATATATATATATATATATATATATATATATAATATTAATATAAATATCCTACTTGATTTTATTTATAACTACATTTTATTAAAAATATCTTAACTAAATAGTAAATATTTATGAACAATTTATTATAAATAATCTTGTATAATTTTTTACTATTTACAGAAATGGTCTACACTTATTGGAGGCCAATAACACGGATAATAGATTAGAGACTATATTTAATTATATATCTAATGTATGGGTAGATGGGTTTTGGAGGCCGGCTGACTGGTCAGTATACAGAATGACCATTCGAACTAATAATAACCAGGAGGGTTTCCACCACAGACTGAATGTAAAATGCGGAGCACACACAAATATGTACAAGTTTGAATATATATATATATATAATATAATGATGATATTATTATATTTGAACATAGATAGTATCACTCTGATGTTAACAGTATATTAATTTTTTCTGTGTAATAACATATTACTATATTATTTCCTATTACTACCCAGTCTAATTGCGGTTTTACACGCCGAGTCAACTACGGCATTAACCCAAGCATCTCTACTACTTTCGCATGGTAAAGTAATACGGCAGCAAAGATCAACGACAAAGTTAGTAATTATACTATTTATAGTAATATGTTTAAAATATTTAATTAATAATTATTTATTTAACAACTTTGTGAAATAATATATAAGATATATATTGTGTTTTCTTATCTATGTTTACCTATATATATATATATATATATATATATATATCTATCTGTAGGAATAAAAATGAATTACAATAATTACAAATTTATATAACAATTGTATTTGAATAATTCTGATAGTTTTATTAAAGTTTATAGACAATATTATTTATTTATAAATGTTAATATTACAATTGTCAGGAGTTTTGAAGCTGATCTGTATACTATATGGGATACATACGGTTCGGGGAACTTATCGATATGCCGGACACTTAGACGTATTGCATCTATAACTGAGAACAACAAATACAATATTTTTCAACTAATTGTCTACATATTTGTAAATTTATTTTATATATGTATTTATTTACATTACATGTAATATGCATATTGTTATTACATATCATATTGTTTTAAATACATATAAAATTTAATTAAAATGTATACTTATTTATTATAATAAATAATACTATCTTACCCGAACGATATAACTTGATCGATACGGAATTATAAACATATTAACTGTTATCTTCTTATCTTTCTTCAATCGATTAATTATTCTGAAATATATGAATATTCCTCCACATATTTAAACATATTGCAGATGTTAGTCTGGTATTCAAAACTCTTTCAGAAAGTATAAAATATTCTGAAATCATAAAACATATTAATCTGATATTTAAAATGGTGTAATAATATAAATTAACTATATAACAATGATATAATTGTAAATATAAGATTTTCGTATAAATTATCTGTAATTAATTATATTTTAAAATACGTATAATTCTGACGTAATACTTATATTATTATTAGAATTAAAATGACATAGTGGATTGACCGCCCACAAATCCTGTCCGGAATAGCCGATGCACTCACTACGGTATACCAGTATATCTATAGATACTCATCAGTCCATAATGTACACTGTACATTGTACAGGCTGTACTAGCGAGTAGACGCCGGCGTCGTAGTATTAATTATACGGTCGAGAATAATACAATGAGTAGGGGACAGCCTGGCATAATAAATGTACATTCCAAATAATGTGTTATTATAATTTCACTATAAATAATACTTATGTATTTATATATAACACAATACAATCTATTACGTAATATGTATCTGTGCAGTGGGCGTTACAGCACTGGCTTCTATGTGTACATATATGTTTTATTTTATATATACATGTATGCGTATCAATATATGGTGTTATACAGTATACAATATATACAAATGGTATTCTGTTATTATTCTCTGATATTCTGTTATTTAATATTCTGTAAAAAAGTATAAAATATACTGTAATCATAAAACATATTTACTCTGATATTTAAATGATGTAATAATATAAATTAACTATATAACAATAATATAAATTTAAATATAAGATTTTCGTATAAATTATCTGTAATTAATTATTTTTTAAAATACGTATAATTCTAAAAAAAAAAATTACAGTTATGATAGAGTACTATATAGTATATATTTATTAAATATATTAGTTGAAACTGTATATAATTATATAAAAAGATGTCCGGATGAAACGATTATTTATATCGAAAATATGTTACGTATTTTTCATAAATAAACGATACCCTCCTAAAACATATGAATTAAACCTACATACGAAGTCAAATATATTAAAAAAAATATGTACATTTATGATAGAGTACTATATAGTATATATTTAATTAAATATATTAGTTAAAACTGTATATAATTATATAAAAAGATGTCCGGACGAAACGACTATTTAGATCAAAAATATTTTACGTATTTTTCATAAATAAACGATATACCCTCCTAAAACATATGAATTACACCTACATACGAAGTCAAATATATTAAAAAAAGATGTACAGTTATGATAGAGTACTATATAGTATATATTTAATTAAATATATTAGTTAAAACTGTATATAATTATATAAAAAGATGTCCGGACGAAACGACTATTTAGATCAACAATATTTTACGTTTTTTCATAAATAAACGATATACCCTCCTAAAACATATGAATTACACCTACATACGAAGTCAAATATATTAAAAAAATAATTACAGTTATGATAGAGTACTATATAGTATATATTTAATTAAATATATTAGTTAAAACTGTATATAATTATATAAAAAGATGTCCGGACGAAACGACTATTCAGATCAAAAATATTTTACGTATTTTTCATAAATAAACGATATACCCTCCTAAAACATATGAATTACACCTACATACGAAGTCAAATATATTAAAAAAAGATGTACAGTTATGATAGAGTACTATATAGTATATATTTAATTAAATATATTAGTTAAAACTGTATATAATTATATAAAAAGATGTCCGGACGAAACGACTATTTAGATCAACAATATTTTACGTATTTTTCATAAATAAACGATATACCCTCCTAAAACATATGAATTACACTTGTGAATTACACAAATGAATTTTAATGTACTAATTAATAATTATTTATCAATACTTATTATTAACTAATAAAAATAAATTATATATTAATAATTATTAATTAATAATTATTTATGAATACTTATTTATAAATACTTATTATTAATTAATAACAATTAATTTTATATTATAAATTATTAATTATATATTTTTTAATAATTATTCAATTCTTATTTATTGATTATTAATTCTTTATCAATACTTATTATTAATTAATAATTATTCAATTCTAATTTATTAATTAATAATTATTTATCAATAATTATTATTAAGTAATACTAATTAATTGTATATTATTAATTATTATTTATATATTATTATAATAATTATTCAATTATAATTTACTAATTAATAATTATTTATCAATACTTATTATTAATTAATAACACTTAATTATATATTAATAATTATGAATTATATATTATCTTAATAATTATTTATCAATAACAATTTGTTAGTAATAATAATTAATTATATATTATAATTATTATTTATATATTATTCTATTATATTATTCTATTAATAATTATTACGCACTATAGCGCTATAACGCTATAATGCTATAACGCTATAACGCTATAATGATTATAAGATAATTTACTATGCACAAAGTTATCTAGGTCAGCAAGGGATTATAATTATACAATGCTTGCTTGATTACTATTAATTTATATTCACATATAAAAACATGTGTACAGTGTACGATGTACATACACAGATATGCGTGTAACCATATATGGTATATTAAGTATATAATATACAAATAAATATTATACTATGTATACTATTATTCAATTATAATTATTAAGTAATACTAATTAATTGTATATTATTAATTATTATTTATATATTATTCTAATAATTATTCAATTATAATTTACTAATTAATAATTATTTATCAATACTTATTATTAATTAATAACAATTAATTGTATATTATTAATTATTAATTATATATTATTTTAATAATTATATATTATTTTAATAATTATTAATTAATATAGTATTTTAAATTTTACAGCATTAATATACATATATATATATATATATATATATATATATATATATATATATATACACGATTTATTTAGTATGACTATATACCAGTATACCGCCACTTAATTATTATAAATAAAATTTATTTTAAAACTTTGAAAAATGTTTAACAATATTCTTTAAGGGCATCCTAGTATCATCAAAAATAACGCAAATTTGTACATGTAAATATGTTCAAGATCATCTCCGTTATCGCCCTAGATGTCCTCCGCATGCTATCCGGGATCGCCTCCGGTATCGTCTTCGTGAATTCCATGTATCTAAACTTGTTGCCAAGTTTCTAGTCCGACAAATTAAATAGTCAAGATGCAGACGTTAGAAGTTAGTATACACATATAAATATTATAGTGTCATGATAATTGATTTATTAATATACAATTTATAATTTCAGGATAATTAAGATCATCAGTAGTTTTCTTCCTGCTTGGCTAGATGAATATCTTCATGAATATGTTCAAGATCATCTCCGTTACCGCCCTAGACGTCCTCCGGTGCTATCCGGGATCGCCTCCGGTATCTTCTTCATGAATGCCATGTATCTAAACTTATTGTCCAGCTTCTAGTCCGACAAAATGAATAGTCAAGATACATAAGTTAGTATTTAATGTATCTCCATACATATATATATATATATATATATATATATATATATATATATATATATATATACTTATATAACTATACATTGTACGTGCAATGCATACGTCATGCATGTATGTGTGTGTAATTATATAAAATCTATATATATATAAACTATTACCTGCCTTTGTCAAATTTTAATCCCCTGATGACCTAGATTAATATACACTATGATGTAATATAGTACACATGTTAAATATTATTATGTTGATATAATTACATTCGTATATATATTTAGTAATAGGGTGTACATGATATACCTAAGTGTATATAAATTCGCATATCTGTAAGTTATAGTATAAAATGACGACCTTGCCATTACCAATGATGCCCTCATCTTCACACCTGATTCATGTAATAGTCACACCTCTACCTAAAACCACCATTGGTTCAACATACACCTATATTCAGTTGTAAATTACCTCCTACACACGATGTTCATTTATAAAGTATGCCGCCCGTCATGTATATCCATATATACATATATATATATATATATATATATATATATATATATATATATATCATGTTGCTCTCCGTAATGGAACAGTCCGTGCAGCTTAGCATAATGGAACGTTAAATATCATGCTAACGAACTAGATATCGGACGTCCCATTATGTAACATGTTGACTGCTTTAGGAATCAGGTTGACGCACGCACTGCGTGTGTGCCTGATTGGCTAAGGGATAAATGTACCACGCGATACCTTGCACCTGTTTGCACGTGTATGGTCCAGCTAGTCTATTCATTATATGCAACTAGTTACATTATACATATATACATATGACTGTGTCATCATAATTGATTTATATTAATATACAATTCATAATTTCAGAATAAACAAGATGATCTTCCTGCTTGGCTATGGTGAATATCTCCATGAATATGTTAAAGATCATCTCTAGGATCCGGTATCGTCTTCGTGAATTTCGCATATATATATATATATATATATATATATATATATATCTGGAATTATACACTGTGCTATTTAATGAACAGAAACCTCTATATTCGCATACTCTATACTATATATGTATGTTATAATCATATATGATCATATATGTATACATACTTGTATTAGTATCATTATAAATATACCCTTGCATTCCCAGTTTATTATTATATATATTATTCACGTGTTATATCATATCCGTATGTTGTGTATTGTTCCTTGTAATAAATGAATGAATTGTTTTACGTTTCTTTTTTACTGTGTATGGATACAAATATACGTTCCACTAGGTGTTTATTTATGGGTAAAAATATACGTTCCACTAGGTGTTTATTAAGGGTAAAAATATACGTTCCACTAGGTGTTTAATCATGGGTAAAATTATACGTTCCACTAGGTGTTTATTTATGGGTAAAAATATACGTTCTACTAGGTGTTTATTTATGGATAAAAATAGACGTTCCACTAAGTGTTATTTATGGGTAAAAATATACGTTCCACTATTGATTTTTTGTATGTAAAAGGAAACTGGTTATCTGCTCATAAACTACCTATGATTCGACCACCTACTGGAACATATTATTTGACCTATCATGTTACGTTACGGCAACTAGTTTCTGGTTGCTTGGGAGAGAGATAATTTTGTTTCAGTTGAAGGATTTTAAGAAATTTCTTTTAACATTTTCAAACACTCTTCTTGAAGATGAAAAGTTCATGAGAGAATTATAGAGAAAAATGGCGGTCGGTAATTAATATAGTTTTTGTAGGTACATGTATATTGATATTATTTAGGAGAACAGAGTTTAGAAGTACTGGAAATAGGTAAATATATCTCAGTTTTGATATTGCTTACAAATCTTGGTGGTCAATATTTTTAAAATCTCTATATGTAATACGTTTTGTTAAATATTTGTGAATTTTAGATTTATAGAGAATTCCACAATAAAATGTTCCATTAGTAGTTCAATATATTGAAAGGAGTTATGGTTTATAAATCCAATAAGAGGACTGAAAGAGTTGTAAATATCATATTAATGTATAACCACTGGTGTGAGTGGGACATGATAATTTTTGGCACAAAGAAAGATACTTAGTTAGGATTTAGTCACTATGGGGCTAGATAAGAGAATTAAAGTGATAGTTTAAGTCACAAAGAATTATTGGTAAATAGGATGAAAATGAAGGAAAATTATGGATGAAATCACGAAATTCAAAGAATAAAATGGTTTCATAGTTTGGTAGAAAGTACAAAATCACGACAAATCATGCCGGATCGGTCATAACTCTGACAAACAACGACCAATCTACCCATCGGTATTAACCAGGATAATATTGACAAATTAGCTACGGATATAATAATATTAAAAGAATCAAACTACCCGATATCATTACACTATTGAAACTTGGAATGTACGAACATTAAGAGGAATCAGTAAACTTGAAGAACTGATGAAATAATTGAGCCTACAAATGGTATGTATAATGACTTTCTGAAACAAGACTAATAGGTGCTGTTAAAATAACAACGAATAAAAGTCATAAACCATATTACAGTGAATAAGAAAAAGATATATAATAGTGAATGTGTCGGATTTAAATTAAGAAAGGAAGTCACAAATTATGTACTTAACTATGCGGCTATATCTATTTGAATAATCTCGATAACTATTATTTAATTATATGCTCCTACAACAACACATATTGACGAAGAAATAGTAGTTTTTTTATGAAAATATAGAGAAAAACTATAACTGACTCACCTAAAAGGACATATTAATAATACAAGGAAACTATAACGCCAATAATGAGAAACCTTCATAACGGAATGAATATGTTAGCAAGATTTGGTATATGTGAAATGAACGATCGAGGATAAAGACTATAAGAATTCGCAGAGAAATATAAATTAGTTATAGCTATTACACAACATTATCATAAAAACTCAAAAAGAACAACATGGCATTCACTTAATTGACTAGTACATAACCAAATATACTATATACTAATTCCACAAAGATTTATATCGAGTATTATTCGAATTTCAACGAGACAACATCCGGGTGCTGGTATCAATAGTAATCATGACCTTATTTTATGCAATTAAGTCTCATAACACGATCAAATAAGCGTCAAAAAACCAAATTGATTACGATTTAATGTAAATAGACTAATGTATTCTAAATTTGTAAGTTTTACTCAAGTGAACTAGTGGTATTGTGCATGATGTATATTATGTATATAAAGTAACTTATTTACGTATATAGGAATCTCATTGATATATATATATATATATATATTTATTTATGTAATCCCGAAATAATATCTATATTAGGGATATATGTTTACTTGTTTTACATGTTCTTATTATTTACACATTTATATATATATATACTTCATGGATGTAAATAGTACGATATGGTAATTGTATGATTTATTACTTATAAATATGTTATCCGATCTGAGACATTTTTATTCCTGATCTGAAACTATTCTTTTTAAAAATAATGAGACTTCATAAGCATTCTAAATTGTATATTAAACTCTTCCGGTACAGATGATTTAGCAAATGAGATATTCCGCTATTTATAATTTACATATTAAAATACACCACTACATTATATATATATATATATATATAAATATCAGAATTTTTCAAATAGAATCATATTTAAATATCCTTTATAATATAGGTATATATAATTAATATTAATACCAACTATAATATGAATTATATTACAATAATACTGTATAAAATAAGTTAAATATAAATGTATTGATATACATATTATATTAATATGGAAGTATGGATACCTTTCAAGCAAGAAATATATATTTTATTGAATGTTATATACACATATCGGATATAAATGGAACCCTCTAGAAAGCAGAGACTTGTATATATTATAAATAACTGTGAGAGACCCAGATCAATACTAAACAAAAATGTAATATATTTGTCTTGTGTTTTTAATTATCGTTTATTAAGTTATTGATAAATACAATAGAAAGCAAAATAACTACCTCGAGTCGAACCCGGGAATTCTCGCGATCCATCAATTTCTATGACTCCGTGGAAGATTTCACTTAAACTTCGGTTAACTCTCCCACTGAGCCATAAACCACACTAAACTATATATATATATACACAAGACTATTTATATTATTTTTCTTATACCCTTACCATAGCATTCCTCTCCTGTAAAGTTGTAGTAGGTTATTAGATTATTTAGTTACACGCACACATACGCATACACATAATCATACACGTACGCGTATACACACGATCGTATGCATGCAAGAACATGCTAGTGTGTACGTATCTACTAGTAATATGATCGTGAAACCCTTTAGGATGAACGAGTTTACATAGGCTATACCGGCAGGTGTAACGAGAATACAAACACGCACAATAATAGTCGACTTCATGTTTTAATTCTAATTATTTGCAATAGTTAATTACATGTTGTTATGTATTAGTTAACGTATTTGGTATGCTGCCTACAATATATATATATATACATATATATATATATACATATAATAATAATAATAATAATAATAATAATAATAATAATAATAATAATAATAATAATAATAATAATAATAATAATAATAATAATAATAATAATAATAATAATAATAATAATAATAATAATAATAATAATAATAATAATAATAATAATAATAATAATAATAATAATAATAATAATAATAATAATAATAATAATAATAATAATAATAATAATAATAATAATAATAATAATAATAATAATAATAATAATAATAATAATAATAATAATAATAATAATAATAATAATAATAATAATAATAATAATAATAATAATAATAATAATAATAATAATAATAATAATAATAATAATAATAATAATAATAATAATAATAATAATAATAATAATAATAATAATAATAATAATAATAATAATAATAATAATAATAATAATAATAATAATAATAATAATAATAATAATAATAATAATAATAATAATAATAATAATAATAATAATAATAATAATAATAATAATAATAATAATAATAATAATAATAATAATATTTATTAGAATAATTAAGAAAAAATTATGTTAAATTATAATGATATTTATATAATATTTTCTTCTAAAGGGTTTCAAAATAATATTACTATTTTCTGTTGTTGTTGCCCATGTATATAAACATATATATATATATATATATATATATATATATATATATATATATATACATATATATATATATATATATATATATATATATATATATATATATATATGTATTGTGTATTAACCGAAGCGCTTAGGAAAGACCACCGAGATGCAGCATCTTTGATAAGATGGAATGTACCACCTATCGCCGCAGACTTTGTTCATGTGTCCCCTAGTATAAGCTAGCTTCTCTGCACCTGTAAAGTCATTAGTTATAATTAATATTACCGGGATGGTTCCAGGGGGTATATGCTTCATGTTTCATTGATATATTATAATAAAACAAATATAACGTGTTTAGATATTTCTTATAATAGCATAATTATTATCAATATATTTTCATTTATCACTCCACGAAGAATGACTTTATTAACTATGAAACAATATAACTAATATTGTATATATATATAGTTATATATATATCTTCGAATGAACATTAGAGCCATATATGGTTATAAGTGAAAACTTCATCTAAGTTCCTGGATGGGATGAAAGAACTCCACCAAATAAAAATAACAATAACAATAACAATATGCATTTCATACATTATTTCAATGTATTTCGATAGATTCATAAATAGGTCCCCTCCCCCTAAGCTCAACCATACGCCTCACATTACATGTACATGCATGGATATCTCTGCAATAATAGCGCATCAGGTTAATATAATATTACTATAATACATAACTATATTTTAAACTAAATATAATAGTTTTAGATAATTTGAATACGATGCATAATACGTTATGAGAATATATATATATATATATATATATATGTATATAAAAATTCAAATATAATATAATATAATACTATTATAATACAAATGGTTATATATATTTCACTAATCTACGGTTTATATGATTATATATAATTAATAAAATATATAAATATGTTCGAATATAAATAACAATACAAATATGTTGACTATTGTTAAATATATCTTTAATGAATTAAAACACTGTCCAGTATCCACTAACCGTGGGAGAGATGGTGGTCAACATTAACTGGGCCAGAGTTCACATGCACCGCCAATATCACACAGATGACCGCTACTAATAATAACTTCATTCTGTATTAAATGGGTTGGATGTTATCATTATAATATAGTATATTTAATTTAAATTAATATACATATATATTTTGTATATGATAAATTATAATTTATTTTAATTTATATCGTGTCCTATAGAATAATTGTGCTGTTATGGTCTGATGATGTATGTACCTATGAATTACGTGTTACTTATTTCT
The DNA here is from genome assembly GCA_964019155.1 of Osedax fenrisi. NCBI lineage: Eukaryota > Metazoa > Annelida > Polychaeta > Sabellida > Siboglinidae > Osedax > Osedax fenrisi. The sequence continues at coordinate 6,624,950 of OZ025241.1, read as the reverse complement.
GTAAACTCCCACTAACTCTGACTAGAAGGGAACGATAAAATGAGTATGAGATATATAATTATTCTTAAATGTATATAAATAAGTAGAAAACCAAATTATCTAAAATGTCTGAGTTAGCGAGATTCTTGGTTATCAGTAGTTAACCGTAAATTGGTGTGATTGTTATTGTTATATTTTACTCATTATTATATATCATAAGATCAGTATATATATATATATATATATATATATAAATATATATATAATATTATGTTAAAATTATAAATATTATTAATTACAAAATTTAATATTATTCATTATAAATTATATACATGTATATAATTGTACATGTATAATATATATTATAAATAGGTTGCAACCTTTGAATATTAATATTAATAAAATAAAATCATATGATATAGATGATGAAAAGATATTCTGTATTTATAGATTGCCGTCAAGTGCATGATAAATAGATTAAAATCAACGACTTTTTTCATAACCATATAAATATATGTTATATATATAACATATTTATAAAATTATATATATGAACTAGAGTTCAATATAAACTTATATTTTCTTTAAACATATTATGAATATATACATAAATGTGTAATGTATTTTATACACATATATACACATTTTATAATAATGTATAAGTTATACAGAGCTGGGCAGTATCGCCGATACAGTATCTATTAAGGCAAACAATCAGTATCGTAGATACATTTGTATTTGTATTTGTTCTATTATAAAAATTAAAAATGTATTTGTGATCGTATCTATTAGTCATAAATATTATCTACGATACATATTTACTAAGAAAAGTATGTAAACAAATACAAATACATTTAATTAAATATTATATAATTTGATATTATAAGTATTTTATATTAATATTTTATAATATCATATTATACATTAATTTTAATATACATCAATATATTTTTAATAAAATATCTTTTGTAAATATTGAATTCAATTCATTATTAAAATTATGATATATAAATATAGTGATTTATTCTAAAAAATCATTATATACATTTATTGTAAACAAAGAAATTATTTTGATAATATATTTTATATAATAATTGATTTATAATTAAACTACTTTCTAATAAATTCATACAAAATCTAAATAAATCATGATTAAAAAAATGCAATATTTATCTTTATAATATACAATTATAGAGCTTGCTCGGCAGTGCATTACATGTTATCTCTATTCCTCTCTATCATTCATCGCTATAGGTAATTCCTCATTTGTGAACAATGTGTCATCTCTTAATTAAGACTTCATTGGGCTAAATAAGTTCTCATATGCCTTACTCGAGAGTGTCGTTAGTATTGTCGATTCAAGAGTAATACTTTACTCACTATTTCGCTTCTGTTTCTCCAGCAGTGACAGTAAAACCTCAGTCGTTGTTCGCATATGTAACTGTTATTCTTAGAATTTTGCCATACAACTCTTTATTTGTAACGTTGGTATCTACATGACTTGTTTAGTACAGCTCGCAGAATGTATCATAGGCTCAATCAAATTTGTTCTCTAATGTTGAAGTTAGAGTCTAAGTGATAGAGCCATATATAAGAACAGTCTCAACTATAGCTTAAAGAAGTTTCTTTTGAGTTTACTTGAAAGGTTAGATTTCCATATGATATTCAGGCTATTCAGGGCATCTCGTGCACTTCCGATTCTTATGATTGCGTCATTTTGAGTTAAATCAATATAACTACCTAGATATTTGAACTATTATACAAGTTTTATATGATGACCTGATAATGTAAGTGTTTAATAAATAGTGTGATGACTAAGTAAATACTACTTGATATTAAAACATATATTTCTCAATGCTAGCATAGATATTATATACGTATCAAACAAACACTATAATTATATTATTTCAGTAGTTATTATGTAAAATATGCAGTCGATGAATCATGAGTCATGCGGAATGAGTCATAAGTGATGTGTACAGTGTACACGGTACACTGTACTGGTTTTTTGCCTTAATAGATACTGTATCGGCGATACTGCCCAGCTCTGTATGTCAGTAGTTCTTATGTAAAATATGCAGTCGATGAAGCATGAGTCACACGTGATGTGTACAGTGTACACTGAATAGTAGATCTGTTCGTACTTTTTTTTTCATAATTTTATAAACCTTCACATTTATAACACTTATGTACACTATGATGGATAAGTATTTACAATTGTAAACACATACCTACTAGTTGTAGGTCACGAGACCTTTTTATTTCAACATTGAATACATATACAATTTAACATGGGCGAGATATAGAAATAAGTGTTATAATTTTTATCTAATTGTGATAATGTTTTTAAGTCAACTATGAATATATCCTAGGAACTCAATTACAAATAGTATTAATAATATAAAATATTTATCAAAACAATCTCGATGCCCAAATTTAAAAATTGTTTCTAAAAATCATATAATTTAATATAAATAATGTATTACTATTTAATTTAAAAAATTAAAATATACAATTTATATATAAAAATAATACAATTCAAATTAATTATAAAAAATAAAAAATTATTTTTAGAAAATAAATTAACATCATTTGTAATTTTTTTTAGATTTTTATTTGAAATAAAAAATATGTGGGCATCATTTTTAATTTTTTTTAATTAATTTCGATAAAGGACATTTATATCTAACTTATATCCAAAATTCAATCAAAATGTATAAATTAAATGTATGTAAAGTATAATTATATATATATATAATAAGTTAAAATAATTAATTACAAATTTATATTCTATAATATATATATATATATATATATATATATATATATATATATATATATATATATATATATATATATATATATATATAGTGATAATACATGTATTACTCTCAATCAGATCCAACACGGAATACAATGTATTACCTTAAAAGACAGAGAAGGACATAATATAAATAGGGTAGAAGACTTTAAATACCTAGGTAGCTACATAGTCCCAATAAATATGACGTTAATATACGAATAGCAAAAGCATAGGCAACCCTACATAATATGAATGTCATCTGGAAATCTAATCTTACTGATAAATTAAAAAGAAATTTCTTTCGAGCCGCTGTTGAATCAGTACTTAATAGTACTATAATAGTATACCCAATATATCAGATACATCCAAAGAGCATAGAATGAGATTCGCTGGACACTGCTGGAGAATCAAGAGCGAATTGACCAGTGACCTATTACTTTGGTATCCAATTCACAGAACAAGATCAAGAGGTAGGCCTGTAAACACCTATATCGATCAGCTATCAAGTGATACAGGATGCGAAAGAGAAGAACTGACAAATGCAATGCAATATCGAGATGGATGGAGATAACGAGTCATGAAATACCGAGCAAGCTCGACATAGTATACTTATACATTATACCTTATAATGTAAGGTAATAATAAAATCAGATTTGGCAATTGCATGGGTGAAGGAAGAATCAGAGATTATCAATTCTTTCACCCATTTATGATTACGAGGAGAACAAATTATATAGAAATATAATTAAAAACAAGAAATAGTAGAACAAAAAATAGAGTAAAAAATTCAATTATTAAAATAAATCATCAACTCATAAAGCATAAACAACCATTGTATATCAACTTTCCGAATGTGGGTTCATCAAGTCCAAAACCTTAAGGAATATACTTTCGCCAATAGTATATACACTGGTAACATTTAGAGCCAGTAAATGCATGCATACTACCCGATATAAAATAATTTATAAATTAATAGTCAACAAAATACAAAAAAAAAACAAATTCCATCATTTTTCTACTACCTCTTAAGTAAAAATAAATTAAGTAACTTAAATATAAATATATAAAGGTAATAAAAGAAAAAATTAATTAAAAATGATACAATTATAAATAGTAAATAATTTTTAAGTTTTTATTCTTTATACAGAGTAGATGGAACATGATTTAGATAAAATAATAAACATACAATCTTTATAATATTATTAATTATATTTAATAATAACTTTAGAATCAAAATACTCAATAAATAAAGAACATAACTTTTCATTAGAAAAAGGAGGATAATTTAAATGTGATTAGATTAAAGTAATAGAGTAAACATTTTTCGAATTATTACCATAAGAGAATATATTATCTTTATAATAATTTCTTTTATCTAATTAAAGTTTCATTCTGTATGCAATCATTTCTATAGCTAACTGTTTGTAATTTGTGATAGAAGGATTTTTTAAATAAATTCTATCAAATTTTCTAGTTGACCTTTTTGCTTCTGATGTAGAACTATTAAAACATGGTTTATTACTTCTAACTAAAAATAATTTATCTTTGGAGCAAAGATGTCAAGGTTTAATTTTAATACGTATTTAATGAATTAATATTAGTATTATATTCTCAAAATTGATACAATTGACTTGAGTATGTATGGAGTAAACGCGCAAATAATATTATTAATGGTTGCAATTTTATTTTCAAAGAATTTTTCAAAAGATATCATAGTTGAAAATGTGACGTGTTCGGTAAAATGAGGAGGATTTTTTATCTGGAGAATTGTATTTGCCATTTTGAATAATTTGCTAGGATCATAGAAATCAAAGCTATCTTTTTGTTATAATAGGTGGATTTTGAATGATATAGAGTAGATTTGTAATTTTTCTAGCTATCAATAGAGTTAATTTTGTTTCAGTAGAAGGATTTTAAGAAATTTCTTTTCAAATTTTCAAACACTCTTCTTGAAGATGAAAAGTTCATGAGAGAACTAGTGAGAAAAAGGCGGTCGGTAATTAATATAGTTTTTGTAGGTACATGTATATTTATACTATTTAGGAGAACAGAGTTTAGAAGCACTGGAAATAGTTGAATATATCTTAAAATCTCTATATGTAATACGGTTTCGTTTGATCTTTGTGAATTTTATATTTATAGAGAATTACACAATAAAATGATCCATTAGTAGTTCAATATATTGAAAGGATTTATGGTTTATAAATCCAATAAGAGGACTGAAAGAGTTGTAAATATCATATTAAGTGTATAACCACTGGTGTGAGAGGGATATGATAATTGTTGGCAAAAGAAAGAGACTTAGTTAGGCTTGGTTTAAAGTCACTATGGGGATAGATAAGAGAATTAAAGTGATAGTTTAAGTCACCAAGAATTATTGGTAAATAGGATGAAAATGAAGAAAGATTATGGATGAAATCACGAAATTCAAAGAATAAAATGGTATCATAGTTTGGTAGAAAGTACAACAACACAACAAATCATGCCGGATCGGTCGTAACCCGTACAAACAACGACCAAGCTACTCATCGGTATTATTACCCAGGATAAGATTGAAAAATTAGCTACGGATATAATAATATTAAAAGAATCAAACTACCCGATACCATTACACTATTAGAACTTGGAATGTACGAACATTAAGAAGAATTAGAAAACTTGAAGAACTTATGAAATAACTAAGCCTATACAAATGGGATGTAGAATGAATTAATTAAACAAGACTAATAGGTATTGTTAAACTAACAACGAATAAAAGTCATAAACCATGTTACAGTGAATAAGAAAAAGATCGTGAAGGTGTTGGATTTATATCAAGAAAGGAAGTCACAAATTGTGTACTTAACTATGCTGCTACATCTAGTCGAATAATCTCGATAACTATTATTTAATTATATGCTCCTACAACAACACATATTGAAGAAGAAATAGTAGTTTTTTATATACATATAGAGAACAACTATAACTGACTCACCTAAAAAGGAGATATTAATAATACACGGAAACAAGAACGCCAATATTGAGAAATATCCATAACGGAATGAATATGTTAGAAATACACTGAGAAAAATAATTGAGTACTTTTAGTCAAAATGCTCAATAATATGAGTAAAGTTACTATAAAATATGATTAAAGCTGTCATATGAGTAAAATTACTCATACATAATAAACGATACGAGTACTATTACTCATGTATAAATTAATAATAGAGTAATAAACTTATATATATATATATATATATATATAAAAATTCATTTTTTACTCGATTAATATAATAATGAGTAATATTACTCATATTATTTTTTAAATAATGTGTAAAGTTATAACTTTGAGTATATTCATATTTTTAAAATAATGAGTGATAACACATACTCTTTTTAAAACCATTCTTTAAATATAGAATGCACTTAATTTTAAGTTGCAAACTATTAATTATAATATTACAATTACTTAGGTTATCTATATAGTTTCTATATATAATAAATAATATGTGTATTATTTAAAATATTATAATTTATATATTTAAAATATTATCAAACTCCGGGTTGAACTGTCATATTATAATATAAACACCGTTTTATAATATGTCCAATCAGAAACAAGATGCATCCTTTCGGTCGACGATTTTGTTAGTAAATATGTATAACAGTTAAATTAAAAATACGATAACAAAAACTTATTTTTAAATAATCATATTAACACTAAACTAGTTATTAATGTTTTATCTATAAAAATGCTCATAAATATTTTATATATACTTTATAATAACTCCATACGAGTCAGAACCATAAAAACTGTAAATAATTTAAAAACCAATGGCCGATAATCTAGAATTTTCCATTTCATAATTATCATAATCGTAAAATCATTTATCCAATGATTATTTACATAATTAATATTATATAATTATTTATAAATACATATTATAACAATACATATAGTTATATACTAAATTTAAAAGCTTTATTTACATATATACTATTACTTTTTACTTATAAATATATATATATATATATATATATATATATAATATTAACAAATAATATTAACTATACATATATAATTTTTAATAATAAACTTAATATATTTACTTTAATAATATAATACTCTATTAATACATGTTTAGTAAGCTTTTATTAATATTTAGATAATTATTTTATAAAAATTATTATTATAATTTAAAGTTATAAATGCAAAATAAATTAATTATTTTTGAACCTTCTTGAGTATTGGCTTATTATCTATAAAAATGTCTATAAATATAGTATATATAATTTATAATAATAATAAATAATATTTATATTACATGAATAATGCATGATTTAATAACTTAAACGTAATACATTTTATATAATTAGTGATATGTTAGAATTTTTGGATACTGTTATTAACTGTAGCCAATCTAAATATTAACTAGTTATAGTGCTGGGGTTAGTGAATTTGTATTTTTTTTGAACAATACTCGATTGATATAAATATTGTATTCTATATCATATAGTATATATATACCTATATACCTATATACCTATATATATATATATATATATATATATACCTATATAATTATAGGTGTAGTTAAATTAATATGTTATACTTGTATTACATGATAATCAAGAGTTGTTTTATTATTCATGTAATCATTGTTTTATATACATTAATGTATGAATCATCTCGGTATCAATATGTCATTCTATTTATAAAATTAAATGTAACATATATCTTAATACATTGATATATGTATCTACATGTGATTTGTAGGATACTATTGGGATAATAAAGAGAAACTGGTATAGAGATGTCCTTCCTAATATGTCGTCGCATGCGTGAGATCTACTGGGAAGCCACTAAATAACTATATACAAAAGTGATGGACGCTGCATATACAGTCAGGTGCTAATGTGGTGACAATCTGATAGGCAATAGGAATTATCTTAGAATGCGTGTCATTGAGTACTGATAAAGATAATGATAGAGACGTGATAATTAAAGTTAGTATATATATACCTATAGATTAATTGTGTGTTAATATATCTATATTGCATCCACTTCCAACTGCCCTACTAGTAGTCTACTACAGATATATAAATTTAGATTTATGTCGGATATTTATTTTATTAATTATAAGTAGTAATTTACCCATAGCTATAGAGTGGGGTATATATAACTCTAATGTCTATACTTTTACCACAATCATATCATTAACTGTGAGATACTTTATACCTATTTTCAACACTTCCAATACCATAACATGAATATTAAATATAAAAAATGTACATAATAATTGATATTATTAAATATTATAATAATAGTGTTTCTATTTACATATTAAATGTTATATATATATATATATATATATATATATTCGATACGTTTTTATTATCGCTACAGCGATATTCTCAATCTAACAAATATATTTGAAATTTTCGTTAGAACCGATATATCGATACATGTGGCTGTCGATACAAGCGGCTTTTACTGTATATATATTCTACACATCACTATCATCCATATAAGAAGTGGTATTGCATTCATGGCTATATTATATACATATTTTAAATAGTAACTGCACTTTAATATTCAGTATATTTATAGTTTTCCATGGGTTATACGTTATTACGATTTGTCACTTTTGAAACTTGTATCCAGTTAATTATGTATCATTATCACTATCCTCTATATATTCATATACTATTTCATTAAGTTCGTCTTCATTAAAATATCAAAGTTTATTTTAAAGTATATAGCTTACCATACATTTAATCACCTGTCTTATGGCATTGCTTATGCACTAATTTATTGTACAGTTCACATATAACTAAAGATTTAATCTACTTTAAATAATTTCATATGGATAATTACTTTGAGAAGAATACTTTGTACAAAACTGTACAACTCTGTTTTATAAGTAATGTTTGTATATATACAATACTTTAGTACAAATTATTATATTAAATAATAAATGATTATAATATAAAGTTATATTATAATATTTATACAAAATTTATAATACACATGAGTTTATAATATACACTATATATATATAAATATATTAATATACACATATAATATATATATATATATATATATATATATATATAAATATATAACAACAATTATAATTATGTAAATAGAATTATAATTAATTTATAAACACATCAAAGGATTTTAATATTTTTACACATTAATTTTAATATTAAGTTTTATTATTATATTCTATAAATAATATTTCATTATTATAATTCCATATCATTATTCAGTGATATAAATTATATTTAATCATGTATATTTATACTATTTTACAAAATATAATTGATCATTCTATTTACATTTATCAAACTAAATTGCCAGCAGTAAATATTATCGATATATATCGTATCTCTAATAATTTACAATATTATATATGATGTGTATCACGTCTAAATATAGATCATAGTTACTAATTTTAATTGAAATATATATCGCAAGCAATACGCATATATTGCAGTTAAATATACAGAGTTCATATTTATACCATATTATATTAATATGGATAATCTATTTTCATGCATATTATGTTTTAAACTATCATTCACTATATGAAATCTATATAAATATATATTCATTAATATCAGTCACTATTATATAGTTGAAGACCAATATTAGTATATGTTTAATATCAATCAGTAGATATCTAACTACTGGTGAACTACTGAACATGGATACAGGCGACCTGAGACAATTTGTTGTTGAAGCTAGTGAGAAAAACCCCCCTGAGATTCATGATTCATTGGACTAAAAGTAAGTTACTAAGAGTTTAATACCTATAATCAGGTGAATTTTTTCAGTATCCATCACGGATGTTTTCAATTAATAATAATAATATAAATAATATAATATATACTTTATATTGTTCCTAAATACTTTTACATTCGATAAATTTCCAATATTAAATATAATTATTAAATTCTTTATAAAATATGTATACGTATATATGTATCCATTAAGGGGGTTCACGGTCTAGATTTTAATATAATTATATAGAACAATTTGTGTTATTAAAAATTCAAAATCTCATATAATAATTAATATTTTCACATAATTTAAATTACATAACATTAAGATATATTGTGTTAATTGTTCTATAGAATTTTTAAATGATTAGAATATTAGTTTTAAAAATATCAACATTTTAAAAAATTAAAAAATGTATCAACTCTATTTCTAATCACAAATATTTTCTATATTTACAATATACATATAATACTAAACATACTGTGAATATGTTACTAAGTTTAGTTAAATATTTACTGAGAAATAAAAACTTTCATAAAAAAAACAAATATTCTAAGATAATTGATATTAAAAAGATTGACTATATTATTTATCTTTCTGACTCTTATTATGGTAAAAGCTATGTTAGATAATTCTCACAATTTTTATATTATTGTATAACTATTTATATAACTTGTATAATTTGTCATGATGTTGACATGAATTTCATCTATATAAATTATTGAAAAACAGTGTTATAATATATGTTAACAGTCAATTTTGCGTCATTGTTTTAATAATTATTTTATTAAAATAGGTAGTGTTATTATGTTTTGTTATGCTTTATATATATTTTTAACATGATATTTTGACATCCATATCACATCCACTTCCACCTGCCCTACTATAAATAAATAAATGTATATCTATTCCAGTTATTTAATTGGCTATCGCATCAATTAATCAATTCATATCACAATTTAATCATATATAGTATATATTATCTATTATTTTGTATAGCTCATACTATCTATCACTATATGAAATATATATTAATTAATATCACTCACTATTATATAGTTGAAGAATGCGAAACTATGTTAATATCAATCAGTGGATGTCTGACCATCGGTGAACTATTGGACTTGGTTACAGATGCTATCCTTTAGAGGTGATCTGGGACGATTTGATGTTAAGCTAGTGAGAAAATTCCCTTTATGATTCACGTCATTGGAATAAAAGTAAGTTAATAAGTGTTGAACATCTATAATCCAATGAATTTTTTCAGTATCCATCACGGATGTTTTCAATTAATAATAATAATATAAATAATATAATATATACTTTATATTGTTCCTAAATACTTTTACATTCGATAAATTTCCAATATTAAATATAATTATTAAATTCTTTATAAAGTATGTATACGTATATATGTTATTCAAATATATTTACAAATTTGATTATTAAAATAATAATTATGTTTTATATAACATATTTATATGTAATGTCATTCAAATATAAATACTCTAGCAAATGAAAATATACATACTTTATATTATTTTATTTTGTCACCAATTTTATAAAATCCAATACATCATATTTTTTAATATTGTCTCTGGAATTGTGTATGTATATGTTAAATATATATACAAAATAAATTAGGTAGATAATTTCAGTACTTTTAAATAAGAAAATTAAAATAAATTATAAAGTAATCAAATTATACATTTAGCTATAGCTTATATTATTATAATATAAAATCAATATTATAAAGTATTAGTTTTATATTTTCTTATCCATATATAAATGTTATTTTTATAAAATTCATATTTATATGTTAGATAATATATTGTAGTACCTATATAAATGTTACTTTTATAAAATCAATATTATAAATTAATAGATATGTTTTCTTGTCTATATATAAATTTTATATTTATAGAATTTATATATTAGATTTATATATTTGTTTTATAGCTGGATTATAAGTTCTACACCTTGATAATTAAAGGAAAGATAAAGAACAAAGATCCTATTGTTGTAAATTTGCCATATGTATTGTGATATTATATATTTTAAATTAATATTGTATTACATATATATATTTTGTTATTAATATATATATATATATATATATATATATATATATATATATTTATTTATATACAGTTATATATGTAGTTTAGTACTTAATGTTAACATAAATTATATATGGGTATGTATATTTTGTATGTAAGTATTTTTATAAATATATATATATTATATGTATTATTGAAATGTGTTTACATAATTATAATTTTGAAATAGAAATAACTAAATATGATTTAAAAATTATTGAAATATGTGTATAAATTATTTTATAAATTTGTTTACTATAATTTGTTTATTACTATAAGTATTTTGTATAAATATATATTTTAAATGTGAACTTGATGGTTAGAATAAATGATGTATTATTGAAATGTGTTTAAATAATTATAATTTAATTTTAAATAGTAAATAAATAAAGTGGGATTTAAAAAGTATTTAAATTGTGTATAAATAATTAATAAATAATATTTGTTACTATAATTTTTTTCCTTTTGTAAAAACAGAGATACAATTATATTATATAGAAAGGTATGTAATATAATTAAAATATGAGTAATATAAATATAAATATAATTTACTAGACTTAATATAAAATATGAGTAATATTATTTACTCGTTAATATAAAATATGAGTAATATAATTTACTCTTTTTTTCAATAAAAAATGAGTAACATTATATAGGATAATTACTCATTTTTATTTTGTAGACTGAGTAATATTACTAGTTTATTATATATATGGGTCGTATTTGGCACCCAGTTTTTACTCATATAAATTAGTTATAGCTATTACAAATATCCGCATACAAACTCAAAAAGAACAACATGGAATTCACCTAATTGATTAGTACATTAGCAAATATACTATATACTAACTCCACACAGATTTATATCGAGTATTATTCAAAGTTCAAAGAGAATTCATCCGGGTGCGGGTATCAATAGTGATCAATTAAAGTCTCATAACATGATCAAATAGGCGTCAAAAAAAAAAAATGTATTAAGCTTTAATGTTAGCAGACTAATGTATTCTAAATTGTTTAGTTTTACTCAATTGAACTAGTGGTGGTGTGCATGATATATATTATGTATATAAAGTACCTAATATACGTATATAGTAATCTCATTTATATATATATATATATATATATATATATATATTTATTTGTGTAATCCCGAAATAATATCTATATTAGAGATATATGTTTACTTGTTTTACATGTTCTTATTATTTACACATTTATATATATATATATATATACATCACAGATGTAAATAGTACGATATGGTAATTGTATGATTTATTACTTATAAATATATTATCCGATCTGAGACATTTTTATTTCCTATCTGAAACTACTCTTTTTAAAAATAGTGATACTTTATAGGCATTCTATATTTAAATATCCTTTATAATATAGGTATATATAATTAATATTAATACGAACTATAATATGAATTATATTACAATACTACTGAATAAAATAAGTTAAATATAAATGTATTGATATACATATTATATGTTAATATGGAAGTATGGATACCTTTCAAGCAAGAAATATATAGTTTATTGAATGTTATATACACATAACATATAAATTGAACCCTCTAGAAATCAGATACTTGTATATATTATAAATAACTGTGAGAGACACAGATCAATACTAAACAAATATGTAATATGTGTTTTCTTGTGTTTTTAATAATCGTTTATTAAGTTATTGATAAATACAATAGAAAGCAAAATAACTACATCGAGTCGAACCCGGGAATTCTCGCGTTCAATCAATTTCTATGACTCCGTGGAAGATTTCACTTAAACTTCGGTTAACTCTCCCACTGAGCCATAAACCACACTAAACTATATATATATATACACAAGACTATTTATATTATTTTTCTTATACCCTTACCATGGCATTCCTCTCCTGTAAAGTTGTAGTAGGTTATTAGATTAATTAGTTACACGCACACATACGCATACACATACTCATACACGTACGCGTATACACACGATCGTATGCATGCAAGAACATGCTAGTGTGTACGTATCTACTAGTAATATGATCGTGAAACCCTTTAGGATGAACTAGTTTACATAGGCTATACCGGCAGGTGTAACGAGAATACAAACACGCACAATAATAGTCGACTTCATGTTTTAATTCTAATTATTTTCAATAGTTAATTACATATTGTTATATATTAGTTAACGTATTTGGTATGCTGCCTACAATATATATACATATATAATAATAATAATAATAATATTTATTAGAAGAATTTTCATTTTTTTTTCTGTTAAATTATAATGATCTTTAAAGATATAATTATATAATTATATACTATTTACTTCTAAAGGGCTTCAAAATAATATGACTATTTTCTGTAGTTGTTGCCTATGTATATATACATATATATATATATATATATATATATATATGTGTGTATTGTGTATTAACCGAAGCGCTTATGAAAGATCACTGAGATGCAGCATCTCTCATGATTTGGTTTGTACCTCTTTCCGGCGCAGTATCTGGTCACGAATCCCATCCCAACGGCTAGCTTCTCTGCACCTGTAAAGTCATTAGTTATAATTAATATTACCGGGATGGATCCAGGGGGTATATGCTTCATGCATCATTGACATCTTATAATAAAACAAATATAACGTGTTTAGATATTTCATATAATAGCATAAGTATTATCAATATATTTTATAATATCAATATATTATCAATATATATATGCATTTTCATACATTATTTCAATGTATTTGATAGATTCATAAATAGGTACCCTCACCCTAAACTCAACCATACGCCTCACGTTACATGTACATGAATATAATATCTGGAATAATTGCGCATCAGGTTAATATAATATTACTATAATACATAACTATATTTTAAACTAAATATAATAGTTTTAGATAATTTAAATACGATGCATAATACGTTATATGAATATATATATATATATATATATATATTAGCATCGTTGTCGAATTAAATTAATGAGTATAATTAGTATGTGTACACACATTATTAGATATAGTAAAAACATTATAAATTAAATTAAATATATATTTAGTATATTATAATTACGATATATATATTTATATTTTTTTTGTTTTCGGACAATGGTTAGTTAATAACCAGAGTCAATTATCCCATTTATTAGCGAAATTGTATTAATAAAAATATGACAAAGTAGGCAAGGGAGAGGCCAGATAATTAAGGATTTTACAATAATCCATTGCAGCAGTATTTGCGATAAATATTTAGATTAAATGTCATGACACGAATACTGAGTAGCGTAATATCATGCTTCCTCAGGCCTAACGAATATAGGTCTTTAGACGTTAGGGATGAGGGTATATATGCCAGTTCCAATAAGAGGCACTTAATTTAGCATGCTTTGCACGAGTAAGTTGTTTTGCGTAGGAGAGTATTTCAGATTTGTTATAGTAGTCAGTTTTGTGTCGGTAATTAGTATCGGTATCTATTGTATCAGTTGAAATTTGCGTATCTATAATATAAACAATATCATTTTGGTAAGCCAGTAAGTCAGGTTTTGTGTAAGCCAAGTTGTGTGCATATGTGTGGTTCCAGTATAGTTGTAAATTTGTACTTATTCAGTAGAGTGATTAAAATATCGTTAACATAATTATGCCTGTGAATAATGTTTTTATAATTAAATCTACAGGTATGCATAATATGATTTAGGCAGTCATATTTATAATTACACCCTCGCCTTAAACAGTTTGTATTTAAACTTGTAAACATACATTTACATCTGTAATGTGTATACAGTAGACCGTGCTTTAGCTTTATCATATCTACAAAATCGCGACCAGAAAATATCTTTATAGGAGAAGTTATCCATTTATTAATAAAAGGACTATGCGTGCCTAATTATAAACCCTTACCATCGACAGAATTAAATACATATATTATATGATATTTATTTATGGAGGTGTTATCAATAAACGTGTATTCATCGTATAATCGAGGTGTAGACCATTTTAGAATAACGCTATCGGGTAGAGTTTGAATAATAGTGTCATCATTCTTTTTAATGGATGAAATCCTTTATAGCCGCAGTACCGGTATTGCCAGAAAAAACGAGTGATAGCTATCCCACCGACACTACTAGGTGCGTAGAATACACCGAGTGAAGTATCTGAAGGTAATCGAAGCCAACGTCTGACGAACGACCGAATACTTCTGTACATCGTTTTTAATGAATTTAAATATACGTTAGAGAAAGTCAAGGTATGAATACTTGGAATTAGATGATTTTTAAGCATAAACAATTTGTGTTGTGTTTTTAGAGTAGATTTAGATAATGCCAAAAGTGTCGATGTGAGGTCATCATTAATTAATTTTAATTATTTTTATTATCCAAAGCGCCTATGTTAATGCCAATATATCTATAAGTGTCTTCTATATTTAGCGCTTTAATTGTAGAATTATCAATAGATGGGTTACATATCCATTGTTTTTTTTGTGGGTTAATAATTATATTAAATATAGCGCATTTTGATTTGTTAACGTTTAACCCACATTGAATTAGTCTAAATAAAACATGATCAACTTGATATTGCATCATTACATCATCTTTCGCAAATAAAACCAGATCATCTGCAAATGTCATATGGCTTATTGTACTATTTCCTTGTAAATTAATACTACCTGGCATATTATCAGTTACATAATCTATAATGGAGTTAAAAGAGCGGGAGACATTGCATCACCTTATATATATATATATTAGCATCGTTGTCGAATTAAATTAATGAGTATAATTAGTATGTGTACAAACATTAATAAATATAGTAAAAACATTATAAATTAAATTAAATATATATTTAGTATATTATAAATACGTTATATAAATATATATATATATATATATATATATATATATATATATTACATATATTTTATATTATTAACATATTACATTTTTAAAAATTCTAAATATAATATAATATAATACTATTATAATACAAATGGTTATATATATTTCACTAATCTACGGTTTATATGATTATATATAATTTATAAAATATATAAATGTGTTCGAATATAAAAAACAATATAAATATGTTGATTATTGTTAAATATAGCATATATAATGAATTAAAACACTGTCCAGTATACACTAACCGTGGGAGAGATGGTGGTCAAAATTAACTGGGCCAGAGTTCACATTCACCGCCAATATCGCACAGATGACCGCTACAAATAATAACTTCATTCTGTATTAAATGTGTTGGAGGTTATCATTATAATATATTATATTTAATTTAAATTAATATACATATATATTTTGTTTATGATAAATTATAATTTATTTTAATTTATATCTTGTCCTAAATAATAATTGTGCTGTTATGGTCTGATGATGTATGTACCTATGAATTACGTGTTACTTATTTCTGTAAACTCCCACTAACTCTGACTAGAAGGGAACGATAAAATGAGTATGAGATATATAATTATTCTTAAATGTATATAAATAAGTAGAAAACCAAATTATCTTAAAAGTCTGAATTAGCGGGATTCTTGGTTATCAATAGTTAACCGTAAATTGTTGTGATGTCAATTGTGATATTTTACTCTTTATTAAATATATTATTATATCAGTATATATATATATATATATATATATAATATTATGTTAAAATTATAAATATTATTAATTACAAAATTTAATATTATTCATTATAAATTATATACATGTATATAGTTGTAAATGTATAATATATATTGTAAATAGATTGCAACTTGTGAATATTAATATTAATAAAATAAAATCATATGATCATAGATAATGAAAAGTTATACTGTATTTATAGATTGTCGTCAACTGCATGATAAATAGATTAAAATAGAAGATGTTTTTATAACCATATAAATATATTTTATATATATAACATATTTATAAATTTATATATATGAACTAGAATTCAATACAAACTTATATTTTCTTTAAACATATTATGAATAAATACTTAAATATGTAATGTGTTTTATACACATTTTATAATAACGTATAACTAATATAAGTGTTTAATAAATAATGTGATGGCTAAGTAAATACTACTTGATATTAAAATATATATTTCTCAATACTAGCATAGATATTATATACGTATCAAACAAACACTATAATTATATTATTTCAGTAGTTCTTATGTAAAATATAAAGTCGATGAATCATAACGGAATGAGTCACAAGTGGTGTGTACACTGTACAGTAGATCGGTTCGTACTTTTAATTTATTTTTAATATTATTTATTTGCATTTTCCAATTATGATTTTCATTTGTCAATTAAAATGCATAGGAATTTAAAATTAGTTGATTGTTTTATGACTATATTATTTATTTTGATGTTCAATTTATGTTTAACTCTTGTGTGATGGAATACAATTAATTTTGTTTTATCAATATTAAGAACTACCTCAAAGCCAGTCACATATTAAAACTAGAATAGAATTTATTAAATGTGCTATCATTTCTATCATTTAAATTATGATACATACATGTTAAAGTGGTATCATCAGCAAAAAGAGTAAAATTGCATTTATAAGTTTTATTAGGTAAATCATTTATGTACATTAAAAAAAAACTGGTCCCAAAACTGAACTTTGTGGTACACCACATTACATTGGAAGTATTTTAGAATTGGTAGTATTGTAACTTACATATTGATATCTATTTGTCAAATAGCTTTTTAATAACAAAATGGTACCTCTGAAACCATATATATAATTTGTTTAATAAAATGTCATGATTTGTAGTGTCGAAAGCTTTTTTTAAATCAATCGATATTGTGGATATGAATAATTTATGATTTATATTCAAGTAATCAATATCATTTATCAAAGCATAACATGTTGATATATAATTTTAAAATTGAGAATTATTTATTAAAGAATTTGTATCTAAAAATGAAAACATTCATACTTTTAAAATTTTTTCAAACATTTTTGAAAATTGTGATGTTAATGATATTGACCTATAATTCGAGCAATCATATTTATTTTCTTTTTTATATAAAATTATAATTGTAGATGTTTTAAGTACATCAGGGTAAACACCATTTGTTCAATTCATTTATTAAATAAATTAAAAAAATATTACTAATGGATAAAATAATATAAAAAAGTTAAATTACATATTATAAAAAAGTTAAAATCATGGGAATTAGTACTATATTTAGAATCACAATTATAAACAATATTTAAAATTGATATTGATGTAATAGGCTTAATAAAAATTTAACTCTTATTACTAGTAATATTTTCATATATATTTTGATTAGAGTATTGTATATTTTTATTTAATTCAACACCTATATTTGAAAAATATGAATTGAAAATATTAGCATTTTGTAAATCTGTTAATTTATTATCAATAATAGTTCCTGATTTTTTATTATTTCCTATAACTTTATTTAAATTAAGCCAAGTATTTTTAATATTATTTTTTTTTATTTTATTTTCATAATATTTTGTATCTGTATATTTTAATATTTTCAATAAGCAATTTTTATAATTTTTATATACATTTATTAGTGAATGATTATTTAAAGGTTTTTTATACATTTTATTCTTTTTACCTATTCATTTAATGAAAGAAGGGGTTAGCCATGGTTTATCAAAAACTCCAGATTTAATTTTTTTTTTAATGGACAACATATATTATATGAATTAGTTAATGTAGAAATTAAATTTTTAAAAGAAATATGAATATCAGATTGAGTTAAAATGAAAGAACAATTTATATTAGTCAGATTATTATTAAAATTTAAAATATTATGATCTGAATGATCCATAACATATTTATAAGAGTTTTTCGTTTTTGTATTAATATTATTTTTTTTAAATACAGAATATCGGTAAATGATCACTGATATAAATCAAGAGAACGCCATTAAAAAGTGAGAAAGATAAAAAATGTGTGTAAATATTATCGATAATAGAATTTGTTTGATTAGTTATATGGGTTGGTTTGTGATTGTCGCTATTAAATTTAGGGAATAAAGAGTATCAATAAAAAATGTAGTACTTGTATGGGAATTATGATTATTTATATTTATATTGAAATCACCTTTTAAAATTAATGATTTATTTAGATGACGATTAAATGTATTATATATAACTACTAGCCGTACCCAACCCGGCGTTGCTCGGTTTTTGAGAATTTTATTATTTATTATTAATTATAGTTATTCCTAATTATGCATAGCTAATATTACATTTTATTTCTAACTAATATTGACTAATTCTTACTATATCCAATGTGCTTTGTTCGTTTTTAAGATTTATTCGTAAAATATTTGGTAAAAATACAAAAAATAATTTAAAATATTACAAAATATATTTTAAAAGTGTAAACAAATATTTTTTTAAATATACAAAATATTTCAATATATTAGTAGCCATACCAGACCCGGCATTAAAGGCGATCATAGAATATTGAAAATTAACAGATTAACATTGGACTATGTTTTTCTTAATAAATATACCCTTAAAATGAAGCACACTCATTTTTTTAATTTTTATTAATCTAAGGTCACACGACAGCTTCGTGAAGTTTAACATTGAAGTTTAACATTAGATACAAATTTTGCTATATATAAAATAAATTATAAAAAAATAATTAATTTTAAACCTTTGTAATGAATAATTTGTTACCAAATTTTAACACACTATTTATTTTATAATAATGGAATAGAAAATATAAAAAATAGAATTAAAAAAAAAAAATCCTGGAAATTTCTTGGAAAGTTCTCACAGTGTAAAAAAATCGTAAAAAATTACTAAAAAAAAGATTGACAGTATGTTGTGTAGTAAAAAATAACTCAAAAAAAAATTGAAGTATATATATATATTCTTAGAATTTCAATAGCTATAAGATGCAATGTGTTCACACACAACATTGTCTATGATCACCCTTACCCGGCGTTGCTATATTTTGATTGTTTGCCTATTTATTATTTATTAATTATAGCAATTCCTGATTCTACATTTCTATACAATAACATACATTTATGCTAAAATACAAAAAAATTTAAACAAATATTTGTTTAAAATATTTTAAAAATAATGGACATTTTTTTTTAAAAAATACAACAAATATTTCCAATATTATAAAATATGATTTAAAATGATGCTGAAAATCAAACCAAAACCATACACATACACGTTTCTAGGTTTTGATTATTTTCCTATATATTATTTATTACTTATAGCTATTCCTGATACTTCATTGCTATATATAAAATAAAATAAATGTTAGCTGACATACAAACAAATGTAGACAATTTTAATATTTAAGAAATTAGTGGAAAAATATAAAATAATAAAAACCATAAATATTTCAAATATTACAAAATATGTTTTAAAAAATTGTCGAAAACTCAAACCTAAACCCAAACCCAAACCATACCGACATTTATCGGTTTTTGATTGTTTGCCTATTTATTATTTATTAATTAGAGCTATTCATGATTCTAAATTTATAGTATATACAATTGTATAATTAATTGTAAAAATGTAAAAATATAAAAAATGTAAAAATAGTATATACAATTAATTAATATACAATTAATATTGTATATTAATTATATAAATAAAGTTTATCTAAAATAAAAACTAATGTACTATTTTTTTTAATATTTAAAAAATTAGTGATCACTCGAACAAATATTTTAAAAAATACAACAGATATTTCAAATATTACAAAATATGTTGAAAACCTAAACCCAAACCATCCCAAACCGGCTTTGATCGGTTTTTTATTATTTTCCTATCTATCATTTAATAATTATAACTATTCCTGATTTGGAATTGCTTGCCGTACCAAACCCTGCTTTACTCATTGTTTGATAGTTTGCCTATATATTATTTATTAATTATGGCTATTCATGATTCTGCCTTTCATATATAATAACATACATTTTTGCAAAAATTCAAACAAATTTAGACAAATATTCGTTTTTAATATCTCAAAAATTAGTGGAAAAATATTTCAAAAATATTTCAAAAAATATTAAAAAATACAACACATATTTCCAATACAAATTATTACTTAATAAATGTCGAAAACCCAAACCGCATCTACATTGATCATTTTTGATTGTTTGCCTATCTATTATTTATTAATAATAGCTATTCCTGATTCTGTATTCCTAGTATACAACAAATATTTCCAAATATTACAAAATATATTTTTTATAAATGTTCTAAAAATATTTTTAAAAGTTTAATATTTTTATCTTATAATATTTATATAATTATTATATAATTATAATATTTTAATTATTATCTTAAAATAATAATATTTTTATCTTATAATATTTAAATAATTATTATATAATTATAATATTTTAATTATTATCTTAAAATAATAATATTTCAATGATTAGTTGAAAAATATAAAAAAATTATTTCAAATAATATTTTTTAAAAATACAAATAATATAAATAATATTACAAAAAAATATTTCAAAAATTTCAAAAAAATTTAATAAAAATTTCAAAAATATTTCAAAAATTTCAAAAAAATTTCAAAAATTTTCAAAAAAAATTCCAACAAATTTCAAAAAAATACTTCGAAAAAATGTAAAAAAAATATTTCAAAAAAGCGACGCTGAAGATTTTAGATGACAAAAAATCATTTTAATGGCAAAAATTCAATTTATTAGGTTTTTCTGGGGTACGCGGTAAAAAATTCAAAAAAATGTCCGGACCAAGACCATACTGTTGCAAATTTATTAAGATCAGGTATAACATATTTTCGCGACGTACCCCGGTTATCGAGTTACCTCACCAGATACACACACACACACATATATATATATAATTAAATAGACTTTCTTTTATATAATAGATACAATTATTAACTTTTAACTATATAATATTAGTAAATTCAATTATATTAAATATAGGTGCTTTATATATACCTGATAGTACATAATTAATATTTTCGTATATAAATGAGATCGTAACCATATCATAAGTATCATTAACAGATAATGATAACTTATAAATTCATTTATATTTGATATTATTATTAATGAAAATAGAAATTCCACATCCACGCTTATTATTTCTTAATATATGTTCAGATGAATAATTATGAATATTAAATAAGTGTTTATTAGACGAGGTTACATGGTTCAGTTATTACAATAATCGTAAATTTTATTTGTAAATATAAAAGGTAATCTGTATTAGAATCGAAATTTGTTAGATTACTCTTAGCAATAAAATGAATATTAGATAATTTACGACATATATTTAAATTTAATAAATTATCATAATATTTACACTGTAAACAAGTTTTATGTATATTATCTATTATATTAGAATCGCTTTTTTAGTTCGTAGGGTATATCATTATAAGTTAAGACTTGATTAATTGATGGTGATCTAAATTACATTACTAATATATAAATAGAGAAAAAAAAGATATATAAAAAAGGATAATGAAAGCTAAAACATTAAATAAATTAAAACTAAACTAAAAGTATAATGTTATAAGTATTATAATAACTAACTATATAATGTTGGAAAAAAAATGCAATACTAAATAAGCCTGAAATGTATAAAAATAAACCTGAATTAAATAAAATAAAATAAAAACTATATACTTTTAAATTGTAATACTTGTATGTAAATGAAATACAATTTAAATGGTATTATATAATATTGGTAAAAATGTAATATTTTATATATCTGAAATGAGTGAAAAATAAATAAAATATAAAAATGGAAAAACTTTTAATACTTAATAAACTGAAGTAAGTTAAAAATTGTGTTATATGAATATAAATTTTATAAATTTAATATAAAGTATTAATAAAATATAATTATAATCAATATAGAAAAAAAATATAGACAATATATGTTAATATAATTCATATTTATCCAATCGATTAATTTTATTAATTGCGATTATTGATTTTAAATCTTCTTTATTAGTATTAATAATACAATATACGTATCTTTATATATCGAAGTTTTAATTATTTTTCCTTTTTTTCTTAATTGTCTTGATTTATAAAATATTGTAAGGTAATTGCTGGCTTATATATTAGTATTGAATAGTTTAATTTTATTTTTAAATATTTGTAATTTTTCCTCTAATCTATCTCAATTAATTATATATTTAGTACACTCTATATCATCTGATGCATTACCTGTTTCTGATTTGTTATTGTCATTAGTATTTAATTTATGTATATTTAAAATATCATTATATGATAACTTTCTATCCAATTTTTTATTTATAAAATATGTAAATTTATTGGTATTATTACAATCAGTTTTTAAATTAGAATTTATATTTGTATTGGTAAATATTATATTATTTTCTATCCTTTTTATTCTTTATATCCTTAAGTGTATTAGTTATTGTATATTTATCAATACTATTATTATTTTTTATTTGACTATTACTAATTTTTTATTAAATATATTATTTTCCTTTGTTAAATTTAAAATTATACTTGTCTGATAATCAACTTTCATTTAATTTATTAATTTTGTCTGATAAATCTTGAATTAATTTATATAATGTATCATTAGAAATTGGAGACATAGTAATAATCAATAATTAATAATATTTAATTATCAATATTTAAAGATAATTTGTATACCAATAATTATAATATAAATTTAAGAACCTATATAGTATAATGTATAGATATAAAGAAGAAATATCTATAATTAGTAACTATACACAATGAATCAATTGTAAATATATTGTAGAATCTAGAATCTAGAATAAATCAGTGAAGTTAGTGAGGTCCAGGCTATCGGTGCTTGTGACGAGAAGGCGCGTGAACGGGCAGCAGTAGAATGTATTGTCAATCTAGGTCGTATACGATTAACATGACACGGCCTGAGACTTCTTGTCTAGTCGATTCTCTCTATCAATTCATATAAATATGACGGCGTTTCAAAATGAAGTGCATTATAGTCATAAGACATATTTTATAGATGATTATTTCTTTTATAGGTAGCCAGTGTAATTCCTTCATTAATTGTGTGATGCTGATATGGTTATTTTCTTCTCTATGAGGTAGCTTGTGAATTATACGTATAGCATATCGTTGAAGGGAGGTAAGTTCAGGCAATGTGATAGCTGGTAGACCTATAAGCAGCACATTACAATAATCAAAAACTCCTATTACTAAACTAGTCACTAACATTTTGCAAGTAAAGAAATTTAAAGATTTTCTGATTTTTTAATAATATAATAATTATATAAAATTTAATATATACATACAGGAAAAATATGCATCATGTATAAATTAAATAAATAAAAATTAATACATATATACAGGAAAAATATGTATAATATATAAAATAAAAAATTATGGAATGTAATGAATTGAATAAATAATTCTATAAATAAAATAAACTATTGTTCACTTATCTTGAATTGATTTAATAGAAATTATACACTATATGATATGATTTTTTTACAATTTCATTTAAATTATATGTACCGACATATGTTATAATGCATATATTATTTTATTTAGTAGAATTTATATATGTGTTGTGTATATAATATGATAGATAGATGGATAGATTATTTATTTATACACAAATATAACAAAGATAGTTCTCATTTGTATTTTAGCAAAATAATAATACATACATAAATAAACGATAAAATAATATATATAAGTAAAAATAGGATTGTCAGATTAATAAACGTGAAAAAAATAAGAATATACGAATATTAAAAATGCAGCTACCGAATGCCGAAAAGATCTCTTGACATATCTACAAGCTTGAACTTATGGTAATGAAATATTTTGCTGTTAGACGATCTAGAGATTCTTTACTGAATCAGGTACGTCAGCAGATTCTTTAAATATTTAAGTGATTTAAGGTATATGCATTTATAAACAATCATAATAATTTTATATATAGATCGCTGTTTAGCATATAACCATTTTATGCCATCTAATTTAATACACCATATAACCAAATAAAACTAAGCTTTTTAACATTTTTTGTAGGCGAAATAATTCGTCTATCAACCATTATTGGAGAAAAAATGGAATTAACACGAGAAAAATTAATAATATAGGTTTTAGACATATTTAACATTAGATTAATTTGTAAAAACCAATTATTTAAGGTATTAAAACAATTTAACAAAAAATAATTATTCTTAATTATAATTATCAGAAGGAATATTATGTAAAGGCAGTTTGATATAAATTTATAAATCATCCACATAAAGATGATAATTAATATCAGGAAATGTCAATCAAATGTAACAAGTAAATTGTTAATAATATAGGGCCAAGTACTGAACCGTGTGGTATACGGTATACCACACGGTTCAGCAACCATAATAAAACAGTATCAGGTAACCCACTCATTTTTAAGCTATCTATTAGTAAATCATGCTTAATTGTATCAAAATCTGATGATAAATCAAGAAGTAATAATTGTATTTTTTGTTATGATCTAAAGTCCATCAAATATCACCAGTGAGATAAATTAAAGTAGTTTATGTACTATAAAATGTTCTAAACCTACTCTGTTTGGGATTAAGAATATTAAAATGTAATAAATAATTATTTAATTGCTTGGCAACAATTGTTTCTATAATTTTAGTAATAAAGGGTAATTGTGATATCGGTCTATAATTGGTTAATATTTTTTTATCGATATTATGCTTTTTTAGAAGTGGTATAATTACTGAATCTCTTAAAATATCAGGTATTTTCCCAGTTCTAAGAGAACTGTTAACAACAGAGGATATACAAGGTGTTAGAAAAGAAGCCAAATTATGAAATAAGGAAATTGGTAAAGGATCAAGAGGAGTTGAACATTGTAAAGTGATGATTAAATTATATATGTCAACATTTGAAACTGAACAAAAATAATGAAAATATTTCTCTAACGTTAGATCATATGATGTATTTAATACTAATAACGTTTCTAATAACGTTAAGTACTTATTGGAAATGGTGGACAATATATCAGATAACTTATTGATGTGATAATCAGAAAAAAAAGTGCACAGATCCTTATCAGTAGGTAAATTGTGTTGGTAAAGATTTAGGAAAATCATTATTGTATAGAGAATTTACAAATGAAAAATGTTGTTGTTATTATTTCCGCAATGTAATATATTATTCCGAAAAAAACTGGATTTAGCAGATAACAGGAGAAGATGGATGAAGAATATATTTTGTTTTTTTTAAAGAAGCAAGAGTAATTAAAATAACTAATATCTATATTATAAATTGATATATATTCGGATATAACTGAAGAAAATAAATCTAAATCAATTGATTTAATATTTGTGGTGATGTGCATTATGTATCTTATATGTTTAAAGTTTCAGATGTATATATGAATCTCATTGATATATAAATATATATATATATATATTTATTTAATCCTGAAATAATATCTATATTAGGGATATATGTTTACTTGTTTTACTTGTACTTATTATTTACAAATTTATATATTCATCACGGATGTAAATAGTATTGTAATTGTATGATTTATTACTTATAAGTATGATATCCGATCTGAGACATATATATTCCCGAACTAAAACTGTTACTCTTTTAAAAAATAGTGAGACTTTATAAGCATTCTGAATTTGATATGAAACTATTAGGATACATATGATTTAGCAAATGAGATATTCCGCTATCTATAATTTATTAAAATACATCACTATATTATTTATATATATATATATATATATATATAAATTTCAGAATTTTTCAAATATAATCATATTTAAATACTCTTTATAATATAGGTATATATAATTATATATTAATACGAACTATAATATGAATTATATTACAATAATACTGAATAAAATAAGTTAAATATAAATTTATTTATATAAATAATATATATTAATATGGAAGTATGTATACCTTTCAAGCAAGAAATATATATTTTATTGAATGTTATATACACATATCGGATATAAATGGAACCCTCTAGAAATAATAGACTTGTATATATTATAAATAAATGTGGGGGAGCCAGATCAATACAAAACAAATATGTAATATGTGTTTTGTTGTGCTTTTAATTATCGTTTATTAAGTTATTGATAAATACAAAAGACAATACGATAACTACCTGGAATTTAATCCGGAAACTCTGACGTTCCAGTAATTTCTATGACTCCGTGGAAGATTTCACTTCAACTTCGGTTAACACTTCCAATGAGCCATAAAAAACATTAAACTATATATATGTATATACACAAGACTATTTATACTATTTTTCTTATACCTGTACCATGGCATTCCTCTCCTGTAAAATTGTATTAGGTTATCAGATTATTTAGTTACACGCACACATACGCATATACATACGCATACACGTACGCTTATACATATACATGTATACACACACGATCGTATGCATGCAAGAACATGTGCGTGTGAACGTATACATAGATATATCTACTAGTAATAGTATCGTGAAACCCTTTAGGTCCTAAAGTTTAGGAGGATCTAGTGTTGCGTACGATATACCGGTAGATGTAACGAGAATACAACACACACACACAATACTAGTAGTCGACTTAATCAAATTATTTATTTATATATTTCATTCCTTTATAAATTCAAATATAATATATTTTATATATATCTCATTAATTATATATTGTATTAATTATTACAAAATATATATTTTAACTTAAATTTATACTTTATTTTATAAATATCTCATTATTTTATAAAGTATTAGTTATTACATAATATATTTTAATTAAAAATCCAAAATTTATATTGCATAGAATATATATTTATTTTTATATAAGTTTGAAATATACTACATACAATAAAAATTATATATATATATAATTATTTTTAATCATGACATGTTATCAATGTAATAGTGATTCTAATGAACAGCTACTGTCTTGTTCATGTGGTAATAACATTCATTTTAAGTGCCTTCACAAAGCTACAATTTTATCTAGTCATTGGAGTAATGGTACAACACCTAAATATATAATTTAAATTTGTAATTCACCATATTTTAAATTTGATTGTAAAAATTGTACTAGCTCTACTAGTGATATATCTAACACAACTACTGATTCACATTTACTTAATGATATACATAATAATGTATTAATAAATACAAATTTAATTAATGCTATCAAATTACAAGTTAGTGATTTAATAACTAATGCTCCATCGAAATCATATGCCAGTGTTCTAAGCGCTAATGTAGATAATATTAACAAATCAATTAATATAATTAATAATAATGTTAATCATCTAACAATAAATGAAGATAACACAATTATATTTGAAAATTTACCAACAATAAAAAACTTATTGTTTGACACTAACTATTTACAATAT
This sequence comes from Osedax fenrisi, assembly GCA_964019155.1. Taxonomy (NCBI): domain Eukaryota; kingdom Metazoa; phylum Annelida; class Polychaeta; order Sabellida; family Siboglinidae; genus Osedax; species Osedax fenrisi. The sequence goes on along the minus strand of OZ025241.1, from coordinate 6,595,912 downwards.
TTCGATAAAATTATCTCCACTAACTATGATATACCATTAGAAAAAATTAATTCTAAATTTAATTCAAATTCAAAAGCTATTATTTTGAAGGTGGAATCTGTATTTATGAAAAATTATATTATTGACAATTCTAAAATCAAATTAAATATAATATCGGATTTTAAAAATATTTTCACCAGAAATTCACTACCACATTCTGAGATTAAGAGAAAAAAGGTATTGTTTCATGCCATTAAATCAAAATTAGTATCTTCTAATTTTACATTTAAATGTGTGTTTAATAAATTTGGAATGAAATACGAATTACACAATTTAATAGATAATACAATTGATTGGAAATCTACTTTTCCTGATACTTCATATGATGGATGGGCTGAATCTTTTGTGAAATATCAAAAATCATTTGTATCTGATAAGCCTCAATCATTACCTACACAAACGAATTGACTATTTGATTCTAATAAATATAGACAATTAGTTAACAAAGTATATTTCTCAAATTGTAATAGCATTAGAAATAAATTATCCTACCTAGAAATGTTATTAACATGTAACAAATAGACTAGGTAGACAAATTCACGCAGGCGGAGTACTTATATTATGTAAAAATAATTGTAATCCTTTAAGAATATACTATTCAACACCTCTTAATGTAGATTATATATGTTTAGATATAGATATTTGTAGTAAAAATAAAATCAGAATAATTTGTATTTATAGACCACCCTCAACAGATATAGTTAACCACCAAGAAATATGTGACCTAATATCCTCGCTATGTACAATTCGTTATCCTAGTATATTAGGAGACATCTACCAGATTAGTCACTTTAGTATATCATTGATATTCTTATATATATTATTTTGATTTTTATATAAATTTATATTTATTTCGAATATATGTATTATATGTAACTATATTATATTTATTAAATATATTTAATTGTATATATATGCGATAATTTATTTAGAAAATCATATTACATGTACTTTATAATATATTAGTTAAATAATTTACTTACTAATATTTATTATATGTATAATTTGTAATATAAATCTAATGTACATTGATATTTAATAAATTTTATATTAGTATTATTGAAATCAAAATTGTTTGATTTTAAAATCTGTTTACATGGGTATTTTTCAATATTTACATTAAATGAAACAGAATAGTGGTCACTTATATTTTGGTATAATCCGAAATAGTCTCCAATATTTATATTAGATAGTAATTGTTTTTCATTAGTAAAAAGTAAATCAATTATATTATTATTACGAGTTGGCTTATTTATTAATTGTGAAAATGAATTTTTAATAATCGAATCGAAAAGTAATGCATAACTTTTTGTGTAACTAGGAAATGTATAATCTTTCCATTTAAAATTTGGTAAATTAAAATCTCCTATAATTATAGATGAATTATAATTGTGTTGGGTTATATCAAATAATTTACATATCTGTTCATGAGATACTTCATTACAATTTGAGGTCTATAAACACATATAATATTAAATGGAATTTTTGTATTTTTTGAATTTTTGAATTATTATTATTATTATTATTATTATTATTATTATTATTATTATTATTATTATTATTATTATTATTATTATTATTATTATTATTATTATTATTATTATTATTATTATTATTATTATTATTATTATTATTATTATTATTATTATTATTATTATTATTATTATTATTATTATTATTATTATTATTATTATTATTATTGAATTGAATTGAATTGAATTTTATTCATTATAATTCATAAATATAAATATTAAAGTATACAGTGAACATTTAAATTAACAATAGGAAATAAGTAATTTAATAAAATTAATATATATAAAATAAATATCAAACGTTCGCAATACATAAGATTAAAATAAAATTAGATAATATTTACATGATATATCTTATATAAAGATATTGAATTTACGAATTACATGGAACGGTTACATGCTATAAGATAATAATAAAAATGACAATAAATTAAGTGATAGATCGAATAATAGATAAGTATCTATTAAAATTAATTTTATTTATACAGGATTTGAAACAGTTCAAAGATGGAGAATGAACTGTTTCATAATCAAGATTGTTCCATATATTTATGATACGATTATTTATGTAATTCATGTGAACATTTGTTCGTGACTTTCTAGCCAGAATTTTTAAGTCATGGCCACGTGTTCTAGAATGTGTATTGGTAACATATAATATATTAGAGTAATCAACCTTGCATAGATTATTTACTAGCTTGAATATCATAATCAGGTCTTTGTGCATACGCCGTAGTTCAAGAGATTTTATTCCAAGGTATTTTAGACGTTCATTATAAGAGGTATATTGTAGTCTGCAAGTACCATATAGCCTCCTTGTGAATAATCTCTGAACACGTTCGAGCTTGTCGGTTAGTCCATTGTAACGTCTTACTTTAAGACCAGGATTCCAAACAGTTGTGGCAAACTCTAATTTAGGCCGAGCATATGTAATATAAGCTTTTAAAAGCATTGAAATATCGCTGGTTATAAAGCATCTAAATAAATTATTAATAGTCATTAGAGCACCTCTACAACACTCTATTACATGCTTATCAAAATACAAATAATTATCAAATATTATACCTTTAGATCTTTATTTGATATACAGTTATTAATAAGTTTATTTTCTATATAATATGTTGGTATTACACTACTATTTAATGACATTAGATTAGTTTTATTTGGTGCTATATCAAGTTGCCAGTTTTTGCTCCATGATAGAAATTGATATATTGCTAATTGCATCAGTTGTCTATCCAATATATTATTTGATTGTAGATGTATTTTGATATCATCTGCAAATAAATCTATTTTAATTTTTTCAGTGAATAGATTAGTAATTTCATTGATGAAGATTATGAACAGTAATGGTCCAATAACTGAACCTTGGGGCACACCTGATAGTACATTTTTGAATTTGGAATATGAGTGATTTACTTTTACAGATTGTTTCCTATTGGTTAGGAAACATTCAATCCATTTTTATATATTACCTGCTATATCTATATCTTTTAATTTTATTAAAAGTGTTATATGCGAGACTTTATCAAACGCTTTTTTGAAATCAAAATATACAATATCAATATATTTGTTATCATTTATGGCAGAAGTCCATTTATTTAGGCACGCCAATAATTGTAATTCTACTGACTTGTCACTCATAAAACCAAATTGATGTTTTGATAAAAGTGAGTTTTTCAGTAGAAATAATTTAATGTGTTTTGTAATTAATCGTTCACATACTCTAGATATAATACTAGTTATAGAAATTGGTCTATAGTTTTCTATTATAGAGGGATCACCTTTCTTAAAAATCGGTGTTATAAAACTATGTTTCCATTTTAAGGGACATGAACCAAATTCAATTGATTTGTTAAATATGATAGATAATAGTAATGATAAGTCATATGAAAATTTTTGTAGAATATAAGATGGTATTTCATCTGGCGGAATTGTACATGAATTAGTTTACATAAGCATATTCTATCCATTTCTCTAGTGAATATAATATCATTTATAGTATTTTCTGTTGTTAGTGTATGATCTGGAATTATACCATTATCATTTGTAAATACTGATGTGAATTGATCATTCAGTAGAACAGCTTTATCAATCGATGCATATGAATTATCATCTTTAATTAATGGAGATATCCCATTGTGAGATGAACATCTCGAATTAACATATTTACAGAACAAAGATTTATTATTAGAATTAATAACCTTGTACTCTCTCTGCAAGACATAATTGTGAATATTAGAATGTAGAAGTGATTGTGAGTCTCTCCATTTATTATTATGAATAGTTGACTTATTCCTATTTTTAAAATTTCTTAAACATTTGTATTGAACAGAGTGTATATATTTGGGGTATTTATGTGAATTTGTTGATAATGTTGACATTGGAACGGTTTTACTAATATATCTAACATAGTTGAGTAAAAGATATTTATAGTTTCATCGATATCTTTACCATATGATAATATATTATCCCATTGTATACTTTTTAATAATGAATACATTAAAATCAAATGTGATTTTTTAAAATTTGGTAGTATTGGGTTTGTGGAATTTGTGGACATGGATAGAATGTTGAAAGAAAAAGAAAAATGATCGCTAATATGTTTATTTATACCAAATTTAGGTTCTTTGGAAATATTGGATAATAAAAGTGAATCATTGGTTAAAAGTAAGTCGAGTATATATTATTTAGTCTAGTTGGAAAATTTATATATTGTAAAAGAGAATTATCTGTGATGTATTCTATAAACTTATTATAACACATTGGGTAGTTTGGACAAGATACAGTATCCCAATTAATTAAGGGTAAATTAAAGTCTCCTAATAATATACTAGGATAGTGAATATTACATAAATATGATATTAAATCATATATTCCCTGGTGATTAGCTATATCTGTTGATGGTGGTCTATAAATACAAATTATTCTTATTTTTTGTGTATTACTAAAATCAATATCTAAACATATGTATTCTATATTAAGATGCGTAGAATAAAATATTCTAATAGGGTTTAAATTATTTTTACAGATTATAAGTACACCTCCTGAATGAATATTTCTATCTAGTCTATAGTATCATTTAATTGGGAATATCTAAATTCAAATGATTATAATATCGATCAAAAAGTAGAATATTTTAATAAGGTTCTAAATAAATTATTTATATCACATATTCCTAATATAAATAATACAATAAAACAGGTACTTCCGAAGAATATATTGAAATTGAAGAAGCAAGTAAAAAAATTATTTCGAAAATCTAAAACTAATTTACAATATAAATATAATTGGATAGAAGCAAAAAAAAAATTATCCAAGGAATTAGAATCTTTAAATTTTAAGAGAGAGATTAATGCAATTAATTCAAAAAATAAATTAAAGTTTTATAAATTTATGAAAAAAAGACAAAATTTAAAATCTGGAGTATCTCCTCTAATTGATATATCAAATAATAATATTTTATTTTCAGATCTCGACAAAGCAAATACGTTAAATTCATATTTTAGTTCAATTCAACAAAATGATAATGGAAATTTACCCGAATTTTATAACTTAACTAAACAAAAATTTGATAATATTGATTTAAATCTTGAAATAATTAAAATATTTTTAAATAGATTAAAAATTACACATACTTTCGGAACTGATGGGATACCATCTTCTATGTTAAAATTATTATCTAATGAATTATGTAGGCCTTTATATATTATTTTTAATTCATCTTTATTATCGGGTAATATACCGAAAATTTGGAAAAAATCTATAATCACACCAATTTTTAAAAAGGGTGAACCATCAAATTCAAATAACTATAGGCCTATTTCAATATCATGTGTAATGTGTAGAGTATTATAACGTATTATTTCTAAACAATTAATTTTTTATTTAAAATCTAATAATTTATTAACAAAATATCAATATGGTTTTATAAGTGGAAAATCCACAGAATTACAATTAACAAAATGTTTAAAATTTTGGTATAATGAATTGAATAATAAAAAATGTGTAGATATAATATATATTGATTTTGCAAAAGCTTTTGATGTTGTTTCTCATGAAAAACTACTATTTAAATTAAAATCATACGGTATATCTAATAAAATAATAAAATGGTTTTATAATTTTTTATCGAATAGATCTCAAATTACACGGGTTGAAAATTCTTTTTCAAATAGTTCTATTGTAAAATCTGGAGTACCACAAGGATCGGTTTTAAGTCCAATTTTGGTTAAAGTAGAAATTGAATATTTCGATGCCACTTACAAAATAATGTATTTATTTCTATTTTCGATTATTTTTACGCTATCTTTTATTTCTATTTTGATCATTTTTCGTTTATTTTTACTACATGATTTATTTCTACTTTCGATTGTTTTTCGTTTATTTTTCGGTAACTGTAAAACGTTTTAATTTCTTTAATTTTTTAATTTCGTATTATTCTTTGTTTATTTCTATAACGTATATTATCGTTAGCAAATATTATATTTTATACTTTCGATTATATTTTCGGCTATGTATTTGCTTAAATAAATTATCATTCAATCAATAATAATAATAATAATAATATATATATATATGTATATATATATATATATATATATATATATATATATATATATACATATATATATATATATATATATATATGTGTATATATATATATATATATATATATATAATTTTATAAATTAATAATTTTAATTATTAATTGTTTTTATCACCGGCACATGTGATACGTTCTAATTTACTATTGTTATTTTTATATGTGTACTATCTACGTTTTGTTGTCGTTTTGTGAATTTATCACTACATATTGTTAATTATTACTAAATCGAACTTGAAAAATTCATAATAAATATTCATTCAATTCAATAATAATAATAATAATAATAATAATAATAATAATAATAATAATAATAATAATAATAATAATAATAATAATAATAATAATAATAATAATAATAATAATAATAATAATAATAATAATAATAATAATAATAATAATAATAATAATAATAATAATAATAATAATAATAATAATAATAATAATAATAATAATAATAATAATAATAATAATAATAATAATAATAATAATAATAATAATAATAATAATAATAATAATAATAATAATAATAATAATAATAATAATAATAATAATAATAATAATAATAATAATAATAATAATAATAATAATAATAATAATAATAATAATAATAATAATAATAATAATAATAATAATAATAATAATAATAATAATAATAATAATAATAATAATAATAATAATAATAATAATAATAATAATAATAATAATAATAATAATAATAATAATAATAATAATAATAATAATAATAATAATAATAATAATAATAATAATAATAATAATAATAATAATAATAATAATAATAATAATAATAATAATAATAATAATAATAATAATAATAATAATAATAATAATAATAATAATAATAATAATAATAATAATAATAATAATAATAATAATAATAATAATAATAATAATAATAATAATAATAATAATAATAATAATAATAATAATAATAATAATAATAATAATAATAATAATAATAATAATAATAATAATAATAATAATAATAATAATAATAATAATAATAATAATAATAATAATAATAATAATAATAATAATAATAATAATAATAATAATAATAATAATAATAATAATAATAATAATAATAATAATAATAATAATAATAATAATGATAATAATAATGATAATAATAATAATAATAATAATAATAATAATAATAATAATAATAATAATAATAATAATAATAATAATAATAATAATAATAATAATAATAATAATAATAATAATAATAATAATAATAATAATAATAATAATAATAATAATAATAATAATAATAATAATAATAATAATAATAATAATAATAATAATAATAATAATAATAATAATAATAATAATAATAATAATAATAATAATAATAATAATAATAATAATATTTATTAGAAGAATTAAAAAAAAAATGATGTTAAATTATAATGATATTTAAATAATATTTTCTTCTAAAGGGCTTCAAACTAATATTACTATTTTCTGTTGTTGTTTCCCATGAATATATACATATATATATATATATATATATAAATATATATATATATATATATATATATATATATATATTTTGTATTAACCGTAGCGCTTACGAAAGACCACCGAGATGCAGCATCTCTGATAAGTTGGATTGTACCTCTTTCCGGCGCAGTATCTGGTCATGAATCCATTCCTAGCGGCTAGCATCTCTGCACCTGTAAAGTCATTATTATAATTAATATTACAGGGATGGATCCAGGGGGTATATGCTTCATGAATCATTGATATCTTATAATAAAACAAATATAACGTGTTTAGATATTTCTGGCATAAGTATTATCAATATATTTTCATTTATCACTCCACTAAGAATGACTTTATTAGCTATGAAACAATACAACTAATATTGTATATATATAGTTATATATATATAGCTTCGAAGGAACATTAGAGCCATATATGGTTATAAGTAAAAACTTCATCTAAGTTCCTGGATGGGATGAAAGAAAATAACAATAACAATATTCATTTACATACATTATTTCAATGTATTTGATAGATTCATAAATAAGTACCATCACCCTAAACTCAACCATACGCCTCACATTACATGTACATGCATGGATATCTCTGCAATAATAGCGCATCAGGTTAATATAATATTACTATAATACATAACTTTATTTTAAACTAAATATAATAGTTTTAGATAATTTGAATACGATGCATAATACGTTATTAGAATATATATATATATATATATATATATATATATATATATATATATATATATATATATATATATATATATATATATATATGTATATATTACATATATTGTATATTATTAATATATTACATTTTTTAAAATTCAAATATAATATAATATAATACTATTATAATACAAATGGTTATATATATTTCACTAATCTACGGTTTATATGATTATATATAATTAATAAAATATATAAATATGTTCTAATATAAATAACAATACAAATATGTTGATTATTGTTAAATATATCTTTAATGAATTAAAACACTGTCCAGTATCCACTAACCGTGGGAGAGATGGTGATCAACATTAACTTGGCCAGAGTTCACATGCACCGCCAATATCACACAGATGACCGCTACTAATAATAACTTCATTCTGTATTAAATTGGTTGGAGGTTATCATTATAATATAGTAAATTTAATTTAAATTAATATACATATATATTTTGTATATGATAAATTATAATTTATTTTAATTTATATCTTGTCCTAAAGAATAATCGTGCTGTTATGGTCTGATGATGTATGTACCTATGAATTACGTGGTACTTATTTCTGTAAACTCCCACTAACTCTGACTAGAAGGAAACGATAAAATGAGTGTGAGATATATAATTATTCTTAAATGTATATAAATAGGTAGAAACCCAAATTATCTTAAATGTCTTGGTTATCAGTAGTTAACCGTAAATTGGTGTGATGTTAATTGTGATATTTTACTCATTATTATATATTATAAGATCAGTATATATATATATATATATATATATATATATATATAAATATATATAATATTATCAAAGATTTTCCAAAGGAAAGATATTGCACTTATGTATATTTGTGTCACCTAATAATTTGATATTTCCATCTAGCGGTATTATTCAGATAATAAGACATTTCTATATTTATTGTAATAGTAAATAATAAATTATATACAATATACATGTATATTGTATTATAATATGTATTTACATGATTTTAAAATGATAATATAATTATATAACAATAGAATACACTGAATAGTTATATTTAATATAAACAAATAAAATAAATAATAAATATATTGTTATAAATCTAATATTAAAAAAACTACATGTATTGTATTATATTGTAATGATTTTAAATGTATGTATATAATTAGAAAACAAGAAATTTAAATAAAAATATCACATGATTTAACATTTCATATACTATTTCGCCATCTAGTGTTAATATTGTTTTTTCATTTTAAATTTACATTTCGAGATACTAGAGATAGATAGGGAGTGCAATATCTTTCCTTTGGAAAATCTTTGATATTATGTTAAAATTATAAATATTATTAATTACAAAATTTAATATCATTCATTATAAATTATATACATATATATATAGTTGTACATGTATAATATATTGTAAATAGGTTGCAACCTTTGAATATTAATATTAATAAAAAAAAAGTATATGATCATAGATAATGAAAAGATATTCTGTATTTATAGATTGCTGTCAAGTGCATGATAAATAGATTAAAATCTAAGATTTTTTCATATAAATATATGTTATATATATATAACATGTTTATAAAATTATATATATGAACTAGAGTTCAATACAAACTTATATTTTCAAATTAATCTTATATTTATATTTATTTTTTTTTTAAATATATTATGAATATATACTTAAATGTGTAATGTTTTATAATAATGTATAACTAATATAAGTGTTTAATAAATAGTGTTATGGGTAAGTAAATACTACTTGATATTAAAACATATATTTCTCAATGCTAGCATAAATATTATATACGTATCAAACAAACACTATAATTATATTATTTCAGGTGTTCTTATGTAAACTATGTAGTGGATGAAGCATGAGTAATGAGGAATGAAATAAAATAAAAAATTATTTTTAGAAAATAAATTAACATCATTTGTAATTTTTTTTTGATTTTTATTTGAAATATGAAATAAAAAATATTTGTACATTATTTTTAATTTTTTTTAATTAATTTCGATAAATGACATTTATATCTAACTTATATCCAAAATTCAATCAAATTTGATAACTCAAATTTATGTAAAGTATAATATATATATTAATTTAAAACAATTAATTACACATTTATATTCTATAATATATATATATATATTTATAATAATAATAATAATAATATAATAATACAATCAGATTTCGCAATTGTCTGGGTGAAGGAAGAAGCAGAGCTTATCAAGTATTTTACCATTTATGATTACGAGGAGAAAAAATTATATAGGAATATAATTAAAAACAAGAAATAGTAGAACAAAAAATAGAGTAAAAATTCAATTATTAAAATTAATCATCAACTCATAAAGCATAAACAACCATAGTATATCAAATTTCCGAATGTGGGTTCATCAAGTCCAAAACCTTAGGGAATATACTTTGCCAATAGTATATACACTGGTAACATTTGGAGCCAAATGTATCCATACAACCCGATATACAATATGAAAAATGTATGAATTAAGAGTCAACGAAATACAAATAAATAAAATTCCATTATATTCTACATCTTAATAACTTAAATATAATTATATAAATGTAATAAAAGAAATAGTAATTCAAAATAATACAATTATTATTAGTAAATAATGTATGAGTTTATATTCTTTATACAGAGTAGATAGAAGATGATTTAGATAAAATAATAAACATACAATATTTATAATATTATTAATTATATTTAATAATAACTTTAGAATCAAAATACTCAATAAATAAAGAACATAACTTTTCATTAGAAAAAGGAGGATAATTTAAATGTGATTCATTGCCTAGGAGTTTTCTAGTAATAGAGTAAACATTTTTCGAATTATTACCATAAGATAATATATTATTTTTATAATAATTTCTTTTATCTAATGTAAGTTTCATTATGTATGCAATCCTTGCTAGAGCTAACTGTTTGTAATTAGTGATAGAATTATTTTTTAAATAAATTCTTTCACATTTTCTATTTAACCTTTTTGCTTCTGATGTAGAACTATTAAACCATGCTGCATTACTTCTAACTTTAAAATAATTTATCTTTGTAGCAAAGATGTCAAGGTTTAATTTTAAATACGTATTTAATGTATTAATATTAAGTATTATATTCTCAAAATTGTAATTATTTAATATTATCTGAAAATAATTCAAAATCAATAGATTTAATATCCCTATATACAGTTCTTGTTTTAACAGTATGTTTGGAAGGAATATCTATTTCAAGTGAAACAAGATTATGATCCGTTATTAGAGGTAAACATATAGGAGGTTTAGATAAAATTTAGATATTGGAGTAACTACTAAGTCAAGTATATGACCAATATAGTGTATTGGGAATGTTATGGGTTGAATAAGTGAAAAATAATCAATCAAATTAATGAATAAACTATGTAGTTGAACATCAGTATCATAATGGCAATTTATATCACCAATAAGGATATAATCATTACTCTTAGTACTTGTAATTCTATCCGAAAATTCATTTAGAAATATATTTATATAATCCAAAAAAAATCTAGGTGGTCGATAAATTAAAAATAACGAGAACTTAATTGAATTCTGTATATAAAAGTCAATGGATAAACCTTCGATATAATCTAAATTAATCCTCTTAAAATTAGAATATTTATAAAAAGTTTTAAATAAAATACCAACTACCACCAATACTACCACACATAGTATCAAAACATCTATAAAATAATGTTTATCTCCCGTTATATTACTAATTACAGCAGAATCAAATTGATTTAATCAAGTTTCAGTGTAACATGTTATCAGGAAATTGATTATCAATTAAAAAAGAATTAATGAAAGTGATATTCGCTCTCATATATATATATATATATATATATATATATATATATATATATATATATATATATATTGTATAGATGTAATAATAATAAGATTTATATTAGAAAACACTGAAATTACTAATATTAGAGTTTAGAAAAATAGTATGCATATTTTCCTCATTTATAGGTATTATTTGTAGATAATGTAGTTGCTTATAATATATATAGTAGATAATTTTCATATAATTAAGGAATTCTATCATTTATTAAATTAGTAATAAGAAATATCAATAGGGGAGTACTTTTCTATGTTTCTATATTAGTTATCAATATATAATGGATTATATATATATATAATGTATATATTTTATAAAAAGTAAATATATGAAAATATGTAAAAAAATATTAAAATACTATTAATAATATATATTATATTAATTATTAAATATTGATTATATATGTGTTTTATATAATATATTCTAAAACACCTTTTTAGAGTAATACTATCTAGAATAAATAATGAAAAGTGTACATTATTCGAATATTCTATAGAATGTATATGTATATAACTTATTGATAATTGAAATTACTGATATTTCAATCATATAACAGTAATTCTGTATATATTATATACTGCATATTTAATTATTTATTTAAATAATATATATATATATATATATATATATATATATATATATATATATATAGTCGTAATATAACCAGTTGGTGGACAATGCAAAATATAATCATTTGGTAACCATTTTTTATAAGATAGCCATGAAGGTGAAAATTGACATACTAATTAATTATGATATACTCTTTGAATATATCTAATTATTTTTTCAAAATAATGAATAGTAAAATATATATAAAAATATTGTCTACCAAATAAAAATTATGTATAAGCTAACTAATTTGTTGACAATATTAACTTATGCATATAATAATTATTTTGTGGACAAACTGAACTTTAACATTTTCGCTCCAACTTTATTATTTTCTAATATATATGTTCTATAATTAATGACAAATTTCATGACATACCCGGATGACATATTTTATATTTATACATATTAAATTAATTTCGTATATTCAATATAATATTGGATAATTTAAACTATTTTACCTTTTCTATCAATCACGAACATATTATATATGGTTAGTTATATTTTAAAATAACTATATATTATTTATATCATATAATATCTTCATTATATAAAATAAATATGTCTTTTATTTTTATATTATGTTTATATAAGAATTTTTCGGATAATTTAAAAAGCACATGTCACATTTTAATAATTATATTATAATTATTATATCATAATAAATTATTATTAAATAATATGTAAGCATAATTATAATATATATTAGATAAATTACTTAGATATAAAAACGGGCTCTATTATAGAATCTATACGAACTAATGTACATTTTATTTCAAAATAAAAATATGAAATTTTAATTATGAAAATGTATCATATAGTTGGTATTATGATAGCATAAGTTAACTTTAATTATCAATTATCAATAGATTATTATATTCTTGTGTTTATTTATTAAAATATACATTTTAACATGCATTTATATTAAAATGAAACTATTGAAATAAGTATAATTATTGATCAATATTATTAATTGAATATATGGATTATGGTCAAAAGCTTCGCGAATTAAACGCCCGCAAACTTGTTTATTCGAATTAGTGATTCTACAATAGCTTATGATTGGTCATTATAATTAGCGTATGTTTATTTATAGACTATCATACATGCAACGGCTTATAATTACCATATATTTATATATGTGTGTGTTTTATAAGCTCACTAGGGATGTAATCATTTACAGTAATGCAGCTAAAAAAACCTAAACAATATTAAAATTAACCCAACCAAATCAAACCAAACAAGTGAAAATAACTAAAACTATAAATATTAATGTTTCAACAAACAATCATACGCTATTGTAAATTCAGTAATTCGAATAAACAATTTTGCGAGCGTTCAAATCGCGCATCAATCGCGAAGCTTTTGACCAGGTACCGAATATATATATATATATATATTCAGGCCGCCGATATAATTAAGAGTTCAATTTGGGCGGTCTTACTAATATATAAGAGCCGCCCGATTTATAAATATATGTCACTAAAGTAAATATGTTATGCTTGATTTCACACGCTAAAATATTCCATACGAGTAACATACATAAACTGCTTTTGTGTATTATATCATATTAAACAAATCCACAAATATATATTATAATTATATGTATAATAATATAATCCATATATATATATATATATATATATATATATATATATATATATCTATAGTTATCCGTTATAGTAATTGTACAATTAAATATTTGTTAATAAATTTGATTTTTTATTAAATTTTAATTTATTTAACTATTAGAAATCATTCGATTATTATTCGAATATGTTACGTACACATGAGATCGATATAGTTTTAGAAATTTCGTTTAATTGCAAGTAGAACTAATATATTATATATGTATACGAATATAATCCATCGATATGTTATCTGTTTTAGTAACAATTAAATATTTGTTAATAAATTTGTTATTAAATTTTAATTTATACTATTAGAATTTATTCGATTATATTCGAATATGTTACGTACACATGAGATCAATATAGTTTTAGAATGTCTGTTTAATTTCAAGTAGAACCAATATATTATATATGTATAATATAATCCATCGATATGTTATCCATTATAGTACCTTATAATTTCTAATAGTACAAATTGAAATTTAATAAAAAATAAAATATTTAATTGTACAGTTGGTACCTGGTCAAAAGCTTCGCGATTGATGCGCAATTTGAATGCCCACCAAATTGTTTATTCGAATTAGTGAATTTACAATAGCGTATGAATCATACGGCGTATGATTGTTTGTACAAACATTAATATTTTTAGTTTTAGTTATTTTCACTTGTTTGGTTTGGTTTTGTTAGGTTTATTTTTAATATTGCTAGGTTTTTTTAGCTGCATTACATCCCGAGTGAGCCTATAAAACAAACACACATGTTAATGATAAGCCGTTGCATGTATGATAGTCTATAAATAGACATACGTTAATTATAATGGCCAATTATAAGCTATTGTAAATTCACTAATTCACATAAACAATTTTGCGGGCATTCAAATTTCGCATCAATCGCGAAGCTTTTGACCATAATCCATATTAGTTCTACTTGCAATTAAACGAAATTTCTAAAACTATATCGATCTGTTATACAGTTACTATTAATATTATTATACATGTATAATATATATGTATATAATTATAATATATATTTGTGTTAATATGATAATACACATAAACAACGTATGTATGTTACTCATATGGAATATTTTAGCGTGTGAAAGCGTAACATATATTTACATCGATGGGCGGCTCTTAAATATATCGGTGGCCTGCTTCTCCTGTATCCATATATATTATATGATTATTATAATACCATATCATATTAAATATTGTTAACAATATAATAGTTATACATTATGAAAAATATACAATCAGCATTAGTTAATATAGAAATAAAAGTAATTTAATAAATATAGTTTTAAATAAAATTGCCGTTTGTCCGTTCTAACCAAACAGGGTAGTTTATTTGTAATCTTCGGCGAAAACCATTTTAACATACTTGTGTATATTTATAATATGATATTATAATTCATATATTTATTAATATTATAGTAATAAATTATTAATATTTTAAAGTATTAAATAATACTATAATTACTTAATATACTATATTTATTGCTTATAGAAAACTGAAAATTAAAATTATGAAATAACTGATATACTAATACCGTACACAAAAATATTAATACTACTACTTTAATCCCATGAATACTTTTTTAATATTCTAATCTAAATAATCAAATTGTTTACATCACTACATAATATATATGATGTTAAACACTATTATATAATACATATATATGTAATATTTAAATAATAATTCACTGATAATGCATATTGTATAATTATTTTACATTTGTACGGTATTATCAAAGATTTTCATAAGGAAAGATATAACACTTACGCGAAATCGTGTAATTCGAATTTGTATACAAAATACCCCAGTGCCACCTATAGCGTGTTACTTTTAGGAAATATGTGTTGTTTATAATGTAAATTCGTATTTAACTATACACTTTTAAAATGTTAAATAATATGCTTTAAATTAATATTTATATGATGAAAACTAAGTGTTCATTACTAATATATAACAAACAAATATGATATGTATGTTTTAAATACTATAAGTATATATTTAGTGAGTAAAAGCTAATTTATATTGCATGTAATTTAATAGAGCAATGAAAACATTGTTGTATGCAAACAGAGCCGAACCTAAATCTATTTCAGTGATTTCGATACTACTGCTAGCAGCGGTTGGGGATATTACTAAATTACGTTGTATGCATAGGGAGTGTTATATCTTTGCTTCGCAAAATCTTTGGTATTATTATCTCGCAGTTTATATTAATACTGTATTGGTATTTAGTAGTTTATAATTCCACAATTACATTTACAATTACATATGTATTCTTTATCATTTGTAAATTTCTTCTTAATTATATCTGTTAATTTCACTGTTTAGAGTAGTATAACGCTAAAATTAAAACTTATAAATATCGTAATATATATAATATATATATTTAATCTATAATATCATATATAATTAACTTTATAATAATAATCTTTTAGAATCAAGTGCAAAACAGAACAGGAGTTATCGAATGGTTTTTATTTAATTATATAATCAATGATATGTGTAATATAATAAAAAATAATTAGTTAAATAATAGAATACCAATAATATCGTGTTAAGTAATTTTGTGGCGAATGATCTCGTGTGAAATGATAATATATATAAATAATTATTTATAAATAGTAGAATTTAAACTACACACGAAATCACCAATCCGTATAATATCATTCCCCATGAAATCACTTCGCACGAGAACACTGGTTACCAAATAATAATATATAATTAATAAACTAATTGTATATAATTATTTAACATCTAATATTAATATTTTAGATAATAAAATTGTTCATATTAATATCAAAGATTTTTCTAATGAAAGATATAACACTCATGAGAAATCGTGTAATTAAATTTTGTATACAAAAACCAACATCACCACCTATATAGGTCATTTTTTGGAACTATGTGTTGTTTATAATGTAAATTTGTATCAAACTATGCACTTTTAAAATGAAAAATAATATGCTTTTAATTATTATTTTATTAAGTGTTTATTACTAATATATAGAAATAGGATATGTTGGTTTTAAATCCTATAAATATCTATGTGGCAAGTAAAAGCTAATTTAATAAGAGTAATGAAAACATTGTAGTATTCAAATTGCGGCAAATCTAAATCGATTTCGATACTGCTGCTAGAAGCGGGATGTATGAATACTAATCATGTTGCGTAGGTAGCTAGTGTTATATATTTGATTCGCAAAATCTTTGTTAATATCTTTTAAATTATATTATATTTTAGACATGTCAATAATATTTATTTATTAACATTTTGTAATTGAAAATAATAATATTTTAATTAATAATTATTTATATTGGTATTGGTGTATTTTTGTATTATTATAAATTTATTAATTTATTTTCAATAATTTAATATTACTTTATTTATTTTGTAATCAGTAGTATATAATATATAAGATAAAAATATATAATTAATTGCAGGTGATGAATAATTACATTTAAGAAAAGTCTTTTTTGGAGTAAAAACAAAAGCTATGTTGGAATATAATACAAATTTGATTGCTGCCGGTAAATTTCAAGGCATACTAATTGAACATGTAGGATAGCAAACTTATGCAATGGTTTGTATTTTAAATTATATAAATTACCTATTTAATCAATTAAATTAATACAGAATGTAGTAAATTTATTTTAAGAACTTTTATAATCAAATTAAAGAGAAATTACTCTAAAGCTATGCCAGTTAAATCACTAAAGATCATGAAGATCAAGAATTCAATAATATTATAACTAAAATGCATGATGGTCAAGACATTATTAAAAAAGATCCTTTATTTAAACATGTTAGTAATTCATTATTAGTATTTATATAAAATAAAAGTTTATTTATATATTTGTTTTAAATATATGTATATTCATTATTTGTTATTAAAATATCATATTCAATTATATATCTAATCAAATGTATTATTCTATTTATTATTCTGTATTATTTCTTTATTAATTTTATTTAATATATATTCATTATTTTTTATTATAATAATATATAATCTTTATAGAATTGATTTAGGAAATTTATTATTAAAGCTGGATTTATCAAATAATATATTTTGATATATAAAAGTAATGATCAGGATTCTATTCTAGAAATCGACTATATGATAAAGTTTGTAACATTTATATATTATCGATTTCAAAATATCAAATTAATGATTACTATTTATAAAATTTTGCTTTGATTAAAAATTGTTCAATTTATTTATCAATCTATTAAAAAATTCAAATTTATATACATATGATATTCAAATCGCCATATGACATATTCCATGTAACCTGTAACATTTAATTGTTGATATCCTATATCGTTTCTACACCAACTATTACCTACCTCACTTAATCTCCGTTCACAATCTATAAGCCTCCATTCCAGTAATTGCATGTATTTGTATTTGATTTT
Organism: Osedax fenrisi; assembly: GCA_964019155.1. Classification (NCBI taxonomy): domain Eukaryota; kingdom Metazoa; phylum Annelida; class Polychaeta; order Sabellida; family Siboglinidae; genus Osedax; species Osedax fenrisi. The sequence goes on along the minus strand of OZ025241.1, from coordinate 6,576,929 downwards.
CGTATTTGATAAAAAACTATATATATGAATTTAATTTATATTTTATGTATAGGTGTTATAACTTATAATATCCCAAGCAACCAGTATATTGTTTACAGTTTTTTATCATATCGATTTTCTTTAGAAATCAAATAAATTTTAAATAGATTTCAATTAATTATTATGCAATCTGGTATAGAGATAGGGATTATTATTTTATGATTTAATATTTAATGTGTTAATTTATTGTATTTATATTTGATTCTTTAAGAAAAATGTGTATAATATATTAATTTTACTTAGCTTTTCCACTCCTCGCTATCTACATCATACTTCTTCAATGTTATCCATGATAAATCTTGCTTCTACAGGATTTTATAACTAATCTTCCCTTACCGTATACACCCACCTATCTACATTGCTTTAATTAACCTATAAATCTGATATATTCAATATATATCAATCACTAACCATGTAATATCTTTATATATATACCAAAGATTTTCCGAAGGAAAGATATAACACTTACGCGAAATCGTGTAATTCGAATTTGTATACAAAATACACCAGTGCCACCTATAGCGGGTTACTTTTAGGAACTATGTGTTGTTTATAATGTAAATTCGTATTTAACTATACAATTTTAAAATGTTAAATAATATGCTTTAAATTAATATTTATATGATGAAAACTAAGTGTTCATTACAAACATATAACAAACAAATATGATATGTATGTTTTAAATTCTATAAGTATATATTCAGTAAGTAAAAGCTAATTTATATTGCATGTAATTTAATAGAGCAATGAAAACATTGTTGTATGCAAACAGAGCCGAACCTAAATCTATTTCAGTGATTTCGATACTACTGCTAGCAGCGGCAGGGGATATTACTAAATTACGTTCCATGCATAGGGAGTGTTATATCTTTGCTTCGCAAAATCTTTGTATATACTCTATATTTTATTTTATTTATTTACAATTTCTACTACATACTTTATATATCTATTTAAAGTCTACAATTTCTATTACATAATCCAATTTCATGTATTTTATTTTTAATATCAGTAAATTATAATAAATATAATTAATTTCATATTCAATGGATTATTTTTTTATATTTATTTTTTAAATAACTTGCTCAAATTCTTTAGTGAATATATTATATGAATTCAATTTAATTTAATTAATTTATTTGCTACAGTTATTGACTACACCGGCTACGTTATTGACTTTGAAATTAAGTGGAGATTATTGTGTTTACAAGAAAGCAAAATATGAAGGTTCATATATTATATATATATATATATTAAATCTGGGTATATAAATTTATAATATATAACAATAATTATACAGGATTAAAATGAATGCATAAAGATTTTTTTATTGAACAAGTGCAAATATAGCCCCATATGTAAAAAAAAGTTGAAAAGTTTTCATAATATGATTTAGTCTCGATGTTGAAAGGTATAAAATTGTATTAATTTGTATTATACTTTATTAATTATATTTTAATATTCTAGAACAATTTGCTGTAACAATGGCAGTATGAACATTTAACTTTGGAATGCAGGCCTATTTAGTTGCATTTGATGGATTGCTAGGATATTCATTATAATCGGTTGCAGAATATGCAGTACAACAAGACAGATTACGATGCTTGGATGCTACAAAGGTGAAGAAGAAGATGAAACATCAAGACAATTCATATGCTGCAGGATGTGCAAACATATAATTAAAATAAATTGTATATGTATAATTATATTTTTAATATCATTTATAAATATAATATATACATTAGTAACTATATATAGTGTGAGAATTAATTTAAAAAAAACTTTAAACTTGATTTAGTCAGAATAATTATTTGTATATCTTATTAACTACATATTGAATATTTTTTCTTTAAATTTCACAATATATAAAAATGAACAGTATAAATTATTATTTCTATATATATGTAGTAAATTAGTGATACATTTTTATTTTATTTGTTAATCATTATTTAAAATAAATATTTATAATAAGATTGTTAAATAATTATTACAAAAACTTTAATATTATAAGTGGATACATTTTGAAAAGATGTTATTGTACATGTAACTAATGAATAGTACCTTTAAACACATCAATAAACATTTTCTATATATTATTACTTATTGAAATATATAAGTTTATTAATTTAAATAAAATATATACATGTTGAAAATGAGCAAAATATGTATATTCCACAAATATTTAAAAGTAGCATTGTATAAAATATGGTCTTGTATAGTGTTACGAAATATTATTAAAAAAGAAATTGAATCTGTGCAGATTTAGTGAAAATATAATACAAAATAGATATGTAAAATAAATAATTAATTGATCATCAAAACATTATTAACCTGAACTGAAAATGGTTTTATATTAGTTTATTACACATAAAGTAAGAACACAGTTGTTTTCGAAACAAATTATATATAATATTAATTAATTAATAAATAATTATAATTGAAGAAAATCAGATTCACTTTATAAGTATGAATTGTGAAGATTTATGGAAATATAATTAATTAAAAGAATTGATAGAATAGCTTCCATTATGGTACATCTGCACCTACATATATAAAATATTAATATTTAATAGAATTTTATTTGTTTTATATATATGCTATGTATGCTAAGTATATAATTAATATGCTTTACAATAAGTTCTAGTAAATAGTAAAATTATTATTATTTATATTAAAAAATATACCTCCTGAGGGCATCGTAACCAGACCTTCTGTGTTGCATATAACAATCTAACCACTATACTACCAAACCAGTTGTATTAATTATATATAATTACTAATAGTAGTATTAGATTTGATTTAATTATAAATAGAATTAGAATATAATTATATTTCACAAATTTAATAAAGTATTGATAAATTATAGAATTATTCTAAGAATACAAAATAATAGTATGATTATTATTATATATATAGTATTATACTAAGTATATAATATGATAGTTATTAATTATATAATATAAATCGCAAATTATGATGAATAATAATAACTTATTTTAATTTTTTTAAATGCTCAAAATAACCCTACAAAAATATTTTGAAAGGCTTTTCAAAATAAGCTATATTGAAAGTTGGCACATATCAACTGGTCCAGGGGCTGGTTGCTCTGAGATTGGCCAGAGACAATCCCAACAAGGACAAACCTTATTTATAGGTAATATTGGGTTACTCTGGGATTTTGTAAATATATCTTAGCTGAGATCAAGCTCAGCAATATTTCTATATAATCCTTATTTCATTTTTGAATGTTTAAAAATATTCAAAATATAATTATGTACCTAAGTTAAATATTACTTAATTATAATTTGATTATTAAAGGATGTACATAAGAGTTCTATATAGTTTCGGAAAGCCCATTTAATTTCAAGTATAATCAATAGATAATTAAATGTCTATTATCATAATAGCAGCATAATAATTATGCTTATATTAATTTGTCATGCTCTTATAAGTCTATTATGCAATTAATAGCAGCATAATAATTGCATAATAGACTTTTAATAGCACCATAATTATTATAATAGCATGACAAATGAATAGCAGCATAATATAATATTATATTATTTAATAAATATACATTTACAGCACAATGTAAACATTCGAGGCTATTATATATATGCTATTATCACATAATTAAATTAATATGAGACTATAACTGTTTCCTGGGTTAATTAATTATACTATCATATAGTTTATAATATAAGTACACTTATATAATCAATTCAATATCGAAATAATATTTGTTGAATATTTTATATAATTATAATAGTTTTAAACTAAGTTTATATAATTATAAGTATTATAATAATAATATAATAAGTATTACTTAAAGTAAATATTAATACAATTTATGTTATTCAGTTGCATACTATTAATTATAATATTACAATTATACAGGATATCTATATAGTTTCTAGATATAATAAATATTATTGTATGATATGATAACAAAATAAGTACAATTTTATATGAAAAATAATTCTATTCTAATTATATTTATAATTAAACCAAAACTAATACTACTATTAGTAATTATACCTAATTAATAAAATCCGATAGGTAGTATAGTTGTTAGATTGCTGTATGCAATGCAGAAGGTCTGGCTACGATGCCCTCAGGTGGTATATTTTTTATTTTATAATATATATTTTTTTAATATAAATAATAATACTATTTACCCTAATTACCCTATTTACACTATTTAGGCTATTTACTAGACATTATTTTAAAGTCTTTTACAAGAAAAAGCATATTCATTATATAATTAGCATACTTATCATATATAAAATTCCATTCAATATTAATATTATTATTTAATATTTTATTATCATATCTATTACAAATATTATATATTATGAAATATATTGAACTAGAAATTATTTCGAAACACTATATAGTGTGTTCATTATTATATTTTATATTATGTATAAATATATATATAAAAATATATATATATAGTATAGGCAAAGATTTTCCGAAGGAAAGATATAACACTTACGCGAAATCGTGTAATTCGAATTTGTATACAAAATACCCTGGTGCCACCTATAGCGGGTAACTTTTAGGAACTATGTGTTGTTTATAATGTAAATTCGTATTTAACTATACACTTTTAAAATGTTAAATAATATGCTTTAAATTAATATTTATATGATGAAAACTAAGTGTCATTACTAATATATAACAAACAAATATGATATGTATGTTTTAAATGCTATAAGTATATATTTAGTGAGTAAAAGCTAATTTATATTGCATGTAATTTAATAGAGCAATGAAAACATTGTTGTATGCAAACAGAGCCGAACCTAAATCTATTTCAGTGATTTCGATACTACTGCTAGCAGCGGTTAGGGATATTACTAAATTACGTTGCATGCATAGGGAGTGTTATATATTTGCTTCGCAAAATCTTTGGTATAGGATTATATAGGACCTATATTTCATATTTTAATATTTGATCCTATGTATTATAAATTTAATAAGGACACCTATTTGTTATCCTAAGTACCATAAAATTGTCCAAGTTTTATACAAATATATTTTGAGAGCTACTCGAATGTCCGACGCGAATAAAATTAGCTAAAAATTCCCAGAACAACCCATCCTCTATCTATCCTAGGCTATTTTTTTTGCTGTAATATATATGTAATATATGTATTTTTGTCCAGAACAACCCGATTTACTGAGAATTATCCAGAGATTGTATCTGGATAGTGATAGGAAATATTTTATTTCCAGAGTAACCGGCTCCTGATTATTAAGTATAATAAATCCATTAGTTTATACACAATATTATATTTGAAAGAAGGAGAGGATAATAATGCTGAGATTTATTGTGAACAATAGCCATGTCGTAATATGTGACATTATATATATATATATATATATATATATAATAATTAGGGATGTGTATAAGATGTACAGATAATTCTGTATCGGACTGTGTCACAGTCTATAGGCTACAATAATAAGTTTGGCGAATATAAATTCCTATTAAATAATAGCTTGGTATCTATATTTAGAGCGCTAACATTATATATATATATCTTTGGTAGGAATACATATGTGTAGAAGGCACATGGATATATATATAAATATATAGATTATAATAATAAGTAGTTATATATATATATATGTAAGCATATAACACCCCCTTTATACATTTATATCTACAAGTAAATAATACAAGTGGGGATCGTACATTATTGTTAGATCAACGCAGCGCTACGGTTGACGAGGTTTGATTATCTAGATCCGGACCGGATGTCAACGGACTAGTTATGAGTGCGATATCCCTGGGATGAGAATGTAATGACACACAACTGAGGGGAATAACTACATCTGAACCGAGTATCGGTGGAGTAGAGGGTAGGGCAAGAGGTATTGAGTGATTCTCTGATGCATCTCGGTGTGTTGGTACTACCTCCTGACAGGGCGTCGACGGGGAAGTAAGGCGGATATCTCATAGATTTCTCCCGAAGGTAGAACAATCCATACTGCGGATATTGTAACTCCGAAGTTTCATAGCTGGCTTCCATGTCTTTGATATGTGGTCACGCTGGTGAATGTTTGTGAGGGGTGTTATGTTGGACATGTACAATGAGTCTTGTTTTTTACTAGTGTCGTGTGGTTGACATATTGGATGATAATTTATTCTCATTCGACAAGTCTACGGGGTAGGTTCTAGGTAAAGGGTTTGCTAACTTGTGGCTGTAGAGCAGTTCGGTGGGGCTTTGTGTCGATAATTACTGGTTTAGATCATAGTAGAAGTTTCGACATCTGGAAGTTCTCAAACATCTTCAAGCTCTGCATGGTTCCTCGGCTAGGCCGTTACTTAGGAAGTGGTATGCCTGCTTGTCACGTGGTCGAATCCCCATTCGGATGCAAATATTCGGACCGCTTGTGACGAATATAGTCCTCCGTTGTCGCTAAGTAACCGGTCTAGGATACCATGTTTTAGATGATCTACAATGGTTGCGCTGGTTATGGGCGCACGCATAGTGTATATGAATGGGAATTGAGTATATAAATCAAATATAATGAGGTACGTGACATTGTTATAGTGGACAAAATGTATACTTAGGTATTGCCATGAGTGCGTCAGTGTGTCATATGGCAATAGAGGTTACTTATACAGAAGAAAGTAAGGCTTGAAGGGTTTCGTCTCCCGTTTCTAATTTTAAATATTCTATCTTCTGTGTCCCAAACTTCAATGACTTATCTGGACATCAAGGTATATGTGTTCACTGGCATCTGATGGTAGGTGAAAATATATCCGTAGCTCTATTCCTGGCTTTAAAAATATTAGCGTGAAATCTTAATGTTGCACTCGTAGTAGCATTTTTTGGACTCGGGTTGGTGCTGTGAAGAGATTTTTCTGGGTGATCATCAGGGATGGGGTCAAATACGTATTTATATTTTGATTTGAATAATTATTCAGTGATGTATTTGTATTTGAGTGTCGTATTTCGTGTATTTCATCAAATACAGTTTCAAATACACTTTTAAAAATATTTTAATTTAATAATTTAATAGAATGTATAATTTAAACAATTACTTTATGAATGTAAAAAAACTTATAATATCCAAAGCAATCAGTCTATTGTTTACAGTTTTTTATTTTATTGATTTTCTTTAGGAATTAAATATATTAAAAAATATTTCAATTAATTATTATGCAATCTGGTATAGAGATAGGAATTATTATTTTATGATTTAATATTTAATATGTTAATATTTGTATTTTATATTTATATTAGATTCTCTCTCTAGAACTCATATATCATTTATCCATTCATTACTCTAATTCTAAGTCTTCTCCTTAATATTTAAAAAATATACCACCTATCTACATTGCTTTAATTAACCTATTAATATCATATATACAATACATATCAATCACTAACCATGCAATGTCTATATATATATATATATATATATAATCTAGGGATAAGGATTATTATTTTATATAAAATATAATCATATGATTTAAAATATGATTAAATCAAATGATTTAATATTGAATGTGTTAATATTTGTATTTTGTATTTGTATTTGATAATATGTATTTGTATAAAAACGTAATAAATATTTGTATTTGTATTTGTATTTGTATTTGATAAAGTGTATTTGACCACAACCCTGGTGATCATCTGCACTTCTGGTCAGACTTAATAATGTGAAACCATTCGATTCCGAATATTACGGCTTACATTTATTTTTCGATATTTACATAACGAGTCTCAGCGGGGCTGAATATCTTAGATGCGAAGGTGATGGGGATTTCGTCTTGTTGGATGGATGTAGGAGGATGGCGTCAAAGTAATCGTATGAAGCGTCTACTTGAATTGTTATCTTCTTCTTTGTGGCATAATATGATAGAGTAGTATATTTATTCTTCCATGTTATTGAATATATTAAGTATTCGACATCTTTTTTGAGAAGTTAACATAGAAGTATCGTAAGGTGTGACAGGTCTTTATTAAAGGGCCACATGTAGTTCGCGATAACTATGAATTATAATTCATAGGTATCGCGTAATAATTATGATAATGATAATTATCAATGGCTTGTGGAGAATCTTGTGAGGTTATCTGTTGAATTAACTTCTCACACTTGGGGTCGGTATGCACGCCATCATTGTTGAAGAGGAGATCGTTAGTCATATATATATATATATATGCATGGATATTTGTGTATACATATAATATATTATATAAAATTATTATATATATACATAAATTGTTGTTATGTATTAATCACTGTCTAAGTTGTGTAATACTAATATATTACACTGTTAAGTTGTGTGTATATATAGGGAGTAAAATGTCAAGGCTTATTTACGTTAATTGGTTAGACTTATTCTTCAAGAGATTATACATAGCGTGGTCCGCTATATATACGCAGATGTCTGAGCGTGGGGCGGTAATGCGAGACGGCAGAAACGTACATTGTATGTGAGTCGTGATACCAGGCACTAGGCGTATATGCGCTGATATTACGTAGATGTACAATATCGACGCATATATATAAATAAAATATATAACATCCCCTCTTCTCCCTATTGGTTATCGAAGAGGGGTTGGGGTCATTCCCTCTTCTCACGTATGGAAGAAGGATATCATGTTGGAGGTGGCCATGGGAATGGCAATACATGCGATGTGTATGGTGCTGATGGCATCACGGATGGTGGGGGTGATGGTGAGGGGATCATGGATATTGTGGGTGAGATCGAGAGGGTCACGGGTGACGTTGAGAACATATCGGGTATTATGTGTGATGTTGAATGCGTCACAGATGTCGTGGGTGACAGCGGGGGTGTACCGAATATGTACCTGATATAGTGGGCAAGGGCGAAAGCGTACCGGATGTCGTGGGTAGTGGCTGGGTGTCACGGAGGTCATGAGTGACGGCGAGGGTGTACAGGATATCATACCGGATGTAGTGGGCAATGGCGAGGACGTAAATAAAATGTTAAACAACATTTTCAGCTCGTCTAGCCGATCTTCATTGTGCCAATTGAAGGAAGGAGTTGGTGTAGGGTTCATGATTGTTTATAGTCGTTGGGCGTGGGGGTAGATGTTTCCTAACGTGCTCTCACTGGCAGGATGATATTCATTGGACGTGAGGTTGGACGCTTATTGATGTTACGTCAAGGCTTATGTACGTTTATTGGTTATACTTATTCTTCAAGTGATTATACATAGCGGCGGTCCGCTATATATACACAGCCGTCTGCGCGTGGGGGGGGGGGGTCATGCGAGATGGAAGGAATGTACATGCATTATGATACCAGGCACTATGCGTATATTCGCTGATATCACGTTGATATCATGTACAAAATCGTCGCATATAAATAAATACAATATATAACAATAAGTACAAGGCATTTTAACCTGTTTAACCTGTTAATATTTAATACATTCAATAATATAATAATCTAAAAATGTTGTTAATATATATGTTATTACATATAAAGGTTAATATATATATAGGATGATACGGTTGGTAGGTAAAAATTAAATGGCAACATTACGTGGCGCACAAGGCGTGCTTGTTAAAAAAACGGAAGAATAAAACTAAACAAAATAAATCAAACAACCCACAAATATCAATACGCAAATAGGATGGTACTCGTATGTGTAAATATCATATATATATATATGAATGGTTTATAAATATATTTTTCAAAAGGAATTATTCCATATATACATGTTTCTCATTAAGATTTTATTTTCGTGTGCACTATAGTGGTACATTATACGCTCTTAGAGCGTATAATGAATTAGGGCGACATACACCTTGCGCGACATTTGTGACATTTGATATTTATAGTTATTTAATGTTTGCCTAACGTCCGTATTCCCATGTATATAATATATATATATAGTGGAAGTATATAGTAGTAATTATATTAAAAATGTAAATAAATTTAGGTTGTATAAAAATTTAAAAAAAGTATGTACAATTTTGTATATCTTATTTAATAAGTTATTATATATTATAAATTATAATTTATAATATAATATATATTATATAATATACCTGGTACTAGGTTCAATATCGTGATTTTTTTAATACTCTATGATATAGTCTATTATAGGAATTATCTTAAAGCAGGCCGCCGATTGTTATTATAATAATGTCAGAGTTCATTATAATGCAGCTAAAAAATACAGAAAAATAAAACAAAACCAAATCAATTAAACAACCCCAAAATAAAAATTGAACTCTAACAATATAATAATAATAATCGGCGGCCTTCTTTGATATTAACGTATCATAATATATGATAGACTATATCACTGATAGACTCTATCAGTGATAGAGTCTATGTGACATACTATATCACATAGACTCTATGTCCGTAACATTTGTATTACAATTATTTAAATTACACGAGTATTCTTATAATATTATATTAATTATATAATGACATGAATACTATATATTTATGTAATTACTAATTCGTATAATGAAGTATGTGGGCTTTTAGTGTGTTGATTATTTTTAAACTATATTTTGACTATAATCATTATAATGATTATAATGATTATAATATGATAATGATTATAATAATAATTATAATAATCCTAGTATGCAATGTTATATTTAATTAGTATATTGAATATAACTATCCATATAAAGTTTACAATAACAACTAATAGTATGTGTACTATTAGAAACTACTATTGGTAAAACCCAATTAAATTAAATTAATTATTAATAGAATATTTAAAAATGTTACCTGGTAAAATTTAAAATCTTACATTTTTTTTCTTACACGATAAATTACTTAATAAATTACTTAATACACATGATTATGAATGTATATAATTATATATTTAATTCATAATTACAAATTATTCTATATATTTAAATAGTAAGTATATATTTAACAATCTTAATATATATTTTAAAATTATTAAATTTTAAATATTAAATTGATAAAAATACTTGTATTACCTTAGTATTTATAAATATTTATATTTTAATACACATGATTATGGATATATATAATTATATATTTAATACACAATTAAACATTATTCTATTTAAATGTTAAGTATATATTTAATAATAATCTTAATATATATTTTAAGATTATTAAATTTTAAATATTAAATTAATAAAAATACTTGTATTACCTGAGTATTTATGAATCATTCCATTTATTATTTCAAAATATAATAAAAATAAATAATAAATTAATTAAAATGTATATTTTTTATTAATATAATATTTTATTTTTTTATTTTATATATATGATCCATATGTAATATAAAGTCTAAATCCATCAATTCCCTATAGACATATATCCAACAATATTACGTATTTCATTGAAAATGGTGTGTCTACTAAACAGTTATTTTTATGGATCCAATATATATAGAGTGAAAATTCAATCATTATTTAAACTTACCCATTCTATTGATTTTTAAATTATTAATAAATAATATACAACTTTATTTCCTATATATTAATTATATAATTTTATTATAAGTCAAATTTATACCAAAAGTGATAAATTATTGCCCTAAACTATTTGGTGGACACGAAATTGTCCTCCAAATAATCATGTCTACCAAATGATTAATATTATGCAAGAAATGTCAACCAAATCTGGTATGTTCATATATATATATATATATATATATATACATATTTATATAGTATATATGTATACAATATATACTATACATATATATAATGATAATAATAATAATTATCAGATTAAATGTTCCTCGAATAAATTAGAGTGAAACCAGGTATATATAGAAGTTCACTGAACTTATCGAGATATCTACCTGTCAGCAAAAGTAATGGAAAATAACATATTAATAAAAGTATCAATAGAGTAAAATAAAATTATATATTTCAAAAGAAAAGTAAAATATAAATATAAAGTAAAATATTAAATAGTTAAAATACGAATAAATATTAAATATATATGTTTTATATATAAATAAAATTAAAGTTATTATACTAGATAAAAATAATAATAATATAAGATATGTGCAAATAAAGAGGAACAAATAATATATAGTTGATAAATCGACTAAAAAGAGCGAATAATATACGGCTAGACGTATATTATAAATAGTATCTATAGATACTATTTATAAAATTAGTTAACATATAAACTTATTGAACAACAAAAATGTAACATAAATATGTATTTTTTTACTCATGTAGATTTCATGGCTATCATGTTATACATTGGGTTAATTTATAGTTTACCTCATACAACTATTATAATCTAATATAATATAAAATAAATTATAATAATAGACTTAAATAGACAGTAAATAATAATAAAGATTTATTTAAATTTATAATTTTATTAAGGTATGATATATACAGTATGTATGTATAAATAATAATAATAAATAACAATACTCAGAAATGCTTTTTACATTATAATAATTAAATACATCACAACTACTAGTTATGTATACAATTAATTATTGTCATGAATCAGATTCTATTAGGTCTGATAGTGCTTTAGGTTCAGTATGCATATTGGGTTCCTAATAAATTATAAGATTTAGTATAATCAATGTTAGTTATATCAATTAAATAATACAAACCTTAATATATTTCCATTTTTAATTTCTTATATAATTGTCTATATTCCATATACTCTTAATGATTTCTACCTCTTTGCTCCGGGATGTGATATCATTACAGATTCTATAATATAGTTATAAATATAATATACATTATTAAATATATTATGGTAAGTGTTGGCCAATAATTTATAGTATTAAATCTATTAATAAATTTAATAAGTAATAATACATTCTATCAACATTTATATAACTAAGGGTGTATATTTTGTAATGTACCTCAGTACCACAGTCCCATCTGTATGCTTCTACATGTAAACTCAGATGGTATTTTAGTACTAACTTTTCAACATATCATAGTACCACAGTACCAATGTACCATCCATCGATATAGAGAGGGTTTATTCATGTAAATTCAGATGGGATGTTGGTACTATGGTACGTTGGTGTGTTACTAAAAACGTACCAGCATCAAATCTGTAGGCTTATACATGTAAATGCAGATGGGACGATGGTACTATGGTACATTGGGACCATGCGTTTTTAGTAATATACCAATGTACCATAGTACCATCTTCATTTACATGTATAAGACTACAGATTTGATGTTGGTGCGTTACGAAAAACGCTTGCTAACTTGGTAATGTGGTACATTACAAAAAATGCACCCTAAGATAAGTTAATAATATTTCAATTCTATATTATTAAAAATATTAGTTAAATTCTTTATACAAAAATATTATTTCTTTACTAACGTATTATAAGTTTTGATATATACTGATATTTGATCATGAATACTGCACTTGTATGTTTCTTTAGACCAGAAACAATACTTCCCATAATCGTAATCGTGTTACATATTTGGTCTGTATTAGTAATTAAATAATAATTATTTACATATTGATAACATTTAAATATTCTTATATACATATATAATATCAGATTGAATGATTTATCTTCACTAGTAACCTAATTAATTATTGAATAGTTAATGAAATAATTAGAATGTGAATAGATATTGAGGTTTTACTATTTACATATCACAAATATAAAATATTGACACCTATTATGTAATATTAGTAAACTTTTAATAGCGATTTAACTGTACCCAATAATTACATGATCAAAATGAATATAATAAACAATTACTCTTAATAATACAATATATAAATAATATAAGACATGAATTAATTTATTATGCACATAACAATTGTATATACACTCCAGTGCTGAAAGTGCTCACAAATGAAAACTAAATAAAAAGTCATAAATAACAAAATTATTTGACAATAAAAGAAAAGTAAATAAAGGAGATGTAGGCATTATGATGGGTAATATAGTAATGGATAGACCGATGGATATAGGGAGATACTTCCATAACGATTGTTCTATAGGGACGATGGATTAGTACAAATAAGAGAAATTACAGAGATTGAACTGAGGAAATAAGAAGGGAAGTATAGTAATAGTTAGAATTATAGGAGGATTTGGAGGAATGAAGATATATGAGTTGATGAGAAAAGTCTGAGTAGGGTATTTTTATAAGGGAACTAGTTGGGGAGTATTTGGAAGGAATTAGTATTTTAGTGGTCGTGAAGTCGTATGAGGAATATTGACTTACTAAATATCAGATAATTCTATCAAATGAGTAAAGGATGAATCAGGAAGTGATACAAATCAAGAAGTATAATAATCATAACGATAAAGTACAAGTGATTTTTAACGGCAATTGGCTGATAATATTTTGAACAAAGTGAATTATAAAAAGATGGTAGAGAGCAGTTTTAGAAACCTTCAAGGTATGCAAAGAAAAGGAAAGGTAATAGTTTAAGAAGCTCTCAATGTTTATAATAGATGAGTGTAGTATACTATGATTATCATGGTTATAAGGATATAAAACAATGGAAGAACTATATTAGATGTGTTTGATAGAAGACATAGTATAATTGATGAGTCACATATAATACATTAAGAATTATCAGTACAAGAGGTGGGAATGAAAGTATATAGTTGAATATCATCCGCATACACATGACAGTCGATAATTAGCAATATATCATAAATAGGTAGTATGTATATAGAAAATAAAAGTGATAAAGGATAAAAGGAGCCACTGTGGGACTATATATTAGAATAATGTTTTCGGATAACAATTAATATATTATAACTATAGATGTCCTATTTAAGATCTATGATTCCAATCATTTTAGGGCAGTACCATTAATAACTATAATATTATGAATAAAAATGAGTATATTATTATGATGGAGGCATGTGAAAAATGTAAAAAATCAAGTTGACAACACATAGATGTACTCACAGTATAATAAGTATTATTAAGTTTTGTAATAGGTAGGTAGAATGACCAGTAGAGTGACATCTTCTAAATGTACTCTGAAGAATACTCTGGTAGAACTAGATTAACTTTGTGATAATAACCGATGAGATGTCAATTGGTGAGCTACAAATCCACCACCATCCTTGCCATCTTGTATCAATACATCTTTGAATAATGAAGTCACTTTAGTTATGTTGAGCTTACAATCTCCTTATTCTTAAACTTTTCTTCTAACAGTTCATTGCACGATTGCTTCTTAGATTGATGTATATGCTCTCATATCTGGTTATTTGTAATAGAAATGTTAATATTATTATAACCAAAATGATATTCATTCAAATTTTACATCCAGATTCAATATGTTCAATTGTCCAGTACTAGTTACTGGAAATGTAAATAAGGTATTGAATTATGGTAATTATTTTCAACCAATAGGATATTTAGAAACGTCAACACTGTATAAATGGTTTACTTTAAATTTAATAATGAATATATCATTAATTAAGACAATCTTATGATTGTTAATCTTAAAGTAAAAAGTAAAGTATTATAGCTTCTATATAATTATTATCCATGATACACTATAGATCAAATAATTTTAAATAATTCTATAATTGAATTTTTAATAATTCATTAAGGGGAGGTATCAGCGTTGAAAACGATAAATTTTCATAAAACAAAAAAAAAATATTATTCCATAAAACTACCATTTAATGAGTAATTTAGTATCTGTGAAAAAATGGTATCCAAAAACGATCTATAAATCACATAAACACAAGTTTTTATCACCATTCTCTATCTAAAAAAATATATAAGTGATAAATACAAATGCGATTTATTAGATGATCAATATTTATGCTAGGTGTGTACGCATTAGAGTGACTACAGAAAAAACTATTGCAGCTTTTTTAATAATTGTTATTGTTATATAGAGATTATATTTATATGAATAATTTCAAAGAAGCATATTATAAAATTCTTTATATAAGTTCATTTTATAATCAAAATACATAAAAAAATAAAATGTTATTTATATACATATATATATATAATATAGTATATATTGACAATTTTATTCTTTACAAAGATGTATTTGTATAATATGAACATGATAAAAAAAAAATTAGCTCAATACACTGAATAGTTCTATTGTTAGCCTTATTTGCATATACCATGTATATGCCCATCTGTTACATGTGTTTTTGACTATTCGCACGAGCGCTGAGACCTCCCCTTAATCCTGTGATGTAATCGCTATCTGAAAACATAAATAATATTTACCCAGCAACAAGCGGTACATGATGCTCGCGGTGTACTCTAAATAATGTTTATCGAGCAACAAGTACGACTATAGGCGTAGCCTTGTACTTATTGCTCGCGGTATGGACAAACTTTAGAAAGAGAATATATCATAAATCATGAAATTAATCAATACGAAATAGATAGTCAGTAGTTGTTGTAATATGCTCCAATCTACTAAATATCATGCATTTGAAATAATCACTAAATAAATTAAAATAAATAACTTTAGAACATACCAATTAATGTGTCCCATGATTCATCATCAGCCGGTTCTAGTAGTGAAAGGTTATGAATTCTATGATTGAAATCATAACCAAATACATTCTTGCCTATAATTTTTTATATTTTTATTAACTTTAAAGTATAGTAAATGTATATTAAATTATACTATATTATTATAGGGTATAAAATGTAAATATAATACACATAATTATAATGAACATTCATGTAATCTTATAATTAATTCATCAATAGAATAGTAATATTTTGTATATATAATTATCGTGCTTAATTAGCATGCTTTTGAAATTATTTGTTTAAAAAAAATGTATGTTATTAAAACACAATTAAAATATAATTCATTATTTTAAAAATGATATATAATGTTGTATACAAAAGTAATTGTAAGTACTTAAATAAGCATAAAATAAGCAATATAAGCCAGTAAAAATAGTATTAAATATTTGATTATTGCAATAATGTTGTTGACAACAACTTGTCGATTAATATCGTAATATTGGTTTATATTATTACGATATTAAAAATGTTAAAAGCATAACAAACGTAATATATGTATTGTTAATATAATATATTTGTTATACAAAATATTTACTTATTTTAGCACATATATTATGACCAATGAAAAGGAAGCATTATAGTTATACAATAATATATGTTATATATTATATAACCATATAATATTTCACTATATATTATATTTGATATCATTTCATTACATTTATTAAAATATTTATTTTGTATATTTGTTAGTATTACTTTGTATAATATTGTTATTTGATTATGTATTTTCGATGTAACCAAATGGGATTATGAATTGAATGTAGATTTTGAATATGCGATAGAGGCGCTGCAGTTGAAATTTAATATTAGATATCTACTAAATTCATCTACTAAACTTTATTATTTATATACATATATATATATTAATATTTACGATCAATTTTAATGATATCTATATAATACAAATACTATCTATATTAAAAATAAAAATTAAATATATATATATATATATAAAATCTAAATATCAACATTCCTCATAATTTTTATATTTAAATGTTTTTAATTGAATATATCATATTATTTGACTTATATAACCTATATCCATAGATATAGATATACCTATTTAATATTTAACATATATAATATGACTAATATCCAATCAAAATACTGTTGCTATTTGTTAATTTATCGATAGAAGTGATATTTGTATGATATTACATGCATTGTGTACGTCAATTGATTATCCATTTTCTTATATCAATGGTACATATTTTATATGATAAATATTTTTTATATCTGATAAGTCTTTTTTATAACATACATATTATTTATAGATATCAAATATCATATTAAATATACCAAATATAATTGTTAAAAAACCCAAACCAAATACTTTATTTATTATTAAATATGTATACATTATATATGTTTTCATTATTTATTATATTATACTTGAATTATTACTTAATAATATGTAGTTAATATACTAATAGTATTAGTCTAATACTATTAATACTATTTGTATATTAAGTAATACTTGTATTATAATACAATAAATAATGATAATATAATTAACCTTGGTCCCTTAGTTTCTTCAACAATGGGGGGATCACGTAATTCAAAAATGTTCTCAACTTAGTTCTGGATTGGGTCTTCTTATGGCAATCGGATAGTCATTTTCACGTACATTCTTTTATGTTGTGTCTCCATACTCTCTTCGGTATACCTGGCTGAAGTTGAGTATAATTTATATAGAATATTTGAATAAAAAATCTAACCGATAATACTAGTAGTGCATATAAATGTTATAACATGATAAATATTATTTATTATCTATATTAATTTTCAAATATACATTTAAAGAAAATAAATTGTTTAAGATATAATAGAGTTGCTCACATGATCAGTCAAATGTGTACTAGTGCGAAAGGTTTCACATGACAATACACATATTTACAATATGATACATACGTAGAAAATATTATATTTTTTCGTATGAAACGAGTATTTTACCAAGCAAGAAATTTATGGATCCTGTGAATCCCTATAAAGTGGAAAGCTGTTTACAAATTTGTACAACGTCCCCCAATATTGCTTTATCAAACTATGTGAACAATTATTTTATTTATTTTATATTATCTAATGTCTACTTGCATTTATATATATATATATTCCATAAATAATATATATCCAAATATTACTTTACTACTTTTAAGTAGTATTTATATAAAATAAATTAAATATTGAACAATTTATTGTAAAAATATATACATAGTTAATGAATAATTGTTTTCATATATTATTCATAGAATATACATCAATTATTATATATCAATTATAATATAATTATAATATATTTACACCTATATAATAAACAGTCTATATCGAATCACCCGCTTTTAAATTTTTGACATTTTAAATACTCGTTTCGCTATTATACACATTAGTATACATGATACATTAATATGAAAAAGTAAAATATAGAATATACTATTATAATAATTATAATTATTATAATAATAATAATTATTATTATAAGTATTATAATTATTATAATACTATTTTTAAATATATACAAATTAATTGTTATATGATAACTTATTATAATTTCAAATATACATCTTAAATATTTCAAATTTAATTTAGGCAAACGTAATAAAAATCGGGGCTATATTCTATATTATCCTAGCAGACTATCATAGTCACTATGATTATATCATAGTATTTATCAAACTCAAATAATTTGTTTGAAATTGCACATGTTTGCGTATTTTGTTACGCCATATATTTAATATATATTTAATATTATATTATATCATATAATTATTATAATAATTATAATATTATATTATTGAATATATGATATAAGGAAAACAGGTTTCGAGTAATTTAAAATATATTTAAAATTAAAATTATTTTAATTAGATATAATTAATAATTTACCTTTATTCTGATATAGTTGATATTTTGAACGCCACCGAAATAAACTATAATATCTTATTAATATTACAAACTTAAAATTAAACTATATAATAGACTATAAGTAATGAATTAGACTAAATTAAATAGATATTTTGAAATAAAAGTTAAATCCGGAATTAAATATTATTATTTATAAAAACAAGGACAATGGAATTTATAGTATAAAATAAGTAAACAACTACGATATCAGATACTAAATTGGATTTACATAAATAATTATAATTACAAATAAATTATATTCTCAACAATTTTCATCAAATAGTTTTCGAATTATATATGTATAGGTTTAATTATATATTTATTTTATAAATATTAATTTAATTATTTTTTAAATTATAAATAAATAATAATGTAATAAATAAATGAAATATAATGCTTATTATAAAAATGTGCATATTAAATATATTTATACGTTTATTGTGTTTGAATTTGTATTAGTTCTTTTGGATATGTCTGGCTTAGATTATTATATATTTCAATCTATATTAGAGTTTTTGTCTTCCATCTTATAATATTCTCATACTTTGGTAACTGACAGATCGCATATTGGCATTACCATTTCGATATATTATACTTATTTTTGATTGTATGTATTAATCGTCAACTTCACATGCTTCTCTCAGTCTTGTATTATATGTTAGTAGGTTTTATTTTAATATACCCGTGTAACTAAATTATGTATATATTATAATGATTTTTTATATAGGTTTTATATATCCTATATTTTTGTTGTGCCGTGTCTAATCTTACTAATTCTCTCTTCTTCAATATATGTATAACTTTCCCTACTCATTTTACTGGTCATTCACTCGATTTAATTTGTTGTTGATCTCATAGTATTTATCAATATATCACGAATTGTTGTAAATATTACTTACTCATCATTTTCTAATAACTTGTTGATTAGTTCTTCCTCACAGCACTATTGTAAACAAATTCATTACCTACATAAATTATAGATCACTGATTATTATTACTTTGCTTCGGAATTTGAATCACTGTCCCTTTCACAGCCGTATTCCATTGATTCATTTAATAATACTTTATCTTATTTGATTGATACTTTGCCTCTCTAAAACTATAAATATTAATGTGCATTCAAACTGTACATGGCTTTCCTCTGAACTAGTTTCTTTCAAACGTAACATACGAAATCTCGAATGTATTTTTCATAGTAAATCCTTTTCTAATAACATCAGGATATTTTCTACATAGGGCAGGTTCTAAAATTCTCAAATATCTAATGACTAGTCTTATTTTTATATTAGTAAAATTAATAATATCACATAAAATCCTCGTACTTCATTCGCCCTTGCTCGTAAGCTTCTCTCCCCTAAAATGCCTCTTAATATGCTTCATATACCTAATGTTGATCGAAATGAATTATGCTATTAATTCACTAATCACTTTACTGATAAAATGCTACACACCTGTTCTTCTATTTCATCCATCTTACTAAGTAGACATATTCCATTTATCTGTATTTGTAAACAAGTCCCATATTACTTTTCTGTATTATATATTCCTTCTATTTTCATATCTTTTCTTATCTATAAGTCTTCTTATTTGTCTGACCCAATTAACATAGCAGCCTTTAAATAATTCAATTCTACTAAATCACCCTATATTCTTGATATTACTAATGTTTCCCTAAACGGTGGTATGTGTTAAACTTATTTCAAGCATACTATCATTACCACACTATTCAAGAACCCTTACTTGATCCCGATATAATTATCGCCCCATTTCTAAATTTAGGTTTCTCAGCAAAATCATGGAATGCATCGTTGCTATACAATTAAATATATTTATGGCTGAAAGCAAGTTATATGATATATTTCAGAGTATATTTAAATGACGGAACTCTACTAAAACTGCGCAACAACAAATACTAAATAAAATATACTCCTGTCAACGTGTCATATTATACTTCTCATGTGCTTTCGATTACCTGAGCCCTTTCATTCTTATCTCAATATTATAAATGATTGGTATATATGGAACCATCTACGCATGGTTTTCTTTCTATATTTTAAATCGATCATCATCCGTAATAATTTGTAATTTCTCTGCCAAAGATCGTCCCCTTCAGTATGGTATTCCTCAAGGTCACCAATTATTGGCCCTTTCATCTTTTCAATATAAATCAACCCTATACATGATAGTATCACTCAATTTCCATATGTCCATCATCACATATACGCTGATGATACTTAACGATATTCCTTCTTGTCCCACTCATTCAATGTACTACCAGATAATTCCCAATTTTGCAAGTGTGCTACATCTAGTTGATCATGGCTTCGTTCGAATGTCCTTCTTATAAACTCTGTTATCTCAATATCCCATTAAACTATAATTTTTCCTTCCTATTGACATTAGCGGTGACCCTATCACTCCATCATCATATGTCCTAAATATTGATGTAACTTGGGATTTTGACTTATCCCGTAATTCCCACATATATAATATATCTAAATCAACTGACTATCACATCTTCAACATTCGTTTCATAAGGAAGAACCTAACTAACCCTCTTACTATTATCCTCATAACTGTTCTCGTACTTTCTCATATCGACTAGGTCATACCTACTGCTCCTCCCTATTCTATCACATTCCAAACATTCATTATTATCAATATATTAGAATATAAATAGTGTATAACAATATATATATATATATATATATATATATATATATATATATATATATAGAATTGATTGTAATGTATATAATCACATAATTCGTGAATCTGTATGCACCATTTTCTCCATTAATCGCTTTAATCATTCAACTGGTGACTCATTCCAACTTATATATAATTGGTTCCCTCTAAGAAAATGCCCCTCCATTAATTCACACCCTTCCTTTTTACGCACTTCAAGGCATACATATTATCAATGTGATAGGACTATTTTCTTAACAAATCGGCATCAATCTATGTTTATACATTTTTTTATATATATATTTATTTATTTATCCTATTTATAAATTGTTAAGATCGTTCATTATATTGTATTGTTATGTATACCTAGGATGGGTGGTCACAACTATGAAAAGTGCCAATACACCCTATTATTATCATCATAATTATGATAGTATTATAATCATATAAATAACGAATGTTTCTATGGGTTATCAGTAGAAATGAGTGTAACTTGTATGGTTAGGTTAAGTAGATATATAGGTTACTAGATAGCCATATAGTTCATTGGTAGACTTATTATTCATAATTTGACCCATTTATTTCTAGATAGATATATATGATATAGGTAGACACCTAGTTCCTAGTAAGACCCATATATCTCTAGTTAAACACATAGGTCATAGTTATACCCATGGGTCCCTCAACTGGTATTCATTTGACGCTAATTGGAGTCATTTGGTAACCTGTTGATTCCATATTGAATCAACTGGTAAGCGTTAATCGTTTTACTATTGATCGGTCTGTTTACTGGGATATATATTATTATTTTTATTTATTATTTTCCAAAGGGGAAGGATTTCAAGTATTATATTTTGAATATAGCGTACTATAGTGTATTATATGCCGAGTAGTAAGTAGGCTTGTACAATCATGTAGGTTAATCATCTCAATATATTACTGGACTCTATACATCCATTCTTGAAGTTGGTAGCCCAGTAAACAGACCGATCAATAGTAAAACGGTTAACGCTTACCAGTTGATTCAATATGGAATCAACAGGGTACCAAGTGACTCCAATTAGCGTCAAATGAATACCAGTTGACGCCAATTTGCGCATTGTAAATAATATTTAAATAATATTTTTTTTTTATTGTAAATAAATTAAATTATTTATCACTACTTACATATTTGTATATTATGTAATAAAATGTGATATAAATAATTTAACAAGTTTATATATTTAATATGTTCAATAAAATCTAGTGTAATAATGTTGGCGTCAAATTCTAACCATCAGGTCAACGTTGACAGCTTACCAATAGGTCAGCGTTGTCAGCTTACCAATTGACGCCAATTTGACGCCATGTCAATAATATTTTTTTTTTATTGAAAATGAATTCAATTAGTTAGTACTAATTACTTATTTGAATATTATGTAATATAACGTGATATTAATTTGTTAACAAGTTTATATATTTAATATGTTCAACAAAATCGAGTGTAATAATGTTGGCGTCAAATTCTAACCATCAGGTCAGCGTTGACAGCTTAACTATTGACGCCAATTTGACGTAATATAGCGTCAACGTATAACTAATAATTATGTTAGTTTTGTAATAATACAAATAATGATAAATATCATTATGAATTAAATTATTTAAAATATTAAATAGGAATTGTTATACTTTTTGTTATACATTTATAGATGATGATAATATGCTTTATTGGCACTTATCATATGTGTTACCATCCATTATATGTTAATTGTTACCTGTTACCTGGTTGGTTTAGTAACTTCCATCAACTTCTTTATGGAATTTGTTAGTGAATATAATACTACAAGATAATGAAAAAGAACAAAAATACATAGATATAATAAATATGACTATAAAATGAAACTATTTATACAAATAGAATGATGCATAACCAAGTAAAAATATAGGAAAATAGTAATATATATTTCTTACAATTAAAATATATAATTATACTTATATGTCTACCTATTGACCTATAGGTCTTATATATATAGGTCATATATATATATATATATATACATATATATATATATATATGTGTATATATATATAAATATATATATATATATATATATATATATATATATATATATGTGTGTACCTATATACATATAGTAATATCTAGTACACATATTTCTACCTATGACCTATATATCTACCTAGAGACCTATAGGTAGAAGTATAACTAATATGTGTACCTATGAACCTATATATCTACCTAGGGACCTATGGGTTTACCTAGGACCAATATTTCTTCCTATGAAATATATGTCTTCCATGAGACATATATGTCTACTTAGATACCTATATATACCCAGGGACCTATTGGTCTAACTAGGACATATATGTCTACTTAGGAACCTATATATATATATATATAACTATGACCTATATGTCTATATAATGACGTATATGTCTACCTATGACCTATATATCTACTTATGGACTTATGGGTCTAACTATGACCTATATGTCTACCTAAATACACAAGGGTCTTACTAGGACCTATATGTCTACCTGGGACCTATATATCTACTTAGATATCTATATGTAGATATAGGGACCCATTTATCTAACTAGGATTATATTTCTTCCTAGAGACATGTGGGTCTATAGTTATAACTATGACCTATATGTCTACCTAGGGACCAATATATATATATATATATATATATATATATATATATATATAAATATTTCCTATATGTCTACCTTGAGACTTGTGGGTCTAACTATGACCTATATGTCTATATAGTACATATATGTCTATATAGGATATATGTCTATCGATGACCTATATGTATACCTATAGGTATTCCTATAGGAATCGATAGGTCTAACTATTTCATATATGTCTACCTATGACCTATATATCTACCTAGGGACCTATGACATAGGTCCTATGTGTATAATGATGACCTATATGTCTACCTAGAGATATATTGGTCTAACTAGGATATATATATTTTTTTTTTTTTTTTTTTTTTTTATTTGGTGGAGTCCTTTCATCCCATCCAGGAACTTAGATGAAGTTTTCACTTATAACCATATATGGCTCTAATGTCCCTTCGAAGCCGCTCTCATGTTAAGGCATCCATGGTTTTAACGAGAGCTGATCATTTATTTATACACAATTATATAAGATCACTTCTAAATAATATTTAAAGACTCATTTTATAAAATTAATTAATACATACATACATTTACATTTTTCGGTTTTCGGACTACAAACTGTGCTTATAAAGCAATCGGCCGTCCATATATATATTAAGTTAATGTTTCATATTAAATAGGTAGGTTTTCAGTAGTTTCTTGAAGTTGGGAGTTGATGGTGTAGTACGGATGGATGTGGGGAGAGTGTTCCACCACCATAATGGTCCGGACGAGGGTCGAACCCGTGTCCTACTGCTTGTGTGTCTGACGCCTTAGCCACTGAGCCACACAGGCAGTTCATATATATATATATATATATGTCTACTTAGGGACATATAGGTTTAACTTTGTCCTATATATCTATATAGGGAACTATATGTCTACCATGGAACCTATATATCTACCTAGATACATATATTTATAACTAGGACCCATATGTATACCGAGGGACCCATGGGTTTAACTATGACCTATATGTCTAACTAGAGATATATGGGTCTTACTAGGAACTATGTATCTACCTAGGACATATATATCTATATATAAACAAATGGGTCAAAGTATGAATAATAAGTCTACCTATGAACTATATGGCTATCTAGTGACTATATATCTACTTAACCTAACAATATAAGTTACACTCATTTCTACTGATAACCTATATAAACATTCGTTATTTATATGATTATGATGATAATAATATGGTGTATCGGCACTTATCATAGGTGTGACCACCCATCCTAGGTACACCTAACAATACAATATAATGAACGAGATTAACAATTTATAAATAGGATAAATAAATAAATATTTAAAAAAATGTATAAAATAGATTGATACCGATTTGGTAAGAAAATATTCCTATCACATTGATAATATGTATGCCTTGAAGTGCATAAAAAGGAAGGGTGTGAATGAATGGATGGGCATTTTCTTAGAGGGCACCAGTTATATATATATATTGATATGAGTCACCAGTTGAATGACTAAAGCGATTATTGGAGAAAATTGGTGCATATAGATTCACGAATTATGTGATTATATATATATATATATATGTATACACGACGATCAATTCTATATATATATATATATATATTGTTATACACTATATTTATATTCTAATATATTGATAATAATGAATGTTTGGAATGTAATAGAATAAGGAGGTGCTCCTTATTATCATTATTATCAGTAGGAAAGACCTAGTTGATATGAGAAAGTACGAGAACAGATATGAGGATAATAGTAAGAGGGTTAGCTAGGTTCTTCCTTATGCAACAAATGTTGAAGATTTGATAGTCAGTTGATTTAGATATATTATATATGTGGGAATTACGGGGTAAGTCAGAATCCCAAGTTACATCAATATTTAGGACAGATAATGATGGAGTGATAGGGTCACCGCTAATGTCAATAGTAGGGGTTAATTATAGTTTAATTGGATATTGAGGATAAAAGAGTTTATAAGAAGGATATTCGAACGAAGCGATGATCCACTAGATGTAGCACGCTTGCACAATTGGGAGTTATCTGGTAGTACATTGAATGAGTGGGATAAGAAGGAATATAGTTAAGTATTATCAGCGTATATGTGATGATGGAAATATGGAAATTGATTGATACTATCATGTATTGGGTTGATTTATATTTAAAAGATAAAAGGGCCGAGAATAGATGACCTTGAGGAATATCATACTGAAGGGGACGATCTTTGGCAGAGAAATTAAAAATTATTACGGATGATGATCGATTTAAAATATATAAAGAAAACCATGCGTGGATGGTTCAACGTAGACCAATAATTTATAATATTGAGATAAGAATGAAAGGGCTCAGTAAATCGAAAGCACATGAGAGGTATAATAGGACACATTTTAACAGGAATATATTTTATTTAGTATTTGTTGTTGTGCAGTTTTAGTGGAGTTCCCTCATCTAAATACACTCTGAAATATATCATATAACTTGCTGTCAGTCATAAATATAGTTAATTGTATAGCAACGATGCATTCCAGGATTTTGATAAATGGGGCGATAATTATATCGGGATCAAGTAAGGGTTTCTTGAATAGTGTGGTAATGATAGAATGCTTGAAAGAAGTTGGACACATACCACCGTTTAGGGGAAAACTAAGAATAAGGTATTAAGAATAAGGGTAATATCAAAGATTTTCCGAAGGAAAGATATAACACTTACGCGAAATCGTGTAATTCGAATTTGTATACAAAATACCCTGGTGCCACCTATAGCGGGTTACTTTTAGGAACTACGTGTTGTTTATAATGTAAATTCGTATTTAACTATACACTTTTAAAATGTTAAATAATATGCTTTAAATTAATATTTATATGATGAAAACTAAGTGTTCATTACTAATATATAACAAACAAATATGATATGTATGTTTAAATGCTATAAGTATATATTTAGTGAGTAAAAGCTAATTTATATTGCATGTAATTTAATAGAGCAATGAAAACATTGTTGTATGCAAACAGAGCCGAACCTAAATCTATTTCAATGATTTCGATACTACTGCTAGCAGCGGTTAGGGATATTACTAAATTACGTTGCATGCATAGGGAGTGTTATATCTTTGCTTCGCAAAATCTTTGGTAATATTAAGAATATAGGGTGATTGAATAGAATTTCATTGTTTAAAGGCTGATATGTTAATTGGGTCAGAAAAATAAGAAGACTTACAGATAAGAAAAGATATTATGAAAATAGCAGGAATAGATAATACAGAAAAGTAATATGGGACTTGTTTACAAATACAGATAAACGGAATATGTCTACTTATAAGTACTACTATAGTACGATGGATGAAATAGAGGAGCATGTGTGTAGCATTTTATCAGTAAAGTGATTATCAAATTAATAGCAAAGATCTTGCGAAGCATTTTTTCCTTCGGAAAATCTTTGTTAATAGCATAATTAATTTCGATAAATATTAGGTATATGAGGTATATTAAGAGTCAGTTGAGGGGAGAGAAGCTTACGGGGAAGGCCGAATGAAGCACGATGATTTTATGTGACATTATTAATTTTACTAATATAAAAATAAGACTGGTCATTAGATATTTGAGAATTTTAGAACCTGCTATATGTAGAAAATATCCTGATGTTATTAGAAAAGGATTTACTATGGAAGATACATTCGAGATTTCGTAAGTTACGTTTGAAAGAAACTAGTTCAGAGGAAAGCCATGTACAGTTTGAATGCACATTAATATTTCTAGTTTTTAGAGGGGCAAATTTATCAATTAAATAAGATAAAGTAGGGTATATTAAGTGAATCAATGGAATAATTATTCCATTGATTCACTTAATATACCCTACTTTATCTTATTTAATTGATAAATTTGCCCCTCTAAAAACTAGAAATATTAATGTGCATTCAAACTGTACATGACTTTCCTCTGCCTTAAGGCTGTGAAAGGGGTAGTGATTCAAATTCCGAAGCAAAATAATCATAATCAGTGATCTATACTTTATGTAGGTAATGAATTTGTTTACAATAGTGGTGTGAGGAAGAACTAATCAACAAGTTATTAGAAAATGATGAGTAAGTAAGATTTACAACAATTCGTGATACATTGATAAATACTATGAGATCAACAACAAATTAAATCGAGTTAATGACCGGTAAAATGAGTAGGGCAAGTTATACATATATTGAGGGAGAGAGAATCAGTAAGATTAGACACGGCACAAGAAAAATATAGGATATATAAAACCTATATAAAAAATCATTATAATATATACATAATTTAGTTACACGGGTTTAAAATAAAATAAAAATAAAACCTACTAACATATAATACAAGAATGAGAGAAGCAGGTGAAGTTGACGAGTAATACAATCAAAAACAAGTATAATGTATCGAAATGGTAATGACAATATGCGATCTGTCATGACAGTTACCAAAGTATGAGAATATCCAAAATCAAAGTGGGAGAATATTATAAGATGGAATAAAAAAACTCTAATATAGATTGCAATCTCTAATAATCTAGTGTCAAACATATCCAAAAGAACTAATAAAAACTCAAACACAATAAACATATAAATATATTTAATATGCACATTTTTATAATAAGCATTATATTTAATTTATTAATTACATTATATTTAATTTATTAATTACATTATATTTTATATATTTATAATTTAAAAAATAATTAAATTAATAATTATAAAATAAATATATAATTAAACCTATAAATATATAATTCGAAAACTATTTGATAACTGTTAAGAATATACTTTATTTGTAATTATAATTATTTATTTAAATGCAATTTAGTATCTGATATCGTAGTTGTTTACTTATTTTATACTACCAATCCCATTGTCCTTGTTTTTATAAATAATAATATTTAATTCCGGATTTAACTTTTATTTGTAAAATATCTATTTAATTTAGTATAATTCATTACTTATAGTCTATTATATAGTTTAATTTTAAGTTTGTACTATTAATAATATATTATAATTTATTTCGGTGTCGTTCAAAATATCAACTATATCAGAATAAAGGTAAATTATTAATTATATCTAATTAAAATAATTTTAATTTTAAATATATTTTAAATATTACAATTAATAATTGAATTATTATTTTTATTTATTTATAATACTTCTAATTATGGAAATCCTATTGATGGAAATAACAGTACATATATTATCATAATTACTATGATAATATAATAAGTAAATATATTTACTCGAAACCTGTTTTCCTTATATCATATATTTAATAATATAATATTATAATTATTATAATTATAATTATTATAATAATTATTATTATAATAATTATAACAATTATAACAATTATAATAATTATATGATATAATATAATATTAAATATATATTAAATATATGGCGTAAAAAAATACGCAAACATGCAATTTAAAACAAATTATTTGAGTTTACTAAATTCTATGATATAATCATAGTGACTATGATTCATAGTCTGCTAGGATAATATCGAATATAGCCCCGTTTTTTATTACGTTTGCCTAAGTTAAATTTGAAATATTTAAGATGTATATTTGAAATTATAATAAGTTATTAACAATTAATTTGTATATATTTTAAAATATTATTATAATAATTATAATACTTATAATAATAATTATTATTATTATAATAATTATAATTATTATAATAGTATATTCTATATTTTAATTTATCATGTATACTAATGTGGGTAGCCAGTAACTTCGTACGAGTAATTTCGTACGACTTGTTAAATTTAATTTATTTCATAATAATACAGTTTTTATACGATTATATATAATAACTTATTATATATTGATATCATATATTGTATTATATATATTCGTATACGTACTGTATAATTATGAAATAAATTTAATTTAATAAGTCATACGAGATTACTAAATAAGTCGTACGAAATTACCTCATACGGGATTACCTCGTACGAGATTACTGGCATTCCTACTGTGTATAATAGCGAAAAGAGTATTTAAAATGTCAACAATTTAAAAGCTGGTGTGATTTGATACAGACCGTTTACGATGTAGATGTAAATATATTATAGTTATATTATAATTGATATATAAAAATTGATGTATATGCTATAAATAACATATAAAAACAAGTATTCATTAACTATGTATATATTTTTACAATAAATTGTTAAATATTTAATTTATTTTATATAAATACTACTTAAGTAGTAAAGTAATCATTGGATATATATTAATTATGGAATTTATATATTATAATGGGAATAATTATATAAGTAAAATAATTATTCACATAGTTAGATAAAGCAATATTGGGGGACGTTGTACAAATTT
The DNA here is from genome assembly GCA_964019155.1 of Osedax fenrisi. Lineage (NCBI taxonomy): Eukaryota > Metazoa > Annelida > Polychaeta > Sabellida > Siboglinidae > Osedax > Osedax fenrisi. Next base: position 6,545,782 of record OZ025241.1, on the reverse strand, counting down.
GTAAACAGCTTTCCCATAAATTTCTTGCTTGGTAAAATACTCGTTTCATACGAAAAAATATAATATTTTCTACGTATATAACATATTGTAAATATGTGTATTGTCATATGAAACCTTTCACACTAGTACACATTTGACTGATCATGTGAGAAACCCTATTAAACCTTAAACCAATTTATTTTCTTTAAATGTATATTTGAAAATTAATATAAATAATGAATAATATTTATCATGTTATAGCATTTATATGCACTACTAGTATTATCGTTTAGATTTTGTATTCAAATATTCTATAAATTTTACTCAACTTCAGCCAGTTATACCGAAGAGAGTATGGAGACACAACATAAAAGAATATACGTGAAAATGACTATCCGATTACCATAAGAAGACCCAATCCAGAACTAAGTTGAGAACATTTTTGAATTACGTGATCCCCCCATTGTTGAAGAAACTAAGGGACCAAGGTTATATATATTATCATTATTTATTATATTATAATACAAGTATTACTTAATATACAAATAGTTTTAATAGTATTAGAATATTAACTACATATTATTAAGTAATAATTCAAGTATAATATAATAAATAATGAGAACATATATAATATATACATATTTAATAATAAATAAAGTATTTGGTTTGGGTTTTTCTTAAAATGTATTGGCATATAAAAATTATATTTAGTATATTTAATATGATATTGGTATCTATAAATAATATGTATGTTATAAAAAAGACTTATCAGATATATAATAATAATAATAATAATAATATTTATTTATTGAAATCTCTTATATATATTGAATACAATACAAATAGCGGATACAAATGGACCCCTCAAGAAGTCATAGACTTGTACATGTTATAAATAACTGTGAGAGGCCCCGGACAATACAATACAAATAGTAACATTTTTTTTCTTGTGTTTTGATTTATTAAGTTCTTTATAAACACAAGAGAAATTCAAGAACTGCCTGGAGTCGATATATATATATATATAGACAAGTTTATAGAGATGCGTCAAAGAGTACAGCTAAGGTCTTAGCAACTTATATAAAAATATAAACATACAAAATACGTTTTTACGTGATATATAAGTTTTTTTTATATATTTATGTATACTAATATGTATATAATAAGAATAATATCATATATTAACAATATTTATCATCTAAAATATGTACCATTGATATAAGAAAATGGATAATAAATTGACATACGCAATGCATGTAATAGATAGATACACGAATGTCACTTCTATCGATAAATTAACAAATAGCAACAGTAATTTTGATTGGATATTAGTCATATTATATATGTTAAATATTATAAAGGTATATCTATATCTATGGATGTAGGTTATATAAGTCAAATAATACGATATCTTCAATTAAATACATTTAAATATAAAAATTATGAGGAATGTTGATATTTAGTATTTTATATATATATATATATATATATAACTTTTATTTTTAATATAGATAGTACATTAAAATTTATCGTAAATATTAATATATATATGTATAGAAATAATAAAGTTTAGTAGACGAATTTAGTAGATATCTAATAGTAAATTTCAACTGCAGCGCCTCTATCGCATATTCAAAATCTACATTCAATTCATTATCCCATTTAGTTACATCGATGACAATACATAATGAAATAATAATAGTATACAAAGTAATACTAAAAAATATACATAATAAACATTATAATAATGTAATGAAATGTAATGAAATGATATCAAATATAATATATAGTGAAATATTATATTGTTATATAATATATAAAATATATTATCGTATAACTATAATGCTTTCTTTTCATTAGTCGTAATATATGTGCTAAAATAAGTAAATATTTTATATAACAAATATATTATATTAACAATACATATATTATATTTGTTATGCTTTTAAAATTGTTAATATCGTATTAATATAAACCAATATTAAGATATTAATTGACAAGTTGTCGTCAACAACATTATTGCAATAATCAAATATTTAATACTATTTTTACTGGCTTATATTGCTTATTTTATGCTTATTTAAGTACTTACAATTACTTTTGTATACAACATTATATATCATTTTTTAAATAATGGATTATATATTAATTGTATTTTAATAAAATACATTTTTTTTAAACAAATAATTTCGAAGGCATTCCAATTAAGCGCGATAATTATATATACAAAATATTACTATTCTATTGATGAATTAAGTTTAAGATTACATGAATGTTCATTATAATTATATGTATTATATTTACATGTTATACCCTATAATAATATAGTATAATTTAATATAAATTTACTATACTTTAAAGATAATAAAAATATAAAAAATTATAGGCAATAATGTATTTGGTTATGACTTCAATCATAGAATGCATTACCCTTCACTACTAGAACCGGCTGATGATGAATCATGGGATACATTAATTGGTATGTTCTAAAGTTATTTATTTTAATTTATTTAGTGATTATTTCAAGTGCATGATATTTAGTAGATTGGAGCATTATATTACAACTACTACTGACTATCTGTTTCGTATTGATTAATTTCATGATTTCTGATATATTCTCTTTCTAAAGTTTGTCCATACCGTGAGCAATAAGTACAAGGCTATGCCTATAGTCGTACTTGTTGCTCGATAAACATTATTTAGAGTATCCACACCGCGAGCATCATGTACCGCTTGTTGCTGGGTAAATATTATTTATGTTTTCAAATAGCAATTACATCACGTAATGAATGAATTATTAAAAAATTCAATTATATAATTATTTAAAATTATTTGATCTATAGTGTATCATGCATAATAATTATATAGAAGCTATAGTACTTTACTTGTTACTTTAAGATTAACAATCATAAGATTGTCTTAATTAATGATATATCCATTATTAAATTTAAAGTAAACCATTTATACAGTGTTGACGTTTCTAAATATCCTATTGGTTGAAAATAATTACCATAATTCAATACCTTATTTACATTTCCATTAACTAGTACTGGACAATTGAACATTTTGAATCTGGATGTAAAATTTGAATTAATATCATTTTGGTTATAATAATATTAACATTTCTATTACAAATAACCAGATATGAGAGCATATACATCAATCTAAGAAGCAATCGTGCAATGAACTGTTAGAAGAAAAGTTTAAGAATAAGGAGATTGTAAGCTCAACATAACTAAAGTGACTTCATTATCCAAAGATGTATCGATACAAGATGACAAGGATGGTGGTGGATGTGTGTCTCAGCGTACCAATTGACATCTCATCGGTTATTATCACAAAGTTTATCTAGTTCTACCAGAGTATTCTTCAGAGTACATTTAGAAGAGGTCACTCTACTGGTCATTCTACCTACCTATTACAAAATCTTAATACAACTTATTATACTCTGATTACATCTATGTGTTGTCAACTTGATTTTTTACATTTTTCACATGCCTCAATCACAATAATATACTCATTTTTATTCCTAATATTATAGTTATTAATGGTACTGCCCCAAAATGATTTGAATCATAGATCTTAATTAGGACATCTATAGTTATAATATATTAATTGTTATCCGACAACATTACTCTAATATATGGTCGCACAGTGGCTCCTTTTATCCTTTATCCCTTTTATTTTCTATATACATACTACCTATATATGATATCTTACTAATTATCCACCACCATGTATATGCGGATGATATTTAACTATATACTTTCATTCCCACCTCTTGTACTGATAATTCTTAATGTATTATATGTGCCTCATCAATTATACTATGTTTTCTATCAAAAACATCTAATATAGTTCTTCCATTATTTTATATCCTTATAACCATGATAATCATCGTATACTACACTCATTTATTATAAACATTGATAGCTTCTTAAACTATTACCTTTCCTTTTCTTTACATACCTTGAATGTTTCTAAAACTGCTATCTACCATCTTTTTATAATTCACTGTATTCAAAATATTATCAGCCAATTGCCGTTAAAAATCACTTGTACTTTATCGTTATGATTATTATACTTCTATTTTGTATCACTTCCTGCTTAATCTTTTACCCCTTAGATAGAATTATCTGATATTTAGCAAGTCAATATTCCTCCTACGACTTCACAACCACTAAAATACTAATTCATTCCAAATACTCCCCAACTAGTTCATTTATAAAAATACCCTACTCAAACTTTTCTCATCAATTCGTATATTTTCATTCCTCCAAATCCTCCTATAATTCTAACTATTACTATACTTCCCTTCTTATTTCCTCAGTTCTATCTCTGTAATTTATCTTATTTGTACTAATCCATCGTCCCTATAGAACAATCGTTATGGAAGTATCTCCCTATATCCATCCGGTCTATCCATTACTATAATACCCACATGCCTACATCTCCTTTATTTAATTTTCTTTTATTGTCAAATAATTTTGTTATTTATGACTTTTTATTTAGTTTTCATTTATGAGCACTTTCAGCACTGGAGTGTATATACAATTGTTATGTGAATAATAAATTAATTCATGTTTTATATTATTTATATATTGTATTATTAAGATTAATTGTTTATTATATTCATTTTTATCATGTAATTATTGGGTACAGTTAAATCGCTATTAAAAGTTTACTAATATTACATAATAGGTGTCAATATTTTATATTTGTGATATGTAAATAGTAAAACCTCAATATCTATTCACATTCTAATTATTTCATTAACTATTCAATAATTAATTAGGTTACTAGTGAAGATAAATCATTCAATCTGATATGATATATGTATATAAGAATATTTAAATGTTATCAATATGTAAATAATTATTATTTAATTACTAATACAGACCAACTATGTAACACGATTACGATTATGGGAAGTATTGTTTCTGGTATCTGTCTAAAGAAACATACAAGTGCAGTATTCATGATCAAATATCAGTATATATCAAAACTTATAATACGTTAGTAAATACATAATATTTTTGTATAAAGAATTTAACTAATATTTTATTATCATATTTTTAATAAAATAAAATTGAAATATTATTAAATTATCTTAGGGTGCTTGTTTTTCGTAACGCACCAACATCAAATCTGTAGGCTTATACATGTAATGCAGAAGGTAATATGGTACATTGGTATATTACTAAAACGCATGGTCCCAATGTACCATAGTACCATAGTACCATCTGCATTTACATGTATAAGCCTACAGATTTGATGTTGGTGCGTTTTTTGTAACACACCAACGTACCATAGTACCAATATCCCATCTGAATTTCCATGTATAAGAATACATGTATAAACCCTATCTATATCGATGGATGGTACATTGGTACTGTGGTACTATGATATGTTGGGATGGGAGGTTGAAAAGTTAGTACTAACGTACCATCTGAATTTACATGTATACCCAGCAAACACACAGAGTCTAAATAGAGTCAAAAAAACGAAAAGAGTCTAAATAGAGAGAAAAAATATTATGGTCTAAATAGAGTTAAAATAGAGGAAATTAATTTGTATTTTACTTCAGATAAATGTTAAAAATAACAGTATAGTCAAAATAGAGTCTAAATAGAGAAAAAATAGTATGGTCTAAATAGAGTTAAAATAGAGTCTAAATATAAGCTAAATAGAGTATACAATCAAAATATAAGCTAAATATACACTAAATAGAGTTTAAAATCAATTGATTTTAATACAAATATAAGCTAAATAGAGTCAAAATAGAAGCCAAATTAGAGTCAAAATAGAGTCTCGTTGTTAACATCTTTAGAGTCTAAATAGAGGTAATTGCCTCTAATGTGTTTGCTGGGTAAGCATACAGATGGGACTGTGGTACTGAGGTACATTACAAAATATACACCCTTAGTTATATAAATGTAATACATTCTATCAACATTTATATACAGTCAATGTATTATTACTTATTAAAGTTATTAATAGATTAAATTCTATAAATTATTGGCCAACATTTACCATAATATATTTAATAATGTATATTATATTAATAACTACATTATAGAATATGTAATGATATCACATCCTGGAGTAAAGAGGTAGAAATCATTAAGAGTATAGAAAATTATATAAGAAATTAAAAATGATAATATATTAAGGTTTGTATTATTTAATTGATATAACTAACATTGATTATACTAAATCTTATAATTTATTAGGAACCCAATATGCATACTGAACCTAAAGTACTATCAGATCTAATAGAATCTGATTCATGACAATAATTAATTGTATACATAACTAGTAGTTGTGATGTATTTAATTATTATAATGTAAAAAGCATTTCTGATTATTGTTATTTATTATTATTATTTATACATACATACTGTATATATATCATACCTTAATAAAATTATAAATTTAAATAATTCTTTATTATTATTATTTACTATCAGTTTTAGTCTATTATTATAATTTATTTGATATTATATTAGATTATAATAGTTGTATGAGGTAAACTATAAATTAACCCAATTTATAACATGATAGCCATGAAATCTACATGAGTAAAAAAATACATATTTATGTTACATTTTTGTTGTTCAATTACATAATATATATTTAAATTAAGTACATAAAATAAGTTTATATGTTAACTAATTTTATAAATAGTATCTATATTAAAATTAAAATTATAATAGAATTATAAGAAAATAAATAAATTATAATTATTATTACATAAAAGTATATGATTTATACTAATTTAGTAATTAGAAAATGATAAGTGTAGGTATTACAAATATTAGTGTATTATAAATTAATTATAAATATTTAAAATCAATATTATATGTAAAATTAAGTAGAATTCTGGCCAATTAATTAAAAAAAGAATCACTATGTCAGAATTAAATCATTGACAATTGATTTAAAATTGCATCAATTGGTTTAAGGTAAATCATGACCAATTGATTCAATAATGAATCAATAGTTCAGCGTTAGACCCTGGTTCTATTTATAGCCAACCGTAAATAGTTAAACGCTTAACAATTGATTCAATATGGAGTCAAGTGGTCATGATTTAACGCTTGACTTTTAATCACTTGATTTACTGGGATATAATAAAAGAATAACACAAATTAATAATAATAATAAATAGTAATGACAAATAATAATAGTATAAATAAAATGACAAAAAAATGTAGATAAGAAATAATAGTAGTTAACTCGTAATCAAATTGTAATAAAATAATAAGAATAATAATCCGCAATAAGTTTAAAACAAATAATAATAGCATTAATAAAATATATAAATATTGTCAAAATAATATAATTACTATTACTGAATTTTCATCATTTGTTAAAAATAAATATATATAAAATAAATAAATAAATATGTACTTTTATAGTTACTTAAATAATTTGTTTTTAATCAACTAAAAACTAAAGGGTTAGTGTTTTTTTATATTAATAGATCAAGAATTCCATAACAAAGGACCTTTATAACCAATACAGAACGTATCATAATAACGTGATATATTGTGAACAATGAATTCATTATTTGACCTTAGAGAATACATTGTATTTTTTTTATTAAGTAATTTAATAATTTGTTGATGTATGTTGTTAGTATACCAAGATTTATACATGTATTTATAAATATTTAAATCAATAATATCTTTAAATTTGAGAATACGTTTATGTATGTAAATATGGTCAATATTTGTTCTATTACTTAAATAATAAATTTATCTTATACATCTATTCTGTAATATAGTAATACATAGAATATTTCTCAAATACATATTACCCCATAGTACTGAGCAATAGTATAAATGACTGGAATAAACAGCAATATATATTCAGAAGGGATTATCTATTCAATTTAGATTTTAATCTATTTATTAAAGAGATATACCGATTAAATGTGGATTTAATATTATTTTCTGTTTTTTCCAGTTAAGATTTTCATCAATAAATATACTAAAAAATAAAATATAAATTGATTTCTTAATAATTAAATCATTACTTTTTTTATTTAGATTAATCCGTGATCTGTGAAATAATATAAAATTAGTCTTTTCAATATTTAGATGTAATCTATTATTAGATATCCATTCATGAATAAAATCTAGAGTTTCGTTAATAATATTTTCAAGGTATATATATACATAAATATATATATATATATATATACATATATATATATTTTAACATCTTCGTGGAATACTAGTAAACCTACACCAAAATATGCTATTTCTATATTTGAGTGTGATAATTTCTCTTTTATTTGTAAATCGTGCAATGTTAATAAAAAATCTATATCACTTACTTCTTTATCTAAACAAATAGATGACATACATGATTTTTTAATTGATAATTCTTTATCTAAAAAACTTAAAAAATTAAATAACAAATTTGATACTAGAAATGAATCATTTGCTGATATTGTTAAACAACAAAAAATAATTTTTTCTCAATTAAATGTGTCAAATAATTCTAGTTCACTTAATTCTTCTAGTGTTAATGAATTAAACAACACTGTTATAAATGATTATAAGATTGATACTAATGTCATGGTTGTGATTGAAAATCTACCTAATTCGATTAATTATACTCTTTATTTAAAATCTCTTTTTAGTTATCTGGAAATAAATGAATCTACTATTAGTTATGTTTCCTTTAAAAATAAGAGAGCTATATTATATTTTTCAAATATATATGCAAAGAATAACTTTCTTTCAACTAGATCCATGTTGAAATCAACTAAGTTTTCATTTTTATTTTTCAGAAATCACATCAGTGATGAGGAATTTAAAAAAGGAAGGATTTTTTATCATGCGATTAAATCTAAACTTATTACTGGATTTAAATCAATTTTTAATCATAGATCAAATACGTATCACTTATATAGAACTTATATTACTGATGGTAACATTGCAATAGACTGGGAAAACTCTCGATCAGTATCTGATGCTGAGATGAAGGAATGGCTGACTGATTTTTAGCTTATAGCATTTGTAAAAAAGAGAGTTCTTCTATTTCTATTTCTCAAAATTTACTAAACTCGTTATGTACCATTGCCCTAATAAACGCTAGATCTATTAAGAAAAATATTTATATTATATTAGCCTATATATCTGAATACAATCCGACAATCGTTGCTTTTACGGAAACCTGGTTATCTTCAAATGATATTTATACCATTACAACCCAGCAAACAATTTATCGACGCTTTTGAGAAATTGTGGGCGCTTTTTCGACGCTTTTGGACGCTTTGATTCCGAATCGATATATTCGTCGCTTTTTCGACGCTTTTGGGCACTTCAGTTCTCAATCATATTGAATTCGTCGCTTTTTCGACGCTTTTGGGCGCTTCAGTTCCAAATCATATTGAATTCGTCACTTTGTCGTCGCTTTTGGACGCTTTGATTCCGAATCGATATATACGTCGCTTTTTTGACGCTTTTGGGCGCTTCAGTTCTCAATCATATTGAATTCGTCGCTTTTTCGACGCTTTTGGGCGCTTCAGTTCCGAATCATATTGAATTCGTCACTTTTTCGTCGCTTTTGGACGCTTTGATTCCGAATCGATATATACGTCGCTTTTTTGACGCTTTTGGGCGCTTCAGTTCTCAATCATATTGAATTCGTCGCTTTTTCGACGCTTCTGGGCGTTCAGTTCCGAATCATATAGATGCGTCGCTTTTTAGACGCTTTTGGGAGCTTTGGTTCCGAATTATATCTAGTAATATGTGGGAACTTATAGTTCTCATTATCACCTGAATGGTCTTTGGGCTGGCTAAATTTTCAAAAATACGTCGAAAAAATTACTTTTTGTCATGTACAATATTTCGCGAAGCTTTTTTGAAATATTTTTTCGATATTTTTAATGAAATTTTTGGAAATTTTTTTAAATATTTTTATTTAAAAAAAAATATTTTTCGACATTTTAAAATTATTTTTCGACATATTTAAAAAATATATTTTGTAATATTTAAAAATATATTTTATAATATTTTAAAATATATTTTGTATTTTTTAAAATATTTTGTTATATTTTACAACCAACTTTTTGAAATATTAAAAAAAAAACAATATTTTTTGAAATATTTTTATATTTAAAAAAAATATTTGTCACCATTTTAAAAAAATATTTTTCGACATATTTTTAAAATATATTTTGTTATTTTTTTAAATATTAAAAAAAAAACAATCCAGAATAAAGAATAACTATAATTAATAAATAATAGATAAACAATCAATCAAAAACCGAGCAAAGCCTGGTCGGGTACGGGCCGTACCGTACGGCTAGTATACATATATTTGTAAACTATAAACTATAAATCTATGGACATAGATAGAACAAGATGTGTTTCACTATGAAAAATGCAATGTTTACAATGTAAAATATATATCTACTATGTATTTTAATAATTCTGATTTATACTGTATTTTGTAATATGCACAGATTATCAACAATTTAACAATTTCATTTAAAATGTATTTGTAATATATAATGTTTTCTTAAATCATTTAATTCAATTTCTAAGACAATAAAGTTCAACAAAATAGTAAGTAGACATAATATAATTGTATATATATACATATGTCCATATATATACCGTTGTAACTATGTATTCTTTTAGTATTTAAGTTATTTAAAACAAATTTATTTATAATATAATATTATTATAATTTAAAATGCTATAATATAAATATTATATCGTTAATAAAATAATTGTATTATAATTTGTATTGTATATTATATAATATATACATATATATTATATATTCAATGAGTTATTTAATTGTGATAAAACTACTTTATTTTATCATAATTATTTAATAATTTAATTATTAATTATTATAATTATTATGATAATAATTATTATAATTATTATTAAACCGTTCGGTTTCATGTGGATACTTTTAACAAAATCGATAATGTTAAATTAAATTAAATTATAATAGTCATTGAGTCAATGAGTCATTGACTCAATGTTTAGATCAAGCGAACTATTGGTCCACCGCTCAATTTAGCGGTCAATTTAACGGTCATTTCTACGGTCATAAGTTATGACTCATAACTATTGGTCCAGCGGTCATATAATTATATAATATATACTTAAATTATAAAAAGAATGGTTTGATTATACATGAATTTAAATATTATATTTGTTTATTTTATAACTTATATTAAATATAAATCGAATTTACCGATGGACCAATAGTTATGATAGTGGCAATGACGATAGAATATATTTTTTCATTTAATATAAGTTATATAATAAACAAATATTGACTGTTAAACTTTAACACTGTCAGTGATAAATTGACCGGTGAATCAATAGTTCGTGTTATCCCAATGATTATAATATATACTATAGTATAGTCAATAATGTAGTTTATTTATGTATATCATATACAGTATATGTAATTCTTTATAATACAATTAATTAAGTTATACATGTATAACTTGAACTTGTTAAACAAGTTAAACTTGTGTTATCATAGTTGTAGACGTAGATATTTAAAAATAGAATCGCGTGAGAGCTTTAAATAACGAAATATACTGTTCTAAATAGATCACTAAATTACGTATATATTTTATATGTTCATAATTATTATTCGTTACATATAAATATTATAATAATATAATATATTTAATAGTAGAAATATATATTCTAGTAATTTGTTTATTATATTTTATTCATTATAATATACTTATGAATTAGTATAATGATTATACTATATTTATAAATATATATTTTTACACTATCAAAGTTACTTTGAAAGTATAATAATTTTGAAAATATAAAATGTATACAAAATTTCGCGATCTATTTAAAACCGTAACTTTTGTTATGTAGAGCACTCACGCGATTCGATTTTTAATATTCACGACTATTACTAGGATACCATATATAATTGGTTACTTTTTTAAAATATTAATATTTAGTAACCTATATTATATACTATATAATATGCAAGGTAACCAGTGATCTCGTTTGGAGTATTTTGGTTTGATGATTTTGTGTTAAATATCTATTCTACTATCTATAAATAATTATTTAAATTAACATTACGCGTGATCACCAATCTTGACGAGATCACTTCGTACGAGATCATTGGAATCCATATGTAATACACTTTTAAATTATATAGTGATTATATAATATAGTATTATATTACTATAGTAAATAGATATGTTGTATTATCTAATAGACTATCTATAGATATATATATATATATATATATATATATATATATATATATATATATATATATTTTATAATGTATAGTATAAATATTAAATATGTTTATATATTTTATCATACATATTTGTGCTAAAATCCTTTATTATTCTTCTGTATTATATAGGTATAATTAATTTTATAATATATTTATATGATGAAATATTTAAATTTATATTACACACTGTATATTTGTGTTTACAGTCGGTAAATTCATATTACACAATGCAAATTCTTATGACATTGTTTATAAAAAATGAAATATAGTATATTTTATATGTATTCGAGCAATGTAGCCTATGATTTCAATATGGATGATGTGGGTATTACTATGTTTATGGCTAGAGCTAGTATATTGGTAGTGATTATATTATTTTATAAATTACTTATTCAATAATAAAATAATATAGTTAAACATTTTGTTTTTGGCTATCTTATTTTATTTGATAGCTTGACTTATGTTCTGTTTAAAAACATATGTTAATATAGGTTATTAGAAATAAAACCCGCATTTTAAAATTAACGGCTACTTGTCATTTAGTAATTACAGAAGTGGTCATATTTTCATCAGTTATATCATTAATATATATATATATATATATATATATATATATATATATATTGTTGTTATTGTATTACTTTCAAAGCTACTCTCACGTTAATTCAATCAGATTATAACCAGATCTATACATATAGATATATATCTAAACTCTAATGCAAACCCATTAATTTATATTAAATATATAAGTTTACTTATAATCTTATTTATATATATCATACATTCATCTAGATTTGAAAAGCGGTCCTTGGTTATCATTGACAAGACACCTTCAAGATGAACAAGAGAAGTCCATATACTTTCGCCTTCGAGATAACAAATACGTTAGAAAATATTACTACTCTATACTTACGACTATATCTACTATATATTTCGACTATAGTCGTATATAGATATATTTTCTTAAAAAATTAAATCATTCAACAGCAGTCCATGATATTTAGTGACGTAACACCTTCGATATTAGCCCAGAAGCCTGTGTCCGCCTTCTATGATACCAGCTTAGAGATGACAATATCTTTCCGTAACATTTCTTCTTCGAGATAACAATAACGTTAGCAAATAATTATACTTTCAACTATATATTTTCTTAAACCAAAAATCAATACATCAACAGCAGTCTGTGATATTCAGTGACGTGTAGCATTTGAGATGACAAAATCAACCTTTCTCCTTCACGATGACAATAATGTTAGTAAATATTTATAACTATATAACTATATTTAATTAAATATAAACTCAATTAATCCACAGCAGTCGATGATATTTAGTGCTGTGTCGCCTTCAAGATGACAATAGCATTCCGTGATAATCAATGACGTGGTGCCTTAGAGATAACAATAGAAGTCTGTGACGCCATCGTGATGACCATAGAATCTAAGTGAAGCCCTCATAGATGCTGACTGATCAATGTACCATCCAGCATTTCCAGCATGCATAATAGTAGCATTATTCCATATGCAATCTTATATTATATTGTGTAATTAATAGATTGTAGAATACAGTTTCCGCCTGAATGTAATGAGACATTTTTATATTTGGACATTATATTGTAATTTAATCTTATAAATAACTAATATTGTAGGTAACATTTTGTATTGGGTTAAAATATTCTATTGGAAAGCTTGACGTAAGTTTCTTTATAGAAATTTATATGTAACTATATAAGTGGATATAGGTTGTTAGCAACGGAACCCGTATTTTGAAATCAACGGCTATAATGCACAGTCAACCCGACGAAGCGTTATAATGTTATAACACATAAAATATATATTCATCATATAAGCTAGCATGTCTGTGTCATTTAGTAAGTAAAGAAGCGGTCATATATTCATCAGTTATGATTCATTTGTATATATTGTTGTTATTTTATTATCTTGAAAGCCACTCTCATGCAAATGCAATTAGATTATAATGAGAGCTAATACATATACATATGTATCAAAAACTATACACAAACCTATTACTTTATATTAAATATATAAGTTTACTTATAAACTTATTTATATATATATATATATATATATGTATATATATATTATATATCCATTTAGATGACAACAGCAGCCCATGATTATCATTGAATTGCGTCTTCAAAATGAACCACAACAGTCCATATACTTTCACCTTCGAGATAACAACTACGTTAGCAAATATTTATACTGTATCAACTATATATTTATTATTATATTCTTATTTCGGGATTGTTGAAATCCGGACAGTAAAAGTTCTCCAAACAGCACGGTTCATAATAGCTACTTTCATCTCGCTCGCCGGTATACCAGTTTCGCGCTCCAGATTCCTGATGTATTTTCTGGTGGCCTTCCCCGTCTTCTAGTTCCATGAGTTGGTTCCCAAAGAACTAGATCCGAAACAACTTCATCATCTCTACGTTTAATATCATTAATATAATTCGAGTGTATATGCCATCAAGTTGCTTGAGTAGTGTTTTTGTGAGGGTCCAAGTCTCACATCCGTATAGCAGAACCGATTCAACTGTGGTGTTAATGAGTCTGAGTTTTAGTTTCCTACTAAGAGTTGATTATCAGATATTCCTCATTTGATAACATATTCTCCAAGCAGGCGCTTTTCTTATTTTCAAATCTTTTGTACTGCTGTCTATCCATGCCCCTAGGTATTTGAAGTCTTCAACGCTTTTCAGATTTGACCCATCTATAGCTTTGATTTCAAACTGTTGATTGTATTGTAACTCATGTATTTCGTTTTTCCTGTATTCATGCTTAGTCCTACTCGTTTTTCTGACTTTTTCAACTCGTGAGCATCTCTTAGGTTTCTTTGATACCTTCACTTACTAATGCAATATCATCTGCGAAGTCCATATATATATATATTTACTAAAATAAAAATCACTCAATCCACAGCAGTCCATGATATCCAGTAACGTGTTGCCTTCGAGATCACTACATCAGTCCATGGTAATCAATGACTTGGAGCCTTAGAGATGACAATAGCAGTCTGTGCTACCTTCGTGATTATCATAGAATCTCCGTGAAGCCCTCATTAGATATATGCTAGTAGTATTTAATAGAACGTGGAATAAATATTCCTCATAAAGTATGAATATAATGTGAAAATGTAGTCATCATGACTTTTACATTGGGACATTATATATTCGGTCGACGCTGCATGCGTTCACTTTTAGACGCAAATTCGACGCTTTTGGGCGCTTCAGTTCCGAATTGATATTGAATTCGACGCTTTCGGGCGCTTTAGTTCGGAATCGATATTGAATTCGTCGCAAATTCGACGCTTTTGGGCGCTTCAGTTCCGAATCGATATTGAATTCGTCGCAAATTCGACGCTTTTGGGCGCAACTGCGTCCAAAGTACAATAGGATTTTAGGCGCAAATTCTACGCTTTGGGCGCTTCAGTTCCGAATCGATATTGAATTCGTCGCAAATTCGACGCTTTTGGGCGCAACAGCGTCCAAAGTACAATAGAACAATTCGACGCTTTTGGGCGCAAATTGTCATCAAAGTGACGAATTAATTCCGCAACTTTTAAGCGCATGGCGTCCAAAAGCGTCGAATATATTGTTTGCTGGGAATGCTCTCTAATTTCTCAACTAATTTACAGACTTATTCTTTTATTCGTAGTGACAGAGTTTATGGCAGAGGTGGTGGGATTGGTATTATGATTCATAACGATTTTCGTATAATATCATCACATTTTCTTGTCTATTCATATAGTGATGGACTATCTATTACTCTAAAATCTTCCAATGATATTATTTTTAAAATTATTGTTATGTATCGTCCACCAAATAATGATTTTACATCTTTTTTTAATGAATTTTCTGATCTTGTTATTAATTCGAATATATATAATACTATATTTGTCGGTGATTTTAATTTTCATTATGGTTCTTTAATATCCCCTCATCTTGAAATCAAATCTTTAATTAATTCGTTATCGCTTAAACAACATGTCCTTTGTAAAAACCCATTACTTAAAAAACGGAAAAACATTAGACTTAGTTTTAACAAATTCAGATTCAGATATTATATATGGTATACAAATTAAATCGGTTAAAAATTGGTTTTTACAAAATAGCTTAATGTTGAATATGAATAAAACTCAACTTCTAAATATATCTAGAACATCATCAGTTTTTCCTTCTGTCATCATTGATTCTATCACAATTGTTCCTTGCAATAATGTTAAAACCTTGGTTTTATTTTTGATGATATCCTAAATTTCTCAGATCAGATAGCTAATGTGTGTAAATCAACTAATTATTAATTATATAAATACGATCAATAAGTAAATGCTTACCTTTTAGAATTTCTAAAATGTTATTAGAATCAATAGTTATGTCACGTTTAAATTAGTGTTGTTCTCTATAGTATGGCCTTCCTGCTACTTCTACTAAATCCTTAGATAGAATCATTAGATCATCGATAAGAATTTTACATCGTGTAAAATTATATGACCATCATTCAGTCAATTATCACTTAGTTAATTATGAATGGTTAAATATGAATCAGAGATCTACCTTCAGCTATTTAAAACTGATATTTAAGGTACTGAAGAATCGTCTTCCCAGTTATTTGATTGACATCCTAAAATGTTAAAGTTTACAAGAGGAATCTAAGAAACGCGTCTACTCGATTATTAATCAAAAGAAGAATTATAAGCTAAATAGATATGGAAAACGTTTTTTCAGTGTAGCTGCAGCCGACCTATGGAATGCGCTACCTGTAAGATTAAGAACTAATGTAAATTATTCTTAATTTAAATCAAATTTATTGTTATTAATTCGTAAAAATTAATTTTATTATTTTCTAATTAACTATTTATATTTGTGTGTGTTTTTGTTATTTTATATTTTTGTTTACACAATAGAGAACGTCCAACGTTATTTTTGTGTTTAAATAAACATTCATTCATTCATTCATTCATATATATGTATAAATATAATAATTAGTATACATTAGTATAATTGTATATAGTTAGTGACCATTTTACTATTTATTCTGATTTAATAATCCAAGATAATTATTATAAATATTATTATAAAATAATTATTATAAATGTCCAACCATACGGCTTAATTATAATAAAGTGATATTGATAGTATTAAATCTCAAATTGTGTTACTTGACTGTACTCATATTATATCATCTTACAATGACTGTGATAAGCTATTCAACAATGTTATTATTGATGTTGTTAATAATATTACTAATAATATCGTCGAGTTCTACACCCCTACTTTTTCAACTACAATTCATAAATATCCCTATCAATTAAGAAACTACTAAATGAGTGCAGAATCTTACATAGAAAAATATGTGACATAGATACTCATAATATGTTTAGGTATAACCAATATTTACTATCTTAGAAAATAAAGTAATATAATATTGATGTTGAAAACAAAATATCATCAACTAAAAAATCTTCTTTTTATTATTTTATAAACACAAAATTAAATAATAAAAATCTCATACCTCCACTCAGAAATGTAATCGATATTATCATTATTTATACTAATGAACTTGATAAGCAGATATTATTTATGAAAATTGTTAATATGTTTTTCTCAAGTCAAATAATTCTAATGATCCATTAATAATGAAAGGTTTAACTATTTTTCTATAATACTGGAAATAGTAAGGAAATGTCTTTGCAAATTTAATTCATCAACTGATGGTTTACAGAATAGAATGCTTAACGTATTATCATATTAACTTTCTCATCCCTTGTCTATTATTTTTCAATGTATTTATATTAACGTCAATGCCCTACTATATTGAAATCAGCTAATATTATTCAGATATTTAACAAATCTGAGCATTTATTTCAATCCAATTACCGTCCATTGGACGGCGTCCAATAATTGTATAGCCACCTAATCTCAATATTTTACAAAAAATAATATCTAATATCTATTATATTATTTAAGAATTAATAAACTTTATATATGGAACAATATGGATTTTATCTAGTAGATCCACTGTACTTCAACTTATAGAATTGTATAGCATAACAATTAAATTCACTATCCATTATTTTAATACTGTTATTATCTATATAGATATGGAAAAGGCATTTGACATAGTACATATAGATTATATAATATATGTTAATGTATTTAAGTGATTTAACTCATACCTTATCAATCGAGTTCAAAGAACTAATAAAAATAATACACTTTCGGGTTATATTCATGCAAGTGCAGTTCTTTTCAGCACAAATATGGTAATTTATATTAGGAAAGTTCTTAATTAGATCATGAATAGGGCGGATATAAATAGAAAAGATGTATGGACCTAGAACGGATCATTGGGGAATACCGTCGTTAAGTGGAGAAAGAGGCGAGTAAGATTTAGTCATCATTGTCAATCATAATAGAGATATTGCGATTAGTTATATATGAAGTAAATGATGTTAATGCTAAGCCAGATATACCCATCAAAGAAAGCAGTGAGATTAATATGTTAAGGTACAGAGTGTCAAAAGCGGATAAGAGATCAAGTATTAGTAGCTGGCAACACGTATTGATATTTAATGTGCATACTATTTGCCAGTAATACGGAAGAGAGTTATTTTTGTCGAATAGGCTTTGAAATGGGTCGAAAAGATTATTTTATATAGACGATACATTATTTGGGAACAATTATTTCTAATATTTTACTTAATAATGATATGTGGAAGATAGGGAAATAATTGATATAGGAGTTTGTATCAATTTTTATATTTATAGAATAGGAGAGAGTATGGCAGTCTTGATGCAAGGATAAACCTGCTCAGAGTTTAGTGAATTCGCAATAAAATCCAATAAAATAGAAGAAAATAGGGGTGACATTTTATGATATAATGAGATAGGTATGGGGATCATTGGAGTAGGTACAGTAAAATATCATGGAGGATTTTGTATCTGGAGGAGAGAGAAAATGTGACGTGTTCGGTAAAATGAGGAGGATTTTTTATCTGGAGAATTTTATTTGCCATTTTAAATAATTTGCTAGGATCATAGGAATCAAAGCTATCTTTTTGTTATAATAGGTGAATTTTAAAAGATATATAGTAGATTTGTAATTTGTCTAGCTATCGATAGAGCTAATTTTGTTTCAGTAGAAGGATTTTAAGAATTTTTTTTTCAAATTTTCAAACACTCTTCTTGAAGATGACAAGTTCATGAGAGAACTAGTGAGAAAAAGGGCGGTCGGTAATTAATATAGTTTTTGTAGGTACATATATATTGATACTATTTAGAAGAACAGAATTTAGAAATACTGGAAATAGGAGAATAGATCTCAGTTTTTATATTGCTTACAAATTGGTAGGTCAATATTCTTAAAATCTCTATATGTGATACGTTTTAGATTAATCTTTGAGAATTTTAGATTTATAGAGAATTCCACAAAAAAATATTCATTAGTAGTTCAATATATTGAAAGGACTTATGGTTTATAAATACAATAAGAGGACTGAAAGAGTTGTAAATATCATATTAAGTGTATAACCACTGGTATGAGTGGGACATGATAATTGTTGGCACAAAGAAAGAGACTTAGTTAGGCTTGGTTTAAAGTCACTATGGGGATAGATAAGTGAATTAAAGTTATAGTTTAAGTCACCAAAAATTATTGGTAAATAGGATGAAAATGAAGGAAGATTATGGATGAAATCATGAAATTCAAAGTATAAAAGGTTTCATAGTTTGGTAGAAAGTACAACAACACAACAAATCATGCCGGATCGGTCGTAACCCGTAAACAACGACCAATCTACCCATCGGTATTAACCAGGATAAGAGTAATAAATTAGCCACGGATATAATAATATTAAAATAATCAAACTACCCGATACCATTTCACTATTGGAACTTGGAATGTACGAACATTAAGAAGAATTAGAAAACTTGAAGTACTGATGAAATAACTTAGCCTATACAAATGGGATATAGAATGAATTTATTAAACAAGACTAATAGGTACTGTTAAAATAACAACGAATAAAATTCATAAACCATATTACAGTGAATAAGAAAAAGATCGTGAAGGTGTCGGATTTAAATTAAGAAAGGAAGTCACAAATTATGTACTTAACTATGCGGCTATATCTAGTTGAATAATCTCGATAACTATTATTTAATTATATGCTATATACAACAACACATATTGACGAAGACATCGTAGTTTTTTATATAAATATAGAGAAAAACTATAACTGACTCAACTAAAGATGACTTATTAATAATACAAGGAGAGTGGGATTTCAATATTATGAAATATGCATAACGGAATGAATGTGTCGGAAAGATTTGGTATACGTGAAATGAACGATCGAGGATATTGTAGTATTTATGATATTGGATATGAGTTAATATAGCCTACTATACATATATACGTGACTAACCTTATCTGGAAGTGCCGTATCTCGTATCTTGTATTATGATAGATAATATATATATAATTAGGTATAGGTGTTTATTAGTTGTGCATTAAGTAGTAAGTGAGTCGTAAGTCATTTGTAATGGGCGTGGCTTAGTCACGCTATATATGTATAGTAGGCGTATTCAATATTACTACATCCCTCTACTAAGTATATAATATAAGCATTATAATATATAATAATAATAATAAATTGACAATATAAGTATAACAATATAATAAATAACATTACGTATAAAATAATATTTCTACCACCTATTTGTGTGCTTAGTTTTAAACTAAGCCTCTATAAGGCGATCTGGAGGTTTTACATGCCTTCCTGATCTAGTGGTGTATGTAGATCCATTCGTGGGTATGAGCTGGCATCTATTCCTTCTCACATTTTGTTTCTCCGTTCTGAGATTATATGATCTTGTACTCTCGGGTGTTGTGTTGATAACGGTTGCCATTCCATCTAGGTCCCTAATGTATACATCTTCCCCGTCTTCTATCTTTCGTAAGTTTTTAGTATACTTATTGTCTCTGTTTCTTTTGATTTCTAATTTCTTATTTTCGTTCTTGTCCCTAAATATACAGTGGTCTTCTTTGTTCATGTAATTATCTAATTTAAGATCAACTACTGTAGTTCGTAATTTTCTGTTCATCAGAAGTTCTGCTGGTGATCTTCCAAAGCTGAGTGGTGTACTTCTGTATGAGAGTAGTCCTAGGTAGGGATCTTCTTCTTTTTCTAGAATACCCTTTATCGTTTTTATAGCTCTTTCTGCTACTGAATTACCTTGTGGATGTTTAGGAGATGATTTAATCGCTTGGAATCCATATTTCTCTTGGAATTCTTTAAATTCTTGACTAATATATTGACTACCATTATCTGATACTAAGGTCTCAGGGATACCATGTCTAGCGAAAATAGATTTTAAAGCATTTATTGTGTCTATTGATTTTTCGCTTCTTAGAAGCATCGTTTCAAAATATCTGGAATAGTAGTCGACTACGATTATATATTTTCTACGATTGTAGGTATATAAGTCTGTTCCCACTATTTCCCATGCATGTTTAGGTGTATGTATAATCTCTAAAGGTTCTCGAATTATTGGCCCATATATTTGACATGTCGAGCAATTTCTAACCATTTTTTCGATGTCCTTATTAATTCCTATCCACCATACGCTATTTCTAGCTCTTGCCTGGCATTTGTTAATACCTTGGTGTCCTCTGTGTATCTCCTTCATAACCTATTGTATATGATTCTTAGGTATAATAAGTCTATTTTCGTACGTTAAACAATCTTTCATTATTGATATACTTTCTTGATGTTCATAATATCTTTTTAGTTTGTCGTCTTTAGAATCTCTCTTTTCCCATCCATCTTCTGTCTTCTTTTTTACTGACTGTAATACTGGGTCTGCTTCTTGTAAGCGTCTCAATTCTTGTAATTTAATTGAACTCCCTGGTTTGAATGTGTTCTTTATTAATTCATTAACTTCTATTTCTAGTATATTTGAAATTTCTCGTTGTCCTGGATATCTTGAAAGTGCATCCGCTCCGATGTTTAATTTCCCTTGTATGTATTTCATATCTATGACATATCTCATGAGTCTTAATCTATACCTCTGTATTCTTATTGGTATTTTCTCGACTTCCTTCTTTCCAAATAAAGTTATCAATGGTTTATGATCTGTTTCTATGGTTATATTTGCTCCGTTTACGTAATAGTTAAATTTTTCTAGTCCCCAAACGACTCCTAATGCTTCCTTTTCTATTACTACATAGTTTTTCTCGGTTTCCGTAAGAGATCGGCTCGCCGCTGCTATCATTCGTCTATTTCCTTTCTCATCTATCTGTGAGAGAATAGCTCCTATACCTTGGTTTGATGCGTCCGTTGTGATTATACTCTTTTTATTTATATCGAAGAATGCTAATATCGTTGGTTTCTCAAAAAGTTCTTTCATTTTTCTAAAACTGTTTTCTTGTGCTTCTTCCCATATCCATACTATATTCTTCTTCAGTAGTTCTCTAATAGGATGGCTTGTTTCTGCTATTTCTGCGCTGAATCTAGCATATTGATTTATCAGGCCTAGAAAGCTTCGCACGCCTTTTACATTAGTTGGCCTCGGAAAATCTCTTAAACCTTGTATTTTCTCTCCTGCTTTGATACCATGTTTTCCTATCTTATATCCTAAGAATTCTACTTCATCTTTTCTAAATTTACATTTATCTTTATTTAGTGTCATTCCTGCCTCTTCTATGCGGTTGAGTACTTCATTTAAGTTCTCGTCATGTTCTTCTAGGTCTTTACCCATTATTAGTACGTCGTCCATATGTATCACGACTCCTTTACAATTGTGCAATATCTTGTCCATTTCTCTACAGAATATTTCTGGTGCAGATGTTAGCCCGAATGGTAACTTATTGTATACATATCGTCCCCACGGTGTTAGGAACGCAGTTAATGGTTTGGATTCTTCCTCTAGTGGAATTTGCCAAAATCCTGCATTAGCATCGAGTTTGCTGAATATTTGTCCCTGTATCTTTGCCAGGCTTACTTCTACGGTGGCCATTGGGTACAACTCACGCTTTACTGCCTCATTTAACTTTGTCATATCACTGCATATTCTGATCTTTCCATGTGACTTCATAGCCACTACCATAGGGCAACACCATTCAGTTGGGTACATAGCTTCTTCTATCACTCCTAACTTTATCATTTTATCAAGTTCTTTTTTAACTCGCGTTTGTAAATGTATTGGTACGGGTCTTGGTACGTAAATGGAATATGGTTTCGCTTCCTTCTTGATTTGGATTTTATATTTTCTCTTTAATTCCCCTAGTCCTTCAAATAATTCTTTATATGGGTGAATTTCTCCTATTAGTTTTACCAGTCCTAATTTAATAGACATGTTTCTCGATAATAAACCAATGTGTTGGTTTTTTAATACGTAGATATTTTCTCTTATTGTACTTTCTTTGTACGTCATTTCGGCCGTAAACATTCCAACTATCTCTAATGACACCATTCCTGGTCCTCTCAGTTCTATGTTACTTTTTATAAGTTCGGGTAACTTTCTATTATAAGGGAGAATAGTTGCGCTTGCTCCTGTGTCTATTTTAAACTCACATGTTTGGTTAAATCCTGGCGCTTTGACTTTTATTAATTTTGTCCACGATTTAATATCTGGAACCTTTATTTCTCCTAGGAACTTATAATTTCCTGTCGGCTTCTTAGTATCTATACTTGTTTTAACTTCGTAATTCTCATAAGTTTTTGTATGTGCTCGTTCACTTGGTTTTCTGCATAGCTTTGTCCAATGTCCCTCTTTGTTGCATTTATGGCATTTCGACTTATATGCTGGACAGTTTCTAAATTCATGCGTCCTTCCGCATTTACCACAAGTCTTTCGCTCTGCTGGTTTCTTGTATTCGTAATCTTTATTCTTGAATTCTTTCTTGTATTCTTTCTTCTTGTAATCAGTCTTCACGTATTCTATAGTCGGTTTTCTAGTAATTTCTTCATTCTGCTGTCGTGATATCTGTTTCATCTTGCATGATTCGATTATTTGTTCTGCCGTTAATTCTTTGCTGCAAGATTCTTGTAAAAACCTCTGTCTGAGTGTTTCGTCATTCATACCGATTATTATTTTGTCTCTAATAAGGGACTCCTTCATGTCTTTAAAGGCACATGATTTTGCTAATATCTTTATACAACTGTAATAACTTTCAATATTTTCATCTATTAGTTGTTGTCTTTTAAAAAAGCAATACCTTTCATAAGTAGTATTCACTTTAGGTATGAAATGGCTATCGAATTTTTCCATTATAGTTTCTATTTTTAGTTCACTTTCTTTATTGTCTTTGTCATATTTTTGTTCAATATCAAATGAATTATAGATGTCTACTGCATCTTCTCCTATCGCATATAGGAAGTTAGCTATTTGGACTTTACTTGACTTTTTCTCTAATTCATTTGCACATGCATAAATCTCATAATTTTGTTTCCACCTTTTCCATTCTGTGGGTCCTTTGCTTATGTCTAAAGCATTAGGTATTCTATCTAACATTGTATTAAATCTATATATATAATTTTATATAATTTTATAGATTTATATAATTTTATATAATTTTAAAGATTTATATAATTTTATATAAATATTTATAAATCCAATATAAATCTAATATAACTTCAATGTTTCTAGAATATATATAAATCAGCAATTAAAATCAGCAATTAAAATAAATCATTCGTTTTCTATAGAATTTATAATTCTTTTGTTTGAAAATTAACGAATTAAATTTATCGAAATTTTATTTTTATTTTTTTTTTTTAATTGGATTTTTTTTTTTTTTTTTTTTTTAATTTTCTCTAATTTGGTAATTTTCCATATGATTATAATATGTACGCGATATATAATAAATAATATTTTTACATGCACTATATATATTTATATAACTAATATATATATTTTCAACGTGTAATAAAGTATAATATGTACTTTTTATATGTATAACGATTTTAGGTACGGTTAACTAAATAGTAAAATATTATATACAACAATAATATATTAATTAGTATAACTTGACCGCTGTCACCATGTAGTATTTATGATATTGAATATGAGTTAATATAGCCTACTATACATATATACGTGACTTACCTTATCTGGAAGTGCCGTATCTCGTATCTTGTATTATGATCGATAATATATATATAATTAGGTATAGGTGTTTATTAGTTGTGCATTAAGTAGTAAGTGAGTCGTAAGTCATTTGTAATGGGCGTGGCTTAGTCACGCTATATATGTATAGTAGGCGTATTCAATATTACTACAGATATAGACTATTAGAATTCGCAGAGAATTATAAATTAGTTATAGCTATTACAAATATCCGCATACAAACTCAAAAAGAACAACATGGAATTCACCTAATTGACTAGTACATTACCAAATATACTATATACTAACTCCACAAAGATTTATATCGAGTATTATTCGAAGTTCAAAGAGACCTCATCCGGGTGCGGGTATCAATAATTGTCATGACCTCGTTTTATGCAATTAAAGTCTCATAACACGATCAAATAAACGTCAAAAAAAACAAATTGATTAAGCTCAAATGTTAACAGACTAATGTATTCTAAATTTTTTAGTTTTACTCAAGTGAACTAGTGGTGGTATGCATGATGTATAGTATGTGTATAAAGTAGCTTATATACGTATATAGCAATCTCATTGATATATATATATATATATATATATATTTATGTAATCCCGAAATAATATCTATATTAGGGATATATGTTTACTTGTTTTACATGTTCTTATTATTTACTCATTTATATATATATATATATATATATATATATATATATATATATATGAAAACTGCCTGTGTGGCTCAGCCTCAATCTCTCACTACCTCTAAGGCGTCAGATACACAAGCAGTAGGACACGGGTTCGACCCTCGTCCGGACCATTAATTAATTTTATAAAATGGGTCTTAAAATATTATTTAGAAATGATCTTATATAATTGTGTATAAATAAAGTATAGGCTCTCGTTAAAACCACGGATGCCTTAACATGATATCGGCTTCGAAGGGATATTAGAGCCATATATGGTTATAAGTGAAAACTTCATCTAAGTTCCTGGATGGGATGAAAGGACTCCACCAAATAAAAATAACAATAACAATAACAATATATATATATATATATATATATATATATATATATACATACATCACGGATGTAAATAGTACGATATGGTAATTGTATGATTTATTACTTATAAATATGTTATCCGATCTGAGATATTTATATTCCCGATCTGAAACTACTCTTTTTAAAAATAGTGATACTGCATAGGCATTCTAAATTGTATATGAAACTCTTCCGGTACAGATGATTTAGCAAATGAGATATTCCGCTATTTATAATTTACATATTAAAATACACCACTACATTATATATATATATAAATTTCAGAATTTTTCATATAGAATCATATTTAAATATCCTTTGTAATATAGGTATATATATAATTAATATTAATACGAACTATATTATGAATTATATTACAATAATACTGAATAAAATAAGTTAAATATAAATGTATTGATATACATATTATATATTAATATGGAAGTATGGGTACCTTTCAAGCAAGACATATTTATTTTATTGAATGTTATATACACATATCGGATATAAATGGAACCCTCTAGAAATCAGAGACTTGTATATATTATAAATAACTATGAGAGAATCAGATCAATACAAAACAAATTTGTAATATGTTTTTTCTTGTGTTTTTAATTATCGTTTATTAAGTTTTTGATAAATACAATAGAATACAAAATAACTACCTCGAGTCGAATACGGGAATTCTCGCATTCCATCAATTTATATGACTCCGTGGAAGATTTCACTTCAACTTCGGTTAACTCTTCCACTAAACTCCCATAAACTACCCTAAACTATATATATATATATATTTATATACACAAGACTATTTATATTATTTTTCGTATACCTGTACCATGGCATTCCTCTCCTGTAAAGTTGTAGTAGGTTATTAGATTATTTAGTTACACGCACACATACGCATACACATACGCATACACATATGCGTACGTCGTATGCGTATACGTACACATGTATTCACACACGATCGTATGCATGCAATAACATGCGCGTGTGAACGCATACATAGATATATTTACTAGTAATAGTATCGTGAAACCCTTTAGGTCCTAAAGTTTAGGAGGATCTAGTGTTGCGTACGATATACCGGTAGATGTAACGAGAATACAACACACACACACACACAATACTAGTAGTCGGCTTCGTGTTCTAATTCTAATTATTTGCAATAGTTAATTACATAGTGTTATATATTAGTTAATGTATTTGGTATGCTGCCTACAATATATATATATATATATATATATATATATATATAATAATAATAATAATAATAATAATAATAATAATAATAATAATAATAATAATAATAATAATAATAATAATAATAATAATAATAATAATAATAATAATAATAATAATAATAATAATAATAATAATAATAATAATATATGAGCTTCATAAATTAGTTGATAATAAGATTGACTGGCATTCAAAAATTCCCGAAGTTGATTATGAGAAGTGGTCCACATCGTTTATAACCTATCAAAAATATTTTTATTCTAATGACAATTCAACCTGACTATCAAATTCATCTAATTTAAAAGTAATGTTTTCAAATTGTCGCAGTGTTAGAAACAAACTACCTTATTTAGAGTTAATTCTTAGTTCTAACATGTATTATATTGTTTGTCTTGTTGAAACATTTCTAACGAATGTTGATACTGATGCTTTACTCCTTTTTGGTAATACTAACTATAAAATATATCGTAATGATAGGAAATCTCATTCAGGTGGTGTAACGATAATCTGCAAATCTAATTTAAATCCAATTCAATTATATTTCAATAATTTTAATAATATTGAGCATATTACTCTTGTACTACATTCTACTAAAAATATAAGATTATCTTGTATTTATCGTCCACCTTCAACTGATTTCAACACTCATAAATCGATTTGTAAATTGTTATTTGAACTATGTGATACAATTTCACCTACTATTATTGTAGGAGATTTCAACTTACCTCTTTATAATTGGAATGATAATACATTTACTAATTACCCATCAACATATTGCGAATTTGAAAATAGTCTATGTCAAAACTCACTCATTCAATTAATTACTTTTCCAACTCGTAATAATAATTTGCTGGATTTATTACTAACCAATAATCCTATGATTATTTCGAAAATTAATGAATGTCCCCCTTTTGGATTTGGTAAATATATTAGTGACCATATATCATTTTCATTTTCTCTACCTTTCCAAGTTAATTTAAAAATAAATCAAAAAGTTGGGCTAAATTTTAGAAAGTCTAATTTATATAGTATACATCAATCCCTTTCTTCTATTGATTGGAATTTAGTATTATCTAATTCAACAGATATTAATAATATGTTTAATATTTTTTATAATACTTTATATAATATTATTAATGATAATGTTCCAGCTTATAAAAATATCAAAAATAAATAAACGTATCCAAAATATATTCTACGTTTAAAAGTAAAATGTTTAACATATTATAAAACTAGATTAGATTCACATAATAATTTTATAAATTGGAAAAATATTAAAAAATTATTAGATTATAACATTAAAAAATTAACTATCGATAGAGAAAAATTAATTTTATCATCTAATGACAAATCACGATTTTATAATTATATTAATTCAAGATGTTCCTCTTTTTCCACTATAGGTCCCATTAAATCTGACGATAATACATATATTTTTTCAGATACAGTTAAATCTAATATACTCAATAATCAATTTTCTTCTGTATTTATTAATGATAATGATAATATTCCTCATTTATCTCCACCTAAACATAATTCAACTATAAATAACTTTTTATTCTATAGGCATAACATAAGAAAGCATCTAATAAATCTCTCACTATCATGTACATTGCCACCAGATAATATCCCTTCAATATTTTTCAAACAATTCTCATATGAACTATCTATTCCACTTACGATATTATTTAATAACACTTTATCAGCTGGTGTATGTCCTGACATGTGGAAAGTAAGTTATATAGTTCCGATATTCAAAAAAGGTGACCCTTCAAATAGAGAAAACTATAGGCCGATTTCAATTACCTCAATTATGTCTAGAGTATTCGAGCGTATATTAGTTGAGGAAATTAATTTTTATCTAGAACGTAACTCATTAATTTCTGATTCTCAATTTAGATTCCGTCATAAAAAATCTGTTGAACTGCAACTATTAAATTGTTATACTAAATGGATTACTGCAATTGATAAAGGCAGTTTTATTGATATCATATATCTTGACTATGCTAAAGCTTTTGATAAGGTCTCTCATAGTAAATTACTTGTCAAATTAACTAATTTAGGTATATGTGGTAACATACATTCTTGGATAAGTAGTTTTCTATCTGGTAGATCTCAAAGTGTAAGAGTTAACAATCAAATGTATGATACAGTTAAAATAATATCTGGTGTTCCACAAGGATCTGTAATAGGGACTTTACTCTTTCTAATATATATCAATAATTTAGTCGAAGTGATTGATAAAGATATATCCATTAATCTTTTCGCGGATGACACTAAATTGAGTTTTATATCTAATGACATAGATCATAGATATAAATTACAACATAATATTAATAAATTTTATGAATGGTCTAATTCTTGGCAATTAGAAAACGCTGCAAAAAAATCAGCTGTTCTTACATTAGGTAATACTAATAAACCATTGTATACTATAAATAATGTTTCAATAGTAAACTGTAGATCGTATCGTGATCTTGGTATCAAATTTGATCCATCATTACATTTCTCTGAACATATTGGTGTGTGCTGTACAAGTGCATATTGTGTTATCAATCGTATATTTCGCTGTTTCATTACTAATAATATGCCAGCTATTAGAAAAGCATATATATCATATGCTAGACCCCACCTTGAATATGCGTCGATAGTCTGGAATCCGGGATTAGATGCCAGGACATTCAAAGGACTGAAGATAAAACTAGAGAAGGTCCAAAAATTCTTTACGAAAATATTAATCAAGAGATGCGGTTTACCTTATAAACCTTATAATGAAAGATTAATATACCTAAATCTAGATTCTCTAGAAATCAGAAGAACTAGATTTGATCTTGTTATGGTATATAAGCTATTTAACGGATTGGTATCTATGAATACATCATCTATTATTAATATCAAAAAGACCAACTACAATACCAGAGGCCATTCTCTGCAAATTAGTATGAATACATGTAAACTAAATGTAACAAAAAATCTACTAAATAATCGAATAGCTAAAATTTGGAATGGTCTTGATGAACATATTGTATTAGCAAATAGTTTATATACCTTTAAAAATCATATTAAAAAAATTATAACTTAATATTTATTTATACATATATATATATATATATATATATATATATATATGTATATATATATAATTTTATAAATTATTAATTTTAATTATTAATTGTTTTTATCACCGGCACATGTGATACGTTTCTAATTTACTATTGTTATTTTTATATGTGTACTATCTACGTTTTGTTGTCGTTTTGTGAATTTATCATTACATATTGTTAATTATTACTAAATCGAACTTGAAAAATTCATAATAAATATTCATTCAATTCAATAATAATAATAATAATAATAATAATAATAATAATAATAATAATAATAATAATAATAATAATAATAATAATAATAATAATAATAATAATAATAATAATAATAATAATAATAATAATAATAATAATAATAATAATAATAATAATAATAATAATAATAATAATAATAATAATAATAATAATAATAATAATAATAATAATAATAATAATAATAATAATAATAATAATAATAATAATAATAATAATAATAATAATAATAATAATAATAATAATAATAATAATAATAATAATAATAATAATAATAATAATAATAATAATTGAGCTACATTATTTACTATTTATAAAATTAATTAACTAGTAGTTTATAATAATATTATAACTGATATTCTCCCGTGGATCTTCCTTGGGAATTTGCTTTTGGTAGTCGGATCTACCAACCTTCATTTGAGGTTAGCTACCAACTTACACCTAGATAGTCTACTGCTGTATTTACTTACATACAGATCCATCAATTCTACCAAGGACGATATACTGCCTTAAATCTCAGACAATCGGACCATCATTGCCCGGCTGCCACCAAGCATACCAGGAGCCTACTAAAGTCAACCGGTGCTTGTCAAGTCAACTCGGTATATAGCAAAACGGACTGAATACCAAACTTCTTCAAAAATATCCCTGTTACGACCAGTTTTTATACATTTATTATTATATTTATTATTATCTATTTCATTCAATTTAATCCCACAATCTCAAGTATACCATGTCCTCAAATTGTTCACATTGTAACCTTCCCGCATGCGAATATTATCTCAAATGTAAAACATGTCCATCTATTTTACATTATAATTGTTTATACCCCGCAGCTATTATTTCTAAATCCTGGTTTCATTCTAAAAACCCCCCTCCCGCTTATGCTATTGCTATATTTAATTCACCTAACTTCATCTTCACATGTTCCTCATGCCTAGCCTTAAATAAGTTTCCTTCGACTAATCATACAACTACTCCACCCATTACTATGCCATATTCACCTTCTACTTTAACTGACAAATCTATACATAATACTTGTTCCAAGGTAACGCCAAATATAACATCTGATATATATTCTTCTACTACGACTATTAATATCCAGCCCAAGCATCATCCCAATGCTAATACTTCTAGAAACATTCCAAAGCTAATGGACTTAAAATTTTCCTCAAATCACACACCAACCCCTATATTATCTAGTTCAACTTATTCAAAGTCTTCATCCATACGCTCCATAGATAATTCCCTCATACTAGTACTTGAACACCTTCTTCCTTATGAAGTTAACTATAATTTCATAGTATCATTAATTGACTATATAAAACTTCCACATTCTTATATTACTTCTGCCTCATTTCTTACCAGTACTGCTATATTACGTTTCACTAATATTTCTGCTCGTGATATATGTTTCTCCTCCCTTCTAAAAATCTCACCACATAGTAATTTTAAGCATATATTTATTCGTCATTATTTACCTGACTCTACTAGACTTCTTGGTAAGGTACTATATCATGCCCTAAAACAAAAACTCACGCCCATTTTGTATAAAGTATTTTTTAATAATCGTTCCCAAACATTTGAACTTAGGGATAAAAAAAATCCTCTTTCATATCCCCCTTTTCTCATCCCTGAATCTGATCTAACAAAATGGTTTGATTCTTTTGATCACTATAAGAAATCATTTATAAATAATTCTTCCTCTCAAGCCTGACTATCCTCTAATATAGCCTTGATCAATATTCGCTCCTTGAGATCAAATATATCCCTTCTGTTCCCATACCTTAAATTACAAAAATTTATTATAATCGCATTGACTGAGACCTGGATTTCTAATAATGACTCTGATATATTTGCCTCCATCTTGGACTTTGGATATACACTCTATCTCGCTCCACGACAAACGGGCCGTGGTGGTGGGGTAGGATTTATGATACGTAATGATTTTTACCTATCTCCATCCATTTCATTCCCCCCCTTTTCATATAGTGATTGTATTTCGCTGACCCTCAAGCTTCCTAACTTAACTCTACATCTTACCGTTATCTATCGTCCCCCAAAACCTGAAACCAGTTTATTCTTTGATGAATTTCATGATTTTATCCATAAACTTCCTTCATCTTCATCCTATCTACCAATAGTTCTTGGTGACTTAAACTATCACTATAATTCTCCCATCTATCCCCATGGTGACTTTAAACTCCTAACTGAGTCTCTTTCCTTGTGCCAACATATATCATTTCCTACCCATTCTAGTGGCAATACACTTGATATGATATTTACACCCCTATCCAGTCCTCTTATTAGATGTATAAACCCTAACTCCTTTCAAAAAATTGAACTACTAACTGATCATTTTATTATTGAATTCTCTATAAATCTAAAATTCTCAAATATTAAACGAAAACGTATTACATATAGAGATTTTAAGTCTATCGACCTACCAAGATTTGTAAACAATATCAAAACTGAGATCTCTTCTTCAACTTCCCTCTGTCCGGTACTCCTAAACTCCACTCTCCTAAATATTATCAATATACATGCACCTACAAAAACTACATTAATTACCGACCGCCCTTTTTCTCCCTGGTTCTCCCACGAACTTTTCATCTTCAAGAAGAGTGTTCGAAAATTTGAGAAGAAATTTCTTAAAAATCCTTCTACTGAAACTAAATTAGCACTATCACTAGCTAGAAAAAATTACAAATCTACTATATCTCGTTCAAAATCTATCTATTATAACAAAAAGATAGCATTGATATCCTCCAATCCTCGCAAATTATTTAAAATAGCAAATAAAATTCTCTCTCCTCCAGATGAAAAAATCCTCCCCATTTTACCTAACACGTCAAATTTTCAACTGTGTTCTCTTTTTGAAAAATTCTTTAAACATAAAATTGCAATCATTAATAATATTATTTGCGCATCTACTCAACCCATACTCAATCCTACCATATATATTACCCATCATATTGACTCATTAAGTACATTCACTATTCCTTCACTGTATGAAGTAAATGACCTACTCATGAAATCTCACTGTACCTCCCCCACTGATCCCCTACCTTTATCATTATATCACAAACTTTCACCCTTATTTTCTCCTATTTTCTTGGATATTGTTGCGAACTCACTAAACTCTGGCCAAGTTTCACCCTGTCTCAAGACTGCCATAATATCCCCAATTCTAAAAAAACAAAACTTAGACCCAAACTCATTTAGCAATTATCGCCCGATCTCCCACCTACCCTTATTAAGTAAAATATTAGAAAGAATTGTTTCCAAACAACTCATAGCCCATGTAAGTAAAAATAATCTTTTCGACCCGTTTCAAAGCGCTTTTCGTAAGGGTCATTCAACCGAAACAGCTCTCCTCCGTATTACTGACACTATATTATCTACCTTAAATAGCAACACGTGTTGCCAGCTAATCCTACTTGATCTATCATCTGCTTTTGATACCCTGGACCATAACATATTAATCTCGCGACTTACTTTAATGGGTATATCTGGCTTAGCATTAAAATGGTTTACTTCATATCTCACTAACAGGAATATCTCTATTATGATTGACAAATCTTACTCGCCTCTTTCTCCTCTTAACCACGGTATTCCCCAAGGATCTGTTCTAGGTCCATCCCTCTTTTCTATTTATATCCGCCCTATTGCTGATCTAATTAAGAAATTTCCAAATATCCACTACCATATTTTTGCTGATGATATCCAACTGTTTACCTTTTTCCCTATAAATTCTCATAATACCATTAACTCTGAATTAATCGAGTGTGCTAACTCCATAAGATTATGGCTCCTCTCCAATAAACTACTAATTAATTCCTCTAAGACTACTGTACTTAACATATCTACTTCTGAAACTTCCTTTCCAAACTTTACTCTAAATAACATGATTATTTCTCCTTCTCATTCCTCCAAAAACCTAGGATTAGTATTTGATGACAAATTATCATTTAAGAATCACATATCATCCATTACAAAATCATCCAACTTTCATCTCTTCAGAATTAAAAAAATACGGACATCACTTTCCAGAAACCTTACTAAAACTCTAATTAATGCTCTTGTACTTTCACGTATTGACTACTGTTCTTCCCTACTGAATTTACTTCCTGCTAAAGCTACTGCTCCACTTAATCGGATTATCCGTTCCTCAATACGTACTACTTACTGTTTAACTCGACTGGATCACTCTACTACAACATCTCATCAATCATCTCGTATGTGGCTACCCTTCTCCCTCAGGTGTAAATTACGTATACTATCTATAATCCATAAATCAATATATTCTTTTACCCCTAGCTATATCTCTGATCTAATTAAAAAACGTACTATATTATCTTCTCTTCGTTACCAAAATGCTCCTCTACTTATCTCCCAGAACTCTAGTAAAACGTCCCTAAATTCTAGAGCTTTTAAAAATTCCGGTCCAACCCTATGGAATTCCCTCCCTCCTACCATTCGTTCTATTAGATCCCACAAAAGATTCATAAATCTTACTTCTTCTTTTCTCTCTACCCATAATCATTAAATCATCCAACGTATTATTTGTATCCGTGTTATATTAAATTTATATCATTATTAAATTGTTATTGTATTATTATTATCTTATTATTATATAACACTATACTATATCAATGCAGTCTGTAGTATATACAACTACACCATATCAATGCAGACTGTAGTATATAATAGTCCTTTATATTGTTTATTATTGTTTTTCCGTTGTATATTGAATGTATATTATTATCAAAAATATTATCGTATTACTATTATTTTATTATTATTTTCTTCCCGCACGAGCGAAGGGGTCTACATGACCCTATTTTAGTGCTAATAAACTCAATATCATCATCATCATCATCATAATAATAATAATAATAATAATAATAATAATAATAATAATAATAATAATAATAATAATAATAAACCAAATTAAAAGTCGCATAAATTTAACGCGTTATTTATACAAATGAAAAAAAATTAAATTTCTTTAAAATTAATTAATTTCGACATACATTCGTATATCTTGTTCTCTATATTATACGGAATTACTTTCGATATTTACGTAGTCATTACATTAAAGGATAAGGTTTTAAAATCGATTTCGAAAATAAGAAAATTGATAAAGTGATATGATTGTTGTTAAAAAATCATACGCTAATGTAACTGCTAATATAACCTCTAATATAACTACTTCTGATACCTTTACTGACAATTTGGTAAAATCAGTAAATATTATTAAAATTAATATAGATAGCAATAATGAAATAATTATTCACAATATAAATATTCATAATAATGATAAAACTAATTTCTTTAAATACTTAGTAAATATTATTTGTAAAACAGTAGATATTAATAAATCGTGTGTATTATCAATAGTTCAATTATCATTTAATAAATTAAAATTCATTTTAGATAATGTGGTCTCAAAAAAAATTATGTTATCAAATATTAACCGATTAAGTAAATTACGAGATCTACAAAATTCATTCATTAGAACATCTCTAGATGAAATATCACTAGAACGACATAAGATATTATACCATGTAGTTAAAAATAAATTAATTAAAAGTAAAAACATTACCAAATGTATTTATAATTCTAGAAGTAGTTCCTATGAACTAAGATATATTATAAATAATAAAATTGACTGGAATATGTCAATTGGTGAAGATAATTTTAGTGTATGGAAATTGTCATATATTACTTATAAAAATTCCATTATTAATAAAAATAAAACTACAGGTTCTAGATGACTAACCGGCAATAAAGATGCAAATATTAAAAATAACAATTTAAATATATATTATGCTAATGCTCGTAGTATTAGAAATAAAATGAATTTTTTGGAATTTTTACTTTCATCTGATAAATATGACATTATATGTTTAGTTGAAACATTCTTAACTATAGATGATAGAGATTCTCTATATTTAATCGGTGGAAAAAATTATACTATTGAACTAGTAACTATTTAGATACGATAAATTAATTCATAGAGGAGGTGTTGCGATATTTTGTAAATCTAGTTTATGTCCTGTAAGAAATTTTATTTCACACATAGATGTTCAATATATACATTTAAAAATTAATTCAAAAATTCCATTTAATATTATATGTGTTTATAGACCTCCAAATTGTAATGAAGTATCTCATGAACAGATATGTAAATTATTTGATATAACCCAACAAAATTATAATTCATCTATAATTATAGGAGATTTTAATTTACCAAATTTTAATTGGAAAGATTATACATTTCCTAGTTACCCAAAAAGTTATGCATTACTTTTCGATTCGATTATTAAAAATTCATTTTCACAATTAATAAATAAGCCAACTCGTAATAATAATATAATTGATTTACTTTTTATTAGTGAAAAACAATTACTATCTAATATAAATATTGGAGACTATTTCGGATTATACCAAAATATAAGTGACCACTATTCTGTTTCATTTAATGTAAATATTGAAAAATACCCATGTAAACAGATTTTAAAATCAAACAATTTTGATTTCAATAATGCTAATATAAAATTGATTAAATATCATCTTTCTAGATTTAATTGGGAATATCTAAATTCAAATGATTATAATATCGATCAAAAAGTAGAATATTTTAATATAATGTTCTAAATAAATTATTTATATCACATATTCCTAATATAAATAATACAATAAAACAGGTACTTCCGAAGAATATATTGAAATTGAAGAAGCAAGTAAAAAAATTATTTAGAAAATCTAAAACTAATTTACAATATAAATATAATTGGATAGAAGCAAAAAAAAAATTATCCAAAGAATTAGAATCTTTAAATTTTAAGAGAGAGATTAATGCAATTAATTCAAAAAATAAATTAAAGTTTTATAAATTTATGAAAAAAAGACAAAATTTAAAATCTGGAGTATCTCCTCTAATTGATATATCAAATAATAATATTTTATTTTCAGATCTCGACAAAGCAAATACGTTAAATTCATATTTTAGTTCAATTCAACAAAATGATAATGGAAATTTACCCGAATTTTATAATTTAACTAAACAAAAATTTGATAATATTGATTTAAATCTTGAAATAATTAAAATATTTTTAAATAGATTAAAAATTACACATACTTTCGGAACTGATGGGATACCATCTTCTATGTTAAAATTATTATCTAATGAATTATGTAGGCCTTTATATATTATTTTTAATTCATCTTTATTATCGGGTAATATACCGAAAATTTGGAAAAAATCTATAATCACCCCAATTTTTAAAAAGGGTGAACCATCAAATTCAAATAATTATAGGCCTATTTCAATAACATGTGTAATGTGTAGAGTATTAGAACGTATTATTTCTAAACAATTAATTTTTTATTTAAAATCTAATAATGTATTAACAAAATATCAATATGGTTTTATAAGTGGAAAATCCACAGAATTACAATTAACAAAATGTTTAAAATTGTGGTATAATGAATTGAATAATACAAAATGTTTAGATATAATATATATTGATTTTGCAAAAGCTTTTGATGTTGTTTCCCATGAAAAACTATTATTTAAATTAAAATCATACGGTATATCTAATAAAATAATAAAATGGTTTTATAATTTTTTATCGAATAGATCTCAAATTAATCGGGTTGAAAATTCTTTTTCAAATAGTTCTATTGTAAAATCTGGAGTACCACAAGGATCGGTTTTAGGTCCAATTTTATTTTTATTATATATTAATGATCTTCCTAGTATATTCTCTTCAAAAATTCATATTGATTTATTTGCCGATGATACAAAATTATATTTTTCTTACGAATCTGAGAGTGAAAGATTTCTTTTACAAAATAATTTAAATTTATTTTCACAATGGGCAAATAAATGGCAATTAAATATTTCATTATCAATATGTGCAGTTATGACTTTAGGGGAGGTAACTCCATCAAAATATTTTATAAATAATATTCAATTAGAAAACGTTACTTTTTTTAAAGATTTAGGAATAATATTTGAAAATAACCTTTTATTTAATAAACATATTGATTATATTTGTAAAAAAGCTTATTTTTCTCTGAATTCAATTTTTAGATGCATTACTATAAAATCCCCTAGAGCATTATTAAATGCATATACAATTTATTGCAGACCAATTTTAGAATATGCATCCATAATTTGGTCACCTTTTTCAAAGGTTAGTAAATTTCGTAGTCACATAGATCAAATTGAAAGGGTGCAAAGATTATTTACTAGACGATTAATTACAAGATGCGTAGGATATACAAATTCATCAAATATTAATTATAAAACATATATAGAGAGATTGGTATATTTTAAATTAGAATCACTTGAACTTAGAAGATTAAAAATAGATCTAACTACAATTTTTAAAATTTCAAATAATTATACAGATATAAATATATCTGATATTCTTAACATTTCAAATAATTGTAGAACTAGAGGTAATTGTAAAAAATTAAATGTAATACATAATTATGATAATACAATTAAA
Organism: Osedax fenrisi; assembly: GCA_964019155.1. Classification (NCBI taxonomy): domain Eukaryota; kingdom Metazoa; phylum Annelida; class Polychaeta; order Sabellida; family Siboglinidae; genus Osedax; species Osedax fenrisi. The sequence continues at coordinate 6,506,229 of OZ025241.1, read as the reverse complement.
AATATAATTAATAATAGATCAGTTAATTTATGGAATTCATTAAATAATGATATAATACAATCTGTATCTGTTTCATCTTTTAAAAATAAAATAAACAAAATCTGTTTTGACAAACAACTTTTTTTTAACAGAAATTTATAATTTTATATTGATTTATGTTTCATTTTGTATCTTAATTATTGCATTATCTCTTCTGGTTTTTTTTTAATGTGTTTTTGTTATAGAAAATTTGGGTTTTTTATATCTATATTTCAAATATTCTATAATATAAAATTAATAATTCATTATTATTACAGATAAAGTGGGAAGTATTATTTTATTTTTGTTTGTTCGGTATTATATGTTTGTTTTATATATATATTTTGTAAATATGTTTCAAATGTATTATATTACTAAACTACAATATTAATAATTTTCTATTATTTCAGATTATAGTGATAAGTATTATATTGTTTGTTTCGTAATATTATTGGTATATTTTGTTATTAACTGTTTTGTATAGGTATATTGGTTTATTTTATTTGTAACTTGTTTTGTTTATATATATATATGTTTCAAATTTATTATAGGTACCTACTTACAATTAAAATATAAAATTAATAATGTACTACCTACTATTATTACAGATTTTGGTAAGTATTACATTATTTGTTTGTTTCATTCTAGTATTTGTTTTATTCTATTGGTTTAATTGATTTTAAACATGTTCTGTTTATAATATATTTAAAATTTAACATTTAAATATTAAACTATATAACTAATAATTTATTAATAAAACAGGGTACAAAGATAAGAATATTTCTACAAAGTTAAAGTAGAAATTGAATATTTCGATGCCACTTACAAAATAATGTATTCTATTTCTATTTTCGATTATTTTTACGCTATCTTTTATTTCTATTTTGATCATTTTTCGTTTATGTTTACTATATGATTTATTTCTACTTTCGATTGTTTTTCGTTTATTTTTACGGTAACTGTAAAACGTTTTAATTTCTTTAATTTTTTAATTTCGTATTATTCTTTGTTTATTTCTATAACGTATGTTATCGTTAGCAAATATCTATACTTTATACTTTCGATTATATTTTGGGCTATGTATTTGCTTAAATAAATTATCAATCAATCAATCAATAATAATAATAATAATAATAATAATAATACTAATAATAATAATAATATTTATTAGAAGAATTAAAAAAATAATTATGTTAAATTATAATGATATTTATATAATATTTTCTTCTAAAGGGCTTCAAAATAATATTACTATTTTCTGTTGTTGTTGCCCATGTCTATATATATATATATTGTGTATTAACCGAAGCGCTTAGGAAAGATCACCGAGAGGCAGCATCTCTCATAAGTTTGATTGAATATCTTTCCGGCGCAGTATCTGGTGTTGAATACCTTCCTAAAGGCTAGCTTCTCTACACCTGTAAAGTCATTAGTTATAATTAATATTATCAGGATGGATCCAGGGGGTATATGCTTCATGCATCATTGACATCTTATAATAAAACAAATATAACGTGTTTAGATATTTCTTATAATAGCATAAGTATTATCAATATATTTTCATTTATCACTCCACGAAGAATGACTTTATTAACTATGAAACAATACAACTAATATTGTATATATATATATATATATAGTTATATATATAGCTTCGAAGGAACATTAGAGCCATATATGGTTATAAATGAAAACGTTCCTGGATGGGATGAAAGGACTCCACCAAATAAAAATAACAATCACAATAACAATATGCATTTACATACATTATTTCAATGAATTTCGATGGATTCATAAATAGGTCCCCTCCCCCATAAGCTCAACCATACGCCTCACATTACATGTACATGCATGGATATATCTGAAATAATAGCGCATCAGGTTAATATAATATTACTATAATACATAACTATATTTTAAACTAAATATAATAGTTTTAGATAATTTAAATACGAAGCATAATACGTTATGAGAATATACTTATATATATATATATATATATATATATATATATATATATATATATATATATATATATATATATATATATATGTGTGTATATATTACATATATTGTATATTATTAATATATTACATTTTTTTAAATTCAAATATAATATAATATAATACTATTATAATACAAATAGTTATATATATTTCACTAATCTACGGTTTATATGATTATATATAATTAATAAAATATATAAATGTGTTCGAATATAAATAACAATACAAATATGTTTACTATTGTTAAATATAGCTTTAATGAATTATAATACTGTCCAGTATCCACTAACCGTGGGAGAGATGGTGGTCAACATTAACTGGGCCAGAGTTCACATGCACCGCCAATATCACACAGATGACCGCTACTAATAATAACTTCATTCTGTATTAAATGGCTTGGATGTTATCATTATAATATAGTATATTTAATTTAAATTAATATACATATATATTTTGTATATGATAAATTATAATTTATTTTAATTTATATCTTGTCCTAAAGAATAAGTGTGCTGTTATGTTCATTATGATGTATGTACCTATGAATTACGTGGTACTTATTTCTGTAAACTCCCTCTAACTCGGACTAGAAGGGAACGATAAAATGAGTATGAGATATATAATTATTCCTAAATGTATATACATAGGCAGAAAACCAAATTATCTTAAATGTCTGAGTTAGCAGGATTCTTGGTTATCAGTAGTTAACCGTAAATTGGTGTGATGTTAATTGTGATATTTTACTCATTATTAAATATATTATAAGATCAGTATATATATATATATATATAAATATATATAATATTATGTTAAAATTATAAATATTATTAATTACAAAATTTAATATTATTCATTATATATTATATACATGTATATAGTTGTACATGTATAATATATTGTAAGTAGGTTGAAACCTTTGAATATTAATATTAATAACTACAAATTATATGATCATAGATAATGAAAAGATATTCTGTATTTATAGATTGCCGTTAAGTGCATGATAAATAGATTAAAATCAACGACTTTTTAACCATATAATTATATGTTATATATATATAACATATTTATAAAATTATAGATATGAACTAGAGTTGTATACAAACTTATATTTTCTGTAAACATATTATGAATATATACTTAAATGTGTAATGTTTTATAATAATGTATAACTAATATAAGTGTTTAATAAATAGTGTGATGGCTAAGTAAATACTTGATATTAAAACATATATTTCTCAATGCTAGCATAGATATTATATACGTATCAAACAAACACTATAATTATATTAATTCAGTAGTTCTTATGTAAAATATGCAGTCGATGAAGCATGAGTCACAGGTGGTATGTACACTGTACACTGAGCAGTAGATCGGTTCGTACTTTTTTTCATAATTTTATAAACCTTCACATTTATAACACTTATGTACACAATGATGGATAAGTATGTACAATTGTAGACACATACCTACTAGTTATAGGTCATGAGACCTTTTTATTTTAACATTGAATACATATACAATTTAACATGGACGAGATAGAAATAAGTGTTATAATTTGTATCTAATTGAATAATTTTTTTAAGTCAACTATGAATATATCCTAGGAACTAAATTACAAATAGTATTAATATATAAAATATTTATCCAAACAATCTTGATGCCCAAATTTTATAAAATAATTTTAGTAAAAAAAAATATCTAAAAATCATATAATTTAATATAAATAATGTATTACTATTTAATTTAAAAAATTAAAATATATAATTTATATATAAAAATAATACAATTCAAATTAATTATAAAAAATAAACAATTATTTTTAGAAAATATATAAAATATATTAACATCATTTTTTTTTTTTAGATTTTAATTTAAAATATGAAATAAAAAATATGTGGGCATCATTTATATTTTTTTTTAATTAATTGTATAACTCAAATGTATATAAAGTTAATTATATATATATATATTAATTTAAAATAATTAATTACATATTTTATATTCTATGATATATATATATATATATATATATATATATATATATATATATATGTAATGTAGTGTACCATGTGTGAGTGTGTGTTCAAATGAGTTTAGAGTATTATATTAGATTGGCGGCGCAGTGTGGTATTAAGGCAGTATGATTATGAGCATGAATGTTACATAACATATATATTATATAATATAGGCGCGAGGGATACTTGTCAGGGTTTATGAAATGTTTATATAACTAGAATCACCATGTATCCCCAACCACGTAGACGTTACCCTATATCCTTTATCTGGTATTATGTAATGACCTAAAGTCCCATCCATCCCGTATCGTATTAGGATAATGACAGAATGTCACATCGAACGTATATCCCGATCTTCACCACGTATCCCCCCGAACGTATATCCCGATCTGCACCCTTCTACCACAGCCACGACGACGAATCAGCATCAAGAAGCTGGGCTTCTGGATACTACAGATTCGACACCATATTATTATTATTTTTAAATTAATAATATTGGAACGCCTTTTGTGGGTGTGGCGATAGAGAGCCTCGATTTTGTTCTGAGGTCTTGTTGGCAGCACCGTGATAGCGTACGGACGTATATGTTATCGAATCGCGTCGATACCCACGAGGCAGCGGATATTCTTCTTGAATAAAACTGATATCAAACCACGAAACGTATTGACTTTCCTTTACTTCAGTACATATATATATATATATATATATATATATATATATATATATATACATATATTACTCTCAATCAGAACCAACACGGAATACAATATATCACCTTAAAAGGCAGATAAGGACATAATATAAAAAGGGTAGAAGACTTTAAATACCTAGGTAGCTACATAGGTCCCACTGAATATGACGTTAATATACGAATAGCAAAATCATAGGCAACTCTATATAATATGAATGTCATCTGGAAATCTAATCTTACTGATAAATTAAAAAGAAATTTCTTTCGAATTTTTGCTGCTGTTGAATCAGTACTTATGTACGGGTCCATCACCTGGACACTAATATCTTCGTTGGAGAAAAAACTGGATGACGCATATATTCGCATGCTACGAGCTGCATTAAATAAATCCTGGAGACAAATGCTAACGAAAGAAATCTCTATAATGGTATACCTAATATATCAGATACATCCAAAGAGCATAGAATGAGATTCGCTGGACTTTCTTCTGGAGAATCAAGAACGAATTGACCAGTGACCTATTACTTTGGTATCCAATTCACGGAAGAAGATCAAGAGACATGCCTGCACAGACCTATATCGATCAGCTATCAAGTGATACAGGATGCGAAAGAGGAGAACTGACAAATGCAATGCAATATCGAGATGGATGGAGAGAACGAGCCATGAAATGCCGAGCAAGCTCGACATAGTATACTTATACCTTATACCTTATAAAGTATATAAGGAATATAATTAAAAACAAGAAATAGTAGAACAAAAAATAGAGTAAAAAATTCAATTATTAAAATAAATCATCAACTCATAAAGCATAAACAACCATAATATATCAACTACGAATTTGGGTTCATCAAGTCCAAAACCTTAAGGAATATACTTTCGCCAATAGTATATACACTAGTAATATTTAGAGCCAGTAAATGAATGCATACTACCCGATATAAAATAATTTATAAATTAAGAGTCAACGACATACAAACAAAAAACAAATTCCATCATTATTTTACTACCTCAAAATTAAATAAATAAATTAAGTAACTTAAATATAAATATATAAAGGTAATAAAAGAAAAAAATAATACAATTATAAATAGTAAATAATGTATAAGTTTATATTCTTTATACAGAGTAGATATAACATGATTTAGATACAATAATAAACATACAATCTTTATAATATTATTAATTGTATTTAATAATAACTTTAGAATCAAAATACTCAATAAATTAAATTATAACTTTTCATTAGAAAAAGGAGGATAATTTAAATGTGATTCATTGCCTATGAGTTTTCTAGTAATAGAGTAAACATTTTTCGAATTATTACAATAAGAGATTATATTATTTTTATAATAATTTCTTTTATCTAATTAAAGTTTCATTCTGTATACAATCATTGCTATAGCTAACTGTTTGTAATTAGTGATAGAATGCTTTTTTAAACAAATTCTATAAAATTTTCTAGTTGACCTTTTTACTTCTGATGTAGAACTATTAAGCCATGGTTTATTACTTCTAACTTTAAAATAATTTATCTTTGAAGCAAAGATGTCAAGGTTTAATTTTAATACGTATTTAATGAATTAATTTTAAGTATTATATTCTCAAATTTGTTATTATATTATCTGCAAATAATTAAAAATCAATAGATTTAATATCCCTATATACAGTTCTTGTATTAACAGTATGTTTGGAAGGAATGTCTATTTCAAGTGAAATAATATTATGATCCGTTATTGGAGGTAAACATATAGGAGGTTTAGATAAAATATTAGATATTGGAGTAACTACTAAGGCAAGTATATGACCAATATATTGTGTTGGTAATATTATGTGTTGAATAAGTGAAAAATAACCAATAAAATCAATGAATAAACTATATGGATGAACATCAGTATCACAATGGAAATTAATATCACCAATAAGGATATAATCATTACTCTTAGTACTTATGATTATACCAGCAAATTTATTTAGAAATATATTCATATAATCCAAGGAATTCGATCATTTATTAAATTATTAAGAAGAAATATCAGTAGGAAAGTACTTTTCTATATTTCTATATTAGTTATAAATATATAATGGAATATACATATATATTGTATATATTTTATATAAAGTAAATTTATGTAAATATATATATATATATATATATATATATATATATATCTATATATATATATATATATATATATATATATATACATACATATATATATGTTGTACGGTCGCCGTATAGACGTGGTACTGTTATCCCATCGATATAAAGAAAGTGGATAAGCAATTGACGCACGCAATGCATGTACAAGATATACACGTGAATTTCACTTTTATCGATAAATTTACAAAATGGTATCAGTGATTTTGATTTGATATTAGTCATATTATATATGTCAAATATCAAAACAGTAGTCTTTTCGTCGAAATAGATTTAAGTGACTTCAATCTATATCAATGGATTTAAATTATAAATATCAATAAAATCAATAAAATAGTATTATATCTTCAATTTAATTACACAAAATTACGAGGAATGTTGATATTATGTATTTTAAATATATAATTTTATTTTTAGTATAGATAGTACATTAAAATTGGTAGTGAATATCAATATATATATGATAAATACATATTATTATAAATAAAAAGTAGTGGGCCAGATAGTGGGTTTCGACTGCAGCGCTCGTAGCGGATAGTGCCATACACTACATTCAATTGCTTATCCACTTTCTTTATATCGATGTGTTATCCACAGAAGAAAGAAAAACTGTGTTTCTGTTTTAATCAACTTTATTCAGTAACAACCTATATAGGATAGAATCTAAACATATATATATGTATACAATATAAGTCTGTGTCAATTTTATATTTTTAGAATAGGAGAGAGTATGGCAGTCTTGATACAGGGATTAACCTGCTCAGAGTTTAGTGAGTTCGCAATAAAATCCAAGAAAATAGGAGAAAATAAGGGTGACATTATGTGATATAATGAGATAGGTATGGGGATCATTGGGGTAGGTACAGTAAAATGTCATGAGTATATCATATACTTCATATACTGGAGGGATAGTGAATATACGTAATGAGTTAATAAGATGGATAATTTATATGGTAGACTTGAGTATGGATGGAGTAAACGAGCAAATAATATTATTAATGGTTGCAATTTTATATTCAAAGAATTTTTCAAAAAAAATCATAGTTGAAAATGTGACGTGTTAGGTAAAATAAGGAGGATTTTTTAACTGGAGTTTTTATTTGACATTTTAAATAATTTGCTAGGATCATAGGAATCAAAGCTATCTTTTTGTTATAATAGGTGAATTTTGAATTATATATAGTAGATTTGTAATTTTTCTAGCTATCGATAGAGCTAATTTTGTTTCAGTAGTAGGATTTTAAGAAATTTCTTTTCAAATTTTCAAACACTCTTCTTGAAGATGAAAAGTTCATGAGAGAACTAGTGAGAAAAAGGGCGGTCGGTAATTAATATAGTTTTTGTAGGTACATTTATATTTATACTATTTAGGAGAACAGAGTTTAGAAGTACTGGAAATAGGAGAATAGATCTTAGTTATGATATTGCTTACAAATCTTGGAAGGTCAATATTCTTAAAATCTCTATATGTAATACGTGTTCGTTTAATCTTTGAGAATTTTAGATGTATAGAGAATTCCACAATAAAATGATGCATTAGTAGTTCAATATATTGAAAGGATTTATGGTTTATAAATCCAATAAGAGGACTGAAAGAGTTGTAAATATAATATTAAGTATATAACCACTGGTATGAGTGGGACATGATAATTGTTGGCACAAAAAAAGAGACTTAGTTAAGCTTGGTTTAAAGTCACTATGGGGATAGATAAGAAAATTAAAGTGATAGTTTAAGTCACCAACAATTATTGGTAAATAGGATGAAAATGAAGGAAGATTATGGATGAAATCACGAAATTCAAGAAAATTCAAAGAATAAAATGGTTTCATAGTTTGGTAGAAATTACAACAACACAACAAATCATGCCGGATCGGTCGTAACTCTGACAAACAACGACCAAGCTACCCATCGGTATTAACCAGGATAATATTGACAAATTAGCTACGGATATAATAATATTAAAAGAATCAAACTACCTGATACCATTACTCTATTGGAACTTGGAATGTACGAACATTAAGACGAATTAGAAAACTTGAAGAACTGATGAAATAACTAAGCCTATACAAATGGGATGTAGAATGAATTGATTAAACAAGAATAATAGGTACTGTTAAAATAACAACGATTAAAAGTCATAAACCATATTACAGTGAATAAGAAAAAGATCGTGAAGGTGTTAGATTTATATTAAAAAAGGAATTCACAAATTATGTACTTAACTATGCGGCTATATCTAGTCGAATAATCTCGATAACTATTATTTAATTATATTCTCCTACAACAACACATATTGACGAAGCAATAGTAGTTTTTTATATAAATATATATAAAAACTATAAATGACTCACTTATAAAGGACATATTAATAATACAAGGAAACTAGAACGCCAATATTGAGAAACATTCATAATGGAATGAATATGTTAGAAAGATTTGGTATATGTGAAATGAACGATCGAGGATAAAGAATATTAGAATTCTCAGAGAAATATAAATTAGTTATAGCTATTACACAACATCCGCATACAAACTCAAAAATAACAACATGGAATTCACCTAATTGACTAGTACATTTCCAAATATACTATATACTAACTCCACAAAGATGTATATCGAGTATTATTCGAAGTTCAAAGAGACCTCATCCGGGTGCGGGTATCAATTGTGAACATGACCTCAGTTTATGCAATTAAAGTCTCATAACACGATCAAATAAGCGTCAAAAAACAAATTGATTAAGCTTTAATGTTAACAGACTAATGTATTCTACATTTTTTAGTTTTACTCAAGTGAACTAGTTGTGGTGTGCATGATGTATATTATGTGTATAAAGTAGCTGATATACGTATATAGCAATCGCATTGATATATATATATATATATATATATATATATATTTATGTAATCCCGAAATAATATCTATATTAGGGATATATGTTTACTTGTTTTACATGTTCTTATTATTTACACATTTATATATATATATATATACATCACGGATGTAAATAGTACGATATGGTGATTGTGTGATTTATTACTTATAAATATGTTATCCGATCTGAGATATTTTTATTTCCTATATGAAACTACTCTTTTTTTAAATAGTGATACTTTATAAGCATTCTATATTTAAATATCTAATATGTAATTAATATTAATACGAACTATAATATGAATTATATTACAATAATACTGAATAAAATAAATTAAATATAAATGTATTGATATACATATTATATATTAATATGGAAGTATGGATACCTTTCAGACAAGAAATATTGATTTTATTGAATGTTATATACACATATCGGATACAAATGGAACCCTCTAGAAATCAGAGACTTGTATATATTATAAATAACTATGAGAGAACCAGATCAATACAAAACAAATATGTAATATGTTTTTTCTTGTGTTTCTAATTATCGTTTATGAAGTTCTTGATAAATACAAAATAAAACAAAATAACTACCTCCAGTCGAACCCGGGAATTCTCGCATTCCATCAATTTCTATGACTCCGTGGAAGGTTTCACTTCAACTTCTGTTAACTCTTACAATGAGCCATAGACCACACTAAACTATATATATATATATACACAAGACTATTTATATTATTTTTCTTATACCCTTACCATGGCATTCCTCTCCTGTAAAGTTGTAGTAGGTTATTAGATTATTTAGTTACACGCACATATACGCATACACATAATCATACACGTACGCGTATACACACGATCGTATGCATGCAAGAACATGCGAGTGTGTACGTATCTACTAGTAATATGATCGTGAAAGCCTTCAGGATGAACGAGTTTTGCATAGGCTATACCGTATGGTGTTACGATAATACAAACACGCACATTAATAGTCGACTTCATGTTTTAAATCTAATTATTTTCAATAGTTAATTACATATTGTTATATATTAGTTAACGTATTTGGTATGCTGCCTACAATATATATATATATATATATATATATATATATATATATATATATATATAAATATATATATATATACATATATAATAATAATAATAATAATAATAATAATATTTATTAGAAGAATTTACATTTTTTTTCTGTTAAATTATAATGATCTTTATATACGATTTACTTCTAAAGGGCTTCAAATTAATATGACTATTTTCTGTTGTTGTTGCCAATGTATATATATATATATATATGTGTATTGTGTATTAACCGAAGCGCTTACGATGGATCACCGAGATGCAGCATCTCTGATGATTTGGTTTGTACCTCTTTCCTCCGCAGTATCTGGTCACGAATCCCATCCCAACGGCTAGCATCTCTGCACCTGTAAAGTCATTAGTTATAATTAATATTACCGGGATGGATCCAGGGGGTATATGCTTCATGAATCATTGATATCTTATAATAAAATAAATATAACGTGTTTAGATATTTCTTATAATAGCATAAGTATTATCAATATATTTTCATTTATCACTCCACGAAGAATGACTTTATTAGCTATGAAACAATACAACTAATAGTGTATATATATATTTATATATATATCTTCGAAAGAACATTAGAGCCATATAAGTGAAAACTTCATCTAAGTTACTGGATGGGATGAAAGGACTCCACCAAATAAAAATAACAATAACAATAACAATATGCATTTCATACATTATTTCAATGTATTTCGATAGATTCATAAATAGGTACCATCACCCTAAACTCAACCATACGCCTCACATTACATGTACATGCATGGATATATCTGGAATAATGGCGAATCAGGTTAATATAATATTACTATAATACATAGCTATATTTTAAACTAAATATAATAGTTTTATATAATTTAAATACGAAGCATAATACGTTATGAGAATATACTTATATATATATATATATATATATATATATATATATATATATATATATGTATATGTATATGTATATATTACATATATTATATATTATTAATATATTACATTTTTTTAAATTCTAATATAATATAATATAATATTATTATAATACAAATGGTTATATATATTTCACTAATCTACGGTTTATATGATTATATATAATTTATAAAATATATAAATGTGTTCGAATATAAATAACAATACAAATATGTTCACTATTGTTAAATATAGCTTTAATGAATTATAATACTGTCCAGTATCCACTAACCGTGGGAGAGATGGTGGTCAACATTAACTGGGCCAGAGTTCACATGCACCGCCAATATCACACAGATGACCGCTACTAATAATAAGTTCATTCTGTATTAAATGGGTTGGATGTTATCATTATAATATAGTATATTTAATTTAAATTAATATACATATATATTTTGTATATGATAAATTATAATTTATTTTAATTTATATCTTGTCCTAAAGAATAAGTGTGCTGTTATGTTCATTATGATGTATGTACCTATGAATTACGTGGTACTTATTTCTGTAAACTCCCTCTAACTCGGACTAGAAGGTAACGATAAAATGAGTGTGAGATATATAATTATTCTTAAATGTATATAAATAGGTAGAAAACCAAATTATCTAAAATGTCTGAGTTAACGAGATTCTTGGTTATCAGTAGTTAACCGTAAATTGGTGTGATTGTTATTGTTATATTTTACTCATTATTATATATTATAAGATCATTATATATATATATATAAATATATATAATATTATGTTAAAATTATAAATATTATTAATTACAAAATTTAATATTATTCATTATAAATTATATACATGCATATAGTTGTACATGTATACTATATATTATAAATAGGTTGCAACCTTTGAATATTAATATTAATAAAATAAAATCATATGATCATAGATGATGAAAAGTTATACTGTATTTATAGATTGCCGTCAAGTGCATGATAAATAGATTAATATCAACGACTTTTTTCATAACCATATAAATATATGTTATATATATAACATATTTATAAAATTATATATATGAACTAGAGTTCAATAAAAACTTATATTTTCTGTAAACATATTATGAATATATACTTAAATGTGTAATGTTTTATAATAATTTATAACTAATATAAGTGTTTAATAAATAGTGTGATGGCTAAGTAAATACTTGATATTAAAACATATATTTCTCAATGCTAGCATAGATATTATATACGTATCAAACAAACACTATAATTATATTATTTCAGTAGTTCTTATGTAAACTATGTAGTCGATGAAGCATGAGTAATGCGGAATGATATAAAATAAAAATTATTTTTAGAAAATAAATTAACTTAATTTGTAATTTTTTGTGGATTTTTATTTGAAATATCAAATAAAAAATATTTGTGTATAATTTTTAATTTTTTTTAATTAATTTCGATAAATGACATTTATATCTAACTTATATCCAAAATTCAATCAAATTTGATAACTCAAATGTATGTAAAGTATAATTATATATATATATATATATTAATTTAAAACAATGAATTACAAATTTATATTCTATAATATATATATATATATATATATATATTAGTATTGTTATTGTTATTGTTATTGTTATTTAGTGGAGTCCTTTCATCCCATCCAGGAACATTATTGGAACGCCTTTTGTGGGTGGGGCGATATAGAGCCTCGATTTGGTTCTGCGGGCTTGTTGGCAGCACCGTGATATGGTACGGACGTATATGTTATCGAATCGCGTCGATACCGAGGCAGCGGAGATTATTCTTGAATAAAACTGATATCAAACCACGAAACGTATTGACTTTCCTTTACTTCAGTATACATATAAATATATAATAATAATAATAATAATACATATATTACTCTCAATCAGAACCAACACGAATACAATGTATAACCTTAAAAGTCAGAGAAGGACATAATATAAAAAGGGTAGAAGACTTTAAATACCTAGGTAGCTACATAGGTCCCACGGAATATGACGTTAATATACAAATAGCAAAAGCATAGGCAACCCTATATAATATGAATTTCATCTGGAAATCTAATCTTACTGATAAATTAAAAAGAAATTTCTTTCGAGCTGCTGTTGAATCAGTATTTATGTAAGGGTCCATCACCTGGACACTAATATCTTCGATAGAGAAAAAAATGGATGACGCATATACTCGCATGCTACGAGCTGCATTAAATAAATCCTGGAGACAAATGCTAACGAACGAAATCTCTATAATGGTATACCCAATATATCAGATACATCCAAAGAGCATAGCATGAGATTCGCTGGACTTTCTTCTGGAGAATCAAGAACGAATTGACCAGTGACCTATTACTTTGGTATCCAATTCACGGAAGAAGATCAAGAGACATGCCTGCAAAGACCTATATCGATCAGCTATCAAGTGATACAGGATGCGAAAGAGGAGAACTGACAAATGTAATGCAATATCGAGATGGATGGAGTGAACGAGCCATGAAATGCCGAGAAAGCTCGACATAGTATACTTATACCTTATACTTTATAAAGTATATAAGGAATATAATTAAAAACAAGAAATAGTAGAACAAAAAATAGAGTAAAAAATTCAATTATTAAAATAAATCATCAACTCATAAAGCATAAACAACCATAGTATATCAACTTTCCGAATTTGGTTCATCAAGTCCAAAACCTTAAGGAATATTCTTTCGCCAATAGTATATACACTGGTAATATTTAGAGCCAGTAAATGAATGCATACTACTCGATATAAAATAATTTATAAATTAATAGTCAACAAAATACAAAAAAAAACAAATTCCATCATTATTCTACTATCTCTTAAGTAAAAATAAATTAAAAAACTTAAATATAAACATATAAAGGTAATAAAAGAAAAAATTAATTAAAAATAATACAATTATAAATAGTAAATAATGTATAAGTTTATATTCTTTATACAGAGTAGATATAACATGATTTAGATAAAATAATAAACATACAATCTTTATAATATTATTAATTATATTTAATAATAACTTTAGAATCAAAATACTCAATAAATTAATATTATAACTTTTCATTAGGAAAAGTAGGATAATTTAAATGTGATTCATTGCCTAGGAGTTTTCTAGTAATAGAGTAAACATTTTTCGAATTATTACCATAAGATAATATATTATTTTTATAATAATTTCTTTTATCTAATGAAAGTTTCATTCTGTATGCAATCATTGCTATAGCTAACTGTTTGTAATTAGTTATAGAAGGATTTTTTAAATAAATTCTATCAAATTTTCTAGTTGACATTTTTTATTCTGATGTATAACTATTAAGCCATGGTTTATTACTTCTAACTTTAAAATAATTTATCTTTGGAGCAAAGATGTCAAGGTTTAATTTTAAATACGTATTTAATGAATTAATATTAAGTAATATATTCTCAAAATTTTAATAATATTATATGAAAATAATTCAAAATCAATAGATTTAATATACCTATATACAGTACTTGTTTTAACATATGTTTGGAAGGAATGTCTATTTCAAGTGAAATAACATTATGATCCGTTATTGGAGGTAAACATATAGGAGGTTTAGATAAAATATTAGATATTGGAGTAACTACTAAGTCAAGTATATGACCAATATAATGTGTTGGGAATGTTATGGGTTGAATAAGTGAAAAAGAATCAATCAAATTAATGAATAAACTATGTGGTTGAACATCAGTATCATAATGGAAATTCATATCACCAATAAGGATATAATCATTACTATTAGTACTTGTAATTATATCAGAAAATTCATTTAGAAATATATTTATATAAGCCAAAGAAATTCTAGGTGGTCGATACATTATGTTATTAGATATACATTCACGAATAACAACTAGAGGTTCGTTAATAATATTTGCAAGGTCTATATATATGTATAGTATAGTATACAATGTAAATAATGTATACATATATACTATACACCTACTATAGGATATATACTACTATATAATATATATATACCATATACCATATATATCATTTATAGATCACGAGATAAATCATTATCCCAAACTATGATATCACGTGACAAATTGAACAACATATGTTCATCTACGTATTCTTGTCTAATCTATGGAGACTTTAACCTGGCTGGAATTGACTAGAGTGTTTGTACTACATAGACCATTGCGAAAAGATATGTATATAATAAATTTCTACCATACGGTTTAACTCAACTAATTAATTTTAATAGAAAATCAAATTTTTTCGATTTAATACTTACAAAAAATACAATAATAATATCTTATATTACATCTCTATATGCTTTTGAATTTGATTCACATGTTGGTGATAATTTTACTATTTACTCTGATTTAATAATCCAACCATACGGCTTAATTATAATATAAATGATATTGCTAGTATTAAATTTCATATCTTGTTACTTGACTGGACTAATATCATACCATCATACCTAATATCATACAATGACTGTAATGAGCTATTCAACAATGTTATTAATTTTACTGATCATATCATCGAGTTCTACACCCCTACGACGTTGGGCCTACGTGTTCAACTAAAATTCATAAATATCCCTATCAATTAAGAAATTTGTAAATAAGTACAGAGTATTACATAGAAAAATATACTCATAATGTGTTGATGTATAACCAATCTTTACTATAATATAACGCAACGTAATATTGATGTTGAACACAATATATCATCAACTAACAAATCTTTTTGTTATAATTATATAAACACCAAATTAAAATACTAAAATATCATACCTCCACTCAGAAATGTAATCGATATTAACATTATTTATATTAATGAACTTGATAAAGCAGATTATTATTTCTGAATATTTGTAATCTGTTTTTCTCAAATCAAATAATTCTAATGATCCCTTAATAATGAAAGGTTTACACGGAAATAGTAAGGAAATGTCTTTGTAACTTACTGACTACATTTAATTTATCACTTGATGGTTTTCATAATGGAATTCTTAAGGTATTATCATATTAACTTTCTCATCCCTTGTCTATTATTTCAATGTATTTAGATGAATGTCAATGCCCTACTATATTGAAGTCAACTAATATTATTCCGATATTTAAAAAAGCTGAGCATTTATTTACATCCAATTACCTTCCAATAATTGTATAGTCATCTACTTTCATTATTTTTCAACAAATAATATCTTATATCTATTATATTATTTATGAATTAATAAACTTTGTGTAGGGAACAATATTGATTTTTAGCCAGTAGATCCACTGAATTCCAACTTTAAGAATTTTATAAATATACAATTAAAGCCACTAATCATTATTGTATTACTGTTATTATCTATATCGATATGAAAAAGGCATTTGATAAAGTATGTCATTAGTATGCAAATCTGATATATTTTTGTATTCGCTAAATAAAAACCGAATCCATATATATTAATTGTAGAGAGCTTGGTATTGTTTTTTATAATAATAATAAATTCGACATTCATTGTAATAACATATATAGCAAAGCCTACGCGATCTCGAATATAATATTTATATGTTTCATTACAAATAATGCATACTACCAGTAAAAGCGTATATCACATATGTGGGTCCTGAGTCCTAAACTTGAATATGGTTATCTATTGGAACTCCGGGCAATGACTGTATTGACATAAATAAACTTATTGAAAAATATCAACATGACTTGTAAATTAATCGCGTATGTTACTTACATAAATCAACTTATAATAATATATTGTATTTTCTCGAATTAATTAATTTATCTCATCGCAGATTAAGGCTAACCTAATTCTGGCTTTCACGAGATTGAACGATCTCGTGGATATAGATAAATCACCGGTGTTTGAAACATATTCTGCAAGTAATCGTGAACCTCTAATTAAGATACGTAAATACAAATATAGTTATAGAGTAACGATCAATGATGTCGGCAACATAGTGAATACACAACATAGTGAATACACAACATAGTGAATACCCTATGGAATTCACTCTCACGCACCGTCGCTTCGGCTAAAGAATTACAGATTATTTAAGCTTATTTATCAAGAATATTCTAAATATTAGACCCATTTTTATGCTCGAAGTGCATAAATGTGATGTCGTTCTTTTTAAAATGTTATTGTTTTTTTTTGTGTTGTAATTATAAATTAAATATTTGTAACTTTATTTGTGTATACGATATTTCCTGTCGTATACTCATTTGATATTGCAGTTATTAGGATGTATCAAACAACCAATGTACAGGTATCGTCCATCCTTCATGATTTATAATTGGAATATAATCGTATATGGGCATGACCAACCCGATACATCTGCCCTAGTTATTATAACATTATATTCAGCTTGTTTGTTCAATATCTTAAATATCTTATAGCCTTTATTATTTTGTTTACTTTCGGTGTATGTAAATCACAACTTATTTATATTTATTTTTATTATTTATATATTTCTGTAATTTTGATGTATTGTTAACCATCGTTTTGAATCTATAAACTATTATCTATATGAAATAAGGTTATTTTGGCCAAATGTATTTTAAAGCAACAAAAAAAATATATATTTGTTAAATGATGTAATACAAAGAATTTAGTCTTTCGAGCGATTTTATTATTTTAAATAATTAAAATAAACGTAGCTACGGAAAAATATTCATCTCTAAACAATAATTATATGAATATTGTATGTATATGTATATATATATATATATATATATATATATATATATATATATATATATATATATATGTATACATATATATATATTGTACATTTTTTATATATATATATATATATATATATATATATATACGTATGCGCACACAATACGTGTGTTAACACATACACATATTGTTAATGATAATTACACACTAATTATATAAGTTTGCTTTGACGATACGATTTCCCATGCACTTCTCACCTGTACAATATATGCAATTATTAGCCGACCGAAGATTAGTTATATATATATATATATATATATTATTAGGGATATATATATATAATGTTATATCTATGTATATTTAAATATATCAACTAAAATCTGTAAATTGTGTATACAATAATACAAATATTATAATATAGGATAATGAAAAACATTACATTACAATACGATACGTAATGCAACATAATAATACGAAGATTTTATTGGAAATTATGGGAAATATTTATGTAATATGTTTCTATTAGCAATAAGGCTATGTATATTTTACAATATCATTCTTAGAAAAGATCTACTAGGAGGAGGCAGTGATTTCCTCAGGTTGGGAGTAATATTTATATGGGTAATTTAGTGGGTAGGTATAATGCACATGTGGGGATAGGAGAGGGGAGCGTAGTTAGAAAGATGGGATAAACCTAAAATAAGACAATAGGAAGGATATAATAGAGAAATATATATAGATGTAATGGATAACATTGACACCTAATCTATCAGGAGAACATTTATCGAATGCACTCTTAAATGTAAACGTAGATCTCGTTTTTAACTAGGTGATTTCGGAATATTACTATCATAAGGGCGGGTGTATAGGTGAATGTTGTTGAAATATAATCCGAAAAAGGATCACATTGATTGGCCCAATTCCGAGCGCTTTAACGAGAAGTTTAACATGGGAGAGATACATAATTTAACATTTAATTAATAGGAAGTATCTCAAAACTCGGTAATATCCCTATATATCACTGTATATGGTAAACGTGAACTCGGTTTATATATATATATATATATATATATATATATATATATATATATATATTAGACATAATATACAATATGAATTATATTATTATATAGTATATATATATATATAATAACAGTAATATTTATTAGGATAATTATGTTTTATTTTCGGTTTCGTTATCTTGTTATAATATCTATATACTATATATAGTATAGCTAATATATATATATATATTCCAAAGGTCTTCGGTGTATATAGAGAGTATATTTGCTATCGTCGTCACCCTTGACTAACCGCCACGCATGGGATACAATACGGTTATACAACACCGGTGAGTGAACTGGTTGTAGCGCCTGTGGTTGCAGAACTTAGACATCAGACCGGCGCCTCTCTTCGCTATACCTGCAGGTGGGCGATAGGCACAACGTTAACCAACCAGTATTAGGCGTTACTGTATCGCAATGTATCGCGATGTGTAGTGTGTGAATACATATTATAATAGTATGTATACATTATGTATTAATTATATTATAATATATATATATATATATATATAATATATAATATAATTAACATATCTGATTATATATATATAGTCATTATACAATAGTCTAATTTTATAAAAATAAATAATATTGGTATAGGTAATAGAATTATAATATCCTATATATAGTATAAGTATATCAGCATATATCTTCACCATATTAGTTAATAATCGGTTGTATGACATTTTATTTTAATTTAAATCTAAAATATATAAATAATGTATTGAACATAATTAACAAATGGGTGATTTACAAATGATGTACAATATATATGTGTATATATGTATATATATATATATATATATATATATATATAATAATAATAATAATAATAATAATAATATTTATTTATTGAAATCACAAATATATATATTGAATACAATACAAATAGCGGATACAAATGGACCCCTCAAGAAGTCATAGACTTGTACTAATTGGTTTTATAAATAACTGTGAGAGGCAACGGATAATACAATACAAATAGTAATATTTTTTGTTTGTGTTTTGATTTATAGTGTATTAAGTTCTTGATAAACAGAAGAGAAAAATAACTGTCTGGAGTCGAACCCGGGACCTCTGGCTTACTAGCTTTCGGTTGTCCCACTGAGCCATCGACCCCAGACTTATATATATATATATATATATATATATATATATATATATATATATTACATACAATATTCAATATTATGTTAATAGATTATCATTTAAATATATCATGTTAAGAATATATAACATATATACATAATATATAATAGTCTACCAAAATATAAAAACAGGTTATTATAAATTATTAATAATATTAAATGTATTAAGAATAATGATTTATATATCATTATATTTGTAAATAATTAAAATATATATAAATATATATATTTAAAACTATAAATTAAATATATCCATTTTATGTAAAATAAATATAAATGGATACTATATCCGGGTACTAAAATGACTAAAATTATTGACCAGTGTCCACTAACCATGGGAGAGATGATCAACATTAACTGGGCCAGAGTGCACGTGAACAGCTAAGATCGCAAAGATCACCGCTACCAATAATAACTTCATTCTGTGTGACGATGTATTGGGTTATAGTTGTAATATGTGTTGAATTCATTGAGTGTACATATATATCTTACACGTCGTCACCTCTTCTTATTTAAACGCGTTACATTTATATTTCCTTAACTACAATATCGCCTTACCTAATTACCTATTATATCGACCTCGTCGGTAATTATTGTACTAGTAAGTATTCATTAACGTCGCGAATACTATTAGCATACGCTATCGTAATTAACTTATTATAATGTTACGGATTGTTTAGCCCTTTAGATAACATAGTTTTATATACGAGTATACGTATTACAATATATATATATATATATGATATTTAAATTATAAATAGTATTCGTTAAAACATGACACTAGACCGGTAGACATCGTATACAAACTTTGTGATGTGATTAAGAATAACGACATTGCTGATCATAGGTGGCGCTTATTTATAGAGGCGTGGCGCCGAGTGCTAGACAAACACGTCGTCATCGCTAACATTAAGTGTATGTGTATGTGTATGTATACGTGTATATGTGTGTATGTGACTATGTAAACCGTGCAGTTCAGCTGAGCATACGGATGCGGTTATTACGACATTTAAAATGAACAATTCCGTCGAGTGTTATTTGTACGATATGTAATACCATGCATAGATACATGTATCTATTTAATGTATATATATATATATATATATATATATATATATACAAATATGTACATACAAATATGTTATTGTTCATTCTATATGATGTGATGATTATGATTCTGATGATTAATGGTTTATTTACACAAAAAGTATTGTCTGGTTTCGTTTCCCTTCGCTCGCATGGTGAGATCATAATATATTATCTTATAATATCATAGTAATACAAATACAAATATATTGACGCAAACAAAAATTTGAGAAAATTAGTTTATTATTTATATATTATTATTTATAATAATAAATTGAAAGAAAACCATGATACATATAACAGAAAGAAATGACGACACTTTCTCGTAATATTTTTTTTTAACTTTTAATTTTTTGAACAAATATAAGAAATATATCAATTAAATTATCAATACAAATATATTTAGGCGATATATATAGTTTATTAGGAATATAAAATAATAATAATAAGTATTAATATTATAGAATATTATTGATATACTTATATAAATGACTGTTTGGTAGATTTTCTCTTATGTTTTTCGGTAATATCGTCTCTTTTTTAATACCAACAGTAGTCCGAAATCATATTTATATCTTCCTTGATATCTATTTTCCATTATAGTAATGTCTTGGTGAAATTACTCTCAATTTTCTTCGTTACATTACCACAATTGTTTAGAAAATAATCAATATGGGATCATAAAAAATGCATCTTAATTGACATTCGAGACCCTAGTCTTTCCATACAATAAATTAATTTATCTAACAATTTTTCAATAATCTGGATGGTTGCCCATGAATTGTATAATAGATTTAAATATAATCCATATTCGGAGTGTTGTTCATTGATTTATCGAAGTTATTGTCATATATTAATTATCTTATTTGTGGACAATTTAATATGCCTGCTGTGATCTTGACCTCACTTAATTTTGGGAATTGCATCTTATATCCAATTGGATCAAGATATTTAATAAAAATATTCATAATCCCTATCTTAATGTGTAATGGAGGGAGTAATATTATATTTGGAACAACAAGATAATTCTGGATTATAATGTAAATTATCAAGTTCTGACCATGTGTGTCTATAGACATTATTCTATAGAATAATATTCCGGTTAGCTCTACTATTCCATTTGCAGCGAAAACATGGTTATTTTGTATACCAAGATTGCATACCCAAAATTATAGCGACGATCTACAAATGTATATATTAAATTATACAACATTTTTATAATTTTTTTTGTTACCTATCCCATAGCATGTGGATGCCGTAAGGGCACAGTTGATTTCTTAATTTTCTTCCATCCTTCTCTATTTTTCGTTCTTAACATGTCTCCTTCCAACCCAAAACCGGTCCATTCCACGATATTATCTTGTCTTTGCATTTTGGGCCTCCCTCTCCTTCTTTTACCATAAATAGTACATTGGAGAAGTGTTTTAGACATCTTATTCGATCTTATTACATGAACAAACTATTTTAACTTTTCGTAATGACCATTGCTAGTAATTCAGAATTAGGGCCAATTTCACGGGTTACTATACGTATTAATTCAATATTTGTAATTCTTTCTCTGTAGGTTATATTCAGTAATCTTCTTAAACATCTCATTTCTAGCGCTCTTATTTTACTTTGAAATTCTTTGGTTATCGTACATGTTTAATATGCATATAAGAATATTGAGCTGACTAATTATAGCATAAGTTTTATTTTCAATTTCAATTGTAGTGATTTATCGTTTCATATAATATTTAGTTAGGATAAAACTGCTACCGCATATGCAACATATGTCCTGTTCTAGCTTTTATTTTGGTCATTGATCCTTTATCAGATTGCTCCTAAGTTATTTGAATGTGTCAATAATTGTAGGTGGTTCATTATTTATTTTTATTTCGGGTGTGAATTTACCTTCGGAATTAGTCATTATTTGTGTTTTGTGGCGTTAATCTCCATTCCATATGCGCGTGATGTTAAGTCAATTTTTCTAATAAGACTGTTTAGTTCAGATTCACTACCAGCTAATCCATCAATGTCATCTGCGAATCTTAAATTTGTGATTATACTTCCAACAATATTTACTGTTCCTATAGGATATATATAAATATCTAATGCGTTATTCATTATTTGTTCGAGCATGATGTTGAAGAGTGTAGGTGAAATTAAGCAACCTTGTATTACTACAGTTGTTATCTGAATCCACTCTCCAACTTTTCCGTCGAAGTAAACTGCACTTTCTGCTTTACTATATAGGTTTTGTATAGATTCAATTAGTTTTAGACTAATGTTAAATCTTTTCATCGCCAACCATAATGCTTTATGCCAGACTCTATCAAATGCTTTCTTGAAGTCAATGAATATATGATATATCGGTTTGTTATCTTGGCCATATTTCTCTGAGATGATTCTTAAATTAAATATCTGCTTACTATTACTTCTTCCTGTTCAAAATCCGGCTTTTTCTTCAGAAATTAATCCTTCAGTGATGTGTTTATAAGATAATTTTCAGCATGATTTTACTTGAGTGTGATATAAAGCGTATTGCTCTGTAATTTTCACATTTTTGTTGGCTTCCTTTCTTAAGTATACTTATTATCAATGATTTCGTCCAGTTTGATGGTCAGTAAATATTGTTATCAGTATATTTCCTCCGGATTTAAGCTCAGAAGGTATGTTGTAAAAACCTAGCAAATATATTTTTCTTAGGAAATTTCTGATATATCCAAAATAATTAAAAGTTTAATGAAAACAAATCAGAGTCAAAAAGTAGCCAAGAATCAGTTAAGATAACGAAAATGATTCAAACCAGTGTAATGATAATTTATAACTTATTTTTAAATAC
This sequence comes from Osedax fenrisi, assembly GCA_964019155.1. NCBI lineage: Eukaryota > Metazoa > Annelida > Polychaeta > Sabellida > Siboglinidae > Osedax > Osedax fenrisi. The sequence continues at coordinate 6,481,601 of OZ025241.1, read as the reverse complement.
TAATAAATTGAATTTCTTGTGAATTAATTTCTTGCCGACTTTTAAGCTCCTAGGTTGTGTTGATATTTTTCTTATTTATCGTCCATCATTTTCATCTATTAGTAATTTCTTAACTGACATTTCATTTATTTTGTATTAAATATCACAGAGAAATTGTATTATTATGGATTATATGTGTATTCAATTAAATACTACTTCGTATCAGTCTACATCTTTAAATATCCTAATTTTGAGTAAACCTATGCATAAGAATATTCACTTTCCAACTCATATTAGCTGAAATACTTTTGATACTATTAATAATTCATCTGATTCTTCTTTAATTTCTAACTGAAACAATGTTTACTTATTTCTGATTATATTGCAAATACTTTTAATCTTCCAACTCATACTGATTATACAATAAGAATATTGTATAGAGATATAGCATGTACAAATAATTAAATTTTCTTATTAATATGTTTACTCACTTAAATAATCTGCATCACCTATATCAATATTAAACTCCTTATTTTGAATATATTAATCTGTACTTTGATATGTCTCTTAATGTTCATGCCCATCTGAACATATCAAAATCACGTACACTTGTTCATCGACATAGGTTTAATAGGGAATTGAAAATTATTAAATTTCTCTTATGTACATCCCCATTAAGTTACTTTTTATTTATAATCCTTTAAAATGTCACGAAATAATTATCAACACAAAATATAATATGTAATTCTTCCTTTATTATTAGTCAATTTCAAGAACTTAATATAAACACGAAATAATCTGTTAAACATGTATTGTCCCTTATTGGGAAGACAAATATCAAAAAAAAAGTCCAATTCTATCTGAAATGATCCATTATTATCTTTTTCTAAATTTTACACACAACGAAAATATAATAAGTAAACTTCATTATATTCGTCTCTATATTATCACTTTGTCCATATTGGTCATCTAAATACTGGTTACACTCTCGTCCTACACCTATTGAAGTTCAATCAATAATATATATATATTAAGTATTATTTTCCACTTGATCCTATATCACTTAAATTATTACATTATACTATTAACAACTAGTTATTTTGATAACTAATATATTGTTTACATCTTAAATCTAAATATTCCATCATTCCTACTATTATGAAAAATTCATATATATATATATATAACTCCTATTATTAAGAAGCGGCACTTGATCCATCTATGTTATCTATCTATATGTCCCTATATGTTAACTATAATGTTTTTCATAAATTATTGAATGTATTGTGTTTACAAATGTATTTTACTATAGTATATAAGTATATACATTTTAGAATGTACATTTGCCGAACGTGTTAGCTGTCTATCTATAGAGTATCTACCTTCTCGTAGTGTGATTGAAACATCACTCACTATTATTTTCAATTATATTACATAATCATAATTATTTAATACTTTATACTAATATCATATGATAATATTATCACTTTATAATAAGTCTATCACGTGATGATAATAGTTATTTCTACCTATAGTTCTGTAGGACTATAGTCCTACGTAATTAATCGAGGGATTTATGTACCCTAAATCATACTATTTTCTCTCATCGACTCAATAAACATATATACATGGTACAATAGTCGCCTTTCGTCTGTCACTAACCGTGTGTCGTTAAATAATATTTATCAAAATGTTGTATTAATAATATACTATTCCGCAATGATCTGTATGTAATCCTATCCTTTTTTACAAATTCATATATATATATATATATATTTAAATAATTAATAATATTCTTATATTATATATATATATAGATATATTTATATGCATTTATTTTCTGATGATTAATACGATTACTTTTTCCCAAATAACACCGATCCACAAAATATAATATGTATATATGTATATATATATATATTAACTCAAGTGCATGTATACTGATGGCATAATTACTAATCCACGAAGTTACGGTAATAAGTCTCCAGCTTATTCAATATATATTTTAAATTCTGAAAATATCATTTATTTATGCTATATATAAGTCTAATTTATCTATTAATGTATGCATTACTTTATCATAAATTACTTATATTTATAATAATAATATAATAATAATGTAAAATATAGTTTTGTATAACCTCAAAAATACATGGGGATTATAGGCGTCATCTATTATATAAAAGAAAGTCTATTTAATTATATATATATATATATGTGTGTGTGTGTGTGTGTATCTGGTGAGGTAACTCGAGAACCGGGGTACGTCGCGAAAATATTTTATACCCGATCTTAATAAATTTGCAACAGTATGGTCTTGGTCCGGAAAATTTTTTGAATATTATACCGCGTACCCCAGAAAAACCTGAAAAATTGACTTTTTGCCATTAAAATGATTTTTTGTCATCCAAAATCTTCGGCGTCGCATTTTTGAAATATATTTTTTACATTTTTTCGAACTATTTTTTTGAATTTTTTTTGATTTTTTTTTGAAATTTTTGGAAATTTTGGAAATTTTTTGAAATATTTTTGAAATATTTTTGACATTTTTTGAAATATTTTTGAAGTTTTTTTAAAATATTTTTAAACATTTTTTTGAAATTTTTTTAAAATATATTTTGTAATATTATTTATATTTTTTGTATTTTAAAAAATATTATTTGAAATAATTTTTTATATTTTTCAACTATTCGTTGAAATATTATTATTTTAAGATATAATTAAAATATTATAATTATATAATAAATATATAAATATTATAAGATATAATAATATACTTTTTAAAATATTTGTAGAACATTTATAAAAAATATATTTTGTAATATTTGGAAATATTTGTTGTATACTAGGAATACAGAATCAGGAATAGCTATAATTAATAAATAATAGATAGGCAAACAATCAAAAATCGATCAACGCAGGGTGCGGTTTGGGTTTTCGATATTTATTAAGTACTATTTTGTAATATTGGAAATATGTGTTGTATTTTTTTAAATATTATTTGAAATATTTTTGAAATATTTTTCCACTAATTTTTGAGATATTAATATTTGTATAAATTTGTTTGAATTTTAGCAACAATTTATGTTATTGTATATGAAAAGCAGAATCATGAATAGCCATAAATAATAAATAATAGATAGGTAAGCTATCAAACAACGAGTAAAGCAAAGTTGGGTACGGCAAGAAATTCCAAATCAGGAATAGTTATAATTAATAAATGATAGATAGGCAAATAATAAAAAACCGAGCAACGCCGATTTGGAACTGTTTGGGTTTAGGTTTTCAACATATTTTGGAATATTTGAAATATCTGTTGTATTTTTTGAAATATTTTTTATCTAATTTTTTAAATATTAAAAAAAATATGTTTCTACATATGTTTAATTTTATTTAATTGTATATACTAGAAATGTAGGATCAGGAATAGCTCTAATTAATAAATAATAAATAGGCAAACAATCAAAAACCGATAAATGTCGAGTCGAGTACTGTTTGGATTTGGGTTTAGGTTTGAGTTTTCGACATTTTTTTAAAACATATTTTGTAATATTTTAAATATTTTTTGTATTTGTTAGCAATTATATATTTTAGAATAATCAGGAATAGCTATAATTAATAAAAATAAATAGTCAAACAATAAAAAACCTAGCAACGCCGGGTAGGGTATGACTGCTAATATGTTGAAATATTTTTTATATTTAAAAAATATTTTTAGACACTTTTTAAAAATATATTTTATAATATTTTAAAGTATTTTTGTATTTTTGTATTTTTACAAAATATTTTACGAATAAGTCTTAAAAAGAACAACGCTAGATCTACATCGGATACAGTTAGATTTATTAAATATTAGTTAGAAGACAACAATTAAAGAATAGCTATGCATAATTAGGAATAACTATAATTAATAATTGATAGGCAAATAATAAAAAAACGAGCAACGTCGTGTTGGGTTCGGCAAACAATTCTAAATCAGGAATAGTTATAATTAATAAAGTATAGATAGGCATATAATTAAAAACCGATCAACGCCGTTTTGGGACGGTTTGGGTTTGGGTTTTCAACATATTTTGTAATATTTGAAATATTTGTTGTATTTTTTAAAATATTTTTTGAAATATTTGTTCACTAATTTTTTAAATATTATAAATAATATTTTTCTATATTTGTTTGTATTTTAAATAAACTTTATTTAATTGTATATACTAGAAATATAGAATCAGAAATTGCCCTAATTAATAAATAATAAATAATAGATAGGCAAACAAACAAAAACCAAGAAATGCCGGGTCGGGTATGGTTTGTTTTTAAAACATATTTTGTAATATTTTATATATTTTTTTGCAATTTTTAGCAATTATATATTTTAGAATAATCAGGAATAGCTATAATTAATAAAAAAAATTAATAGGCATTAAAAATCAGGTATGGCTACTAATATGTTGAAATATTTTTTATATTTCTTAAAATATTTTTAGACACTTTTTAAAAATATATTTTGTAATATTTTAAATTATTATTTGTAATCTTACCAAATATTTTACAAATAATCTTAAAAACGAACAACGCTGAGTCTACATCGGATACAGTTAGAATTAGTAAATATTAGTTAGAAGAAAACAATTAAATATTAGCTAAGTATAATCAGGAATAGCTACAATTAATAGGCAAATAATCAAAAACCTAGCAACGCAGGGTAGTGTACGGTTTGTGTTTGGGTTTAGGTTTGGGTTTTAGACATTTTTTTAAAACATATTTTTTAATATTTGAAATATTTGTTGTATTTTTTAACATATTATTTGAAAATGTTTTCTACTTTGTTTTGTATGTCAGCTAACATTTATTTTATTATATATATATCAATTAAGAATCAGGAATAGCTATAATTAATATATAATATATAGGAAAATAATCAAAACCGAGCAACGCCGGGTCGGGTACGGCTAGTTAGATAATAAAAAACAAAACAAGAAATAAATAGAAAATGAATAACAAAATAGATCGAATTTCAATGATTTAAAATGGACATGTAGTTTACGTTTAAATAATGAAAGTAATGTTGTACAATGAATATCATATGGCAGTGAATTCCAGATTTTCAGAGTAATAACCGAGATAGCTCATTCAGAGTAAGACAAAGATGTTGAGCGTTGCACAAATTTCATGACGTGGCACTTCCGAGTAGATATGTTAGAACTCTGAATAATATATGAATAATAGATTGATCTAGATATTCAGGAAATCCAAGGTGTTTACAAATATTTTGTAAACTTAAGCTAACAAGGTAATATTATTAAATCATATATAGACACTATTAGGGTAATGTTTAGTTCATATAATACACGTATAGCACGACGTTGAATACGCTCAATTTTATACATCAGGTTAACAGGAAATTACATAATAATGAACATCAATAGATAAGTCAACTGAATACAAACGACAGGATTAAACATTTAGTCATGAAGGTAGCTATAACGATATTTTCTAATCGGAATTGAAGTATAGATATGTAGATCATCGGAATAAAGATGATAGTGAATATTAGTTAGATATTTGTAAAATATTAATTGTATAGGGATAATATAAATAATGAACAATATAGGAACAAGAACAGAATCTTGTGGAACACCATGTATGTTAACATAAAGAGGAGACAACGAGAAGTTAATTTTCACCGAAGATATTCTAGATGAAACAAAAGACATAAACCAACTATGGACTTGACCTTGTATACCAATTTCATTTAGTCTAATTCCAAGTGGTACAGCTTCCTATCTAACCCTCATACGGTATTTATTTGACCTAGATACGCAAAATGTAAACAAACATGAGATTAGTGTTGCACAATTTATCTGAAATATGCATAAATAATAATTTTATAAACTTCAAATACTTGTATTATATTATATTTTATTTATTGTAATTATACCTTAAATAAATATTATACTTATATTAATAATCGCTATATAATATGATATACATATATTATACATAAAAGTGTTAAATCATACCTTTAATCATCATATAAATATTGTATGTAAAGATAAATATAATACTGTATTCAAAGTAATAAACTAATACTTACATACAAACTTAACATTTAACTGTTATTTTAAAGTTAATTTATTCTTATCCATGAATTACATTAATAATATTACAAAAATAAACTATATTAAAATTAATGAATATGTAATTTATCATTTAATAATAATAAAAAAGGTAAATATATATGTTTTTTTAGATTTTATTATAGAAATATATTAAATTATAAGTGATATATAAATGTTAATAGTATACATATTAATTATATTGTTGTTAACATTATTATATAGAATAATGATAGATATTAGTATTGAATAATATATGCATTGATGAAATAATAAATAAATTATTTGATATATATATATATAATTTTATTGGTGACATATTTTTAAATACTTTCTATTTTTTACTCTTAAGAGTAAAGAAACCAATTAGTTCATTTACCATTAGTTTTTCTTTTAAATTGAACGTTTGCTGTAAGTAAAAGATAATTAATTTGAAATAAAAATAATAAACAAATAACATATTCATTAACATTAAAAATATCACAATATTTAAAAACAAAAATATAATTAGATAGTAATCGTACAAAATTAATATAAATTTCAATTTTACATACAAATTTCATTATGAATGAACATTGTATCTAATGTATTTTCAATCAAATATGCAACTTAGGTTACTAAATAGAGTAAGTATGTATTATGTGGTAACGATGAGGAGGAGGAGGATGATGATGAGGATGAGGAGGAGGTTAAGAAGGAAAGGAGGATGATTAGGAGGAGGAGGTGGAGGAGTAGGTGAAGAAGGAGGAGGAGTAGGAGGAGGGTAGGGGGAATAGTAAGAGAAGGAGGAGGTGGAGAAGTAGTAGTAGGAGAGTAGAATAAGAGGAATAAGAGGAAGAGAAGTAGGAGGAGTAGGAGGAGGGGAGAAGGATGAGGAGTAGGAGGAGGGGAAAAGGATGAGGATGAGGATGAGTAGGAGGATGGGAGGAGAAGGAGGAGGAGGAAAGGGAGGAATATATACATATACATAAAATGCTGTGTGGCTCAGTTGGCTAAGGCGTCAAACACACAAGCAGTTTAACATAGATTCGAACCATTAAAATGTATCCATATACTATTTAGAAGTGATATTATATAATTGTGTATAAATAAATGATCAGCTTTCGTTAAAACCATGGATGCCTTAACACAAGATCATATTCGAAGGGAAATTTGAGCCATGTGGTTATAAGTGGAAACTACATCTAAGTTCCTGGATGGGATAAATGGACTACACCAAATAACCATATATATATATATACAAGTTTAATATATTCTTGATAGTCGAAGTGATTTGCAAAGTCTGCACAATCTCATTTTTATATAGAAAATAGCATCCTTCTCTTTTTATTTTATTATCAAAATCATCTCTCCATATATTAGGTACCCAAAGTTTACACCTGTACAAATATGATGTTTCTTTATTGTTTTCATAAATTATTATATAGTTTTATTATAGTATAATAAAGAATGCAGTAGTCTATAAAAAAGTAATATATATATACATATAGTATTACTAATAATATAATCATCATGTGTATACCCATTCAATATTAATAATAATTTTAATAATAATAGTTAAATGATATTAATATTATAATTATGTGATATATTATATAGTTAGACATATTTTATATTACTTTATTATATTATAAATTATACCATATTTGTTATACCATATAATTAAAATAAGATATATAATTTAATTCATTTTTAAAATTAACAATTTCTACAACACTAATCCCGGTTTATTTACCTTTTTTTTATCAACAATGCGCGCGCATCTCGTACGCCAAAACGGCTAAGCTGTAGGGCTTAGGTATAATGTAAATGATATTATGATCGAGAGTATCAAAAGTACTAACTAAGTCTAGCAGCACGAAATAGCATGGGGATTTATTATCAAGAGATATGAGAATATCGTTAATGATCAAAGTAAGGGCAGTTTCGGTACTACGATGAGGAAGATACGCACTTTGATATATATCAACAATAGCATTGTACGTAATGTAATTAATAAGTTGAATGGAAACAACTCGCTCTAAGGTCTTGGATATGGATGATAACTGGGATACTGGACGATAACATGATAAAAAATAGAATTTTAAGAATAGATTTTTAAGATTAGATTTTTTTAAATCCGAATATTGCATGAATGTTTCATGGAGTGTGTAACAATAGTTGATATGCGGGATCTATGAATGATGTTAGTGATAAGTCCAATAAAAGATGGTGATAATAAACGAAGTAGACTAGGTGGAAGAGAATCAAATAGGGCAATTGTTTTTCAATTATGTCATCATAGAGATTACAATGTCTTGTGATGGGAGCGTAAAACAGACCATTGTTTCTGAATAAATGTTAAATTGAAATTTAGTAGTGCCGAGTTGATGTTTGGAAGTACATTGATAATACTAGATGTTGGTATCAGGTTGGTCAGGAATATGCTTCGTCTATGTTTACCTAAAAATGAATGATAAATGATAATTTGTTATCTTGCTTAGAAAAATAACTACCGAGTATATCAGTGAAGTATGATTATTTAGAAAGATGTTTTAAAGAGAGAAGTTATTTCTTGTAAAGCTATAGACAAACTTTAAATGCAATAAGATCAGAGTAAAGTTTAGAGGTCGTAGTCTACGAGTAGTTGCCTCGTGTTAACAGACTATGAAATTAGAAATTTATTTGATAATACTTATGCAAATAAAAATAAAAATAAGAAATCTTATCTGGTGCTTTAATAAATTGTATTGGTCCTTAACTTGACCCTCTTTCTGATAAAATTAATAAGGCAGACAATAACTATACTAATTATACTAAATTGAGTTATAAAATATCTATTAATATTGAACATTTAGATAAAAAGTGTAATAATGAAAATATTAAATCATTATATATTCTACATACAATAGTCTTCCCGTACACATTTTTTTTTCTTATAAATTAATCATTTTCTAAATATGTTGAGCTTTTGAATTTATTAGTTCAGAAAATTATATTAGTGAATAGTATTTACTGAATAATTCGTTTAAGTCAATGGATACCGTTTATTTTACAACTATTTGTGTACTGTTTGCTGATTTAACCATTCTTTAACTTTCTATAACGAATATTATTATACTTTTCTTGAACTTTTCGTGTATTAATAACGAATTCGTTTATTTAATTTAATGTTATACAGAACTAAATCATGATTACTATTTATCTCTGAACCTGAATAGATTTATAATTATATTTGATTTTAACCATTTAAAATTCAAGAAATGTTACCTCTTTGGTTATATTTACCTAGTGCAAATATATATATACTACATTTCTCCCGTTATTATAATAGTCTCCTACCACTATATTCCAATCACATTGAAGAGTAAATATGTATTTTTATATTTTGTATATTGGTACCTCTACTTTTCTTAGTCCACTTGCTGAAGTGGTTACCAGGGAATGGCACGATGAGCTGACAATGAAAGTTGCGAGAGAGAGAGAGAAGTGTTTAAGTTATATCTAACCCTTCTTAGTTAGAGAAGACAGGCGTTATTAGACAATCTAAAACCTTTCCTCCCTCTACAAACCCCTCCCACCGTCTATTACAATCCAATATTACTATTCAGTGATTTTAGGACGAGGATTATATATTAAACTATTGGATTGTCCTGTATGGAATTTCCTGTACGGAATGTCCTGTATAGGGTGTAATCCCATCTTATATGTATTCTTAATATATTATTATATTTTATCATTATAAGAATTATTTTGTAATTTGAAATGTATAATTTATCGAATTCTTTATGAATTTATTATCCTTTGTTAATCATATTCATTAAGTTAATTAATTAAATATTTTAAAATAAGTTTAAATAATGATAGTTACATTTTGTAATTATAATCCAGTTCACTTCATTATGTATTCCATATTTTATTTATATTTATAAATATAAATATATATATATATATATATATTTATAAAACATTATGTAAACAATTATTAAATATAGTTAATTTTGGATTATATTTGTAATTGTATATTATAAATGAGAATATAACATCTAAGAATTACTTCATTATAATGGCGTATTAAATGGCAAGTGTAAAGTTAATACCGTTTAAGTTTACTAGGCTGTTAATACTAATTCTACACATTTAGAATATTAGTATAATTTTCTATAAATTAAATGTAAGTTGTATAACAATTGGTTAATAATTAAAGATTATAATAATTATATATGCATGTGTTTATAGAAGTAGAAATATATATATATATTGTTGTTATTATTATTTTTATTTGGTGGAGTCCTTTCATCCCATCCAGGAACTTAGATGAAGTTTTCACTTATAACCATATATGGCTCTAATGTCCCTTCGAAGCCGCTCTCATGTTAAGGCATCAATGGTTTTAATGAGAGCCGATCATTTATTTATACACAATTATATAAGATCACTTCTAAATAATATTTTAAGACCCATTTTATAAAATTAAATAATGGTCCGGACGAGGGACGAACCCTTGTCCTACTGCTTGTGTGTCTGACGCCTTAGCCACTGAGCCACACAGGCAGTTATATATATATATATAAATGTAGTAATCGTAATATTATTTTATTTATTAATATTATATATAATTATATATATTCTTTATTTTTTCTAAGAATATAATATTTATGTTGGTATCACCGGAGTATCTATAGTCAATACGTAGACAGTGTACTATGATAATGTATTAGTATGATTACTATGATTACGTACAGTTATTACGACACGCTATCCACTCTCTTTCATTCAATCATTAATAATAATGCATAATGAGTCGTTATCCATCATCTGTTCACATATTTAATCACAACTTCCGTGGTAGACTACAACACTACAAACTCATTACTGACGATTAATAATAATGAGTAATAATCATACATGTATATTTTTAATTGTTAATAGAGAACGACATTTGTGGTTTAGTAAAAATTGCTATGGCTACTTGGGCAAATTAAACGAATACGGACAGTACCCGAATACGGACACCCTCGGTGAATAAACAACCTAGCCCATTAAATCCTACAAAAAGAATGTTTAATGAATAAAATATTCATAATTATATAAATAGTCTAAATACGTATTTTTTTATTTTTTTATTATTCAAAATAGTACTGATATATCCACTAAAGTGATTTTTTGATTACGTTTTTAAATTTATTAAACAAATTTCAACTTAAAATATATTCAAGAATATACGAATGTATCTATATTCAAAATAGCAATATAATATTAACAACTAAAGCATTCTAAACATTATATACATAATTACTATATTTATAATCAAATATTAATTAAGTTATAAGCATATATCTATAGGTCATATAAGTCCCTAATACGGACACTCTATATGTCTTAATACGGCCCAGTATTCAAAAAAAATCAAAACATGTGTTCAACATGTGTTCAACACAACATATTGCATCCTACTCTACTCGGATCAAATAACACATGTTAAACTCATCTTGAACACAAGTTTAAAACACATACTATTCGATGCAAGTTGAACACATCTTGAACACAAGCTAAAAATTTATGTAATTTCGATGCAAGTTGAACACATCTTGAACACAAGCTTAATACCCATACTTGTCGATGCAAGTTGAACACATCTTGAACACAAGCTTAAAACCAATACTTTTCGATGCAAGTTGAACACATCTTGAACACAAGCTTAATACCCATACTTTTCGATGCAAGTTGAACACATCTTGAACACAAGCTTAAAACCCATACATTTCTATGCAAGTTTAACACATCTTGAAGACAAGCGTAAAACTCATACTATTCGATGCAAGTTGAACACATCTTGAACACCAACGTAAAACTCATACTATTCGATGCAAGTTGAACACATATTGAACACAAGCTTAATACTCATACTTTTCGATGCAAGTTGAAAACATCTTGAACACAAGCCTAAATCTCATACTATTCGATTCAAGTTGAACACATCTTAAACACAAGCTTAATACCCATACTTTTCGATGCAAGGTGAACACATCTTGAACACAAGCGTAAAAATCATACTATTCGATGCAAGTTTAACACATCTTGAAGCCAATCGTAAAATGCATGACGAATTTTCATCCTAATTCTGATGCAATATGAACACATCTTGAACACAAGTTTAAAACCAGTTATTCGCAGTTATTGCAAGATGAAAAATATGGAATACGAATATATATAACATATGCATATGCTTACTTGCTTAATTTCGAGGATGATCTTCATCATCTACTCGAGCATCAGTATGAGTCAACTTCCGCCAGATATCTCTATTGAGCATGCTGGTTCTTATCTCTTCCTTCTCTAGGAGACCAGTGTCCTTTTTTAACACATCAACATTGTTCAATCGTCGGCGACCTCTGTTAGCTTTGCCTTGTGTGGATTCCCATAAAATGAGCGGGTATGTTGATAGTTCCGGATGCCGTATACAGTGACCAGCCATTCTCATCCTTCTGGATTTTATTTGAGATGAAACAAGAGGTAGTTTACCATACGCATTTTTATTTATGGAGTGTTCTTGCCAAGGTATAGTTAGGGCTTTACGAAGCATTAGCGTGCCATCCAGTGATTTCTGCTTTTGAATAGTCAGTGTCCATGACTCAGATCTATATGTTAGTACATTTTCTACGGTTGCTACAAAGAGTCTTCTTTTAAGTGGTAAGTTTATCTTAAACTTCCATATAACGTGCATGCTATGTAGTACATTCCATGCTAGAGCCTTTCCCACTTTAATGTCCTTTTCTGACGAGTTGATATAAGAACCAATGTATTTGAAGTCTTTTTCGACTTGTAATCTTTGACCATCAGCTGTTTTTAAGAGTACTGATTCAGGTGTGTTAAAGGCCATTACTTTGGTCTTTTTAGTATTCAGACATAGGCCTACTTGTTTGCATTCAGACTATATCCTTAGAAGTAACTCTCTGGCTTGACTTACAGTGTTAGATAATAAGCCTATAACATCAGCAAAATCTAAATCTGTTAAAACAATTGGATGTAATCTTCGACTTCTGCGAGGGACAATAGTAAATCCTAATTCCTCTTCAAGTCCGTTGATTGCTTTTCTTAGTGCATAATCTAGTACAATAATAAATATATAAGGTGATAAAATCCCTTGTAGAACTCCTGTTACTAAGTAAAATTCTTCAGATACACCATATGGTTAGTATACTTTGGCTCTAGTATTAGCATAGTTCCCATTTATTGCATCCTCAAGCTTATCAGGTATTCCATATGATCTAAGTACTTTAGCCATCTTGCCTCTATGTATATAGTCAAATTCCTTCTTGAATTCAATAAATGTAAAGATAGCTGGTAAATTCTTATCTTTAATGCCCTCCAGAATCCTTCTTATTGCTAGTATCTGGCCGACTATTGTTCTCTTCTGTCTGAATATATTTTGATTTGGTCTAAGCAGAGGATATAATATCGGACGTATTCGATTGAGTATCATACGATTGTAAGTTTTGACTAATTCCACGGTAGTTGTCAGATTTGGTGAGATCTCCAGATGTAGGTACAGGTACTATGTTAGAAATGTTCCATAGTTCCAGGCTGTTCACTGTTTATATATGACTTTTTTATGATAGCAAGCACAATATCATCAATTGGAATATATTTGGAAGTACTTTTAATGGAGTACTTCTGGCATTATACCATCTTCCCCAGCTATTTTTCCACATTTGATTGATATTTTCGCTATCTTATATTCATCAAGTGTAAATATGTCATCTTTTATATGTAAGTTTTCAAAAACTGGAGGTATTTCTTCGAGTTCATCTGTCACTTCAGATGAGTTCCCGAGAAGTTTTCTGAAGTGTTCATACCATAGAACAACTCTATCCTCTACATTATTACCATTTAACTGTGATGACTGGGTGACTTTCCTGTCAGATATTTCATTGGTCAAGTTCCAACTTTCTAGATATCTCATACCCAGATCTGCTTGCTCAATTACAATAACTTTCGTTTCCAACTATTCGTCATTAATTACTTTATACATTTGGAACATCTCTATTTTATTTTGTTTGTTTTTAGAGTTCGATTACTTTGACATTTGTTCTTAAGTTCATTAGTTCTTTATGTGCGGAAGTTATGGCTTCTCGAGCATTAATAATTCGTGGATCTTGAGAATTCAATTTCATTTTAAGTTTATGAACTTGCCTCATGCATCCTACCGCTGTTACATTAATTGCTTCCAACAACCGTTCATACCTTTTTGACATTGTTATATTAGATGCATATATAACATTATATTGTTATGGAAACTATACAGATGTTATCTATAGAAATTATTAATTAAAGAAATTTAAAGTATGCTAAGTCAATCTAATTTGACAATAAGTACGACAAATCAAATCAAGTATAAAAATCAAATCATACTCATGTGTGATAATCTAATAAAATAAACTAGTTTAAAAATCAAGTACGATACTATACTTTAATTTTACAATCAATTTTGACAATCGAGAACGACAAATATCAAATCGAGTATGAAAATCTAATTTATATATATTAAAGTAAAAAATATATATAAATTAGCTATTATTATAATTTGAAATAATATACCAATACATGTAATATATTTAAATTTGACCTCATAAAAATGGGGGCCATATTCGATATTATCCAAATAAATAATAAACAAGAAATAAATAAGTTAAACGTACAATATTATAACATATTATTCAAACTTCTAATTTATTCGTAAACTAATATCTTTATATATACACTTTTGTAAAACTAACTAAAACTAATAATATATTTTTTAAATTCATTCAATTTAATATTGTGCTATAAAATTAATAATAATAATTCTTATAAAATATATTATTAAATCATAAATATATTAGTGTACTATTATAAGAATATAATATAAAAACGGGTACACAGATAATTATATAAAAATAAATTTGTATATGTTTCATATACAACTGACAAATATAAGGTTCAATGTAATATTTTATCAACATTAATTAGTTATTAATAACCAGGATTAATAATTAATAATTAACCAATTTAAATTTTACACTAATGATAAACATTGTTTACTTCCATTCAAAACATGAAGAATTGAAACTATTAAATTTATATAAATTGAACTCTATATTACGCGTAAAAGGTACTTAAATTGTATATTTATAAACATATAATATATTAACGAATATATAAAATTATATTAGTATTATTTTATAATATATATATATATATATATATATATATATATATTACAAATTCAATATAGGATATATTCAATATAATATTAAATTTGTAATTTTAAATTAAATGTATCTCACTAAATTTATATAATTTAAACTAAATTACGCGTAAGGTACATTGTATATTTATTATTCATATATTTAATTCGTAATTTGTATCACTAAATTTTAAATTATATAAATTTAATTTATATAATTTAAACTCTATTATATTAAATACTATTTAAATTAAATTAAGTAATTCATACGAAATTTAATTTATTTCATAATAATACAATTCTTATACGAATATATATAATATATTATTGATATAATATTTTATATAAATATAGTATTATATTTATTTTATTATCTTAGATAATTTTGATAGATAAGTGGGGAAATACAAACGTAGGCAAAAATTAAATAACTATAAATAACAAAGTTCACTCGTGCGTAGAGCAAATTATTTATAAGCTCTAATGCACATTAAAATAAAATCTGAATGAGAAACAAATATATATGGAATAATTCCTTTAGAAAAATATATAAACCATTCGCATAATATATATATATATATATTATATATACACATACATATACGAGTACCATCCTATTTGCGGATTGATATTTTTGGGTTGTTTGATTTATTTTGTTTAGTTTAATTCTTCTGTTTTTTAGCTGCATTATATACCGAAGTGAGTGCCACGCATGAACTTTGCTATTTACAGTTATTTAATTTTTGCCTACCATCCGTACTATCCGATAATTGTAGTATTATAATTTACTATCAAAATTATATTATTATAATTTACTAGCACAATTGATTTATTATAAATTATAAATTGTTTAATAAATTACAATAGATTATATTATATAAATTCCTATATGTATAAATTATACTCATTATTATTAAAATAATAATTTAATATTTTCTTTTTAATTTGTTTTAAAAATTACCCCTTCACGTGTCAAACCGAGATTTCAAATGAGATTTTAAAAAGAGATTTCTAAACAATACGTGCAGGGATTCTATAATATTATATTAATATATAAGCATACACTATCATGATATGTATATATATAGGACACAACTACTAGGTGAATAATTTACTGATAAATATATCGTCCGCCACCAAATGTTTATTTTAACGCTCGGTTTGACATGTAACTTATTGGGTGCCGATGTCAGTATTAAGCGATTATGTTCAATTATTATGTTCGATTATTATTCAATGATTATTCAGTTTTATTACGTAAATTGCTAAATTTATATGTAGTGTATTAATTATAACCTTAAATATTATTGTAATTATAAAATAATTATATATCGAACATAATTTTGTTTATACTTATTAATCATATTTTATAAATGTTTTATTACAATATTTAAAGTTTAATTTCGATAAAGTCTGATTCAAATTATAATACATATTATAATAATCTGTAAAACGTAGCCACAGTTTGAGTAATATATTGAATGTAGAAAGTTTGCATGCATTGTGTAGTGATTTATTAAAATTACTACATGATAAATAATCCTCAACGAAATTAAATAATATTAAAATCTGGATACAGTATTCTAATTTAAATTTAAAAAAATGATGTATAATATTTTTTATCATATTCAAAAAATATATTATCACAACATTATCTAAATAGGTGGATTGCAGTTTCGAGTTACTAAAGAGTTCGCCTGTTGTGATAATCTACTAGAATTCGACTACCATGTCGAGCCGTACTATAGCTTGTGAATGCTTTCTTTGAATCAGATTTTATACCGCATACCATGTATAAGCCGTAAGAATATATTAGTAAGTATTTATATCTCGTAGTAAGGAGTAACTCTATATCATTATTATAATTATTATTACTAAAATATTATTATTAATTATAACTTTATTGAATAATCCTCAACGAAATTCAATAATATTAAAATCTGGATACAGTATTCTTATTTAAATTTTTAAAAAATGTTGTATAATAATCTTTATAATATTCAAAAAATTATTATCACAACAGATCCATGCCAATCTACTAAAGAGTACGCCTGCTGCGTCGATCTGCTAAAGAGACCGTGTCGAATTGCTAGAGGTCGTCTGTCATGCTAATCTGCTATAGTTGGACTGCCGTGTCAAGCTGCTAAAGAATTCGTCTACCATGTCAAGCCGTAATATAGCTCGTGAATGCTATCAGATTTCATACCGGATGCCATGTATACGCCATAAGAATATTTTAGTAAGTATTTCTATCTCGTAGTAAAGGGTAACTCTATATAATTATTATTATGATTATTACTAAATGTTATTATTATTATTAATTATAACTTTATTAAATAATCAACGAAATTCAATAATATTAAAATCATGTAATAATATAACATTAAATAATGTTGAAGTGCCATATACTACATTCAATCCACTTTCTTTATATCAATTGCTCAAGCGCAAAATAGTTTGTTTTAAGCTCTTTACATTCAGTGATTAATGATGCATTTAAATTAATTATTGACATTGCAATATAATTTATATTCATAAGTGATTATTCAGTTATAATACGTATACGCGTATATATATTATATATAGATATAGACACAGCATATATATATATATATATATATATATATATATATATAAATACATTTATTTCTGATTAAATTACAAGTATTACTATACTCTATTATAATTCGAATATGTTACGTACGCATGAGATCAATATAATTTTAGAATGTCCATTTAATGTCAAGTAGAATCAATATATTATATATACATAATACTATAAGCCATCAATAGGTTATCAGTTATAGTAACTGTTCAATGAAGTATTTGTTGACATTTTATTTTTAATCAAATGACAATTATTAATATTAGAAAATACTCGATCATAATTCGAAATGTTACGTACGCACGATATTGATATTGTTTTAGAATGTCCATTTAATTATAAGTAGAATCTATATATTATATATATATATATATATATATATATATATAATACTATAAGCCATAAATAGGTTATCCATTATAGTAACTGTACTAAGGAATAACAATAGTAATTACATATATATATGTTTATATAAATAGGAAAATCAATTTTATAATAATAACATGTGATATGGCTTAGTGCGATACATGCTTTCTAAGCAGAAAGTGTTAGAATCTAGTTGGAGCTATTTGTATTGAAATTTGTAATAATATATATTGTATTACTTCTCATATTTTATTAGGTCAATTATAATTCAGTTTACTGGATTTAATATAAACGGTTTTAACAATATAAATAGTTTTTATTATATATATATATATATATATATATATATATATATATATATATATATATATATATATATATATATGTGTATTTAATTTGTATTATTATTAGCATTTATATTACTATTTATCTTGTATTACAATTCTATTTATATTTTTAAAATAGACATATTGTATATTTTGTTTTATATATATTATATATAATTATATATAATTATATATAATATATATAATATACTACTGAAGTTATCAACTAGTATATGATTGGGACTCCCGCAATATAAATAACTCACACAAGTATGTGTTCATGTTTTAGAAGTATTTTCGATCACATGATACGAAAATATACACCTCTTTTAGCTAATTCATGTGGAATTAATATATTAATAAATATTGCAGAAATTATATTTGGGAAGATATTGCTGTGGTTCGAGTAAAAGAACTACCGTGGTCAAGCTAATGGATAGGAAATGTGAATGGGAGCACCTGCAGAGATGCAGTAAGGGCAGACAATGTGGCAACTTCAAGCTGAGCGACACTGGAGTGTATTCTCTAATCATCGGTATGATATTTTATTACTACTACTACTAAATGTTATCTTGTATGTCACAAACCATAATAATATGTAGTGCACAATTTTCATTTATTAACATATACTAATGTATATATTTTTATAATAAAAAAATATATATATAGTATAATATATATAGTGTTATATATAATGTATTTATTTATAAGCATCGATATTGTACACCAACGTGATATCAGCGCACTTAAGCCTAGTACCTGGTATCATGACTCACGTACATTCCTGCCGTCTCGCATGACCACCCCAAGCGCAGGCGGCTGCGTATATATAGCGGACAGCCGCTATGTATATTCAGAATAAGTCCCCTAATAAAGGTACATAAGCCTTGCCGTTTTACTCTATATATACACAAAATATAACATGGTAGCAGTTGTTTAAGAGAAGACCCCACTCCCCCACTAATGACACAATTACCCCCCAACATCCCGCCAAACAACAACACGTCAAGATTCGACGCCATTAAAGACCTTCGTACCACGGCAACCCGCGACAGCACGTCAAGAACCGTCCAACCCCACGTCAATCGCTTACCTTCCTGCCACGTCAACCCACAATGGATCATCAGGAATCGTCAATGCCCTACGCAGACCTTGCCATGTCAACACACGCGAGCACGTTAGGAAACCTCTACCCCCACATTGTTTAACAGTACGAATACACGCCAATAATCATAATCATGAACCCTATACCACCTCCTTCCTTCGATTGGCACAACGAAAATCAGCTAGACGAGCTGAAAATACTGTTGAAAATCTTCTTTACTCGCTCGCCGTTACCCACTACATCCGGTACGACATCCGGTATGCCCCCACCTCACCCACGACCTCCGTGACGCCCCAGCCATCGTCCACGACATTCTGTAAGCTTTCGCCGTCACACACAACCTCCGTGATGCCTCAGCCATCGCCCACGACATCCTGTACGCTTTCACCGTCACACAACCTCTGTGACCTCCCCCCAGCCATCGCCACAACATCCTTTACGCTTTCACCTTCACACACGACCTCTGTGACCCCCAGCCATCGCCCACGACATCCTGTACGCTTTCGCCGTCACTTACGACCTCTGTGATGCCCCAACTATCGCCCACGACATCCTATATGCTTTCGCCGTCACTCACGACCTCTGTGACCCCCAGCCATCGCCCACGACATCCTGTATGCTTTCACCATCACTCACGACCTCTGTGACCCCCCAGCCATCGACCACGACATCCTATATGCTTTCGCCGTCATTTACGACCTCTGTGATGCCCCAGCTATCGCCCACGACATCCTGTACGCTTTCACCGTCACACACGACCTCTGTGACCCCCTAGCTATCGCCCACGACATCCTGTACGCTATCGTGTTTATACATGACCTCCGTGATGCCCCAGCCATCGCCCACAACATCCTGTACGCTTTCGCCATTGCCCACTACATCCTGTCAACATTCATTACGTCCCCGCCATCACTCGCGACATCCGAGACGCCACCGATATATTAAAACGATACCTGCTATGTCCTCGACGTCACCCTCGACACCCGTGACCCTCTCAACCTCATCCACCATATCTGTGACCACCTAACCAATACCACCATACACAACGCATGTATTGCCATCTCCGACATGCTATCCTTCATCCATACGTGAGAAGAGGGAATGGCAACCCCATATCACTCCCAAAGCATCCACTCTTCGATATCCAATCGGGAGAAGAGGGGTTTATTTATATGCGTCGATATTGTACATTAACGTGATATCAGTGCATGTACACCTAGCGACCATGACAGCCCCATAGCTGCGTATATATATAGACCTCCGCTATGTATAATCATTTAAAAAATAAGTCACCTAATATAATGTACATAAGCCTTTACGTTTTACTCTCTATATATACTACAATATAACATATAGTACTATTCGTATACATAAACATATTAGTAATATATTATTATACATCAGATACAACATTGAGACAACATATCAATGAAACTTCAGCAAGTATCAAGATGATGATATCCAATTACTTAAGAAATTCTAAAAGAAAAAGTACCAATGGTAACGTATAAAGGATTACTTTAATAAAATTTGCTTGAAAATTAATTTGTTATTATTTTTTTGACAAAATTATGTAATTAAATTTAAATTAATATAAATAAACATATATTCAAACTTGAATTAGTCAAGTGTCTACGATGATTTCAAACTTGGGTCTCCACCAGTTCAAACTTGAATTAAGCACGTATTCAATACGAATTCAAGCTCGAGTTGGCACATCTTGAACACCAGTTACAGTTCGGGTTTGGCATATCTTGAACACCAGTTACAGCTCGGGTTTGGCATATCTTGAACACCAGTTAAAGCTCATGTTTGGCACATCTTGAACACCAGTTAAAGCTCGGGTTTAGTACATCTTGAACATGAGTTGAACACAAGTTCAAGATCGTGTTGGGCACATCTTGAATACGAGTTGAACACAAGTTCAAGCTCGTGTTGGGCACATCTTGAACACGAGTTGAACACAAGTTCAAGCTCGGGTTTGGCACATCTTGAACATGAGTTGAACACAAGTTTACGCTCTGGTTTGGCACATCTTGAATACAAGTTCAAGCTCGGATTTGGCACATCTTGAAGACGAGTTGAACACAAGTTCAAGCTCGGGTTTGGCACATCTTGAACACGAGTTGAACACAAGTTCAAGCTCGAGTTTAACACATCTTGAACACATGTTCAATCTTGCGTTCATCTTTGACAAAAACATAGCCTAAAATTTGAGTTTGAGACGAGTCAAGTCTTGAGTTCAAGACGTGTTCAACACAAGTATTGAATACTGGGGATAATAATAATAATATTATAATAATAATTATAATAATAATAATATTACAACACATTTAAATATAAAATATTTTAAAATGTACTCGTATATAGCTAGTTTGATATATAATTAAAATATATCATCTGCTAATTATCACATATTGTATATATGTTTTAATGAGTTTTAATTAAACAAATTAAAACAAATTATTTAAAAAAACAGTTAATTATTTAATATATATATATATATATATATATATATATAACATTTAATTAATGAACATAATAATTAAGTGGTGTAAATAGATATATATTTTATTTTTTGAAACATATTTCATAATTAAGTATTATTTATTTATTATATATATACACTCTATATACTATACATATATATGCACTATATATATTATATACACTATATAAACTATATATACATTTAATTTTTAATTATAGATAAATGATTACAAAGGAACACACATATAAATTATATTAAAGTTAAACAAAAAAGTAAATAGAAATATAATTATATAAAAACTTATCAATTAATATTTATTATAAGAATATATTTATTGTAATTTTTGATTTTAGGTTTAGTTTTGAGGAAAATCAACTTTAGGTAATATTACTGAAAATGACCATATGTATTTTAACTAGATGATTTTGGAACATTAAAAATATGGGGGAAATAACCTAATACGGACTTTAAAATAAATGGTCTTAACATTTTATGACTCAATATTTGTATTCAAAAATCACAATATATTAATATTATATGTTATAATTATGATTGTGATTTTAAATTGTATTTCATCTTTTTATTCAATATATAACAGGGATGTCCAATGGACACGGTCCATATTTGGTACTCATGTCCGAATACGGACATCTTGTGTTATAATACGGACAGCGTCCGTCGAACCCCCTATTTAATATGTCGGTGGCGTCTCGGATGTCGCGAGTGATGGCGGGGACGTAATGAATGTTGACAGGATGTAGTGGGCAATGGCGAAAGCGTACAGGATGTTGTGGGCGATGGCTGGGGCATCAAGGAGGTCATGTATAAACACGATAGCGTACAGGATGTCGTGGGCGATAGCTAGGGGGTCACAGAGGTCGTGTGTGACGGTGAAAGCGTACAGGATGTCGTGGGCGATAGCTGGGGCATCACAGAGGTCGTAAATGACGGCGAAATCATATAGGATGTCGTGGTCGATGGCTGGGGGGTCACAGAGGTCGTGAGTGATGGTGAAAGCATACAGGATGTCGTGGGCGATGGCTGGGGGGTCACAGAGGTCGTGAGTGACGGCGAAAGCGTACAGGATGTCGTGGGCGATGGCTGGGGGTCACAGAGGTCGTGTGTGAAGGTGAAAGCGTAAAGGATGTTGTGGCGATGGCTGGGGGGAGGTCACAGAGGTTGTGTGACGGTGAAAGCGTACAGGATGTCGTGGGCGATGGCTGAGGCATCACGGAGTTTGTGTGTGACGGCGAAAGCTTACAGAATGTCGTGGACGATGGCTGGGGCGTCACGGAGGTCGTGGGTGAGGTGGGGGCATACCGGATGTCGTACCGGATGTAGTGGGCAACGGCGAGCGAGTAAAGAAGATTTTCAACAGTATTTTCAGCTCGTCTAGCTGATTTTCGTTGTGCCAATCGAAGGAAGGAGGTGGTATAGGGTTCATGATTATGATTATTGGCGTGTATTCGTACTGTTAAACAATGTGGGGGTAGAGGTTTCCTAACGTGCTCGCGTGTGTTGACATGGCAAGGTCTGCGTAGGGCATTGACGATTCCTGATGATCCATTGTGGGTTGACGTGGCAGGAAGGTAAGCGATTGACGTGGGGTTGGACGGTTCTTGACGTGCTGTCGCGGGTTGCCGTGGTACGAAGGTCTTTAATGGCGTCGAATCTTGACGTGTTGTTGTTTGGCGGGATGTTGGGGGGTAATTGTGTCATTAGTGGGGGAGTGGGGTCTTCTCTTAAACAACTGCTACCATGTTATATTGTGTGTATATATAGAGTAAAACGGCAAGGCTTATGTACCTTTATTAGGGGACTTATTCTGAATATACATAGCGGCTGTCCGCTATATATACGCAGCCGCCTGCGCTTGGGGTGGTCATGCGAGACGGCAGGAATGTACGTGAGTCATGATACCAAGTACTAGGCTTAAGTGCGCTGATATCACGTTGGTGTACAATATCGATGCTTATAAATAAATACATTATATATAACACTATATATATTATACTATATATATATTTTTTTATTATAAAAATATATACATTAGTATATGTTAATAAATGAAAATTGTGCACTACATATTATTATGGTTTGTGACATACAAGATAACATTTAGTAGTAGTAGTAATAAAATATCATACCGATGATTAGAGAATACACTCCAGTGTCGCTCAGCTTGAAGTTGCCACATTATTGCCCTTACTGCATCTCTGCAGGTGCTCCCATTCACATTTCCTATCCATTAGCTTGACCACGGTAGTTCTTTTACTCGAACCACAGCAATATCTTCCCAAATATAATTTCTGCAATATTTATTAATATATTAATTCCACATGAATTAGCTAAAAGAGGTGTATATTTTCGTATCATGTGATCGAACATACTTCTAAAACATGAACAGATACTTGTGTGAGTTATTTATATTGCGGGAGTCCCAATCATATACTAGTTGATAACTTCAGTAGTATATTATATATATTATATATAATTATATATAATTATATATAATATATATAAAACAAAATATACAATATGTCTATTTAAAAAATATAAATAGAATTGTAATACAAGATAAATAGTAATATAAATGCTAATAATAATACAAATTAAATACACATATATATATATATATATATATATAAAAACTATTTATATTGTTAAAACCGTTTATATTAAATCCAGTAAACTGAATTATAATTGACCTAATAAAATATGAGAAGTAATACAATATATATTATTACAAATTTCAATACAAATAGCTCCAACTAGATTCTAACACTTTCTGCTTAGAAAGCATGTATCGCACTAAGCCATATCACATGTTATTATTATAAAATTGATTTTCCTATTTATATAAACATATATATATGTAATTACTATTGTTATTCCTTAGTACAGTTACTATAATGGATAACCTATTTATGGCTTATAGTATTATATATATATATATATATATATATAATATATAGATTCTACTTATAATTAAATGGACATTCTAAAACAATATCAATATCGTGCGTACGTAACATTTCGAATTATGATCGAGTATTTTCTAATATTAATAATTGTCATTTGATTAAAAATAAAATGTCAACAAATACTTCATTGAACAGTTACTATAACTGATAACCTATTGATGGCTTATAGTATTATGTATATATAATATATTGATTCTACTTGACATTAAATGGACATTCTAAAATTATATTGATCTCATGCGTACGTAACATATTCGAATTATAATAGAGTATAGTAATAATTGTAATTTAATCAGAAATAAATGTATTTATATATATATATATATATATATATATATATATATATATATATATATATGCTGTGTCTATATCTATATATAATATATATACGCGTATACGTATTATAACTGAATAATCACTTATGAATATAAATTATATTGCAATGTCAATAATTAATTTAAATGCATCATTAATCACTGAATGTAAAGAGCTTAAAACAAACTATTTTGCGCTTGAGCAATTGATATAAAGAAAGTGGATTGAATGTAGTATATGGCACTTCAACATTATTTAATGTTATATTATTACATGATTTTAATATTATTGAATTTCGTTGATTATTTAATAAAGTTATAATTAATAATAATAATAACATTTAGTAATAATCATAATAATAATTATATAGAGTTACCCTTTACTACGAGATAGAAATACTTACTAAAATATTCTTATGGCGTATACATGGCATCCGGTATGAAATCTGATAGCATTCACGAGCTATATTACGGCTTGACATGGTAGACGAATTCTTTAGCAGCTTGACACGGCAGTCCAACTATAGCAGATTAGCATGACAGACGACCTCTAGCAATTCGACACGGTCTCTTTAGCAGATCGACGCAGCAGGCGTACTCTTTAGTAGATTGGCATGGATCTATTGTGATAATAATTTTTTGAATATTATAAAGATTATTATACAACATTTTTTAAAAATTTAAATAAGAATACTGTATCCAGATTTTAATATTATTGAATTTCGTTGAGGATTATTCAATAAAGTTATAATTAATAATAATATTTTAGTAATAATAATTATAATAATGATATAGAGTTACTCCTTACTACGAGATATAAATACTTACTAATATATTCTTACGGCTTATACATGGTATGCGGTATAAAATCTGATTCAAAGAAAGCATTCACACGCTATAGTACGGCTCGACATGGTAGTCGAATTCTAGTAGATTAGCACAACAGGCGAACTCTTTAGTAACTTGAAACTGCAATCCACCTATTTAGATAATGTTGTGATAATAGATTTTTTGAATATGATAAAAAATATTATACATCATTTTTTAAAATTTAAATTAGAATACTGTATCCAGATTTTAATATTATTTAATTTCGTTGAGGATTATTTATCATGTAGTAATTTTAATAAATCACTACACAATGCATGCAAACTTTCTACATTCAATATATTACTCAAACTGTGGCTACGTTTTACAGATTATTATAATATGTATTATAATTTGAATCAGACTTTATCGAAATTAAACTTTAAATATTGTAATAAAACATTTATAAAATATGATTAATAAGTATAAACAAAATTATGTTCGATATATAATTATTTTATAATTACAATAATATTTAAGGTTATAATTAATACACTACATATAAATTTAGCAATTTACGTAATAAAACTGAATAATCATTGAATAATAATCGAACATAATAATTGAACATAATCGCTTAATACTGACATCGGCACCCAATAAGTTACATGTCAAACCGAGCGTTAAAATAAACATTTGGTGGCGGACGATATATTTATCAGTAAATTATTCACCTAGTAGTTGTGTCCTATATATATACATATCATGATAGTGTATGCTTATATATTAATATAATATTATATAATCCCTGCACGTATTGTTTTGAAATCTCTTTTTAAAATCTCATTTGAAATCTCGGTTTGACACGTGAAGGGGTAATTTTTAAAACAAATTAAAAAGAAAATATTAAATTATTATTTTAATAATAATGAGTATAATTTATACATATAGGAATTTATATAATATAATCTATTGTAATTTATTAAACAATTTATAATTTATAATAAATCAATTTTGCTAGTAAATTATAATAATATAATTTTGATAGTAAATTATAATACTACAATTATCGGATAGTACGGATGGTAGGCAAAAATTAAATAACTGTAAATAGCAAAGTTCATGCGTGGCACTCACTTCGGTATATAATGCAGCTAAAAAAAACAGAAGAATTAAACTAAACAAAATAAATCAAACAACCCAAAAATATCAATCCGCAAATAGGATGGTACTCGTATATGTATGTGTATATATAATATATATATATATATATATATATATATATATATATATTATGCGAATGGTTTATATATTTTTCTAAAGGAATTATTCCATATATATTTGTTTCTCATTCAGATTTTATTTTAATGTGCATTAGAGCTTATAAATAATTTGCTCTACGCACGAGTGAACTTTGTTATTTATAGTTATTTAATTTTTGCCTACGTTTGTATTTCCCCACTTATCTATCAAAATTATCTAAGATAATAACAACACAAATTAAATAATAATTATTCTTATAATATTATAAATTATTATTAAATAACTGTATTGAATACTTATAACTTATACGTCTTATAAGTTATGTTTATAGTAATATAAATTACGAATTCAATATTATATTTAATATATTAATAAAAATACAATTTAGGTAACTTTTACGCGTAATATTATATATAATATTACACTATTATAGACTCTATAATTTATAGAGTCTATATTTAATGGTTACCAGTATTACTCGTATGACTATAACATTTAATTTATTTCATAATTATACAGTTCTTATACGAATATTATATTCGTATTTATATATAATACTATATTTATATAAAATATTATATCAATAATATATTATATATATTCGTATAAGAATTGTATTATTATGAAATAAATTAAATTTCGTATGAATTACTAAATTTAATTTAAATAGTATTTAATATAATAGAGTTTAAATTATATAAATTAAATTTATATAATTTAAAATTTAGTGATACAAATTACGAATTAAATATATGAATAATAAATATACAATGTACCTTACGCGTAATTTAGTTTAAATTATATAAATTTAGTGAGATACATTTAATTTAAAATTACAAATTTAATATTATATTGAATATATCCTATATTGAATTTGTAATATATATATATATATATATATATATATATATTATAAAATAATACTAATATAATTTTATATATTCGTTAATATATTATATGTTTATAAATATACAATTTAAGTACCTTTTACGCGTAATATAGAGTTCAATTTATATAAATTTAATAGTTTCAATTCTTCATGTTTTGAATGGAAGTAAACAATGTTTATCATTAGTGTAAAATTTAAATTGGGTAATTATTAATTATTAATCCTGGTTATTAATAACTAATTAATGTTGATAAAATATTACATTGAACCTTATATTTGTCAGTTGTATATGAAACATATACAAATTTATTTTTATATAATTATCTGTGTACCCGTTTTTATATTATATTCTTATAATAGTACACTAATATATTTATGATTTAATAATATATTTTATAAGAATTATTATTATTAATTTTATAGCACAATATTAAATTGAATGAATTTAAAAAATATATTATTAGTTTTAGTTAGTTTTACAAAAGTGTATATATAAAGATATTAGTTTACGAATAAATTAGAACTTTGAATAATATGTTATAATATTGTACGTTTAACTTATTTATTTCTTGTTTATTATTTATTTGGATAATATCGAATATGGCCCCCATTTTTATGAGGTCAAATTTAAATATATTACATGTATTGGTATATTATTTCAAATTATAATAATAGCTAATTTATATATATTTTTTACTTTAATATATATAAATTAGATTTTCATACTCGATTTGATATTTGTCGTTCTCGATTGTCAAAATTGATTGTAAAATTAAAGTATAGTATCGTACTTGATTTTTAAACTAGTTTATTTTATTAGATTATCACACATGAGTATGATTTGATTTTTATACTTGATTTGATTTGTCGTACTTATTGTCAAATTAGATTGACTTAGCATACTTTAAATTTCTTTAATTAATAATTTCTATAGATAACATCTGTATAGTTTCCATAACAATATAATGTTATATATGCATCTAATATAACAATGTCAAAAAGGTATGAACGGTTGTTGGAAGCAATTAATGTAACAGCGGTAGGATGCATGAGGCAAGTTCATAAACTTAAAATGAAATTGAATTCTCAAGATCCACGAATTATTAATGCTCGAGAAGCCATAACTTCCGCACATAAAGAACTTATGAACTTAAGAACAAATGTCAAAGTAATCGAACTCTAAAAACAAACACAATAAAATAGATATGTTCCAAATGTATAAAGTAAGTAATGACGAATAGTTGGAAACGAAAGTTATTGTAATTGAGCAAGCAGATCTGGGTATGAGATATCTAGAAAGTTGGAACTTGACCAATGAAATATCTGACAGGAAAGTCACCCAGTCATCACAGTTAAATGGTAATAATGTAGAGGATAGAGTTGTTCTATGGTATGAACACTTCAGAAAACTTCTCGGGAACTCATCTGAAGTGACAGATGAACTCGAAGAAATACCTCCAGTTTTTGAAAACTTACATATAAAAGATGACATATTTACACTTGATGAATATAAGATAGCGAAAATATCAATCAAATGTGGAAAAATAGCTGGGGAAGATGGTATAATGCCAGAAGTACTCCATTAAAAGTACTTCCAAATATATTCCAATTGATGATATTGTGCTTGCTATCATAAAAAAGTCATATATAAACAGTGAACAGCCTGGAACTATGGAACATTTCTAACATAGTACCTGTACCTACATCTGGAGATCTCACCAAATCTGACAACTACCGTGGAATTAGTCAAAACTTACAATCGTATGATACTCAATCGAATACGTCCGATATTATATCCTCTGCTTAGACCAAATCAAAATATATTCAGACAGAAGAGAACAATAGTCGGCCAGATACTAGCAATAAGAAGGATTCTGGAGGGCATTAAAGATAAGAATTTACCAGCTATCTTTACATTTATTGAATTCAAGAAGGAATTTGACTCTATACATAGAGGCAAGATGGCTAAAGTACTTAGATCATATGGAATACCTGATAAGCTTGTCGATGCAATAAATGGGAACTATGCTAATACTAGAGCCAAAGTATACTAACCATATGGTGTATCTGAAGAATTTTACTTAGTAACAGGAGTTCTACAAGGGATTTTATCACCTTATATATTTATTATTGTACTAGATTATGCACTAAGAAAAGCAATCAACGGACTTGAAGAGGAATTAGGATTTACTATTGTCCCTCGCAGAAGTCGAAGATTACATCCAATTGTTTTAACAGATTTAGATTTTGCTGATGTTATAGGCTTATTATCTAACACTGTAAGTCAAGCCAGGGAGTTACTTCTAAGGATATAGTCTGAATGCAAACAAGTAGGCCTATGTCTGAATACTAAAAAGACCAAAGTAATGGCCTTTAACACACCTGAATCAGTACTCTTAAAAACAGCTGATGGTCAAAGATTACAAGTCGAAAAAGACTTCAAATACATTGGTTCTTATATCAACTCGTCAGAAAAGGACATTAAAGTGGGAAAGGCTCTAGCATGGAATGTACTACATAGCATGCACGTTATATGGAAGTTTAAGATAAACTTACCACTTAAAAGAAGACTCTTTGTAGCAACCGTAGAAAATGTACTAACATATAGATCTGAGTCATGGACACTGACTATTTAAAAGCAGAAATCACTGGATGGCACGCTAATGCTTCGTAAAGCCCTAACTATACCTTGGCAAGAACACTCCATAAATAAAAATGCGTATGGTAAACTACCTCTTGTTTCATCTCAAATAAAATCCAGAAGGATGAGAATGGCTGGTCACTGTATACGGCATCCGGAACTATCAACATACCCGCTCATTTTATGGGAATCCACACAAGGCAAAGCTAACAGAGGTCGCCGACGATTGAACAATGTTGATGTGTTAAAAAAGGACACTGGTCTCCTAGAGAAGGAAGAGATAAGAACCAGCATGCTCAATAGAGATATCTGGCGGAAGTTGACTCATACTGATGCTCGAGTAGATGATGAAGATCATCCTCGAAATTAAGCAAGTAAGCATATACATATGTTATATATATTCGTATTCCATATTTTTCATCTTGCAATAACTGCGAATAACTGGTTTTAAACTTGTGTTCAAGATGTGTTCATATTGCATCAGAATTAGGATGAAAATTCGTCATGCATTTTACGATTGGCTTCAAGATGTGTTAAACTTACATCGAATAGTATGAGTTTTACGCTTGTGTTCAAGATGTGTTCACCTTGCATCGAAAAGTATGGGTATTAAGCTTGTGTTTAAGATGTGTTCAACTTGAATCGAATAGTATGAGATTTAGGCTTGTGTTCAAGATGTTTTCAACTTGCATCGAAAAGTATGAGTATTAAGCTTGTGTTCAATATGTGTTCAACTTGCATCGAATAGTATGAGTTTTACGTTGGTGTTCAAGATGTGTTCAACTTGCATCGAATAGTATGAGTTTTACGCTTGTCTTCAAGATGTGTTAAACTTGCATCGAAATGTATGGGTTTTAAGCTTGTGTTCAAGATGTGTTCAACTTGCATCGAAAAGTATGGGTATTAAGCTTGTGTTCAAGATGTGTTCAACTTGCATCGAAAAGTATTGGTTTTAAGCTTGTGTTCAATATGTGTTCAACTTGCATCGAAAAGTATGGGTATTAAGCTTGTGTTCAAGATGTGTTCAACTTGCATCGAAAAGTATTGGTTTTAAGCTTGTGTTCAAGATGTGTTCAACTTGCATCGACTAGTATGGGTATTTAGCTTGTGTTCAAGATGTGTTCAACTTGCATCGAAATTACATAAATTTTTAGCTTGTGTTCAAGATGTGTTCAACTTGCATCGAATAGTATGTGTTTTAAACTTGTGTTCAAGATGAGTTTAACATGTGTTATTTGATCCGAGTAGAGTAGGATGCAATATGTTGTGTTGAACACATGTTGAACACATGTTTTGATTTTTTTTGAATACTGGGTATTGTTTTTATTATAGATATAATGTTCGTATAACTTATATAAGTATGAATATTTATAATATAAAAAATCAGAAGTGCAGATTTTGTGTGTTTAAACATGTATTAATAGATATATATATATATATATATATATATATTTTATCTATATGGAAAAGTCTCTAATTTCCATCCCTAAATGACTATTTGTAATAACGTATTCAATATGTAATATATTTATTTGAAATTTTTTAAGTAGGGTAATATTATGGCAATAAATAATGTTGCTATTTTAAATGTTTTGATATAATTGTATTGACAACAATAAACAGGGGGGTTGGTAATTGGAGAAATGTACCTAATACTGACCCCTTATCGAATTACTGACACCCCCCCCCCCCAATACTTGTAGTGGACATAACTGTGGTATTAAGGTATACAACAAAAATAGAATATAAAAATAAATGTAATGAATTAGAACGCGCTTAATTTATCATCATTGGATTTAAATTTTATATTCATATTAAATTTATAATTGAACTTTATATTTATATATTAAAATTTAAATTAACTTACTATAAATATAACTACATATAATATATAATCATTGTGTAGTATTATTGACGCTATTAAATATACTATTGATTGGTTAAAATCATGCACATACAAATTACAAATAATGTAAAAGTTAAACACTGATATATTTGATTGTATCATATAATCATATAGCGTCAGTGTGGGGTTAATTTAGGGGGTCGGTAATAGTAAAATCATATTGGTTACTATAATTAATATATATTGGTTAATATTTATCAAAATATATAACATGAATATAATGTTTATGAAATTAAATTAATATACAATAATATGCATGTCATTACGTTTTCATTTAAATAATAAAGTATTTACAATGATTTAAAAAAGTTATTATTCAAATATTTAAAAATTAAAACCAAATTATTACATTTTACCAAATAACAATTATATGATTAAATATTTTAAATTAAATACTCATTCACATTTACTATTAAATTTCTAACTGTTCTTATATATATATACCTTTTTTATATCTCATATAGTTACTGAGATACGATAGGGGGTCGGTATTAGGAGGGGGTCGGTAATCTGAGATTCCCCTATAAAGGTTTACATTATACCTAATATATGAACATCACAAACTCTATAATATAGTATATTTCTCTTCAATGAAATAAGCAATATATTCTTATGATGAACATCGTGTGCTGCTTATCACGAATTATCAAATTAATTAATAACCTATCGATTACGTTTATGTCTGCTTAATTGTGTAAATAACACTATATGGTAGAGTATATTATGGTATCAGAGTCGGGTAAACCCCAGGAAAGATAAAGAAGCCATGGCGGCTTTTCTAGTTATCAACCCATTTTAATTTTAAACAGTTCATAAATACAATATATATCACTATCTTTTAGTTATATATCTCGTAATATTCACGAGCCGCAGTTCACGAGTTTATTTATATATATTGCATCATCATTACTTTATAATATAACGAGATACCCATGTGTTCATTAAAAAGTCTTAACAATTAACTTATCCTTTGGTAAAAATATGTTTATAATAGTTCAATGTAATTAAAAATGTAAACATTTTAAATAACTTTAATTTTAACTTTTATAAATATGTTAGCTTCTCTATAACTAGTAACTATATATCCCTATACCCCCAATGTACCTAATATATCCCCTATATTTTCTACATATACATACTATAATTAATAATAAGAATTACTAAATATTGAATAAGTTGGATCTTTTATATAATTATTTTTAATATCTTCAAAAAAAAATGACTAAATATTTCATTATATATATATATATATATATATATAAATTATAAGAATTTTGTATGAAATAAATTTGTATGACTATAAATAACTTATATGAATTATTATTATATGTATATTATATAATGATAAATTATACATTATTGATATATTAATACAACATTATAATATTCCTACTACATTATTTATATCTAAAATTGAGATTATCAATCGAATGGTTAGTATTTAATTAAACAACATACATGTTTGATTAACACTTACAGATAAACAATAAATACTTTATAAACTCTTGAAATCAAATAATTAATATCAGTAACGTTGTATATATATATATATATATATATATATATATGTGTGTGTGTATATGTTTATATATTGGTGTGGATATATCTATATATCTATATATCTATATATATATATATATATATATATAAACGTATTATCATCAAAGATTATCCGAAGGTTCTTCGCAAATATCTGTGTTATCATACATTATATTGAATACTTCGTATATACATATAATCACTTACCCTTATACCATATCGCTGTAACTTGCATCATAAACATATCTATATACAATAATGTTACTATAATAGCGTTACCCTAATGACCTATATGAAAGTATCCCGTTTATGTCGAACTGCATATATGGGACTATTTGTTCTGAGAAAATAAAGTTTCCTAGAATTATCCTTGAATAATTATTAAGTTTACGGAGATATCTAAGGATTATCCTAGGATTTTGTTAGGACAATTATTTTATCTCAGATCAACTGACCATATCTAGTTCGACATACATTCATTAGGTCTTTCGACATTAATCTAACAATACTATTTGTTTACTTATATATTATTTTATCGTTTATTTATGTGTGTATTATTATTTTGTTAAAAAACAAATGAGAATTATCTTTGATATTTGTGTTTAAATAAATCATATATCTATCTATCTATCTAGGTCACTAGGTAAGATTCATTACGCATATAATACACTATACTATACTACTCTGAAGAGAATCAGGCGTCATACTCCGATGTTCCAATAACTATGTATTAAAATATAATGTGCTTGCTTGTCAGAAATGGGGTTTGAAGATTAATCCTCTTATATGCGTAATAATGACACCAGATAGCAAAGTTGAAATTGAAATCGACAACAACGTGGTTCCCGAAGTTTCCGAGTTCAAATTTCTGGGTAGTCTTATTCCAGAATGCTCCTCAGATATTCAACACCGATAATCAATGGTGTCGTAAGCATTCGGCCGACAAATAACAATAAGGTCATCCAAAGACGTATCAATAAAGATTAAGACTAGCCTCTACGGAGCACTCATTCTGCCGATTGCCACATACGGTTCAGAGTCATGGACTACAAGACGAAAGGAAATCGATGCGCTGCTAGTGTTTAAAATGAAATTCCTTAGAGATATATTCCGGATTAATAGGTCTGACATTCTCTGCACCTTCATGATACGAAAGAAACTAAACATAAGCGAAACAATAGAAGACATAGTTCTTAAAAGAAGACTTAGCTGGTTATGTTGTCAGGAACATGTCAACACTAAATACCAGCTACAAGCTGGATTTCAAAAAATAGACTAAGAGGACGCCCGCCAAAAAAGAATAACGGTACAGTGCGGTAAGCCACTATTAAATATAGAGAGACGATCCAAACGACGAGATGTCTTCAGCAACTATGTATTCTTGTGGAAAGCAAATGGACGCTAATAATACGCATTTAAGTCAAATAAGTCACATATATATATATATATATATGAATGAATGAATGAAATCAGTGTATAGACAATTGTCTAAGGAGGATCATTGAAAGCTATAAGTAGCTTTATTAAGTCGATACCTCCATAGTATATGAATATAATAGCTTTGGGACATGTATACAATAATAATAAGACTTGTGTACTAGAATTCAATATAATAAGAGTAAAGAAATATATATAAAGAGAATAATAATAATAATAAAAATAATGTCCCTCAGCGTATTTCATCATATATATATATATATATATATATATATATATATATCATACGCTATCTATATAATACCCATTTTAATAATCGTCATATATGTAAATAGTGCGCACGTATGCGCTTAGTAAACAGGTACAGGGTAGCATGTGTGTGTATGTGTGTGTATGTGTGTGTATGTGTGTGTATGTGTGTGTGTATGTGTTAAGTGTATGTGTTAAGTGTATGCTAGATACGAGTGTGTACGTGTCTACTAAGCACACGATATATACGTGTATATTTATACATATTGTACACGTTTTTACCGAGGCCAACAAAGTGTTTGTTCAACACTTAATATAGGTATTTGTTTTATTTCGTTGTTCAATGAAAAATGGTTAAAAGATACGATATAACTGTTATGTATATATCGATATTAATTTTAATTCTAAGTTATTCTAGTAGTCCGTTGAAGTGGTTTAAGGTATTTTGTAAATTTGTATATAGGGATTTATAATAAAATTAATATTATTTAATCGGGAATTTATTTCAGTATCAAACAGGTACGTTATATAACAGTAATGTATACTTATACGTAAGTATATATTTTATTAATATACGTATTACAAATAATTAAAAATATTTGTAATTATCGTGTTATTATAATTCGTTTTTAATTTAAATATTACAATGATATGAAAATCAATCCAATTGTATACTAATGAATAATAGTATTAAGTAAATAAATGTGCAATTTAATTTAGTAATGTATTATTTCAGATGTTATCCTTAAGGTGACACCTCATTGTCACGTGATTACATTCATTTGTGAAGTTATTTGAATACACTTAATATGTTAACAATATGACTAATATATGTATAATAAATCATTACTTTATAATATCTATCACTACTTTATTCATATACTGATTTTCATATTACTCATTATAAAAATATAATATTAAAAGTATTTTACAATATATTAAATTAATTATATAAATAAGTACCATATACTATCATAAATAAGACCCAGTTTAATAAATGTCATACTAAATATATTTCACAATTCATATGCACATATTTCCTTATGGTTGATATTTTTTACAAATATATATATATATATATATGAACACTTTTATTAATAAAACTTTACTTTTCTAAATTAATATAACCTCATGAAGATTATAAGATACCATGCAATGTCATTTACGGTATCGTAAATATTGCGTATATTATATATATATATATATATATATAAAATATATCCATATTATGTGTATATATAATACGGCATATAATACTTTTTGTTACATCAGGATTATACTATAGGATGCACGATTTTCCCAATTATATTATACGTTAAAATAGATAAATATAATTATTCATTTGTTATGTAATATTTTCTCAGGTAATTTGTTCACGAAATTCTTTAATATATCAACATTATTATGTAATATATTAGAAATAAATATGTATTGATAAGCATTACCTAGATATACATATTTTGTTTTGTGATGTTGATGCAAGATGCCACTTTTATAATCGCTTGCCAACTAAACATCTTCTCTCGAGATCTCGTGAGATACCGGTATTCTCTGTAGTAATATGAACAGTTATCAGTTATCTATTATTTCTAAATTATAATTGTTATAATAATTAGAAAATTTCGTATAAATAAAATACACTTTTTAACATGTATTAAGAAATATTCTATTGTAGTATGTATACACTATATGGTTCTATAACTATTAGTCAATTTTCGCATTATAATTTGATTGAAAGTTGGAAGTTTATTCCTCAGTTAATCTCTAATTTATATTTCATTATATATAAATAGTATATATATATATATATATATATATATATATATATATATATATATATATATTGTGTGGTATGGTACATGTTGGGGGAAGGGATATACTTTTACTGAGAGGAAAGTATTGCCAGTGTTCTTATTATTGGCACAAATAGGATCCCTAAGGCATTGGCTCTGACGAACCCATACCCCTGAAGTTGATACACCATATATCCTCATATATTTCAATTACTGTTGGCTACTCTGGTTATAATTTTAATAATTAAATATATCGTATTTTTATAATTGTATTATTCTAATTGATTACTAAATAATTAAATGTTATTTATATTTTTGTTTTTTAACATATATTTTTGTATATATTTTGGGATTATATTTCTTTTACTAACTTTAACTCTTAACATTTTATTTTTATTTTATTTATTTTTATTTTACTTTTACTATAATGTTCTCCTCATAACTGTCATATAGGAAAGTGAAATAGGTAAACGACTAGATAAGCATAGCACTTCTTCGTTTACCTTGGTCATACCTAAATTCTGATTATTATTATTATTATTATTATATATATATACATATACAAGCACATACCGATAACATAATATTAATATAAACAACTTTAAGATAATTAATTGAAATAAATATAATTTATCGATCACTTTAATTGTTCGTATATTAAACATGATACTTAATGCATTGTATTCCGTTATTGCAGAATGAATGACGTTGTTTTGATATGCATAGCGGTGTTAGCTATAGGTTCCGTGGAGACGTTGGCGTCTTACGTTCACTTACCGACACCCACTATGAAACCAAGTTAGAATTGCAACCTGTATTATAACTTATTTATATATATATATACACTGTTAAAATTAGGGTATAGCGAATTAAATTTATAGGGTACAGATCGTTAAAATATCACAACAATTTCCCATGTCCCCTAA
This sequence comes from Osedax fenrisi, assembly GCA_964019155.1. Classification (NCBI taxonomy): domain Eukaryota; kingdom Metazoa; phylum Annelida; class Polychaeta; order Sabellida; family Siboglinidae; genus Osedax; species Osedax fenrisi. The sequence continues at coordinate 6,442,660 of OZ025241.1, read as the reverse complement.
ATAGGATATACGACTTTTAAACTCACTAGCGTACAAGATATATATTTTCAAGGTACATATATGTTAAATATTAGAGTACATGACTGTTAAATGCACTAGGGTACACTATATATATATTTATTAGGATACAGCTATGTTAAATATTAAGGTACGTGATTATTATATTTACATATCATGCAATTTAATTATAGTACATATCATACAATAGCATTAGGGTAAACGGTATCATATAATTAGGGTACAACCAGCTACAATTCTTTAGGGTACAGTTCGATCATTTGTAGGGTACTGATCGTATTTATTCAAAGTGTACCCTAATTAGGGTACGGCTATGGGGACACTACTTACACCCTAATAAAGGCACTCGCTGTACCCTAATTCTTAACAGTGTATATCATAAACTATTTAGTAATATCGTATACGATATAAGGTAATCTTTACTAAGAACGTACCATACCGAAATACAGTAACATGAATATGTATATAACAAGTGTTATGTAACTTTCCGATACCTATTGCGATATCTATATAGGGCAGTGTATGATATCGGATAACTATTGCGTACTTCAGTTACGCGTTACGTTCACTTCCGGTTCTGTTGATAGTTAATGCGCATGCGCTCCGTCCTCCGTAATGTCCTCCTTAATGTCCTCCGTAATGTCCTCCGTAATGCGCATGCGCTGAGTCCTCCTTAATGTCCTCCTTAATGTCCTCCGTAATGCGCATGCGCTGAGACCTCCTTAATGCGCATGGGCCGTGTTGTTTTAATGCGATTAACGATAACTATAACATAACGAAAGCACGTATATCTCTATGCAGTGTTGGTCAACTACACTGTTACAAATAATAGCATTCAAAACCATTTACTTTATAAAATATCAATAAGTAAAGGGTTTCGTATACCAAACCCTTTAGTAGTATTTCATATGAAACTAAAAGGTTTGTCGAAACCCTTTAATACCTTAAATTTGCATATATAAAGGATTTCTATTTATAAGTTAATATAATAGCTTTCAAAACACTTTATAAAACAATAAAGCAGATACAACATTTAATATATTATTGCTGCACACCTGCACGTAACCTGCACATCTGTACTAGCCATCGCGTACTATAGCCATCGCGTACTATAACAATACCACTCGTAGTTTAACCCGTTTTAATATTTTATCGTTATTGAAATTTTGATCACCTGCATTTTAAATCAAATAATACTAATAATGACTATACATAGAATCGCACTATAGAGTGCCGCACTGGTCGGCGCACACCGCCCGCCATTGCAGTGCACTACGTATAGTATACAATGTAACCCTATAGACTGTATAGATAGTATAGAGCTATAGGGCTATTGCTAACTATTGATAACATGATAATGACTTTACGGTAAGTCGTGCTTAGGATTAAGAGATGTCTCGCTATTTCGTATTACCTACAGCATATTCAACTACACAATATATTGTACTATATATATATATATATATATATATATATATATATATATATATATATATATGTATATATATATACTATATACTATACTATAGTGTAATATTGCGTAATCGTATTATGTACAATATTACTTAACCTCATCCCCCCCACCCTAGTTCCGTTAGTGAACATAGAAAAGAGGTCGCTGCCGAAACTGAAGTCGTGTGACCGTATATTGTACGACCCCCGCGAACAGACGTGCTGCGATAACATGTTGTTCACTAGATACGAAGGTAACCATGTGTGTGCGTATGTGTGTACGGATGTGTGTGCGTATGTGTGTACGGATGTGTAGGTGTGTGTGTGTTTATGGGTGTGTAGGTAGGTGGGTGTGTGCATGTGTATACGTGGGTGTGGGTGTGAATGTGTATTGATATGGGTGTGTGTGTGTGAATGTGTGCGTGTATGTGTGCGTGTATGTGCATATATATGCGTGGGTGTGTGCGAATGTGTACGTGGGTGTGTGCGAATGTGTACGTGGGTGTGTGGGTGTGGATGTGTATATACATATGTGTGCGAATGTTTGTGCGTGTGTGTGATAGTGTATCTTAAGCGTGAAGGTAACTATATATTATATAGTAGGTAACTTTGAATGAACTTAGATGAGGGTTATAAGTGAAAACTTCATCCAAGTGCATGTATAAGATGAAAGGACTTCATCAAAACAACAACATCAACAACAACAACAACAACAACAAAAACAACAACAACAACATCAACAACAACAATAACAAAGATAATGATGTATAAAGGACACAACGAGACGCACACACAAGTGTGTTTGTGTGTTTATGAGTATGGTGTGTGGGTAGGTGGGTAGGTGTGTGTTGGTGTGGGTGGGTATGGGTGTGGCTGTGGGTGTGGGTGGGTAGGTGTGTGCTGGTGTGGGTGGGTGTGGGATGTGTGGGTGTATGTGTATGCGTGTGTGAGCGCGTTTGTGTATGTATATTGGTATGTATATATTATTCATACAGTATGTATACATGTATGTATGTGTGTATGTGTATATGTGTGTATGCTCATTGCATATTTCACGTATCTTGTATATCTCTCAAATTACTTTCCATAGTGCACAATTGACATTGTACAATGTTAAATATATACGATATATTATACATTTTACACTGTCAGTATGTACTACAGTGTACAGTAGGGTAAACCGTTGTTTAAGTTTAGCTAGCTCGCTCACAGTAGGTCATAAATGTTATATTAAACATATTTGTGAAGTTTCATCATAACATATTTAATATTGGTAAAGCTAAGTGCACTTTAATGATGACATATTTGAACATATTTGAAATACGTCGTCATAACACAGTGTGCCTTGTCATCAAAATAACATAATAACATAATGTTACTAATGTATACATATATTATCAAATTAATAAAGTAAACAATTACGTAATAATTAAAAATTAATTTTATTTTTTTTATTTTTTTTATATTAATATAATTTATCGATTATTTTGTTGACAAATTATTTTAATTAGGCATCAATCCTTGTTGTGAGCTTATAATGGAGATCTATAAAACATTATTTTTCTAACAAATAATTTTGTTTACGACTAGTTTACTTGACTAGTAATTTTTTGAAAAAGTATATACTATTTTTATATTAATACTTATAATTGTATATTCATATAATTATGATAGAGATATATAATATAACAAATATTTTAATATTCCATTGATAATTTTTTTTTTTCAATTTAGAAAAAATTTAAAAATAAATTAAAATGTTGTTTTTTAAATGGCAATTTTTACTTTTACGCATTTTTTCCTTTCATATAACTGTAATTTATTTTTTTTTCTCGTAATTTTCAATGTAAATTCCTATCTTTTTTAAATATTGTTTAGCTTTCAGAATTTTTTTCGGTTTTCAATTATTTTTTTTTAGAATATTTTATATCTAGAATTACTAGGAGGAATTATTCCGAGTTAGCTGGAACTTTTTTATGAAGTAAACTACAACATTTACCAAAACAGTCTTTCCTACTGTACACTGTACACTGTATAGTGTATATTGTACTGCTTAGAATGTATACATAGACATAATAAGAAACATTTCCATTATTCTCTAAATCTCCAATTACCGACACTTGGATGATTATTTCCAATAACTTATTTAATATTCAATATATTTATTTTTAATTTTGTAATATGGTAATGTTAAGGCAATACTTTATTTTTCTATTTTTAAATTTTATATAATTTCATTGAAAGAATATTTCCGACTCATTTGTGCGTAATACCTATTATATATATATACATGTATATATATATATATATATATATATATATATATATATATATATATATATATATATATATATATATATGCTAAATAGTTGTAATATTTAACTATTCTTATATTTAATAATTATTATAATAAAGCAATATGTACATCTCAGAGTTGTAACACACACACACACACACAGGATGGATATGCTCAGATAAGTCTATTTATAGACCTGTGTCGTCCAGTCTATGGCCTACGAAATGATATCGGCATAATGTACAAATGAGGTGAAGAACGAGCGCTTCCACTAGGACATACAAGACATGTGTTCGTGTATTACTCTTGTGTTTATCAATAATCTAATGAATTATTAATCAAAATACATGAACGAAATATTATTATTTGTTCTGTGTATGAGCCCCTCATAAGTATACGACTTCTTGAGGGTTCCATTTGTATTCACTATTTATATTGTATTCAATATATATATATATATATATATATATATATATATATATATTAATACTATGTATTTTTTAAGTTGTACGTATGTATTATTTAGGTATCGGATATATCCCGCCATGCTATTGTATACGTATGTTAAGTATGTGTTAAGTATGTGTTAAGTATGTGTTAAGTATGTGTTAAGTATGTGTTAAGTATGTGTTAAGTATGTGTTAAGTATATGTTAAGTATGTGTTAAGTATATGTTAAGTATGTGTTAAGTATGTGTTAAGTATATGTTATATTATATATATATTATATACTAATAATAAAATAATAATGTATACTATATTAGTCTAGTAATTAGCGGCGCTGGAACGATTTTGTGTGTAGGGGAGACCAACCAATCAAAATATAGTTTGTGGTAAAAGTAGGTGGGACCAATACATATGAGGTCCCCCTAGATTTTAAAGTGGGGATATACCCCCCCCCCCCCCCGTCACCCCGTTGCGGCGCCCCTAATGATAACTAATCGTGTGACACCTCATAAACCCTTGTATATGATGTGTATGTGTAATGTATACGTATCGACAACCACTAGAATACAATAGAACATACCCGTATGTACGATATACATACAATAGGTATTGTAGTAATACTGTAGTATTCCGTGTATTGTCCTCGATGCGCATCAGTGCACAATATTGTAATAGCTTTTTTATCAATATTATTTATACGAATATAATATTTGAACATGTACATAAATTTTAATTAAAAAAAAGTCAAAATATTATATTTGTATTAACTATTTATATGTATATTGTAAAATTAACCCTGTAATAATATGCGATAATCCATATTTATATATATATTTATATAATTCACAATAAATTGGTCAAATTATTATTATTGTTGTGTGTATAAATCCGTAAATAGCAATATTAATATACAATTGATTATTTTTGAATTAGCATTTTAAATAACTACATTTCCCCCTATATATATAGCTAACGATATAGTGAAACATTCAAACATAATCACTTATAAACTACATTATTAGTTTCTGTGGAATATTCATAGTAATATTTATATATTTTAAATAACTATAAAATATACTTTATATCTATGATTATATGTCCTTTATTGAGTTCATGTTATGAATATTTATATTACCTACTAAACTAGGTACCACTATAGTGATTATTACAACTTACGATGTATTCTAAAATTCGTAAAATAAACACTAACATGCATGTATATATATATATATATATATATATATATATATATATATATATATATACACATATATATATGTATTATGTAGAATCTTAATTTATTCCCATTATTTAAAATATTTCATCATCTTCATACGGATAAAATTACATAAAAATGGATATTAAAATAAACATAAACACAAATATAAAATAAAGAATAAAACAAAACTAAAACAAATATTTGATTTCCATGTTAGCATTCAAAACAAATTATAAAATATAATTGATAAATTGTTCATAATTGTAATATAATATTTATAAAAGAGTCTAAATATTTGTATCATATATTTTATGTCAATTTTAATAATATAGATATATATTTGTAGGTTACTATTGGTTATTAATACTGTTTTTAATTGTTTTAATTCTAATACTGTTTTTCATTATTTTAATACTTTTAATTTGCAATACTGTTTAGTTTTTTTATTATTAGTTATGTAAAGTTATATATTTAAAACGTAAAATTTGTAAAATAAATATAAAATAGTTTTGATACATTTTTTTATAATGTTTAAACATTTAATACTGTTTTTGTTTTTGTTTTTTTAACCTTTAACCTTTAACCTATCCCATAGCATTTGGATGCCGTAGGAGCGCCGTTGAATTCCATATAACTTTTCTCCATCCTTCTCTGCTCATCGTCGCTCTCATTGCTTTTACAATATCCATGCCAGTACATTCGACAACATTGTCTTGCCATTGTAACTTCGGTCGTCCTCTTCTTCTTATACCGTCAACAGTTCCTTGCAGAATTGTTTTTGATATTGTGTCAGACCTAATAACGTGACCGAACCATTTGAGTTTCTTTTCAATAACCTTTGCTAATAGTTCTGAGTGTGGGCCGATTTGACATGTTACCCGTCTTCTAACTTCCACGTTCGTGACTCTATCTTTATAGTTAATATTTAGTAATCTCCGAAGGCATCTCATCTCTAGAGCACGTATTCGTTTTTGCAGATCTTTACTTAGTGTCCAAGTTTCGCATGCATATAAGAATATTGAATTCACAAGAGATTGCATTAATTGAATTTTGGCTTTAAGATGTAGCGAAGTGTCATACCATATTACATTTAAATTTGATAAGGCTGCGATTGTTTGACCAATTCTAGATAGAATTTCAGCTTTAGAACCTTTGTCATCAATAATCGCTCCTAGATATTTAAATGAATCAACTACTTTTAATGGTGTGTTATTTATACTAATATTAGATGTAAATCTACCTTCAGAATTCGTCATTAATTGCGTTTTTGTACCATTTATTTCCATACCATAAGAACGTGAAGTATTATCGATTAATGTTATCAAATTATGTAATTCTTTTTCCGATCCGGCTAAGGCATCAATATCATCCGCGAATCTTAGGTTAGTTATAATCTTTCCACCAATATTTACTGTTCCATCATGTTTATCTAGAGCGTCATTCATAATTTGTTCAAGCATTATATTGAATAGCGTCGGCGAAAGTAAACATCCTTGTCTCACTCCTGTTGTTGTCCGGAACCATTCTCCAACTTTTCCATCAATATATACAGCACTTTCTGCCTTACTATATAGGTTTTCTATAGTTTCAATTAATTTTAAGTTGATATTGAATCTTTTCATTGTAGACCATAATGCACTATGCCAAACACGATCGAAAGCTTTTTTAAAGTCGATAAAAACGTGGTATAGTGGCTTATTATGTTGCGAGTACTTCTCTGAAATTACTCTGAGATTAAAAATCTGTTCACTTGTGCTTCTTCCTTTGCGAAAACCAGCCTGCTCTTCTGATAAAAATTCTTCTGTGAAGTGCTGTAGTCTGCGTAGGATTATTTTCAACATAATTTTACTTGAGTGTGAAATAAGACTAATTGTTCTATAGTTTTCGCATTTCTGGAAACTTCCTTTCTTATGCAGACTTATTATCAAAGATTTTGTCCAGCAAGAAGGCCATATTCCTGTTTCCCATATGTAATTACATATATTTGTAAATATTTTTGTTAGTATATGTCCTCCAGCTTTCAATAGTTCAGCTGGGATGTTATCAACACCCGGTGATTTTCCAATTTTTAAGGATTGTATAGCCGCTTCAACTTCAGATTCCAGAATTGAAAAGTTTTCTTGATTTGTTGGCTCTTTTACATTAAGTAGTGACTTGTCTCCATTGGCTTGATGTTTATATAATTCTGAACAATACTCTGTCCATCTTTTCAAAACATCTTCCTTATCAGTGATACATTTTCCGTCTTTGTCTTGTATGTTTACAGCGATTTTATTCTTCCTTTTTGTTAGGTCTTTAACGATTTGGTATGCTTTCTTTGAATTGTTCCTGTTTAGACAGTTTCCTAAGTCTGCGCATTTTTGTTTTATCCAGTTTTCTTTTGCCTTTTTCATGTCTCTTTTTATTTGAGTATTGATAGTCTTGTATTTACTTCCTGGTTCATGTTTCGTCTTTTTTAATTGTCTTCTCAGATCACACATGTCTAGCAATTCATTTGTTATCCAACTTTTCTTTTTCTCTCTGTACTTTCCTAGAACTTCATCTGCTGTATTAATAATAAGTTTGTTTAGTTTCTGTATACTCTCTTCAATATTATCGTTAACATTTAATTTTTGTTCAGTTACTTTATTTTCAATCTGCTGCTTAAATATTTCTTTTATTCCTGCATCTTTTAGTTTGTCAAGATTGAATTTATTTCTAGCAAATTTATTTTTCTTTGGACTTTTTAGTCGAAGAGTGAACTTCATTAATACCATGTCATGATCGCTACCGATATCTGCTCCTGGGAATGATCTTGTTTTGTTTACATTTACACTCGTGGAGAAACGTTTACTCACAAATATGTAATCAATTTGGTTGTGATATAAACCTCCAGGACTATGCCATGTTTGAATTCTAGAGTTTTTGTGTGAACCAAATGTGTTTACTGCTATTAAATCATTTGTTTTAGCAAATTCCAGAAGACGATGACCTCTTTCGTTAGTTGTATTATTGCATGATTTTCCAGAAATTTGTCCCCATATCTGAATTGTATCTTTACCAATCTTAGCATTCCAATCTCCTTGAATTACTAGTATATCTTTCTTCGATACTGTTTTAATGACATTTTGTAAATTATTATAAAATACTTCTATTTCTTCGTCAGAATGGTCAGTTGTTGGCGCATATACCTGGATTATTGAAATATTGAATGGTGTTGCTTGTAGTCTAATGATAGCTATTCTGTCACTGATCGCATTAAAACACATAACCGTACTTGTTATCTGTTTATTGACAATGAAGCCTACACCATTTATATGTTTTGATTCATTTCCGACATAATAGAGTTTGTGTCCCTCCAGCGTTTGTATTTCATTTATACCTTTTTTACGGATTTCACTGAGACCTAATATGTTCCATCTATATCGATCTAATTCATGAATTAATTCCTCAAGCTTCCCATCTACTCGTAAAGTACGTACATTCCAAGTACCAATATACGTGTTGTGTCGTGTCTTAATTTTCTTTATTGTTTTTTCATCAGTAGCTAATTTTACATATTTATCCTGATGAGCGATAAATGACGCGGACCTTGTTAACCCGGTCGACGTCCGAGCCGGTATGGAGTTGTTATATTGTTCTGAATTCATTTGCGTATCTTGGGCAAGTAGTTCAGCGGAGCCCATCTCTCTCCGAACTCCCCCACAGCATTTGCCTACTAGCTGAGTAGTTTCCAGGGTGTGGCACTTGGAGCCTGCTGTTAGAGTTGAGTGTTGTCTATAGGTAGTTACTTGCCGGATACTCGATAATTTATATTCAAGCACAGCTATCAGCCCGTAACCATGAGCCCATACACAACACCCCAACACCCCTTTTTGTTTTTAATACTTCTAATTTATAATACTGTTTTGTTTTACTTTTTTATATAGTTATATAATGTCAAATATATAAAAATGTAAAATGTATATGGAGATATATCATATCTGGCCCAGTCGGGGTAGGACTATATAGCTCAGTGGGACAACTAATAGCTAGTTAGCCAGAGGTCCCGTGTTCGACTCATGATCAATGAAGTTATTGATTTTATCTTGTGTTTATCAATAATTTAAAACATAATTAACATTTAATAATCGATAAATAAAAACATAAGAAATTTTATTTATTATTTATATTATATTGTCCGGGGCCCCTCGCAGTTATTTATAACATGTATAAGTATACTCATATATATATATATATATGACTTCTTGAGGTGTTAATTTGTATACGATATTTGTATTGTATTTAATATATATATATATATATATATATATGAGAGATTTCAATAAATAAATATTATATATGTATTTGATCTATATACTGTTCATCTATAGAGAAGAAGAATACATATACAAATAGCATCTAGTACTATTATTATAACTAGCACATAAACATAGGCATCGGAATTCCGGTATTATGCATCTGAATACTGAGATGCACACATAGAAGAATAGTATGAACTGATTGAAAAAACTCTATCAAAATCACCCAAAAAGGTCTTTGAATAGTACTTAGACACTTTCATAGATAGATAGGTAACAATTATCATATTATTAAGTATTTTCATGATTCTACAACTATTGAGAAGAACGACTATTATGGCTGTGAAACACAGTATACTTATTACCGAAACATTTCATAACAACTCCAGAGAATGGTATAACATTCCCCAAATGGAGAAATACACAATAAAAGTGAACATACCCTTACCCCCATAACGATTTAAATCAAGTATCATTAGATCAAGAAACTTACTAGGGATCTAATATTAACAGTGACCATATTCTTTTGCATTGTAACTTAAAACTGAAGTTCTTCGCAAAGTTATTGGTATTCTTCTAATACAATAATCAACATTACACAACATATATCAACATATAATACACAACATATCAATATTACACAACCTAATTAATCAATTATTGAAAAAGCCTTACAAAATACTAACTAAATAACTATCTCAAATAGTATTGAACGAAAATGACTTTACTAATACATATAGCCATATTGAAAAGAAACCCAACAACTTCGCACGTAGTAATTAGTAAATATAAAAGTAGAATATGATCGTGGATCGATATGATATTATAGACTAGTGATTCTCAACCCATAGGTCATGACTCATGACCCAAACTTGGGTCATTTAGTTTTTTGTTTGGGTCATAGGGCCGATTTCTAAAAAAAATATTTTTTTTTTTAAATACTCATATTTTAGATACAGTTTAAATATAAATTTATCATTTAACTAAAGTTTAGTAATACAAAAATAAAACAATGCAATTTTCCATAGTGTCGTGGTATATTTTTAAATTAAGAATTATCAAAAAAATGGTCATGATGAAAAAATGTTGGGAACCACTCCTATATATAGTCTATAGACTGTGGTGTGAAAATAACACTTTAATTAAACCCAGATTGAAAACTGATCATAACAAAAATAAATTAATGAATTCTGAAATTCATTAAAAAAGCGAGATAAGATTGGTAATTTCAATTGCAATGTATCTTTATAAATGAATATACGATTAAGGGAATATTTAATAATATAACCTATTAAACTCTACAAATACTAACAACTTCTAAACGAGTATTATAATATAGTATACTATTCTAGTATACTAGACAAGAGTGGTGAACCTTTTGCCAAAAACTCAGCATATTTGTATCTAACTGATTAATACACTATCCAATTAATACTTATACTAGGTTAAACCATCTTCGAATACAGTTATATAAATATATAAACATTATCCTTATAATAAATTCGGGAATGCATAATTAAATCAATAATATTACACATGAGAAATCATCCGGTATTAATAACACGTACTTGAACAATAGGTTGATGGCGTACGGAACAATAGGTTGATGGCGTACGGAACAATGGAGTATTGCAAATCGTGATATGTACATATGTATTCCTTTGGAATTGTTGATGTGAATATCAACATAAAACGCAATAACTTGAAGAATTACGTTATAATTGATATATATATATAACCGGGTGCCTATTCAATATAACAGTTGGATTTATTTTAATGGAACGTAAATAATATACTAAAATAATATATTTAATAATATCGGTGAGAATAAATAAACCTGCCTTATTATTTATTCTCACCGATATTATTAAATATATTATTTAAGTATATCATTTACGTTCCACTAAAATACCATATACCTACCATCTATTTTTGAGGAAAGTTATATATTAAACATCAGATTTATATATTATATTGATTTAATTGCAGGTAACAATAGATAATTATAAAATCTAACAAATAGACTAGTAGAATATTCAGATTCTTATGAAATGGAAATTAGTAAATAAATGTAAACAATGGTAAACAGTACATATACAAACAGTTATGCCAAAATATACATTAATGGAATTCTACTAAAAGAAATAAAAATGTTAACGTATCTTAATACTACTTTTAAGCGTGATGGATATTCGGAAAAGAACTTCGTATTCGACTATCTACCTCAACGTCGACAATGATATGACATAGAGTAGTATACATACTATGGTTTGGGCTGGCAGAATATCAGATTAAAATTAAAATGTAATCTTTAAAAGTTACTAATTATATCTTATTGTTATACATAACCCTATAACCATAATAAACTTGGACTTTTATGATAAAATAAGAGAAAATTCCTGAGCATTAGAAAGTAAAGAACGGAAGACTACTTGTAATAACATATAGGCAGAATAACAACATTAACAATTGTGGGGTTCATAAACAATTATAGATTAGTAGGTAAATATAAACTACTTTAAGTTTCAATCAAAATAATAAAAATGACTTATTATGGTAATATCTCGATATACTGTTCTGGGGAAAACCATACTCCAAGGAAAGGTTTAGGTTAGGGAAAACCGCGCAATTGGATATTTAATATCTCTTAGTGGGCATCTAATAACACTAAAATAATACTAAACTACTGGATATGATTACGAAGAGGTGATTAGAGACTAATAAAGGTTGAAGCTAGTGAGAAGATTTTCCCTAAAATGTGTGAGTTATGAGGCTAAAAGTAGGTAAATATATATAGAGGTATATATATCTTGAATTATCTATATTATCGAATTTTAATAATATTGAAATTAAAATATTTATGTTTAATATATTAAATTTATGATTATCAAATAAGTAATGTATTTAAATACAATTGTTTATTAATTAGTATTATATACAATAATATTGTGATAAATTATTGTCGACGCTATAATCTCTATATTAATATCAGTATAATGTACAACATACATTGTATGTATAGTTATATTTATAATATAGTATTAATTCAACATATGTTCAATTTTCAATTTAAATTAAAAATGCATCTACATGATTAAAATAGATATTACATAGTTATATCTGATAATAATCAAAATAAATACTGATAATAATATATATAAATATATATATATATATATATATATATATATATATATACATATTTATAATCAATTGTGAAAAATACATATATTGTGTAACCTAATATTGTATATACTAATTATTATATATTATAAAAATTATAATAACATATAATAAAAATGTTCAAAAATTACAATTTTGATAGTTTTAGATATTTTCATTACATATGGTTTATGATAACTACAGCGCTTCTCATGTCTTTGAACTTAATGCCGGGTTAGATAGAGGAACAATCACAAGGGTCACTGTTATTGTTACTACCATGGTAACCATGTAAATATAGAAAAGAAGCATGTCAATTACCTGTTATGGAGGAATATACATTACAATTAAAATTAATACAGATTTAATATTTTACACACATTTTACTAGGAATCGATATGACTTGTAATAATTAATATATATATATATATATATATATATATATATATATATATATATATATAAAGGTATATTATATACTATATATATTTATCAATATTTATTTATATTATTTAGTTATTATAAAATTTATAAGAATTTAATTAATTCATATGTTATAAGATTTAATCAACATTAGTAATACAAATCTAGGTTACAATTTAAATCTAAACTATAAATTGTAGTTCATTATTGCGTTTGTAATACAAGTAACGATAATCATTAGAATAAAATATTAAATAACATAGAGAATACAACAACAAATATGTATATGGTTTAGAAATTGGAGGAAGATAGAAGTACAGTTTATGAAGTGTGTGTAAGATGTAATTGAGATAATGGTAAGGGAGGTGAGATATCTAGATAGTGGTATAGTGATATTTATAAATACCCCTGGCATTGAAATAATAGTATTCACATATTAAACATAAAATGTAGTTATATGGAAGTAGGTATATTTATAAATGATTTAAAACTTGAAATTATTAATTAATAATGAGGCTATTAATAGTTCCATTGTTCACGAATATTTCAAGAGCATAACAAAACATCACAAATATAGTGTATCCGCCTTATACCTTTACCTATAGATATATCACTATATGTCTTATATACTTATAAATTCTAGGTTATATGCATGGATATATTGATTATATAACTAGTTTGAACTATATATTATATATATATATATTACATCTGGAATGTTAAGAGTTAAACTTACAGGTGTGTACTATTAGTAGCCTATTATTATTTACATTATTAAAATAAGTATTTTTAATATATATTATTTTTATAAATTAAATTATATTTTAAATTTATTCGCTTATCGGGATCAAAACATACACCTTCTGAAATGTGATTCTAAAATCCTATTATATCTGCTACTACGTTATCTCCTTGAGGTAATTATGTAACAATGGATATAAACTTATGGATATAATATTAATATAATATTATATAATATTATATAACTATATATATCGGGTAAACTAAGTAATCGCCACTAATATATAACAGATTACTTTTCGTACCTGCGCTACGAAAAGCCACTCGAGTTTAGATTCGGCGACCCTAGCTTCTAGTTCCTTCTTCTTCTGCGCGATAGACTTGCAGAGTTTGGCGTCGGTGTCCGATACCTCGAAGCGTGTGGAGTAGATGTCCTGGCAAGCTCTGGAGGCGAGGTCGTGACGGTGGTTTGCTCGGTGGAGGCGTTGGCGCATCGAGTGATGTCTGTGTGAGAGGAGGAGGAGGAGGAGGAGGAGGAGGAGGAGGAGGAGGAGGAGGAGGAGGAGGAGGAGGAGGAGGAGGAGGAGGAGGAGGAGGAGGAGGAGGAGGAGGAGGAGGAGGAGGAGGAGGAGGAGGAGGAGGAGGAGGAGGAGGAGGAGGAGGAGGAGGAGGAGGAGGAGGAGGAGGAGGAGGAGGAGGAGGAGGAGGAGGAGGAGGAGGAGGAGGAGGAGGAGGAGGAGGAGGAGGAGGAGGAGGAGGAGGAGGAGGAGGAGGAGGAGGAGGAGGAGGAGGAGGAGGAGGAGGAGGAGGAGGAGGAGGAGGAGGAGGAGGAGGAGGAGGAGGAGTTAGTATGGTTGGTCTAGATTAATATAATTTGGAGTTATTTTATATAAGTCATTCTGTATAAGTAATCGTATATGGCCATTGGTAAGCAGGTCATTATTACATTTTGGTAGAGTACATATTATAATTACTATACATATTTATATATATTATTTATAATAAATATTTAATAATTATATATGTATGTATATATAGATATATTTATATGCGGGTATGATTTATATATATATATATCATTGATATTACATCAACAATTAGTAAACTAACCTAAAAGACTCTCCAGATTTTCTCAGGAGAAAAGATTCATTAGCCGTAACCACTGTTTTCATCAGGTCGATGTCGTTATCTATTTCTATTTGTTCCCTGCCGGATGTTCATACATTTGAATATGGTTATATATATTATATTTGATTAGTTTCATCGATTGACAACCCATGTTTAAACACCATGACTTATTATATGAAAAATGCTTATCTCTATTATACATAGTAGTAAAATACAGATATTTATCTATATCTATATATTATATTGTATTCTAAATAATTATATTTGGTTATATATGATATATTATATATTATATATATATATATTAATATTATATTATATATGATATAGTATGAATATACAATATGCATTTAAATAGCGAATCCACTCATTCAAGGAATATTTGTATATGTATATATATATATATATATATATATATATATATGTATAGTGTATATAACATGCGAGTAAAGTACATTTACGGAGAGTGATGTTAACAAGCTATTCTCTATAGAGTGAATGTCACGTGACGTTACACTGCTACTATTACGTAATACACACTGTCACGTGATCCATACTAATTACATTATTATATTGTATAATAGTATACATATATATATATATATATATAGTAAATAATATTAATAGATAACAAGTATGGATAGAAATGGTAGGGACGAATAGATAAAATAAACTTTCGAATTATCGACCAACGGTAATAATATAATAATACATTAAATAATAATATAACGATATAAAATAGATAATAAATAATAATAACAAATATATGATGAAATAATAAATATAAATGAAAAAAAAAAATAATAAAAATACACAATAACATGATATTAACATCATATATGTGACAGTATACTGTCACATGACCCATACTAATGAAGGATCATCACATGACCCATACTAACGAGTTATCATCACGTGACCCATACTAATGAGGTATCATCATATGACAAATACTAACGAGGCAATATCACCGTCACATGACCCGTATACAGTCTCAGCCTTGATGAGTTTAGCGCAGGTGAATCTGGCCATGTGTTGTATGCAGAAGCGCAGCAGAACTCTGGGAACCGAAGGCACGGGGTGAAGGTCACCCGCCTTCTTCACGTTGATCGTTACGGTGGCGAACACCAGCGATATCGATATCAAGGTCATCACCAAGGTTAGAAATACCACTGAAATATGCGGGTGTTTCGCGGTTGAGTACTAGTTTGTATACAAATTTAAAAAGTTGAAAAAACTTCGTAAAACTTTGAAAAACATTCATAATTTGATATTTCGAATTTTGATATTTATTTCCACACCATGTAATCATTTTACGAGCTTATGATAGTCGAATAACGAACATTAGATTAAAGTATTGACTTTTATTTTCAGTTGGTATATAAGAATATTTATATACAAGGCTATTTCATAGAACGAAATATGAGTATAACATGTTACTTAAATACGAGTATATTAATTTGAGACATTTTAAATATATGTGAACTAGTATTAAAACTTTTAAATTGAAACTGAAATATTGTTCGAAGTTCAATACTTTGAAAGCCCTTCGAACGAATATCAATAATTTAACATTTCTGTGTATGTATAGTTCAATTGAGTGCGATTATGTGTGTGAGTGTGGGTGCTGTACTTATGCTCGGATGTGTGCATACGCGTACAGATGTGTGTACTTATGAATGCAAGACATGCATGCATTTGTATTATATAATAATACAAGGATGTAGTATTATATGCATGCGTAATCATTATATTTATATCTAATTTTATATCTAACATATTGTATGCGTATACGCGTATACACTATAGACTATAGTCTTTAGTGTATCTTGTTAAATTGTAGGATACAACTTCACTTGTAAATTATATTGCGTAATAGTATGTGTCTTTATTGTGGAGTTTAACATCAATAAATGCACAAGATAATGCTTCTCAGAGGTGTAATATAAATCATAATAGAATGAAAATTTAAACTATATAAAAATATCAATTTAAACAACAGAAATATCGAAGACTAAAACTATAGCCATATTTATGAATAATCACATATAATCACATAATATTCATGAATAATCACGGTTTTTATGGATGAAACATTTAGATATTCCGCGTTGCGTTATTAGTAATAACTTATTATTAATAACGTATTACTATAACTAATAACGTATTAGAGTTAGCTGTTTCTATGGAACATTCGCGAGTATGGCCTCAACTTTATATATTTAATATTACTAAATATAAAACGACGAAGTCTACATTCGAATCGTTAACATAGCAGTCTAAACCAGAACTAAGATACTCTATACACTATTACACGGAACCTATGAGAGGAACACTGCTCGATTCGGCGATATTTTCGGCCACGCTGGACTGTAACACGTACAGCGATAGAAATGCCGTCATACCTATTCCAACCTGTACTTCACGTAATGTGTTATGCAATAGGTCATTGGGGTCAAACTAACTGTATAACCAAGACTAGTTTTTACGTATGTGATCAATAGAAATGTACACAAACTAAATGTTACGCTATATATTACGGTTATATGAATAATCAATAAATAACCTATATCTAGGAAGACTGGTACAACTTAGTTATACCATAATAGCTATATAATATTTACATCATTATCATATATATATGTATACATACTTGTTATATGAATACATTTGTTTAATAGTAGGAGACGTGAGGGGGTTTTGGGCGATACAATTTAGCCCTCGCCATAGTAGTCAGTACTCCGTGAATATTAAATATTAGTATTTAAATTTTAGATTATGTATTAAAAAGATGTTAATATACTAGATAGCTATCTCGGATATGTATTTCATTATATCAAATTTATGTATTATCAATTCTAATAATACTAGTAAATATCAGTCAAATATGATACGTGAGGGGGTTTTGGGCGATAGTTCCGAATGTGTTAATAGGTGTCGCCCTATGTACTCAAACATTAAATTTGGCATTTTAATAAACTTTGTCAGATATTCGTCATAATTCGATGACAAATATACAACACACGCAATATATAAAATATTATAATGATTTTATAATACTTTATATTACTTTGTATTACGTTTTTGATATAGTTACGCGTTTATATATTTACCTATCAAATAAATTACGAAATATAATAAATTAAATAAAGAATATTATGACTTGTATTTATGACAGAGCTTTATGAAGAGATATAAGTGAATATAGCAGAAATCTAGAACTCCGGTAAGAAATTAAATATATATATTTTTATATATTATATATGGAACACGTTCATAACCGGCGCCAAAAATATATGATAATACTTTATTCAATATCGGAGCGCGCGCGCTTTCGCAATTGAGACTCGAGTCTCAAGATCCCAAAGGGATCCCGCCTCTAGATATAGACGTGTAATAATATATAGATAGTATTTGACTTAGATCGTTATTGCTATATCTAGCCTAAGGTAAACTATAAACCTATGATTCCATATATAACTATAGTCATAATTCCTTTGTTAAAAAACTCGTGAATAAATGTGTGTGTGTGTGTGTCACACTGTGTGTGTGTATGTGTGTGTGTGTGTGTGTATGTGTGTGTGTATATAAAGTACGTATCTCTCTCAATATATATATACGTTTCAACTCCGAAAGCGTGAGCTGCGATATCGAATAAACTATTAGTCATATATTTTTGGCGCCGGTTATGAACCACAACCTTATATATCATATATCATATATTATATTATATAATTTATATGTAATGTATATATATATATATATCATTTATTAAATCACATTAATATGAAAGTTACATATCATTATGATATTAGTAGCAATTTATATTCAATATAATATTGTATTTATGTAAGTATATTGCATATACATATCATATAAATATTAAATATATTATTATCAAAGTTATCACATTTAGGTAATGGCAGCGTATATATACTTAGCGTATACGCTATTATCATTATAGAAGCAATGTTGCTTATCAATTACACCGTTATTAACATGATCAGTATCATTATAGATAATAGTAATAAATAAATAATAATGTTATACAATCAATTATACAATTAAAAAAATAAAATATATAATAAATATTTTATTATATATTTTATTTTTTATATTATATATGTAACCAGTAAGTCATAATAGTATAACATAAATACATTATTTAATTATAATTAAAATCTAAGAAATACATCAAGAATTAATATAACCCGGAATATAACATAAACTAAAATATAATATAGAGGAAATAAATAGGAGATAACCAACATTTAAAACTAATAAACAAGAGAACAAAATAAATAAATATATTCAATACAATATAGGTTAACAATTTCGAATGTACATACATAAAAATATACACACTCGCGCACACATATATATATACACATACACATACACATATACATATAACTATATACATATACATACATACACATATATATACATACTTATATTTAAATTAATTTGATAATTCACATTTTACTAAAGTAATGTAATCAATGTAAACAAATGTACAAATAAAATAAAAGCTAACAAAATCATAAAATTATATACAATAATTTGTAAAATGTCAGTTTGTTATAGTGTCATAATTTAATCTAAGGACAGTATTTTTTATAATGTCAAATAAATATAATAACAATTTAAATAATATATACAAAAATATTTTCCTAAGTCAAATAGAATAAGTATAATATATATTAAATATATATTATTTTATAAATATAATATTTATTTTAAGATTTTTAAAAAATAATGATAAGGAATGGGACTTTCTTATATCTATACTTAAAGCATTCCAAATTTGTTGTCCGAGTGTAAGTAATTACTTAAGGTATTATTCATATAATTATATTTAAAATAAGGTTGAATAAAATCACATTAACTACTGTTATTAAATATTTTTTAGTCGTCAATTTAAAATATTAGCATCATCCTAAGGATGGCACAATTTATACATGTAAATGCTAGTCTTGTACTTATAAATATCATAAAGATAATGTTATATTTTCCATTATATTCCCATTTTAAATAGAGAAACAAAATCATTTGGTTATTATATAAAAATTATGTTTAAAATAATTTTTTGAATAAAATAAATTATATTTAAATTTGATACATAAAGATGCCCCCATATTTCTATACAGTAAATTAAATATGGATAAAATAAAGCATAGTATAGTTTGATAATGGCAGATGTATTTACAAAGTATGAAACATTTTTTATAATCAATACAATTTTCAATAATTTATTTTTAAGATAACCTAAATGACATTTCCAATTTAAACAAGTATCCAGATTTATTCCAAGAAAATATGTAGAAGTTAGCTGAGATAAAAGTGTATAATCTATACATATATTAAATAGTATATCATTTTTAAATACATACAATGCGTTTTATCTATATTTATGGATAATTTATTAAGTTTATACCATAGAAAAATGTCATCACATGCTGATTATAATTTATAATTGTTAGATTATTAAGTAATTTATATGTAATAATTATATTAGTATCATCAATAAATAATATGTATTTATTTTTTGGAGAACATAATATCATATAATTAATAAATATATAAAAAAGTAATTGTCCTAGAATAGAATATTGGGGTACACCATAAAAACTATTATATATATATATATATATATATATATATATTTGTATACAAATATTAATTTATGATAATATATTGTGCATATTTATATAATAATAATAATTTAATTTCCTATAGTTAACTCAGCTCAGCTCAGATAACATTATTAAGGTGGACAATTTGAGTCGTTCCAGTAGAAATGGTTTTATTTATTACACATACATTATTGATTACTATTATATATATATATATATATATATATATATATATTAATTTCATTATGTATACAAATATGTATTCTGATATTAAAATTCATTGAATATAGATTTAATTATACATACTTTTTTTAGAATACCATTTTTATATAAATAACTGATTTATAAAGAATGTGACATGTATTAATTTGATACATTTAACATGAATAGAAATAATTAAATTATATATATTTATATTTTATAACAAATATATTTAACATTTATTCAACAGTTTCTTAAAATATACAATATATATTTGTATATATTTATATATTTGAAATTATTTGTATTAAATTATTATTCTATTATATAAATATCCTATAGTTATAATCAAGTCTTATCAAATCGATTCAGAAAACATCAACCTGGGCTAATCTATGAGATTCTCATAAAAATGGTTTGAATTTAAAATATTAAAATATTAAATTCATTAAATATGCATATATATTATATACAATGTATATTATACATATATTAGGATATTAAAATACATTTAATTATAATTTAATTATATGTATTTTTTTTATAAATAATTAATTGATAAATAATGTAAATACTTGATGAATTTAACATGAATAGAAATAATTAAATTATATATTTACTAGCATAAATTATATATTATAATATACATGTAGTTTAATTAATAACAATTTAATTATAATATATAAATGCATTTATTTATATAAAAAAATATATTTGATAAAATTATTTCTCAAAATATAAAAAATATATATATATATAAATTTGAATTACTTTATTATTCTATGTCTATATAATGTGTGCATATATACATATATGTTATATGTAACCATAGATTTATAGTTTACAATAATAATGTAAACTATAAATCTATGTATGTAACTATAGTTATATACTAATAATGATTTAATTTTCTACAGTTAGCTCGGTTCAGAGATCATCAACCTGCACTGCAGATCCTGCAGGTGGGCTAATTCATGTTCCTCTTGTTAACATGGTTTTTACTTACTTATGAAATATTAAGATTAAAATATAGTATATGTATTTAAAATATTAATATGTATCTGGTATACATTTAATTTAAATTTATATATTTAAATACTTTAATAATTAATTATAAATAAATTACTTATAATGTGAAATATAGGTACATTTTATAAATTTTAAAATTTTTACATTAATAGAAATAATCAAATTATACACCTAAATAAATATATTTTAACAAATAATTTCTAAAAATGTATTATGAATATATTAAAAATTAATATTTTTACTAAATAATTATTATATTATAATAATGTTTATATAATGTTTAAACATTTATATAATAATAAATTTAATTTCCTATAGTTAATTCAAACCGATTCAGAGAAGATCAATCTGGGCTAGTCTATGAGATTCTCATAAAAATGGTTTACTTCACATATTTCACTTTCAATATTAAAATATGTTAAATTTATTAAATATACAAATATATATATTATTTATTTATTAGTATAAATCATATTATGTATATATATATATATATATATATATATATATATAAATAATATTAATATAATTTAACTACATTTATATAAATATATATAATAGGTATGTAATAAAATATGTGTAATCAAATTAATTCTCAAAATGTAAAAAAAATATTTGTAAAATTATTATAGAATAAGTATATGTTAATTTAATATTATCACATAATATATATTCATATTATTAAAATTAAATTCATATTAATATATACATTTATTGATATTTTAATATAACTATTATATTATAACTAATTAATTCTCCATTAGGTAAAAGAAAGGATTATACAGCTGTTATCAAGGATCTCAGTATAAGCTAAATGTGGAAGATAAATAAATACTATGTCTAAAAAATATATATATATAACAATTAAAAATAAAATAAAATGTTATATAATTTAATCTTACTATGAAATCATATCTTACTATGAAGTTATCTGTTTAATTTAAACTATGATAAATATAGTTACTATATATAGTACCATGCATTATGCATGATACACATTAAATTAAATTTGTGAATTTAAATAAATTTATAAAAAAAATTACATTTATTTTATTAATTGTATATATGAATATATGATAATCAATATAATTATATCTGAATAAATCACTCATTTATATGTTATTATATTATATATATATATATATGAACACAGGATAATCATTATAATTATATTTTAATAAATAATTCATATTTATGTATATTTTATGTATATATTTATAAAGTATTTATGAAATATTTATAAATCAATTCATTTTATATATGTGGCTGTATTTTTTATTACATACAAATAATTGTTTTTTTTTAATTCACTGTTAATATTGAAAGAATATATTAATTTATAATTAACTAGTTTACATAAAAAATTAATTATTAATTATATAAATTGTATGTAGACTATAGTTTACATATAGTCTAGACTATTTATATTCTAGAATATATTGTAATACTATTTAATAAATTATATATGAAATTACTATTTAATAAATACAATTATATTTTAATAAATCACTTGTTAATGTATTATTATTTATGAAATATTTCAAAATCAATTAATTATATACTATTCCAGTATATATTAATGTATTAAATAAATACTAGACAAATAGTTAATATATTAATTTATAATTTAAGAACAATTTATAAAGCTATTTTTGTAATCTTATTGTTAAATTAAAAAATTATATATTAATTTAATGTATTATGAAATAACTGTATATAAATAGTTAATATATTAATTTATAACTATATGATAACTATAAAAATAAAATTACTATTAATAAATAATATATGTTATATATATATATATACATACATAATTACAAATCATTAATCCTGTGATTAATCATCTGGTAAATAGTGTAAAATATAACATTATTATACTTTTCCATTATAAATATATTTATATAATGTGGGCTAATCTATGTATAATATACAGTTTCACTAAATTCAACATATATGACTAGATTATGAGTAATTTATTATAATTTTGTTAGAATAATAATTATATTTATTATGTATTTTATGTTGTATAATATACAAACCTATCAGTTGCATTTAGATTGATTTGTATAGTTATAATTATAGTTACATGTATTTTTAAATAAAATAATAATAATTAAATATATATAATTAATAATATCTATAGAATATTTTATTATTTATAATTTCACAAATTAATTATATTTTATGAAAATAAATAATTATCTTGTATATTCATGCAGTCTTATATAGTACTGAATAATCATATATATATATATTATGATAAACAGATTTAATATTTAGATAATTCCGATTACTAAATAATCAATTATATATATATATATATATATATTATGATAAAAAGATTTAATATTTAGATAATTCCGATTACTAAATAATCAATTATATATATATATATACAGTCAAGTCATGCTTAATCAGACCAACAAGGAACAAAAAAGTTTATGAGACATCTAATTATTCTTTAATCTATTTACATAGAATTAAACTAGAATCTATAAATAATTCCGAGTTAGCGGTAATTTATGTGTTTAATGTTTTAACATTAGGTTATTTAAAATAGGGACATTAATATGTTCATGATATCATATAGGTTATATACAAAACCAATAACCTATTAGATAATATTTATTATATATTTTTTTGTCAAATGTATCTCAAAGACATAATTATTAAACACATTTACATATATAAATATACCTAATGTAATTATAAGTATACCATAAATATATATATATATAAAACATACACATAAGTATATATAAATAAGATATATATATTATTATTTTATATTATATATATATATATATTTTTATATTATATTATATTTATATAATATATATAAGATATACATTATAATTGTATCTAATATTTGCACAATCTATATAGTATAATTAATACAATTTATTAATTGTATAGTATGCAATGTATATCATCTTACACCATTCAATGGAACGATCGCAATTTGTATATTATTTAGAGAATTTAATTATGCAAATTTGTGATCGTTGATTGGTCGATTCATCGCCCAAAACCCCCTCATGATATCGACCAAAATACCCTCATAGCATATAGTATTGTTATGTTATCTGTATTCAATTATATAATTAATATTTTTAATTAATTTTTAATTCATTTTATGTAGAATATTGAGTAGTTTAATATTATAAAAAAATTATCATAAAAATGTTATTAATTGTGTTGTAATTTACCATTAACTCTCCGCTATTTATTACAATAATATAGCAGAAAATGCACTTTTTACATAATCGATAATATTATTAAATATATTTAATTTTTCTTCAATTTTTCTTAAAATATTAGGTAACATTAATATTATACACAGTTCGTTAATGTAAAATATGTTCATATCTATTACCGTTGTGGTTATATTGCCATCGACCAAAACCCCCGCATCGCCCAAAACCCCCTCACGTCCCCTAATACCTTTAATTATTAGAATTATTAAATATAGTTAATACTTAAAAGTATATCGTTATAATTATTATAAACTATGAACATATTACTGGCTATTAATATAAATATCTAAATATCTAATGATATACATATACACCTACTTAATAAGTAGTACTTATAGATACATACATACATATCATATTGTATACATACATATCTACATATAGACACGTACCTATACATATAGATTTAACCTTTTCCGCGCTGTCGGCCGGTAACATGAACGCGAAGAAAGTCAACAAACACAGAACTAGAGTGGGGATGATGATAGTGTATATGTAGTACAGCGGGCGTCTCTTGATGAACAGATCCACCACAACTTGCGGATGTATCGTCTGTTGTTGTGTGTGTTCTATGTAATAGTCAGTTATTGACGACTACATCCTATCGCACACACAGGCACTCTATTTGAATATTCGCTTGTAAGACCACATTTTTGTATATTTACATTCATCTAAGATCTGTTTTATATATAATAACTGCGATTCATAAATAGTGCCAACTATTCGAAAATTTACAAATTTTAAGATAATATCTAGATATTGTGAATGTGAACTGAGCATAATCATTAAATAGTTATAATGTTCTAATAATGTTCATTATTGTATATATCTTACGTTAATATAGAGTATCCATATATTTAGGTATATGTATTTTATAATACATAGTATAGAACTGTGTATATTCTTAAACAACCAGTTCACTGATATATATATATATAACTATATAGAACTATATATTATATAAGTTTAGAACAATTGGGTTGTTGAGGAAGACTTGTATTATAATACTATTCACCAGAGTTGTTTGATTTAAATCAATTGATTTAAATCATTTGATTCCCCTTAAATCAATGATTTTTTTGATTTTTTTTATTTTTTTTAATTATAAATCAACTTTTTTATAATTTGATAAAATGTAATTAATAGTTTGGATTACTATTATTAATAGTATTACCAATGTTATATTTATTTATAATGCTTAATTAATTTGTTTTGTAAATATTAAACTATACATTTCTAGAAATTATTATTTAAAATAATTATAATATATTATATATATATATTTAAAATTATATTATATAAAAAACCTATTATAGAATAAAAGATCTTTAGCTCTTTGATATATATTTTATGAAGCATGCTATATAATGTATTCTTTGAATGTAACGATTTTAGCTCTTTGATATATATTTTATAATTAGTAATTATTAATTACTAAAATATTATATTATGCATTCTTTGAAAAAAATGATTTCACAAATATTTATCTTATGTGTAGTTTCTTTAATATTTAACATCAAAGAATTATATACATTCAATGGAACATTGTTAAGATCATAATATAATCAATTCATATACATTTTATATTATAATACAAAATAATAATTTAAATAACAATAAATATATTAATATTATTAGTATTAGTTTTTCATATACACCCTCCTTAAATTATGGAATTTATGTCATTATGAGTTGGCATCTATACCATAGAAGTAGTTTTAAAATTATTTTTTAAGTATATTTTTAATAGAGAATATTTTTTCAAAATTCAATTCAAAATCCATTTCAAAAATATATGTTTACTGACCAGTCATTAAATATTGAGTCATTACTGTGGTGGAAAAAATACAGAGTTCTATATTAAATAAAGAAACGCTGAAAATGGCAGAATCGCTCATGTCTGCTGTTTCGTCAAGTGCTGGGGTAGAAAGGGTATTTTCTACATTTGGATTAGTCCACAGCAAGATTAGAAATCGACTTGGAACAGAGAAAGCAGGCAAATTAGTATTTATTTTTAAATTATTAAATACATAATATTATCATTTTATATGTTTTTAATTTTCCTCAGTTTTAAGTCTTGATCTTAATATTGATTGAACTTATCTAATTTTATTATTTAATAAAAATGTTGATATTAACAAATTTATTTATTTATTTTAACTATTGTATATATATATATATTATTGATTGAACTGATCTAATAAATAAAACTGATTAAATAATATAAAATTTGTATTGATAAATTTATTTATTTATTCTATCAAAAAAATCATGATTTTTTCCAACTCTGCTATTCACCACTTGGTTCCTCCCACATGTTAATTTAGAGACAACATTATTTATATATTTTAGATTAAAAAAATTATATAATTTAAATTACATAGAAATAGTAGTGTATTCCCTTTAAATATATGTTATAACATCTCTACCATGCATACGTATACATTACAACGAGTGGAGTATTAACACTAATTACTAATTGGTTATGTCAATAATTAGTTACTAATTAATTACTTTAATTTAATAGTATTGTTTGTTTAATTCAATAATGCATATTATCGTAAGAAAATATTTAGACATTCTACTTTTGACTATTTGTATACTTAAATGAAATATCAATCAAGGGAAGTCGGTATTATCAGTATTAATTCTGTAATTGTTGAACCTCGAATATGTCGTACGCCATTCTGACCCTCGTTAGTGTGACTTTAGAAAGGTCAAACTCCGTGTTGGTTTCGAAGTCAGATATGTCGACGTCATCGTGCTAATCAAGAGTGACAGGTGATTACGACAGGTGTCAATCAAACAAGTAGTGAACTATCGACTATAATAGTGTTATATATGATTCCACCATGTAGCTATACTTATATGTGCTTTGTAGTGTAAATAAAGTTTTATATATTAAGTAATAGGTCAAATTGTAAATATAATATATTAACAATAGTACATTTTATATTAAAAACTTAAATGTAACCGTATATATGTAAACATTCAGTTATTTGTTATTTCTTGTAACAATGTATCGCATAATTTGTAAAAACATAGGCGACCATAGTTTTATGTAATATTTGAGACCTCGTAGTTGAATGAAGTTACTATCAAATCATAAAATATTCTTCAAGATATAATAGCCATTATATTTAGCTTACTTTGTCAAATTGACAAATTGAAAAAATATTATAAATATATGTATATTAATATTAATGGTTAATTTTAATTAATAAAAATAATTATGTTTAACAATATATCAAACCTTCACGGTATAACTAATATACATAAATAGTGTAACCCTGTATAGAATTAAGGTAAGTAAGGTAGAATAAATAGAGTGGGCGCGTGTGAAAGTGGGCGTGTCTAAAAGGTGGGCGTGTATAAAACGTATGAACTAACCATCAATCTGAGATCGAGTTGTTGTTCCCCGTAAGACCAGGAACCTATCCGTATCTTACACTGCTGCACGTCGAAAGGGAAGTAAGCGACGTCTACAGCGCACAGGGACTTCATCATCAGGGGCAGGGTCCAGCTTATCCGACCGTTAGAATGGATCATCACCTGGGTGGAGTGTAGGGGTTGTAGGGTAAACTGGTTTTAAGATTACAATTTTCTAAGAAACGTGTCTAATATCATGTATTATATAGTTATAGACAAAATGTGTATACTTTTGTTTAAGTTGATGTAGTTGGCAAGACAATCGACTTATAGTTTTTTTGAAGAACAAATATTTGTTTACCTATAATTATTAGTACGATAGCGTAATTTATTTATTTTCATTTTAAATTCACACTCTACACCCTTACACTAGACAGGGGTGAAGAGTGTGTAGGGGTAGTGTTAGGTGTATATATTGTAGTAGTTACTCCATATCTCTAATAATATGGGTCATGGGGGGTGGTGAAGAGGCAGTATTTGGGAAATTCCCCTATCACATGTGGTAATATGTAGGGGTGAGGGTCATCACCTGGGTTAAGGTCGATCATGGTATGTTTAACAAATTATAATCTAATAATTATAAACGGAAAGGGATTTTCTTATTAACTATAATCTTAAAATAAATCACATGCAATTTGTATACATTTGTTCAATGTAAAGTGATAGCCGTGAGATGTTTAACATATTATATATAAATAAATTATGAAAAATAAGTATTTCAAAACATTATTTATGTTATATTAATAGAATAGAAAATATAAAGAATATAATTAAAAAAAAGTATCAATGAATGTTCTAGGAATTTTCTAGAATTAAAAAAAATCCTAGTTTTATAAAAGTGGAAATATTTTTAAAATACATATATATATATTTCAAAAATAAAAATATTATAATAAAATAATAGACTTACTATAATCTCTATAAAAAGTGTATTGCAAAAAATGTAAGTTGCAAAAAATAATCCATTTTTTTAAGGTAGGTCATTTTTATGAATTTATTTTGTTTCCAACATTATTTTGTAGTATTAGTATGTTCTAGGAATTTTCTAGAATTAAAAAAAATCCTAGTTTTATAAAAGTGGAAATATTTTTAAAATACATATATATATATTTCAAAAATAAAAATATTATAATAAAATAATAGACTTACTATAATCTCTATAAAAAGTGTATTGCAAAAAATGTAAGTTGCAAAAAATAATCCATTTTTTTAAGGTAGGTCATTTTTATGAATTTATTTTGTTTCCAACATTATTTTGTAGTATTAGTAGTAATCAATATGTTAGCATTATTTTTTTAATCGATGGTTATATTTAACAAATTTGTGTAATAAGCTATGTTATTAAATGTATTATACGCTATCTATTTAACATATATTATTCAATATTTTGTATATATATTACATATTTGATATTGTTGATATTTTTTTTCAGAATAATTGTTTTCGTTATTTTACATAACACTCTACCGCTTCGTCAAATAGGACTCAAAACATATTTGATAGATAGATATAATATTAGAATTTCTATATAGCTATATAGCTATATAGCTATACATAGTGTCCAAACAAAATTGTTGTCCTACGATCACCTTAACCTGGGTGCAATGAGGTGAGGGTCAGTATTGGACAACTATTAAATATAATCTATATCGTAATATTAAATTGTATTCGCGCAATTTCAGCCGCTTTATGTCGGCACTAGCACTTTAAAGCACTTCAATATCCCCAGTAAGCATAGTATATAGGGGGCGCAACAGGGGGACGGGGTTATTCTCTCCCCCACTTTAAAATATAGGGGTACCTCCTATATATTGGCCCCCACCCCACTTTTCCACACAATTTATTTTGATTTGTTGGTCCCCCCCCACCTACATATAAAATCGTTCCAGCGCCCCTAGTAATAATACCGCATCTCTAACATTAAGTGTATTGGTATACTTGTCAGGCCAATGCTAAGCCTACTGGCGTACCTACCTTGGCGTCGGTCACATTCAGGTAGCCTGCGTTGCCTATATCGGCGCTGTAGGAAGGTAGGTAGGTGGGTAAGGTGGGTAGGTAATGTGGATAGGTAGGTAGGTGGGTAGGTAGGTGGGTAGGTAGGTAGGTGGGTAGGCAAGGTGGGTAGGTAGGTAGGTAGGAAAGGTGGGTAGGTGGGTATGCAAGGTTGGTAGGTAAGGTGTGTAGGTAAGGTGGGTAGGTAGGTGGGTGGGTAAGGTGGGTAAGTAGGTGGGTAGGCAAGGTGGGTAATGTGGGTAATGTGGATAGGTAGGTAGGTAGGCAAGGTGGGTAGGTAGGTAGGTAGGTAGGGAGGGTAGGTAGGTGGGTGGGTAAGGTGGGTAGGTAAGGTGGGTAAGGTAGGTAGGTAGTTAAATAGGTAGGCGTGAAGATAGACATACGTCGATAAGGTTGCCAGGGGACATGTGTATATAGGTGTGGCGGGGCCGGGGTTAGAGGTCAGTCTATTAGTAAATACTCGGCTCTATATACTACTTAGTCCTAGATGTAAGTAGTGGCTACCAAGAATGCAGTAGTTGGGTTATATCGGTAGTTAAGCATGAATATCGACAAACATTGATATGATTGTTATCTGTATATATATATATATATATATATATATATCGATCGTATTCTATGTATAATATTTCATTTAATTATAATTGAAATAAATTTACAACTATTTTACAATATATATATCAATATTTTCTTATACTTATTATAGTAACCTGACTTTAATATATGAGAATATATGAGGGAAAGTACTAATCATTCTATTGATTGATTGGTAATTTATGTAAGCAAACATGCAGTCAATATATTTAATCGAAGGTATAAATATGTGCTAAAAATAACATACTTTATAGACATAAATAAAGAATAATACGAAATAAAAACGTTTTAAAGTTACCGTCAAAATAAATGCATATTATACTAATTATAATTATATATAATCTATATATATATATATATATATATTCTAGACTCCTAATTAGAATAACTTAGAATATAGGTAGTGGGTTAATGTATGTGTAAATTAAAATTATCTGGGATTAATCTATATAGAGATGGTCGAATGTTTACTATAATGACTAATTAGTATTAATTGTACGCTAGCAGGTATAGATGTAATAAGAAGCTAATCACTACCTTCTGGCTAATGTATATACACATTAAGGTATACTAGTATTAAGGGTAGTGTACTACCATTAAGGGTAATGTATATACACAGATATACTAGTGTACGTTTGCATTTGTAAGAATAAGAATGGAGTAAACTCCTATTTGATATCATCTATCAAAGTAGTAGTAGAGTATAAGATATATATACACTTGTTGTCATTGATGTAAGCAGATTATATATCCAGAAATGGTATCATTTGACAAGGTGATAGATATGTCTGATGTATATGGATTAATGTAAACTCTATTGGTATATGTATAGGGTACAGCATTATTACATACCCCCTGATAAGATGATAGTACGGTATAAGGTGTACATCTTGACACCATTAACTATACAGTATTGTATACATATTCCATGTGTATTATTTATTTATTATATTATATAAGTAAAATAAATAGTATTCATTCATTCATTCATTCATCGTATTAATCGAACTAATCAAGAGCTACTCTCTTCCATGGACACTCTCTACATATGTACTGATAGTAACTTGTTGAATACGTATATGTCAGGGCACCATATCTTGTGCGCGTCCATTGTTGTGGACTGAATACCCCCGAATCTTGCGGGGTTCCAGTGTAGGGTCTCGTCTATCCATTCCTATTGTTGTATTGCGAGTATTGTTCGGTTACAGTTGTATGTGTGTAAATATAGTAGTGTATCGATACATTGCAATGAAGTATGTTCGCGAGTAAATACTTTCACTATTCAACTTATATTATCAATAAATAATTTTAAAAACTAAAATATATCAATAATTCAATATACTAGTATGTGTATACATTAGTATGTGTGTATATATAAACGAGAGTTCACTAAATTCAATTAAAATTATAATTTTATATTTATAACGTTCTGTAATAATAAGATAAATATATATTATAATTACAAATATCATCGAGTATCTATAAATATAGTTAAAAATAAGCCTAGTGATAAGTTAAGACTATAATGATTAAGGCATGTGGTTAACACTGGTAATATAGGTTATAATAAGTTAATATTATCATTATTAAGGCTAGTAATATATTAAGACTAGTGGTACATTAAGCGTAGGGGCTCTGAAGACCTCTGAAGTCGAGAAAAACAAAATTATGTTTCAACTTTTTTTTATATAATATTATTAAAATATTCATTATTATCTTTAAAATGATATATAAATTATGTTTTTAGGCCAAATGGAACTATAAAATAAACACTTTTAAAAGTATATTAATAAATTATAATGATAATTTAAAATAATTAATTAAATTTAATGAATATAAAGATCATTTTTATAATTTTAAATGCTATAATAAATAATATTATATATAAATTTAAATAACCAATATTCATAGGTTGCTATTTATTTATAATAACATAATGTTATAAGTATATTTCATACATGTTTCATAATTAAGTATATTGTATTATATTATATTTACTCAGAATAATTATTTTTACTAATTTCACTCATTCAAAAACTATTAAGTCATTCAATAATGAATAAAATGAATCGACATTGTCAGACAATTTAGAATATATACTACTTATAACTATATATAACTATATAATATTTGCATTTTTTTAATTTTATAATTAGTAAATTTTAAAATATTCATAAAGTTATTTTTTATTTTAAAATAATAATAATTTATTAGTTAAACATAATGTTATATTAAATATTTTATATTCTATAACAAAATTAATTAGTATAGATCTATATAATATCTATAATTTAGTTAAATATTATATTTAATAAATAAATTTAAAAGAGTTAATACAATTTTAGTAGACCACCATTTTTCCTATTACATACATGTACAATCTATTTATAGAACAGAGGTCGCACCTACCCTTAAGGCTGGTAATCATAAATACATGTGATTAAATGGGAATAACCTCAGTGATCCACAGGTTCGACACGAGTATCTGATTAGCATCGGCCTACAATGTAAATAGGTAACGGTTCGTCAGGTATACGTTACTATAACTAGTAGTGGTTACAGAAGGTGGGCGAGTACCCTTCAGTGTAACCAGTATGTAACGTTACTATAACTAGTAGAGGTTACAGAGGGTGGGCGTGTACCCTTTAGTGTAACCAGGATGTAACGTTAATATAACTAGTTGGTATCACAGAGGATAGGCACTGCCAATTGGGCAGGTACCCTTCGGTATAAGCAGTATGAACGAGGTACATTCAGTAGATATATGCTCTGCAAACATATATGGACTGAATTGTATACTTCGATCCATTATTATACCGCAGGGATCTGCTATGTATGGTAATATATACAGGGCGGCGTTATATTAAGTTTAGCGGAATTCTATTCGCTAAACTTGTATTTATTCTAAACATATAGTATAGGTCCAATATTATAGGAATACGTGTAGGTATCTGTACGAATATGTAGGCCAATGTACTCCTCGATTATATTCGATTACCTATAATATTGGACATATACTATAGAAGACCTATATGTGAGATTCTATATGTATATTGGTCAATAAACGAGGATCTCGTTATATATGGGATAGAAAGTTTTACCTATTTTAACATTACCTGTATAGTATAGTATACCACTCTAGTATACTATACTAGTACAGTATACTATAGTGTACCAAGTATACTGTTAATGCTATAAATTAGGTAAGTACTTTAAAAATAAAAATGAATAATAAATAATGTATACTAGAGTATACTCTATAACGATAGCGTATTTTGATAGCAGGGGTATGTATCGGGATACTATACCAGTTGTAGCCTTATTTATCTGTGGGAGGCTGTTAGATGGAAAAGAGATGCACGATTATCACAATAGAACACAGAACATGCTTTACGTACAATTGCAGCTAATTCAATCGTAGGCACACATGCAAACGATACGAGACAATCGACCTATTGTTACAGTATATGTACAGTGAAGTAAGGGTGCATGCTTATCTCGGCTCGCGATATTGTAGTATACGTATATTAATGTGAGCTTTACGAAGTTTTAAATATTATTTTCATCCATTTTTTTATTTAATTCAAATATAAGAATACCATTTGAGTATTTTATGAATAATGTATATGAATAATTTACATTTGTACCGACTATTTATTATTTTAATAAAACTAAAAATAGCATATTTATATATTTCGCTTCGATTCTAAATTCAAAGAAATAACAAATACGTAGTATTTTCAATACATTTTTAAACACTGATTATATTAAATAAAATTGTACCGGAATAAGGTAGAATATGTAGCCTACATTTTATGATAACTAAATAAATGAATAATTATCTGGAGTTTATCTGAGCAATTCTATAATATCATGATTATTATTTAATTAGGAATGGACGTAATTATTTGACCGTTAATTTAACATTTTTGAAATAATAATTAACACTATGTTATAAGCTTCAATAGAGTAAACCATTTATGGCTAGAGTATATATTTGCATGTATATGTTGGTTATTTCAAATGTAAGATCATTAGATGTATAATAGTGAAATAACTGAATACCAAACTATGTTAATAATATATATTTATTAATGTTACTATTGTATACAGAACCCTATACTAGAAAAAATATCTACAATATGATTTGTATAAAGAGTATTGTCAAATAATAATAATGTATGGGGTAGACTATTAATAGTATGAAGTATATATTTAGAGGGGATAGGCGCCACTAAACTTAGTTAGCCTAATGAAATGACATGAAATGACAACAACACAAAACAACATGCCGGATCGGCTGAGTCCCGGAATAACAACGACGGCACTAGTTATTGATAATATGTCCAGGATAACAGTGGTACATTGGATACTGGAATAAAACATAATTAATTATTAAAAGAAGTTACAACTATAGGTACATGGAATGTATGCACCCTACAACAGTGTGGTAAAATAATATAATTATAACGTGAACTAAGAAAGTATAGATGGCACATTATTGTGTTATCAGAAGTCAGATGGTTATGCAAAGGAGAAGTTACGACAGTGGTTGGTAACACAATATGGTACAGCGGGAATGAGAACAAACATGAATACGGAGTCGCCTTCATCGTAAAAAAAGAATTGTTAAAATCAGTGATGGATACATTTTAAACAAATATCGAGTAGAATAATATTACTATGAATATCAGAATCGCCAATTAATCTTAGTGTAGTTCAGGTGTATGCTCCAACAAACAGTTATGATGATGAAACAGTGGAATAGTTCTATGAATAAATAGAGCAAACTTTAATAACGATACCAAAGAAAGTTTTATAATAATTCAATGAGAATGGAATGAGAAAGTAGGAGGAGATGGGTATGAAGCATGGTCAAACGCCACAGGAAGATATGGTTTAGGAAAGACTAATGAGAGAGGTTTCATATTACTAGAATTTTCACAGAAACATAAACTCATATGGCTAATACTCTTCATCCTCAAAAAAATGCTAGGAAAAGTACATGGCATTCTCCAGATGGTAAAACGCACAACCAAATTGACTTTATACTAACACCATAACGATTTAAATCCAGTATAAATAAAGCATCAACAAGAAAATACCCAGGAGCCGATATATACAGTTACCATGATTTAGTAATTTGTAACCTAAAAATAAAATTGAAGCGTAGCAAAAAAGGAAAATGTTCTATGATAAGATATGACGTGGATAAACTACTAAACCCTAAAGTAAAAGAAAAATTTCAAAAAGAGATAAAAGAAAAATTAGCGAAAATTTATATAATTAATCAATCTATAAACGTATCTTATAATGAGAAAGCAGAAATTATAACGAATGCATCAGATATAACGTTAGGGAAAGTTAGGAAGAAAAAACATGTATGGATACCATATGAGCTACTAGATTTATGTAATAAGAGAATAAGGTTAAAACCATTAAAGAAACTGTCTAATGAAAATGAAAGAAAATGTAGGAGTGTAAACACTATATTAAGAAAATCTATGAAAGACACAAATGAAAAATGGATTCAAAAACCAATGCTTGGCAATAGAAAATGATATGAAAATAGTCAGTCATTCAAAATTAGCCTACCAAGTCCTAAAAGACCTAACGAATACAACGCAGATGAAAAGCATAATAATAATTTAAAACAAAAAAGGAATATTGGTGAAGGATGATACAGAAATTCTAAATAGATAGTCGGAATATTGTAAACATCTTTATAATTATCAAATAACACCTAACAGGAATATGCTAAGTAACAGAAAAAGTTACAGTGAGATGTGTCCTCCGACAATTAAATCCAAAGTGGAAAAAGCAATAAGGTATAAAATAGGAAAAGCGGCGTGTGTGGATAATATTCCAGGAGAACTATTTACGCATGGTGGAGAATAAATGTTGACTGTTATGGCAACATTATGCCAACAAATCTGGAAGACGCATGATTGGCCAGAGATATGGTCAAAATCTTTAATTATTACGATACCTAAGAAAAAGATCTGAAGAAGTTTGAACATTATAGAACACTCAGTCTAATATGTCACGCAATTAAGATACTCCTAAGAATAATAATTAATCGTATGAATCCGCAAGCAGAAGAGATACTGGAAGAAGAACAGGAAGGATTTAGGAAAAAGATAACACCCGAGAGCGTATATTAAATAGCAGAATACTGGCAGAAAAACATATAGAGCATGACTTGAAACTATACCACAATTTCATAGATTACAAAAAAGCATTTGACAGATTTTGGCATGAAGGTCTATGGAATGTGATGAGACAATTCAATATTGAAGAAAGGTTGATCTGCGTAATAGAAAGTCTTTATAAAAATGCACGGAGCAGTAATAATAAAATGTGCAACTGGTAAACTATTTAAAACGATAATAGGAGTACGCCAAGGATGTTTATTATCGCCTACACTTTTCAACATTTACCTAGAGGAAATGATGAGGGTCACGTTAGAAAACTATAATGGCAGTGTAGTGATTGGGGGTAGGGAAATTTGCAATATAAAATTCGCAGATGACATTGACTTGATTGCAGGAACATTGGATGAATTACAATTAATCACAAACAAACTTTACATTTCCTCAGCAGCATATGGAATGGAAATTATCCAAGAGAAGAGTAAAGTAATGGTGAATGAAAGATATCAAGTGGAACTACCAAGAGAAATAACCATGGGTGGAAAGATACTGGAAATGGTTGAATAAATTGTGGGGAGAACAGAACATATTCTAATGACGATCAAGCGAAGAAAATTGAGCTATTTCGACATGTGATGAAACATGATTCTCTCTATAAAACTATCCTACAAGGATCACTAAAAGGGTAAAGAAGAAGAGGACTACCTCGGAAAGATTGGAACAGCAATATTGGTAAATGGTCTGGCATGAATCAAAGAGAGGTTCTCGATGCTGCTCATAACCGGAAAAAATGGAGAAGTGTATGCGTGTCGTCATCAAGCCATGTCCCCCATACGATCAACAGGTCAAGGGACTAAGTAAGTAAGTAAGTAAGTAAGTATATATTAATGGATTATTTTTATCATTAAAATAATATGTATAAATGTTACTTTAAATAACAGTTTATGGTAACTTTTGAGCATTCAATATATATATATATATATATATAATGTATTCCTATATGCTAGTGTTTAGACATACGTATATAAATTAGTTGGAGATACTGAAATCTAAACTAAACCAAATCGTAACCTGATTGTATAGCACTCATATAGAATATGTATTCGAATGATGTATTGTAATTTATTAATATAATGTATTATTAACATTGATCATTATTTAAAAGTAAACTTTCATCAATCGTTATGATTTCAGAATTTAGATTTACGTCCATTCCGTTTTAAATATTCTAACGAAATTAAAAATATAAATTAAATTCTGATTATCATTTGAAATATACTATGTGAGTATTTTAGTATACATATAATATATATATATATATATATATATATATATATATATATATATATATATATATATATATATATATATATCTATGTTAATTATTATCCATTACTAATTATTAATTATATTTATATGAATATATAAAAATATATTATAATAACGAATATAATAAATTAAATAAATGAATATATTATAAAATGATTAAAAAAATTATAATTTTTGAATAAATATTCTACTTATAAGAGTAGTAATGATTAATACATAATATTACGTTATTTCACGTATTTTAACCCATTTAACATAATCTCACGTAATATCACGTAATCTCGCGTAATCTCACTTAATCTCGCATATCGTAGTCGCGCGACACTTACCAAATAGGTTCTCAACTGTAAAACTTGCGGACCGGAGTTCTTGCCGTGTCTCTGTGCGGTGGAGGTCGGAACCAAGGTCAAATACGCAAGGTCAAATACGCACGAAACGATTACACGACATGCAAGAAGAGATAGCACGCGCTATTCGTACGGTAGCGTTATCACGTATACGTATGCGTGTAGGTATGCACGCACACCTATGCGTTTACGTGTCTCCTCCTCGTCCTCCTCGTCTGTTCAGCTAGTTAATGCCACTATGTTAGTAGTAGATGGCGATGAATCATCAGCTATGATTCATCATTGATGATAGTACACAATAGCGGGAGAACTTCAAACCAAACCACGCCCACATTATCAACATGCCAATCACTCTCGACAATAGTACGATATTCAGAGATTAATAG
The DNA here is from genome assembly GCA_964019155.1 of Osedax fenrisi. Lineage (NCBI taxonomy): Eukaryota > Metazoa > Annelida > Polychaeta > Sabellida > Siboglinidae > Osedax > Osedax fenrisi. The sequence goes on along the minus strand of OZ025241.1, from coordinate 6,403,119 downwards.
TGGGGATACCTTAATAGTGGGGACATTACCGTATACATTGTATAGTATATACATCACTGATTTACAAGATAACATTTGTATAGTGATGTACAAGGATTGGTGTTATAGTATTAATAGTGGAAAAACTACTATATACTGTATGTATATATATATATATTATAAAGTATTCTATATGCATAACTGTAGTACTAGATAACATATTTGTATTTATTATCCGATGTATCTATAGATATATCGGAATATATATAGTAAAGTATGGAGGATTACATTCGACTAGCGAAACTTTAAAATGTAGACATTTTATTTTGATATCGCGTGATAATCATAATTAATTAATTAAAGAATAAATCAAGTAGCTGTGTGTGTATTTCTGATTGTATAAGGGTCCTTTTTGGTAAGGATAAATCTGTAATACATGTTTTTGTGGTTATAGAAACACTCGTATTTAATGTATATCTATTGTTATAAAGCTTTGTTATTAATTATAAACAATGCCATATAAGTTATATTAATAAGTTATATTATATGATATAACTGACAATATATTTAACTACAACTTTAAATAATAATATACTGATCATATAATCTAAAGGTAAAAGTGTAAATATAAAAAGTGTTTATCCCTTAAAGGATTTTTATGTATCATCAATATAAAGAAATGTTTTCATATCGATGATATTTATTTATCTACATATTTATATGTTCTATAGAAATATTTATTTATCTATAAAATGTATAATATGATGTGAAATATGATCAATAAGATTTAATTAATATAAACATTATGTAATATTAATCACATTTATGATACAATAACCATATACAAATATAATTATAAAATATAGCTCAATAGAGATATAATATACCTCCCCGCTTATATTATATATAATATATCAGTAGTTTCTTATATGTTAAACGATATATATTCCTATATATAGTATATAATAACAATATGAAACATACATAGATCACACTCAATTACAAGTATTATATCTCTATAAATGATAGTACAAATTACTATAATACCTAAACTAAATGATAGCGCATTGTTATATCACTGACCAGGTGTAGTATCTTCTTGAGAACAATGGAAACGTTGACCACTATGGTGTGGCTGGAGTTGATGATGGGTCTGGAGCTGGGGTCCAGGTACTTAATGAGGCGCTGGTACAGTCGTAGTTCATCGTTAGGAAGCGAACAAGTAACTGTAGATGTATGTGTGAGTATAAGTGAACGTGTGTGGGTAGGTATGAATATATATATATATATGTATGTTAATGTGTGTGTGTGTGTATATGTATGTGTGTGTATGTTTGTGGGTGTATGGTGCGTATGAATATTGTTATTGTTGAAATTATTTATTTAAACAAATCATTAATAATATTAATAATTCTACAATGTGTAATGTTTGAATAATATATATCAAATATAGATACATATAATGAATAATCACATGATATATAGATCTATATATTACTTATAATTAGAATAGCAATAATCACTATGCGATATATATATATAAACAATTGTTTCGTAAATTATAAGGTAAGTTATGAAAAGTATTATTTTGTAGTTGATCAAGTATTCAGTGTTTAGCCATTTTGTTTGTTACATAAGTCAGTTTTCGGAATATAATTATAATAGAGCAGCTAATTATTTTATCGAGTGTTTCTATTTTCAGATCCTCAAAATAGTGAGTTACAGTATTGTAGTCTGGAAAGTATTAGAGTCTGAGTCAGTAATGTTACAGTATTTATATTTAAGTATTAGTATATTTTGTAAGGTAAACAAGTTGTGCAATACACAGTGGTGCATACTGTGTAGTCGATGATTGAGTTATTTAGTTGTAATGTTTATATAAATTAAGTTTTTGTTAAATATATTTCTAATTATTTGATAGACTTGGTGGGTATGATTACGTCGTGGTTAATTATAGGGAATTCAGTATTTGTGTCATTATTAAAATGTAATGGTAAAGATTTATTGTTGTTTTGTAGTAGTTTATTATTTGTTTGCCTGTTTTGTAATTCGTTTAAACAATCTTGTAGTTATGTAGAGTTCATTACCAATGTATGTATTTCTAAGTCATCTGTGTATAAGTTGTAAGTAACAATAGATAATGTTCATTATTGTTTTTAATGCAATAAGATATATATAGAATATAGTTGGAGAAAGTATTGATCCTCGAGGAATATCTTGGTCGATGAAATATGAGGTAGAGAAGTTATTTATAATTTTATAGAATAATTCCCATTTTAATAAAATTAGAAAATCATTCCATAGTTTTATCTTTTACCGCAATGTTACTAATCCTTTCTAACAGTATGCCAAGTCTGAGGGTATCGAATGCAAAGGAATAGTCGAATAGTAGTAGTAGCTGTATGTGTTATACATTGTCTAGTGAACTATATTGACGTACAGGCGTGTATATATGTGGTATGTGTATATGTATGTGTATATGTATGTGTATATGTATGTGTATATGTATGTGTGTATATGTATGTGTGTATGTATGTATGTAGGACCTATAGTGTAGGTGTATGCGTAGCAAAACATGCATATACCAAGTTAGTAGGGTATGTATTAGACAGTAACTCCGATTATTGAACCATATATATATTGCAATAGTATACTGCAACAAACATTATACATTCACATCATGTGTTGAGTTATACCTATATGTATCGTATAACATATATTATATATATATACAATAGTACACTATATCTCTATATAAGTATTCCTACATTGTTCCATATATCACCATCCCTATTTATGTCCTATTTATGTCCTATTGTGTTCTCATTTATTGTCACCTACGACGTAGGTCCTACGACCCTTGACCCATACTCAACTTATAAACTCTTCTAAATAAATATATACTTAGCCAGTTGTGACTTAAGTAATATTTCCGCTATGGAGCATAAAATCAGAACTCAGCCATCATTAGGTATCAAGATCGATACCCTATAGGGGTGATACCCTATATCTATATCGATACCCTATATCTATAGATCAGTGGTTCCCAACCTTTTTCGTCGTGCCCCTTTTTTGGTAATTCTCAATTTAAAAATATTCCATGACCCAATGAACAATTTTATTTTTTTATTATTAAACGTTATTCATAAACGTATAATATAAACGTTTATACGTATATACGTTTATATACGATTATACGTAATATTTATAAATAAATATTTTTAGACATTGGCTCATGGGTCGTGACTCATGACTCATGAGTCATGAGTCATGACCCAAAAAAAAACAAATTACCCAAATGTGGGTCATGACTCATGAGTCATGACTCATAGGTTGGGAACTACTGCAATAGATAGTTAGATTAATGAATAAACACAACACGCCCCACATTCTCCCTCTCACTATCAGGCCTCTCTTCAACTTTCTAACTATGCTGTATTCTAGCTAATATTCATACTTTATCTAGCCGGACCCTTCTCCCGATATGTAGGGGAAAGTCTCCGATTACCGACCCCTAAATGATTATTTGTAATAAATTATTCAATATTAAATATATTTATTAGAAATTTTGTAATTAGTGTAATATTATGGCAATGAATAATGTGGCTATTTTTAATTTTTGATAAAATTATATTTACAAGAATAAACAGGGGGGTCGGTAATCAGATACATGTACCTAATACCGACCCCCTTCTCCTATTACCGACCCCTAAAATAATTGTGATATCAATAATTGTAGTATTATAATATCCAATAAAAATAGTAGTTATACATAAATATAATTAATTATAACATTCACGCAATTGATATTGTATTTAATTTGTTTTAATAGTAATATTAAATTTAAATTTCAACTTTATAGTAATTATATTAAAAAAAGTGTATATTATTATTTAATATTTATTTATTAATCAGTATGTATATAATCAACTGGAATCGTGAATCCTAAATCTATATCAATGATACATAAACAACTTACGACATATTTTAAAGTAAAATACGGATCTATTTTGATTGGATATTATAAATCACATGGGGTCGGTATTAGGGTAATTTAGGTGGTCGGTAATAGGAAAATTATATGGGTTGCTATAATTAATATATATTGGTTAATAGTTATTCAAATTAAATTATTTTTATATTAGTTATAAACATTTTATTGATCTACAATATTATGCTCAGTATTGAGTTTTCTTTTAAATAATAAAGTATTTACAATGATTTAAAACAAGTTATTATTCAAATATTTAAAAAGTAAAAACAGAATATTACATTTTATCAAATAACAATTGTAGGATTAAATATTTTTAAAAACAAAATACTTATTTATATTTATCATTAAATTACTAACAGTTCTTGTATATATTATTTTTTGATATCTCTTATAGTTACTGAGATACGAGAGGGGGTCGGTATTAGGATGGGGTCGGTAATCGGGGACTTTCCCCTATAGCATTATATCCCTCGATCCTATTGTATCTTTCTATTTCAATTTTCTCAATCTCTCTACCTTTCTATATATATATATATATATATATATATATATATATATATATTGATAACCTGGAATATAAATTACTAACATTAATTATAAATAAAAATACCTCAAGAAAAATTATTTTATATTTTAAATTTGTTTCTAACTAAATAACAAAATATCAATATATTAAACGTATACAAATAATGCAATATTTGTGTACATACAAAAGTAATTGTTATATACATAAATACGTAGAATATAGAATTTGTTATCCAATTATTTTCCATTTTCATTATATCAATGTTTATATATATATATATATATATATATATATGTTATATGCGCTACGCTTGTTTTATATATCTAATATAGATGTTTAAGTACTGACTGTATTTCTAGAAGTGACTTGTTGAATTTAGGATATGACTTTTATCAAATCATTCATGCATATCAACAATGGAAACAGGAATGCATATGATACGCTACAGTGCACACACTTGTATAATACTAATAATATACCTTACAACATCCACCCACTACCTAAGAAAAATAGTGACCACACTATTTGTTTATAAAAAACATTATATATATATTTTTTTTTTTTTTTTTTTTTTTTTTACAAAATTACTACCCATAATATATATGCCATTACCTAAAAGTATAACCTACACAACCCTAAACTATAACTAAAACTAAACCTTAATCCTTGGTTACTCTTAAATTGATCCTATTTTCCACCCTACATGTCTGGCCAAATTTAATTTTATAGGCAGAAGTACCTTTAACTCTACCTTCAACTTCCCATTTTTCCTCACCCCAAATATTTTCTAATTTCCGTCTACCTAATTTACGTTTTTTTTTTCTAACTATAGTCCCAGCCTCTAATTCGTCTTCTTTCTTTTTGTCATTTATTTTTTTTCTAGTTAATTCTATTCTATGTTTTACTTTACTGCCGATTTCTCCCATTTTCTGCTTCGTCTCCCATAACCAATCACTGTCCGTGCCTCTCCTATACCTCTCTAATCTTAAATCAACTGGTAATTTTTCTTCACGTCCAAACATTAAAAAAAATGGAGAAAACCCTGTTGTCGCATGAGGCATAATATTATACGCATGAATCATTTTGGGTAAATGAATCGGCCATTTGGACTTTTCTTCCGTACACAAAACTCTTAATAAATTAATAATAGATCTATTCATGCGTTCGCATTGTCCATTACCTTCTGGATGATAAGGACTAGTCCTACTTTGGTTAATATTAAATAACTTACATATTTCCCTAACTACTTCCGCTTGAAAATTACGTCCTTGGTCGGTATGTATTCTCTCCGGAGTCCCATAACAATAGATCCACTCATTCATTAATATCTTAGCTACCGTAATTGCTAACTGATTTCTAGTAGGAATAGCTCTAGTAAACTTAGTATATGAATCGGTCATTACTAATATACTCTCTCTTCCATCTGAGGATTTATCAATATTAACGAAGTCTAGAAACACTAACTCCAATGGTCTAGTTGCACCTAAATATCCCATATCTATTTTAGGATTTCTACCCCCTCCCTTAGATACTTGACATATTTTGCACTTATCTATATACTCCTTAATATCTCTATATCTACCTACCCAGGTATACTTTAGACTGATTCTCGCTACCATTCTATCTATACCCTGGTGACCATTGGCATCGTGTACCCCTTGTAAGATCTCCCTAATTAACTCACGTGGAACTACCAATACCTTATCACCATTTTTCCTATTCTTATATAGAACTCCTTCTTCTATTATGTAGTTATCATTATTTATTGACCCACTTTCTAAATGTTTTATTATCTCTTTTAACCTATGCTCCTCCATTTGCATCTCCCTTATCTTCCCTTCCTCTATGCCTGCTATTATACTAATATCATTGATCTCTAGATCATCCTCATATAATCTTTTGAAATCATCCCCTTCTACCTCATTATTCTCCTCACATCTCCTAGATAACGCATCTGCAACTATATTTGTACTACCTGTTCTATATTTAAAACGTATTGGAAATGGCGCTAGTCTTGATACCCACCTCTGCTCTAAAGCTGTTAACTGTTTCTTATTTTCTATACACGCTACAGCGCTATTATCTGTAAATATTGTGCACTGTTTAGCCCCCATTAAGTAATGTTTAAATTTATCAGTTACCGCCCATACTACGGCAAGAAACTCTAGTTTCTTAGCCGAGTAATTAGCTTGATTTTCTTCTCCTGCCTTTAATGATCTACTAGCATATGCAATTACCTTCCTCTCCCCATCTATCACCTGGCTAAGAACAGCACCTAAACCAATATGTGATGCATCTGTCTCTAATATGAATGCTTCCTCGAATCTAGGTAATGCTAATATTGGTGCACTACTTAACTTATCTTTTATCTTCTGCATCGCTCTTTCACAGTCATCATCCCACTTAATATTTACCCGTCTACTCATTCTCTTACTTATACTACCTACCCCTGCCTCAGATTTCGTTAATTTTAATAATGGATGTACAATCTTAGTATATCCTTCTATAAACCTACGATAATATGATCCTACACCCAAGAATGACCTTAACTCCTTCAAGTTCTTTGGCCTTTTCCACTCTATTATCGTCTTAATCTTATCCGGTATCGTTCCTATCCCTTTATCTGATATCTTAAAGCCTAGAAAATGTATTTCATTTATAAATAATCTACATGTCCCTGTATTTAACTGAAATCCAGCTTCTTCCAACCTCATCATTACAACTTCAATATGTCCTACATGTTCCTTCCATGTCTTAGAATAAACTAATATATCATCTAAATAACATACTACAAATTTATACATCTCTGATCTAAATAAGTTTGATATTACTCTCTGAAATGTAGCTGGAGCATTGGTTAACCCAAATGGCATTCTAGTAAACTCGTAGAGTCCCCACGGGGAACTGAATGCTGTTTTAAATTGATCCTCTTTTACTATTTTTATCTGGTGATATGCTGACTTTAAATCGAAAGACGAAAATACTTTAGCTCCCCCTAGTGCCTCTAATGAATCATCTATCCTAGGAATTGGATATGCATCCTTAATAGTCTTATTATTCAGCTGCCTATAGTCTACACATAATCTAATTTCTCCTGTACCCTTTTTTACTACCACTAGTGGACTTGCATATTCACTATTGGACTTAACTATTACCCCTCCCATCTCCCACTTAACAATCTGATTCTTCACTGCCTCTACCTGGGAAGGTATTATTCGTCTATAAGGTTGAGCGACCGGTATTTTGTCTATTGTTCTAATACTGTGTAATCCTACTTTAGCAGAAGCTAATCTATCATTATTTAAAAAAAATATTTTTCTATATTTATAAGTTAATTTTTCTATGCTCTCCTTAAAAATTCTATTTTTACACCCTATATAAACTTTTACTATCTCCTCATTATTAATACTAACACTACTTATTCCATTTGATACCCTACTTCTTATATGAATTCCCCTACTCGCTCCAGTAATCGATATAACCCCATAAGTCTGTAAAATATTCATACCTATTATAAACAATCCCTTAATATTAGTTACTATGAAACCTACCTTCTCACTCTTCTTACCCCATAATATAATATCCGTTATTACTTGTCCCCTATAGTCTAATTTAGTGCCATTTGCTGTTTTTAAATCAACTTTTGGGTTTACAGGTATTACTTTCAAGTCTAATGACCTTACCATCCCCTCTGATATCACTGAAACCTGACTACCTGTATCTATTAAACATTCAACTACCATCCGATTTATTACTACCTTTTCCCTAGGACATCTTCCTATTAACCTATTATTATTACCTATTTCCCTTGTACCCCCCTTTATTTTCCAGGCATTCGCCCCTTTCCTAGTTGCCTGATCTACTGGAAAGGTTGGCGGTTTAAATTCATATTCCTACACCATCTACTAGTATGCCCTTCCCCTCCACATGTAAAACATCTAACTCTGTCTGTCCAGTTACTTCTTAATCTACCTTCCAACTCAGTATTCCTCCTCTCTAATATTTGTATACGTTCCTCCAACCTACTACCATCATTCCCTCTATTAGTTACTTCACCTATTACTTTATTAGTTTCTATCTTATAGCATATACCACCCTCCTTCACATTACTCATAGATTCAAACTCCCTCGCCATTGAGCGTATTTCAGAAAAACTTTTTTTTTTTCCTGATATTAATAAATATCGCCGTAATTCGCAGTCAAATACATTTGTTTTGAATGAATCTGTCATTAGCCCCTCCCACCCATCTACATCCTCTTTCAAACTTAACCCTAATTTTAATATAGCATCTATAAACATAGTAATATTCTCCCCTTCTCGTTGTTTCCTATCAACTAAATCATGTAACCTCTCACCCCGTGACCTCCTACTACTACATCTCTCCCTTAAACTATTAAATATATGCTCTTTATTTAAAAGTTTATTGCCTAACATTGATAATTCTAATTTTGCACCACCTCTTATATGATATAAAATATACCCTGCCGCATCCTCACCCTTATGCCCCAATAAATCTACACATTACTCAGCTCTTGCAATCCACTCACCAGCATCTGTACCCTCATTAAAATAATCTAGTTTAACATATGCTAAATCTTTCTTAGCAGGTCTACCTACTGGCTTACTATCTTCTCCCATATCTTCTATATCCCTCTTATAACTATGTTTAATTACGTAAATAAACTAAAAATATTATTTTAAAAATAATATTTTATTATCTAAAATAATATTTTATTATACAAGTGTATGCAAAGTAACAATATCAATACACAAACCTGTTATCCTATGTTGTATTTCAACTTCTTCCTCTAGCCACTGGTCCTAGTCAGCACTGGATACCGCTGTCACCAATGTTATATGCGCTACGCTTGTTTTATATATCTAATATAGATGTTTAAGTACTGACTGTATTTCTAGAAGTGACTTGTTGAATTTAGGATATGACTTTTATCAAATCATTCATGCATATCAACAATGGAAACAGGAATGCTTATGATACGCTACAGTGCACACACTTGTATAATACTAATAATATACCTTACAACATATATATATATATATATATATAGATAATGCATAGATAATTAGCATATGAACCACCTAATAATATTATATAATCAATATTTGCGTCACTCCAAAACAACAAGGCCCGCATGTTTACACTGGCGTATATGTGTGTATATGTATATATATACAATGTATATTATACATATACCATATATATTATTGTCGAGTAGTAAACTCCTTATGATGGATCGTAGATAATATGTATAAGATATAAGAATTATAATTATTATATTTATCATATTATTTTAAATTGAAACATTTTTTCATGGTAATTTTTCAAGTATGAAATAATGTAATATGTCCATTATTTATAATATAATATGTATGCATATATTGTGTATTAATATTATTTATATAATGCATGTTATTCTTTATGAAACTATAATGTATTATATTATTATTATTTTATTATATTTATTATTATTATGGGACATTATACTATATACAATACTCTATAATATAGATTATATATCCTGAAATATTATTATTATATTAATATTATTGTATATTAATACGTATAAATAAAAATAGTAATATGTTAGGCTATATACAAAGATTTTTCTAGAACAAATTATTGGCAAAATCGTTGCTATATATATACGCCTATATATATTCATCACATATATAGAATATAAATGTTATATATATATATATATATATATATATATATATATATACATAACATATATATATATATATATATATATATATATATATAAATATATAGACATACATATGTCGATTTATAAGTTAGCATTATGCAATTCAAAAATATATTTATATATAATTATTATTAATATATTTGTTTGCAAATATATTCAAAGCTTTTTTTACAAATAATTTATTAAATATGATTTTATTTACGATATATATATGTATATATGTATATATATATATATATATGTATGTTTATTAAACATGGAAATTCGTCTTCATACTTGTCCTATACAATACACAGTATAAAATATGACTATATTCATCACACACACACACACCCGATATGAGTAATCATGCTCACATCCGGTAATGTATACAGAGAGAAGGAAGCTGAGAGGAGATGGAGAGATGGCGAGGGAGGCCGACACACCGACGGAATAATCATTACTACTATTATTGACCTCTACGTGGCGCTAGCTGTCGACGTGGAGAGGGTTACGTAATACGTGACCTAGTTAGCGGACGGATTGCGTCATCGCGCCACCGCCGCCTTCCGATTACGTAATGAATTACATTAGCGGCCGTCGTCGTGCGCGAGCGCGCGCGTGTGTGTGCATGCATGTATGTGTGCGTGTATGTTTCTGATTGTATGTGTGTGAGTGTGTGTGTTTGATAGGATGTATGATATTACGCTAAGCCGGCTCATGAAGCATGTTACTATATATATGGAAGTCATTTAAATTATGTAATAATCAGTTTTTATACACTATATTTTAATAAAAATACATATTTTGTCATATAATTATGTTTATCAATTATTGCATTTCTATAATATATCACATTATTTTTATTATTTATTAATTTTATAATTTAAAAAAAAATGATGATTAACAAATTATAATATAATTTTGTTTGAATTTTTCAATGGACTCCAAAAAAAATTATGGCATATTTTTTTGAGTTTTGTTTTCTATCTTAAATGTATTATTGATTTTATAATAATTCTATCATATTTAATAGTTACCATTTTTTTTGTTTAAATTCCGAAGATATTACATATAATATTACTTGTATTTTTTAAATCAAATAACGCTCTAAACTACTGAATTATATTCATTTGTATTAATTCCATCTTAATACACGTGCAATTTGCTTAAAGAATCTTCTAGAGCTTTTCAATTCTATACAGTACGAGCCGGCTTAAATACGCCGTACACGGCAGTATACTTAGTACGGTGTAAAGGTTAGTATTTTCATATAGTATTGCATTAATACAATTAAATATAATGTTATCTTATAGAGTTATATGATATTATCCTATATATAAAAATTTAAAAGTGGATTTTAATAATGTTGGCTGGCGATTCATTTTGAACATTTGCATATGAAAATTATCATTACAAAAATTAAAAATATATAACAATCATAAAAAGTCACTTCAAACTGTATTTATCGAATATTACATTCTGAAAATTCATTTTTAAGTAGAGTATGTATAGTATATAGATAAAATATTAAGATAAAATATTTTGGAAAATTATTTTCCATTTTACATATTTGTTTATTTTTTTTCGGAAATATTTTTTGTCAACAATTTTATATTTTATATTTTTTTTTTTGCTAAAGATATTTAATTTAATTACAATAAATTACAAATAATATATAAGGTTGTCATAATTGAAAAAAAAAAAAGGTTAATATAATAAATCAGTTCACTTTTTAAGATAATATAATGACCAATATAGTTGTTAAAAATATGAAAATTCATATATGTTTAACTTTTATTTTACTATTAGCATTTAACGATAAGAAATTAAAATGAAATTGATAGGCTGAAGATTATAAAATTAAATTTGTTATTACATAATTGAATAATTTGTATTTATAAACTAATTGTATTCACATGTCATAACTATAATCTATGTTGCATTATAATATGTATTCTTATTTGTATTTATTATTTCAAAATAACTAATATAAAATTGTTAAGAATGTTGTGATAGTTTATTATATACAAAAATAATATGATAAAATAATACGCGAAGTGAAATATATACATCAGATTAAAATTAAACAACAACATTGCATTTCGTGCAAAGTGTGGTCACACTTTCGTTGTATTAGAGTTATATTAATTCGTGCATCTCTTAATTCAGGATGTACGATTGTCTTAGATGTCTGACATACAAGACGAATACGTCGCTCAACATTATGGGTATGGCTTGGATAGAATGGAAATATAATACTATGTACTGTCGAATTAATTGTTTAAATAATCATTAGAAATATGACGAGTAAGAATTTATACCAGCCATATTCCATTCTGATCTATTAATTCAAAATAGCTATATTCATTATTTTAAATTATTTTTGGTTTAATAAATATACGACTATTAGTATTACTACCCATCGCATAATAATTCTTACAGTCCTAACCTCACTTCATTTCTAGTATCCATAAGCATTGCACATATTATATATTCATGATATATATGATATATAATATATCCTAGGGTATGGTATAATATAGGGTAGGGTATACCCTGCAGTAACGACGTACGCACGCCGTATACACACTTCAGTACAGTGTACAGATTATTAATGGTCAAGTACTCAACTGGTTCATGTCCTTTGTCTTAAATAGAACTTCTTCTGTTAAAATTAATTCTTCTTTATCACAACCATTTACTAACTCATACGGTGTTCCGCAAGGCTCCGTACTCGGGCCCATTTTATTCATAATCTATATATTACCTATTAGATCAATATTTCTTAAATATCCTCATCTACATTATCATCTTTATGCAGATGATTTGCAAATTTATACGTCCTTCCCACCATCATGTAACACTGAATCTATTCAATTAACTATTTATAACTGCATTACTGAATTAATTACATGGTTCTCCACTAACTCATTATCATTAAATATGGCTAAAACTAATACCATTATTTTATCTAGATCCTCTTCCCCTTTAACTATATCCCATCCTTTTTTACGCTCCCTTCCTATTTCCGAATCAGTGACTACACTAGGTATTACCTTTGATAACAAGTTCAATGTATCGTTGCAAATAACAAATGTAATTCGTATAGCTAACTATTATCTTTACAATATTAGAAAGACACGTAATAAACTTACTTATAACTTAACGAAGTGTTTACTCGACTCCCTTGTATTCAGTAGACTTCGTTATTGTTGCTCATTATATACTACTCTCCCACTTTATTTAATGCACAGATTTGAAAATATTCAACGTCGTGCGGTTAGAATACTGTACAAGCTCAAACGTCGTATGGATGTTTCGATTACATCTCTGATGATTTCTCTTGGTTGGCTTCCGTTTCATTCTCAATGCAAGTTTCGTCTCCTGTGCATAACGCAAAGAGCCATTTACCGATCTATTCCCGAATATCTCGCTACGTTAATATCAATTCGTTCCGACTCCCGACCTCGCCGCTCTGAATCCACAATGGTTCTACACCAACCAATTACTTCTACGAGATTTGCTGAAGCAGCATTTGCTGTTGCAGCACCAAAATATTGGAACTTATTACCAACTGATATACGTATAACTAAATCTGAGTCATTATTTAAACGTAAATTATATAAATATTTTCTTTATTTGTAATTCCATTTAATATCATTGTTCTCGTTATTATGTATTGTTCTAGTTTTCGTTCTTTACTATTATTTTTTGTTTATTTTTATTTTATTATATATGACGCCGATAAACATATAATGTTTTGTTAGTCAATAAACTATTTAATAATAATAATAATAATAATATATATATATATATATATATATATATATATATATATATAATATTAATATATAAAATTAATATTATGGCGACATCCATAATATAAATAAATGATGATAAATGTAGTAAAGTAAGGTGTGGGTGGATAAAAGTTAGTAATAAAGTTAGTCGGTATGTACATTTAGTAAATAAAGTTAGCTAAGTTCAAGTAAGTGTCTGTGTAGTTTTGTTTTAAATGTAGTTTATAGTTTCTCAATAGTAATAGTTTTGGGGAGTTTATTCCATAATGATGAGTAGTTAGTCGATGGGTTATGTTTCAGGAGGGTACTATTTGATGATCTTAATTTAGTTATTTCTTAAATTTAATAGAGTCTTTAATGTATTTAGGAAGATTATTATATATGGCAGTATGTATAATATTTAGGGTTTTATAGGTGGATCTTTGTTTAAATGTAAGCCAGTTTAGTTTTTTTCGGTAGTCTGTGGTGTGTGTTTGTTTAGGTAGTTTAAAAATGAGTCTGTATGTTTGGTTTATTATTTAAGTCGTCTTTATGTGTATGTGTGTATGTATTAGAACATGTATGAGTGTGTGCGCATGTGTATGTGTGTACGCATGAGTGTGTGCGTATGTGTGTGAGTGTGTGCGTGCTTGAAGGTTTATCACTCGTCAGTGGGCCGAGCGCATGCACATACGGATCTCGTTTATCTAGCAGTGCCCGTATATCAGTATGATTGTTACATCTCGTTCTGTATTCCCCTTACTGTATTTCCCATCCTAGATATGCACGTGATGTTGTATAAACACTCTATGCATTAATGCTATTATATATATATATTATATACTATTGTATTTATATAAACACATATAAATGAGAATAGCGTAACATAATGATTACATAATATCTATAGTATTTGCGTAGAATTTCCTCTAGAAAATATTCTATAGAGTATATATTATACAAGTATTATATTATATTGATATATATAAATATATATATATATATACCTATAAATATTTATGGAAGATCAAAGCAAAATTGGTCAAATGATATTTTTGAATACTCTAATCTCCCTCTTCAGCAACTTTTAGTTATTGCAAAAGATCGTTATAAATGGAAAAAGTTAATAAAAACATTGCCATGTTCTCCCCCTACGATGCCTAAGTCACGGGACTAAGTAACTAAGTAAGTATATACTTATATATATATATATATATATATATATATATATATATAATTATTGTTGAATACAAACCGTGTAGAACGAATGAGATCGCTACAATCGCCACAATCGAGATATTCATGTTGTCGTTGTTGTTGTTGTTGTTGTTGCGTAACTCTATGACGTCATCGCCTATTGTTGTTTGTCATCCGCCCGTAACGTATAGTTGTTAATGTCTACGGGTTCGTTACGTGGCGTCATTAAGGTAAACAGGTACACCTAGATATTATAAGTAATCAATAACTATATCGAATGGGGTAATCATTTATTAGCATTATTCGTATAATACATAACAATGACACGTCATTATAATATATTTTTTCTTCTAAATATTTACAAATTTAGATGTAAATATGTACTATTGTTGTATATTGTCTTCTATACTATAGTAAAAACAAGCACATATTATTAATATAAATATATATGGAATACTATAATGTTATTTTAATTTGAATATTAGTAGGGTAAATGTATTAATAGATATAATGTATTAACCAGAGTAATTAACCTATATGTATGTATATATATATATATATATATATATATATATATATATAGGTGAATGACCAGACAAGCTTTTGCTTTTTCATTCATCTAGGCTTTTAAGCCAACTCTGAGTATTATTATATATATATATATATATATATCAGATAATACTATAATATTGATTGTTATCCATGAAAGTATGCGAATTAACCTAGGGAATATTCACATTACCTTCATAGTAGTGCTAGTTATGTATATCCGAGTCACGTGATATTTCGAGTCCTTCGTTACGTAATATAATCGTAGTTATTACGTAATAGCAAGGCCATATCCTCGGTAATAGCTTATATTAAATAACTATGATTAAAACATCAATATTCGATATATAACTGTGAATAACGATACTTTGATGTACATTGATGTTCCACGCTTCAATAGTGGGCGTGGCGTATATCTATCCGGAATTGTGTACATTAATGGGAGGAGTTTATCTCCAGAAATCACTGAATTGTATTCACAGAATTAGTCGAGGTAGTGTAATCCTTCCTTCGTATATAGTATATACTATATACTAATGGTATTCATAGTATGTTTCACTAAGCCGTATGCATAGTATATCTTATAATATATATATATATATATATATATATATATATATATGTGTGTGTGTGTGTGTGTGTGTGTGTGTGTGTGTGTAAGTATAGATTACAAGATAATCTCTGCTATTCTCCTTTGAGCAGACATTGTATATACTGCATCATATTTTGTTTCTTCTCAATAAACCATATTCAACTCAATTCAATATTCACTATATACAGGGAATAGTATACTGCATTATATAGTATGTAGGACAGCCCTGGTGCGCATTGCCATACATGTTTAGGGCTGGGGTATATTCCTTAATGTAAATGTTGATAATGTATTCAAATTTAACAGGATATTTATAGGTATTAAATAATTATATATATATATATATATATATATATATATATATTATAAGTTGTAGGAGTAATCAATTGCTAAGGGGCGACCTCATTTGCGTAAATATAAATAACCATCTGATTTAAAATTATCTAACTTTAAAGATTAAAATATATCTACATAATGTTGCCGCATTATTAATAACACCCTTGTATATTCAGTGTAATAGAGTAAGCGAATAGTTCATATACATATATACTATTCGAGTCGATGTGTTCAATAATATATTAATATATTAATATATATATATATATATATATATATATATATATATATATAAATGATAATAAAATTACGATTATTAATTACAAATATATTTTTTACATATATACCAAAGATTTTGCGAAGCAAAGATATAACACTCCCTATGCATGCAACGTAATTTAGTTATAGCCCCAACCGCTGCTAGCAGTAGTATCGAAATCACTGAAATAGATTTAGGTTCGGCTCTGTTTGCATACAACAATGTTTTCATTGCTCTATTAAATTACATGCAATATAAATTAGCTTTTACTCACTAAATATATACTTATAGCATTTAAAACATACATATCATATTTGTTTGTTATATATTAGTAATGAACACTTAGTTTTCATCATATAAATATTAATTTAAAGCATATTATTTAACATTTTAAAAGTGTATAGTTAAATACGAATTTACATTATAAACAACACATAGTTCCTAAAAGTAACCCGCTATAGGTGGCACCAGGGTATTTTGTATACAAATTCGAATTACACGATTTCGCGTAAGTGTTATATCTTTCCTTCGGAAAATCTTTGTATATACTTTACGAATATATTGACTTGTTATAGAGATGAGCCTTGCTAGAGAGCGTATAGGGGAAAGTAACCTAATACGTATACTTTAACAATAAATGGTCTAATATTTTATGACTCAATATTTGTATTCAAAAATTAAAATATATTAATATTATATTTTATAGATATTATTGTGATTTAACATTTTTATTTAATCTTTTTATTCAATGAATAACGGGGGTGTAACATCCTGTGTTATAATACGGACACCATATATACCACTAGATAAACTATATATTATTAATGAATCAATCAGACAAATTACAATTAAATTATTTATAATTAATTTTATGAATACTTTATTCTAATGTAACTATAGTTAATAATTTATTTATTTTTATTATTTTTTAATTAATACAATTTAAGTATATAAATAATAACATTTTTAGATTTAGCGTTATTGGTGGTATTAATATTATAACGCTCACGATGATTGGTTATAGGGTGTCCGTATTAATACATCTAGACTCTTGAATATAGATTCTAGAGTGTCCGTATTAGGGATGTATACATATATGTGACCTCTAGATATATACTTATAACTTATTAATATTTGATAACAATTATATCAATTATGTATATAATGTTTAACATTCTTTAGTTTTTAATAATATATTGTTATATTTTATATCGATACGTTTGTATATTCTTGAGAAGGTATTAAGCTGAAATTTGTATTCATAAATTTAAAAACGTAATAAAAAATCAGTTTATTGGATATATCAGCAATATTGAATAATAAAAAAATAAAAAATACTTGTTTTGACTATTTATATAATTATGAATATTTTATTCATAATAGGGTGTTCACACGATGCGTGTTTTACTTGTCGTACGAACAAATGCTGGACCGACATTTTTTGGTCCAGCATTTAAAAAACACGAGCGTTCACACGACGCTGTTTTAAATTGTCGTAGTTACTAATAACTGACAGCGGAAATAAAAAATAACGTAAATAAACACAAATTTCAAATTCAAATACTATTTTAATTTATTTATTATAATTACATTTATTATAATTATGGATACTTATTTGGATACTTATTTAAATAATTTATTATGTTTAATAACTGATGAAATTGCACTGTATATTTCGTATGAAAATAGCAAAATGAGAACTGTGAATTGTTCATTTTAAAATAGTAAATTTAATGTGAATCCAAGTATATAAATGTTATTTATATATTATATAATGTAAATATATATTAACTTAACATAATATTAATAAGAATAACATAATATATGTACATAATGTTATTAATTAATCAAATTACTAAGTATGATCAAACTTGAAAATATCGTAATTTGTATGACCTAAATATATAAGTTTATATTTTAACTGCACGATATTCGTATTGCTTGCGATATATATTTCAATTAAAATTAGTAACTATGATCTATATTTAGATGGGAGTGACATATCATATATAATATTGTAAATTACTAGAGATAAGATATATATCGATCATATTTACTGCTGGCAATATAGTTTGATAAAATTATATAGCATGATCAATTATATTTTAAGATAGTAATATACATGATTAAATATAATATATAATCACTGAATAATGATATGGAATTATAATAATGAAATATTATTTAAAAATGAATTAGTGTGTTGAAAATATTAAAATCCTTTGATGTGTTTATAAATTAATTATAATTCTATTTACATAATTATAATTTTGTTTATATATTTATATATTTCATATATATATATATTATATGTGTATATTAAGATATTTATATATATATAGTGTATATTATAAACTCATGTGTATTATAAATTTTATATAATTAAACATTTTATATAAATATTATAATATAACTTTATATCATAATCATTTATTATTTAATATAAGAATTTTTACTATGGTATTGTATATATGCAAACATTACTTATATAACAGAGTTGTACAGTTTTGTACAAAGTATTCTTCTCAAAGTAATTATCCATATGACATTATTTAAAGTAGATTAAATCTTTAGTTATATGTGAACTATACAATAAATTAGTGCATAAGCAATGCCATAAGACATATGGTTAAATAGTTTTTTAATCACAATTTATGGTAAGTAAGCTATATAATTTAAAGTAAACGTTGATATTTTAATGAAGGCGAACTTGATGAAATAGTATATGAATATATAGAGGATAGTGATAATGATATAGGATTAACTGGATACAAGTTTCAAACATGACAAAGCGTAATAGCGTATAACCAAGAATATATAATATAAGAATTATTAAATTCAATTTAATCGTAGAAAATTTTCCAAGAACACAACAATTTTGCTAAGCATTTCATGAAGCAATATTTTGTGATTTATCCTTCAGAAACCTCTGATATGAAGTTAAAGTAGTCATATTTAATTATAGAGTAAATACAAACACCCATGGACAACTATAAAATACTGAATATTAAAGTGCAGTTATTATTTAAAATATGTATATAATATTGCCATGAATGCAATACCACTTATTATATGGATGATAGTGATGTGGAGAATATATATATATATATATATATAACATTTCATATGTAAATAGAAACACTATTATTATAATATTTAATAATATCTATTATTATGTACATTTTAAAAAAACCTAAGTAAGAAATATTCCTGATATGGTATTGGAAGTGTTGAAAATGGGTATAAAGTATCTCACAGTCAATGAGATGATTGTGGTAAAATCATAGAAATTAGAGGTATAATTACCCCATACCCCACTCTATAGCTATGGGTAAATTACTACTTACAATATCACACTTATGTGTGTTTAAACAATCAATTATTTGTATAAATAAATATTTTTTTATAAACTATATTTTATATTTAGATGATATGTATCATTACAATAAATCATAGATAAACCAGGCTCTTAATTAATATATTATATAATACTTATTACACTAAATATATATCATGAGAAGGGTTAGTCAGATAAATTGAAGAACCTGTTATTTATGGTATTTTTTTACTAATTTATATTTATTATATTATGCCGATATGAAATATGAAAAAATTTCTAAATCTATAAAACTGCTATTAGTTGATTAATATGAATAATTAATTAACAATCTCAATTTTATAGATATATTATAAGATTTGATAAACTATAATTTAATTGAATTTATTATTAAAACATATAATATTAATATTTTATACCAAATTACAATTTTAAAGCATCCAGTATATTAATTATTATCAGAACGAAATTTTTTCTATATATATATATATATAGTTTTAACATTAATATATATTATCTATAGGTTAATATTTAGTTTGAATCCAGAATTATCTATAATATACATTATTATTCAAAGTTTAGCATCAAGTTTTCTTAAAGCGCTTACATCAGATTCTTTCTCCAAGAGTTTCTTTGTTATCGCTTGAATTTCAAGTACACCTACCATATAAATATATAATATCATATATTTAAAGTAGATTTAATAATAGATATATTAATTATATTATTATTAGTATTATTATATTATATAATATATGTTTATGTATATATATATCATATTTATATGACATTTTTAAGTGTATGAAAAAATGTTATATTGAAATTAGTTTAACCGAATAACTTATTGTACCTATATTTGTATTACTAGAATAGAATTTATTGAATTACTATATATATATCATATAATGTACATGTATATTGTATATGATCATTTAGATATAATAATCAAGTTTATATAGACAAAATATTAAGTATGCATTGAATACTATTCAATATGTTATTAAACACTCAGATATATTAAACGTATAAATCCTATACTATAATTAAAATATAAAATTATAATAATAAGTTATATTAATATAATACTAGATGATAGATTATAAAGTAGATCGATGCTTAGTATAATAATAATAATAATAATATTATTTATAAAAATATTTTGAATATAATTTTATTAATATTATTAATATCATTATACTAAGCATCGCTCTAATTTATTATAAGTATAATGTTATGTAATTATTAAATATAATAAATATAAACATTATATGATGCTGATAAGTCTTTAACTAACCAGTTATGTTCTATAACGGACGATTCATTTTCAATACCGCTGGTATATTTAAATTTCCACCAGTGTTGTATTATCGGTAAATAACTGATCGTTTATTATTTTAATAATAGATTTGAATTGTTAACTTATAATACTAATGTTAATAGTAATATATCTACATAATAATCTATTTCACAAGTTAATACTATATCCATAAATGATATATTATAAGTATTTTAAATTTAATTATTATTCAAATTAATATTAAATATATTATGATAAATCTATTTTCATGCATATTATGCTTTAATTAAACTACTTTTTGTTATATCTTTACTTGAATAATTTAATTTTGTATATTCTATATAATTAATGTTTATATTGTATTTTATATTGTAGTAATACGATTAATTATATAAAAATTATTCAGTATAATATTTTTATAAAATATGGTAAACATTACCAAAGATAGTAAGATATTTCGGTCCAGTATTTATTTCGGTCTAGCAAAAAATAGGATATTTTCTATTTTTGCTGTACGACGAGAAAAATAGGAATCCGAGTAAATGCTGGACCGAATCTATGATTTTGAAGAATTCGGTCCAGCATTTGTTCGTACGACAAGCAAAACACGCATCGTGTGAACACCCTATTAAACATTTTTTGTAGGATTTATGGTTTCTGAGATACCGTGAGTGACCGTATTCGGGCATTGTCCGTATTCGGTTACTTTCCCGTATAACGATCTTCCATTTCCATCTCTTAGAAACCATGCTTCTTATCTTCTCTTACCCCTATTATCCGTCCCTCACAATTGAATACTCTGGTCCTTAGTAATATTTAAATTAAGCTATTCACTCCCACCCAATATTAGATCCATCCGGTCCCATAAAACATTAAATAAATCTATCTAAATATTGATTTCAGTATGTAATTATTTCTTATAATTATTTCTTTATTTTTTATTTACTTTCCTGTTTATTTTATTATTTTAAATAATATGTCTCTATTACTTATATTTATTATATGTATTTTGATATATATATATATATATATATATATATATATATATATATCGTTAAATGTATTTAAAAACAATTTAAAATGTAAAACAATGATTAATTTATATTATTGATTACTTTAAATGTCTAAAAGACGAATCAGGCGGGTCACAGAAGTGTAGAAGTGTTCGATCAAGAAGATAATATAACATTAACGTGTGCATTCGTTAGTCGATGTGTAGCGTTATCATGTTTAGTTAATACATCATATTGTATATAATTTATATATATAACAATAACATAATACATTAATATTGTAACAAAAATATTGTTATGTATCTAATTATATGCAATATAACAAATACAATGACTCACATACACAAACACACACATATATATGCACACACCTACATGCCTATACATGTAATGCAATACGTGCGCAGATGAGATGCACGAACAACACATTGATAGTTTACATTGACGATGTTGCGCATGTCTACCACAACCACTCGGATAGGATCCGGGGGGCTCTAATGGTACCCGAGTGAGACCCATCTACTTCATTTGTCCGGATAAACAAGCTGTCTGCCAATCCACTGTGTTCGGATATCTATATTAATATCGTATTATATATATATATAATAATTAGTTTTTATTTTATCAAATTGTATAATTAAAATCACTACATTTATTAATATATATATATATATATTTACATGTGCTCACAAATTAAATTTATAATATTCTGATCGATTCTAATAATTCTATAGTAATCTATAGATTCTATAGAATGTTAAAATCGTGAATAATAAAACATGATTTTAATGATTATGGGAAATCATAATTCCTGTAGGTGATATATATACTACGGTGTATAAACTTGACTATAGTCTTTGTACGGACATATGTCCTCTATCAGTCTCACACTCCCTTTGTTGCACGACACGTGGCTCCATCATCCGCTAGAAATAACTTCCGGTTTACAGCGCAAACGCAAACCTTTATGTAAAGTTGGTGTAAGAATATAATATAATATGTATATATGAAATGTAATATTGCTAAGTTGAATAAATTATCTATTGTGTATATTTATATATAGTTAAATATTGTCCTGAATGTATAATTATTATTTTAAAAGTATAACGTTAAATTATGAAGGGATATATGCATAGACACACATCTACACCCACATATACACATATAAACACACATCTACACACACATATGCACCCAAATATACATCCACATCAACACTTTTGATATTTTATTCAAAATAAAACACTTTCTTTATATCGATGGTACACATATATACTGTTAAAAATAAATATTTAGTTTTCTATAAATAAACCTTTAGAAGTGGACCACTGAGTAAAGATTTACACATATATATATATATATATATATAAACCTTTACAATTATATATAACGTATACGTTATAGGATATAATATATTAAACAATATTCCGATACTATTTGTATGAATAATAGTCCCCTCGCGATATGCTAGCTATAACATATAATACCCGTATCACACATAGCACTCTATCGTATGCCTACCTGGTAAGCTTGACTTCTCGAACTACTCTTACCGTGAGGTATGTTTGTAAATTGGATATTACTACTATCAAATAATATCTGTAAATAATTAATATACAAGTAATATATATTTTATAATATGTATGTGTACAATATTATATCTATATATATAATGAATTTTTGATTTGTATTTATTAAATTTAAAAATACATATTTAGAATAAATTAATTATATAGATTATAATAAGTAATATAATATTCAATTAAATTTATGTTAATTATAATTACAATTATCAAAGCTATATTTAATAAATACATCACCTAATTTAATTAATTAGAATTTTATTAAAATTAATTTTAAATATAAAACTAGCTTTAACGTACTTTCGTTTAATAGTTTGCATATATTAAATTAAATATTAATATTTTGTATTTGTTAATGTATACAGTAATATATTACTAATAATTATTAATAAAAGTGCTGTTTATAATGAATACTGTATATAAACCTTACTAGCTGTGAATCTGATCTCTTCTAAACTTCTTATAGAGACTGAACCTGTACTACTAGTGATGATAACTCCATCTTTAGCCAGCATCCTCATCTCCCCATTCAGAGATTCTAACCTAGTGACATACATTGGTAAAAGTCAATAAGATACATCATTGGGGGTTTATTTGTATACGTAAGTCATTGTATACTTATATTAGAAAGTATAATAATTAAACTAAATTATATTGAATATATGTATATTAACCTATATATATATTTATATATATATATATATATATATATATATATATACTGGGCGACAAATATTAGTCTTATTTGTAATCCCTAGTTATTATTGATATTGTATTCATAATTTTATAATATATAATTACTAACTATTGTATACAATAGTATAGTACACAAAATAAATCTAATAGAAAAATATTTGTATTATTAATATTATTATATTTATATATATTTATGATTTAACATATTATAAGTTATAACCTTATGTTAACTTTATATTCACTTTAAAGTAGCATTACTTCAATGTTATATTAATCATATATTATCACATTTTTAAACTTATTTCAACATTATTTTAATTCATTTATAAACTTTAATAAACTTTAATTTAGTTCATACTTAATACTTAATATATTATGAACCTATATTTATCCTCAGCTTACTATGGCATACGTTGTTCATGTATTCAACTAAATACATGTAAGGAACACATGTATCTAACATCTAACCTAATATGGCCATCATTGCTAACGAGGGGAGTCTGCACGGAGCCTTTGAACAGGGTTCCATCTTTAAGTAGACGTATCGGTATGTTAATAATGTTATGTAATATTACATTTGTGTACAGTGCTGTTAATATGGTACCTTATACAAGTATAGTTGTTATTGTTAAATAATGAATCATTCAAAATATTACGAAAGTAATGCAAAATGCTGTATAGAAACAATTGATATACTTCATATAAACATATGTATACGTTCTAGTCTATATCTATTACGTATCACGTGACATCGTGGCTTACGTAACGCCTACTTATTACGTAATAACGCGTCACTATTGCGTAACCTCTTACCACAACTCGACGTCTCGATATATCGACGTGGTCTTTATCAGCGGAGAATATCGTAATGTTGTTGTCATCTTTATAGGTAAATCTTCTTGCGGAGGATAGAATGCTTTCATTCAAACCTGTACGATATATATATATATATATATATGTATGTGTGTGTATATGTGTGTATTTATGTATTATAATTAATATGTTATCATCATATTCTATAAAATATACTATACTGTTTTTTTATTGAACAATAGTTATTGTTAAATTACATTATATAATATATGTATGTGTGTATGTGTATGTGTGTGTATGTGTTTGTGTGTGTATGTATGTGTGTGTGTGTTAATATTACCTAGTGATATTTGATTTCGAACAATTCCACTTTTGTCAACAACTTTGAAATGTAGTGAATTCCTTGAATAAACATCTAGATTATTTTCCTAAAAATATATAATTTAATTAAATATAATACATATATATATATATATATATATATATATATATATATATATATATATATATTAATAAGTATACTTAATTCTGATAACAGACTAATAATATATAACATTATATGAACAATATAATAATTGAAGATAAATGTTGCTATCAATAATAAATAAATTAATAACCGTGGATGATATTTTCGGTGTGGATAATCCCTTAGTGAATGAAGAAATACCTCTGAACACAACTCCGTGATTGGTAAACTCTGTCGTCACGATAAGATGATTATATAACATTACATAACATTACATAATATCACTATACAACTATAAATAACATTACATAACATTACATAAGATGGCTATACAACTATACATAACATTACATAATAATCTTATAACATTACTTAACATTACTTAACATTACATAAGATCACTATACAACTATAAATAACATTACATAATATTACATAAGATCACTCGATGACTGTTTACGTATTCGTAAATTACGCAAATTCCGGCATTTCATGTGAATATTCGTGCATGTATATATATACAGTGCGCTCTCGATATACCGGCTCTCGATACACCGGCAAACGCGTTATACCGGCACATCTCGGAATGACCGATTTCTTTCCTATCTCTTCAATGATAATAATTGTCGATGCACCGGCACTCGTATACCGGCTCCGGCGCCTAATATCTAGGCACAAAAGTCGAATTGTAATCGATATACCGGCATATACATACATATTTCCCAAAATTGCTCACTATGATTCATACTTAATTGCGAGTAATTGTTTTTATTATATTTCAATGCACTCGCATTAAAGTTAAGTGTAAAAATTGAAGTAAACCATGCGATAAGGTTTATTAGTCAAGCATGGAAGGAAGTAAAACAAGAAAGTATCAGAAACTGATGGGTGCATGTCGGTTTACTAGATCGTATAGACGAAGAATCCTTCACTCAAGATGAAAATTATGAAATAAATAATGACATTTATAATAAATGCAAAATTGATATTGATGATCGACTCACTTTAGAAGAATTTACGTCAGTCGATAACATTTCTGAAATATTCGAAATAGATTTTATTACTGAAATTATAGATTCATTAACAAATAATAATAAAGATAGCGACGACACACAAGAGGCTGGATTTGATCCACCACCATCATCAGAGAAAGAAATACAGGGGTTTGAATCACTAACGGCATACTTTGAATGTTACTCCAAAGATTCAAATGATATACATTTATTAAATTTATTATCTTAACGTGTGGATATATTATGTATTAATAATAAAAAGCAAACTACTTTATCTTTTGTAAATAATTCAAAATAGTTTATTTTATTTAGCATTCGTTTCACACCATTATAATAATATTTTATACCATCTTATACGAGTTTATACCTATTTTATACTATTATAATAATTAAAAATAGTTCATTTTATTTTATTTTGCATTTGTTTCATACCTTTATAATAATATTGTATACCATTTTATACGTGTTTATACCTATTTTATACCATTATAATAAACATAATATTTAATATTCTTCTTCATATATTCTTTATTTTCTGCTAGATCGATATACCGGCACTATCGATATACCGGCACAATTCCTCATTCCCGATGGTGCCGGTATATCGAGAGCGCACTGTACATGATATATGACATTACTTTAAGCCTATTGTGTTAAAGTCATGCCAAGTACACGACATTACACGTATACGACACTAACCTACGAGTTTAAAGCCGAAGGGGAAGTCTATACCCAGCGTGTAAACAATGAAAGCTAACAATAGAGAGTTCAGTACGGACACTACCACTAGCAACAGCAGAGAACAATACAGTAGTTGTTTCTTCCATCCGTGTACGCCTATGTGTTCGGTGCTGAAGGTGACATTCCGATGTAGGGCGGTCGCGTGGTTAGACGGGTAATCTGGAGGAGCGTCCTGATTGGTCAGCATCGTACTATAGCCCAGTTATGACGTAATAGTTGTGTAACACGTGACTACTGACTATATACCACTAGAGCGATGTACACGAATAGTGTACTAGTGTATTGTATTCAGATCGTGGATATAGATGTCCTTGTAGGTAAGAGAGATAGTTTCTTAATATTCTAGTAATGTCCTTGCAGATAAGAGAGACGGTTCCCTGGTATACTATTAATGTCCTTATAGATAATACAGTTCCTCGAGCATGTATTCACAATACGTAACGAAGTTATATATATACCACTATAGCAATGTGTATAAAGGGTTCAGATCGAGAACATAGATGTCCTCTCGGGTAATAGAGATAGCCACCCGTAGACAGACTAATAATGATACAGGGCGGTGGTAATGAGACAAGTGTTGCTGTCGTATCAATAAGTAATGTCCTGTTTGTTTACATTAGCAACCAGTTGATGCGATCCGTCTTACCCGCTAGACATGGTCTATCCGTGTATATTAACGCCCGGTTCACGTATGGTAATGTGCATATAATACTACTCTATCTACTGCATAGTATTTAATATGTATTATTTAATATATGATATATACCTATAGTACATAGAATACGTTGTTTAAAGTTAATATTATTACATAACATATGTTAACACATAATGTATGATATATCATTCGTGTTATTTTATATTTTTAAAGATTTACTAACAATAATATTAACATTATTTAATACTTAAACACTATAATACTTAATTGATTTTATATATTATTATGATATTGTATCATTTAAGTATTATAGTCTAAATAAGTATTGGATTAATATTTATAACTATAGTTATTTTTCAATATGTATAATATATATATATATATATATATATTATATTATATAATATATATATATATATATTATAAGTGATGCATCATATTATGCATCATGCATCAATCATAATTCATCTAGCCATATGCACCAATCATAATTTATCATGCATTATGCATCATACATTGTGTATATTTAATAGTCGATAATACGACGTTCTTAATAATTAATAGAGATTAATATAAACGACATTTATCGATATTTATCAATATTTCGAATATGGTAGCTTTCCAAATATCGAAATAATAACACAACACTCCTCCAATGAAATATCAGTCTTATATAACATCATAAAGGAATTCACTTCTTAAACTATACAGGGTAATTATTGTTATCTGTATCTGGAATATATAGGTAGATATAAATGTATTGCACTGGAACCAGTTATTTATAGATATTATAAATAATAATTAGTCAACTTTAGAATGATATTTGTATTTAGCCAATGATTACCAAAGTAAGACAAGGGTCATACTACCATTTATCAATAATTTTGATCTGAATATTAATATACATAAGAGTTAAAAAAAATATTTTCGATTTATCTAAAACCCCTCATATTTGTATTTCAAAAATCACATCAATCATATCCACGGAGATTGCTTCATGTATATTATGGAAAATTATTGATAATAAAATAGACTTGTACATAGTTATCGACCCCCCATCAGTGTGTATTAAGATCTCGTTCGTTTCATATTAATAGTCTACCTATACTAGTATATAAAGACTCGCTATAATAATGTTCGTCTTACTTTATAAAAATTATATTAATTCTGACATATTTATATACTCGCATCGTTCATTTTTATCTGATAATAAATGGGGTGCCTCAAGATTCGATACATCAACTAATACTCTTAATTATCAACCTGATTTCCTTTATATACATCAACATATACAATTGGCTTACTTTCGCGAACATATCCAGGTAAAAATAAAATACTGACTATCCATACTTTGAGTCTGGCATACTGTATTCCATCAACAATACCATATATGCCAATATGCTTCAACTCAAGTAACATCAACTAATTAAAACTAAGGTTATATGTATAGGTAAACTCAGAAACCTATCTTCCTACGGTAGTGATGGTTCCATATTTGAACGTACTTTTAGTGTTGATAGATGCCTATTTATACTCCTAGTTAGACACCTAATTAGACACCTAGTCAACATAACTAAACTTCCGTGTTAACTACTCCTCTTCATCAACCTTTTATTAATTCCACTGCTACCTCTAAGACGTATACCCATATACTTAATATATGTCATTATCTAAACGTTAACCTATATGTTATGTATATAATATATTATATAATGTATAAATTATATTATATCATCACATATTTATAAAATTCGAATATTACAAAATGCTATCGATTTTTATATATTCAACATATCCGAACATTCCTACATGTATATAGTATAGTGTACTATGTGACTACATATTTAACTAAACTCTACTTCCTACCTATCCTCTACACAATCATATTGTTATTGTTATTGTTATTTTTATTTGGTGGAGTCCTTTCATCCCATCCAGGAACTTAGATGAAGTTTTCACTTATAACCATATATGGCTCTAATGTCCCTTCGAAGCCGCTCTCATGTTAAGGCATCCATGGTTTTAACGAGAGCCGATCATTTATTTATACACAATTATATAAGATCACTTCTAAATAATATGTTAAGACCCATTTTATAAAATTAATTAATGGTCCGGACGAGGGTCGAACCCGTGTCCTACTGCTTGTGTGTCTGGTGCCTTAACCACTGAGCCACACAGGCAGTTAAATATAATATGTACTACTTTCTCGCGGGTATACGTTAACCACACCTACCCGGGAATGTCGGATTAGTTTACAAATCATAGCAACACACCTAAACGTTTCGTTGAAATATTTCCTATTGAACTAAAACCTAAATCTAAACAACGAATCGCTACTGTCGAACTATGTCCCAGATTCCTGATTACTAATCTCCCCACAGTAATTAGCTCACCATATGCAACCCCGGCGTTATTAATGTATTACTAAATATGAACACGACTATTCGAGAATACCGTGCACTGGTGTAAATGTAGCAAACTGACCGTATACGGTATACCGTTAAAGTCAGCCACCCTACCGGCATATTAAGTGGTGATATAGATTAGATATATATCGATGTCTATATTAGACATGTATGTCTATTTTAGACATGTAATTCTGAATAGATGATTTATTACCTTACTAGCTTACTGATTGATTAACGAACCAAACATATTATATCAAATAAATATATATATATAATACCTTTATGTGGATCTTTGAAGAAGAATATATATATATATATATATATATATATATATATATGAGTGTAATACAATATCCTCATATATGTCAATAAATTTATTAAACTATATGTTTATTAATAGTTTTCGTTGGGGTATAAGATTACTAATACGTCGTATTATTACGTCATCGCG
Organism: Osedax fenrisi; assembly: GCA_964019155.1. Lineage (NCBI taxonomy): Eukaryota > Metazoa > Annelida > Polychaeta > Sabellida > Siboglinidae > Osedax > Osedax fenrisi. The sequence continues at coordinate 6,371,720 of OZ025241.1, read as the reverse complement.
AACAATAGAAATCGCCTAGTTACGTCATGGTTACGTCACTTCCTACTTTCGTATTCGTCTATGATGGCGTCAACGTCGGACTGCTGTAAGCCGTGCTTGAATACGATCAACTGCGAACCGAGTATGATATTATGTTACGTATAGGACTATTTAGGAATATTAGGTCACTATTGCATAATAATCAAATATATTATTATCCAATATATATATATATATATATATATTATAATAATAATAATACTTTTTAGAAGTTTTTTTTATTTATAATAGTATAATAAATAAAAATTGACAAAAAGTATTACATTTTATGGGGTATATAGATAGGTAGAGAGAGAATATAACTACAAAATAGTGCATACGCACACTCGCACACACACACTCGCACCGCACACACTCGTACTCGCACCACACACTCGCACCGCACACACGCACACACGGCTAACCTCATCCATATCTCCGTCGAAGGGATCACCGTAAGCGCAGTTAGCTGCGATGTAGAGATTTCCGTCTACTTCATTCATGGTGTGTGCCAGCCGCTTCACTGTCGGTATCGCGTGTGGTATTAGGTAATGTACTTAGTATATCACGTGTTTGTACTCGATAAGTAATAATGTACTTAGTATATCACGTGTGTATACTCGATAAGTACTAATGTACTTAGTGTATCTCGTGTGTATATTATATAAGTACTAATGTACTTAGTATATCACGTGTTTGTACTCGATAAGTACTAATGTACTTAGTATATCACGTGTGTATACTCGATAAGTACTAATGTACTTAGTATATCACGTGTGTATACTCGATAAGTACTAATGTACTTAGTATATCACGTGTGTATACTCGATAAGTACTAATGTACTTAGTATATCACGTGTTTGTACTCGATAATAAGGTACTTAGTAGCACGTATATGTACTAGATAAGTACTAATGCACCCAACATATTTATGTAAGCAGTACGTGTTCAACGTCATGCGTAGTTCATTCATTAGTATTATTCTAGCAATGGTCAGCGCGTTAGACTTCTGACCGCGGCGCTGCGGACGCTACTACTAACGCGGAAGCACGAGAACTTGCTTCACTCCGTCCACGTAAAGATGCAGCTCGTTCTTGTGGAAGCTGAAGGCCACGTGATGGAATCCGTTCTTGGATCCGACTTTCTGAAAGAGTTAGGTGTTAACTTGTAGTGAAGCGCTATTATTGCGTAATAAAGCGGTGATGTTACGTAATGAAGCTCTACTATTGCGTAACTAATCGCTACTATTATGTAATGAAGTGATACTATTACGTAATGAAGCGCCACTATTATCATAAACGTTAATAATAGTAATATTATCACTATATTCTACTATATTATTGAAAGAAGAAGGTTAAATTTCCCTTATTCTTACCGTAAAATAATATTTAAAAGTAGTATTATCTTTATTATTTAAATAATCTAAGCTAAATAATAAAACATTAGTATACGTGTATTTCTTACATATATTAACGAAACAAACAAACACATGTAAATATAATACATTATAGTTAAAAGATGTACTCTTTGGTAGTGGAATAAATAATACTATAACTTGTATTCAATTGTCATTAAATTATAAAATAATGCAAAACAACACTGGAAAATATAGGAATACAAACACATTATAAAATTACCGATAAAATGATCTTATCTGTCATCTATAGAGAGCGGGTTTAAATTCCTATCGATAGTCAATTATCTATAATCATACTATATGTTACTCTAGTCTAATAAGAAAGGATTATCTAAATATTTAAATCATTCACGACGAAATACATTATATAACAATACGTAAGCGATGATATAAACCGGTAGTACAGGTAACGTTATCTTTTGGAATTGTTTCGCGAGAGGTTCCGAAGTTCTAAAGGTAACAGTGACTCTCTTGTCATGGTATTCGAGGGAGAAACCTGCGTTTCCAGCGCAGTCGCCTTGCTCCACTAATTTCATCGTCATTTCTAAGAGAATGAATACATAGTTGAGGTAATGTATATATATATATATATATATATATATATATATATATAATATGTATAAATATAATGAATGATTACATTTATTATTTGAATAAAATAGTTTTAAATATTGCGATATATATATCATACTGTATACATTGACAAATAATATTTGAGGAATATTATTATCAATTTTTAATTATTCATAAATACGAAATCTCAATTGTTGGAAATGAACTATTTTATAAGTTTATTACAATAAATAACGTTATTTTATTTTTAACGACATCGGTTGAAATTGATAGGGTTTTATATATATATATATATATATATATATATATATATATATATATATATATATATATAGATTAAATACTACTTCATAACTGATAATACTTGGGAAATTCCACTATTGCTTCATAATAATGTCATATGTATTTCATAGTTTATGTCATTTATTTTATGTATGTCATTTATGAAATGCGTGTTATTTTATAATCTTATATATATCAACTCCCTCCATCACAAATGATGTATTGCTTTACTTATAAGCTCTTTAGTAGAAATGTAACTCATTTCACCAAGTGATATAATGATTGGAAACATGTACAAGAAAAAGTGTCATCACACAAAAATAATAAATAGGTCTAGTAGGGGAAATTAAACGAATACAGGCAGTGCCCGAGTACGGACACTCTTGGTATCTCAGAAACCATACAAATTGTTGATAAATGAAATGATCATAAATATATAAATGTCAAAATAAGTATTTTTTATCTTTTAATTATTCAAAATAGGGCTTATATATCCACTAAACTGATTTTGTATTACATTTTTAAATTTATGAAGAAAAAAAATTAACTTTAACCTTCTCAAAAATATAAAAATGTATCGATATATATTATAGGCGTAGTTAGTATTAATATTAATTAAATTATGAAAAACTAAAATATTTTAAACATTATATACATAATTTCTATATTTGTTATCAAATATTAATTAAGTTATAAGTATATATCTAGAGTTCTTATAATTCCCTAATACGGACACTCTAGATTTCTTAATACGGACACCATATAACCAATCAACGCGAAGCTTGTGAACTATTCTTATTTTCATAAAAAAACCGCGTACGTTATAATATTAATACCACCGATGAAGCTAAATCTAAAAATGTTATTATTTATATACTTAAATTGTATTATTAATTAATGAAATAATAAAAATTAATAAATTAATTACTAATTGAATTATATTAAATTATTCATAAAATTAATTATAAATAATCTAATTGTAATTTATCTTATTGATTCATCAATAATATATAGTTTATCTAGTAATAGGGTGTCCGTATTATAACACAGGGTGTCCGTATTATAATACAGTGCACTGAATACCGACACATGTGTCCGTATTCAGACATGGGTATCAGAATACGGACACCCCCGTTATCTATAGAATAAAATGATTAAATAAAATGTTAAAATCACAATAATATCTATAATCATATAATATTAAGATATTGTAATTTTTGAATATAAATATTGAGTCATAAAATGTTAAGACCATTTATTGTTAAAGTGTCCGTATTAGGTTACTTTCTCCTAATATTGACACACTATACTAATTTTATAATTAAATTAGTATTTAAATAACATATCATCAACATAATCATCATTATCATCATATTCGAGAATATATAATGAAATATCCGATAATGGAGGATGAACAACTTTTAAAAAGCGATATCTAGTGATGGTATATCTACTACATAATTATTATGGTGACAAAATAAAGCACACAAGTTTTTGAATAATTTTAAATATTTAAATAAATATATAATACATATACCTATATTTGCATACATATGTATATATATAACCTTTGTGAATTTTGAAGAATAAAGAGACGGCGATTGACTCAACATTTAAACCGGAGAAGTATTTATTTCTAAACGACGACTGTTGGCAATGATAATTATTATGAAAGATTTCACGATTTATATAGTTTATGGTAATGTTGCTTACTATAACCGACTGATGTAGTATCAATTAATGTATTCAGTATAAATCAATTGTCTACGTTTCAGTGTTATCTCTATATAATACTGATAATGTAATATAACAAATATAACTATTTATATCGATAATTATATATAATGGTATTGTATAATATGTATCTGAACTATATTTAATATATATATATAATTTATTAAATATACATGTATATATGGGTATATATATATTATATATATATATTATGTATTATATAACATATCTGTTTTAAGACGGTTTAAAGACATATTATATGAACTTATTATGAAATGTTGGTATATTACACAATATTAATTATATAATGGATATTTTTACGTATCATTCGTTCGTTAAAACAAATGAAATGCAAACATCAGTTTCATCGGGTTTTGTAAAAGTGTGACGAGTATTGAAATAAAACTTAGTCAAAAAAATCAAGTCAGCACACGCGCGCCCGATTCAATACCGAAACCACGTGTTACATCTCACCGCGGTCACGTGACCTGCCCACTTCCGGTGCCACTAACCCTGAGGTAGGTTTTACCGTCGAATCTGATCGCCTGAGCGCGTCTGGACGTGTACACGTAACTGATGGCGCCGCCTGTCGTCCTTACCAGAACCCTGGCGTGTTGGGCGTTACAGGACGAGTCGGCTATGCTTCTGTCGAATGAACTGTAGAGGTTAGAGGGGTTAGTTACTAGGTTAGAGGGGTAGGTTACTAGGTTAGAGGGGTAGGTTATTAGATTAGAGGGGTTAGAGCTATGATTCATGTAACATTTTGTGTAATTTGTACAGTATGGACAGTTAGACACATGGATAGAATACTGTTATATATCTACGTAATGTATCGACAGGCCATCTGACCAGCTGGTCAACTGTCCTTATATAAAAACATGTATGTTTATATACTTATATAACAGTATATATATATATATATATATATATATATATATATATATATATATATATATATATATATATATATACTTATTATACTCATATGTCAATACTATGTAATTCATATACTATTTACTTAATTAATTCCGAAATAAATGGACATATATCCTGTTTGATTATCTATTTAAAATATCGTCATTATCGCTCTCTGATTATTTGTATCATTATAGTTTTATGTATTAGAATGTATGAGATAATTACTATTGTAAAGATTCAGATTAAGCTTATGACCTAATCACTGATGTAAGCATTTATAAGAATTTAAAATTAAATGTATTTAAGTATAGATTAATGCCGGGCTTAATGTATAGCCTCGACTTGGTAATGGATGATAATCAATACATAATATTAAATGATTATCTATTACATAAAATGATTTAAGTTATATATAACTTAATATATATATATATAATTATAGTATTGATAAATTGTTAACATTATTATTAAGTAAAATATATCTAAATTCTGTATTAATGTTAAGTTCACTATAGTTATATAACTACAGTATATATATATATATATATATATATATATATATATATTGTATACTATAGTATACTCTATTTAGAGGATAAACTTCACTTTAATGGTCAAACTTAGAGCGTATATGCTTATAAGATAATTATCAAATAAGCGATATATTTATTTACATCCGGAAAATCTAAACAACTTATAACAGATTAATAGATGTAAAATAAATTATATTATTCTCAATATAGGTGTTAGTTATACTATAGTCTATATATATATATATATATATATATATATATATATATTAGTATAGTATAATAATATCAGATTCATTATTAGTGTTATCTATTATAACTACTAGTATCGCTATCGTGTACTAATATAAGTTAGGCAGTGGCTAATGACTAACTAATGGGCGACGACATCTGATGAACTACACGACTCCTTTGTTATTGTGGTGGCAAGGGTCGTGGTTGTAGGCGTGGTAGTAGTTGTAGGCGTGGTAGTAGTTGTAGGCTCGGTAGTTGTTGTAGGTTCCGTAGTGGTTGTAGGTACGGTCATTGTTGTGTATATAGTAGTGGTAGTAGTAGTAGTTGTTGTAGGTATGGTAGTTGTTGTGTCGTAGCCGTGGGTAGTGGTGGTGTCGTATTCAGTAGTCCTCTCCGGTGTCGTGGTATCTGTGTTGGCGAGGGTGACGCGTTACGGGTTATTAAGGTTACTAAGGTAACCGGGTTATTTAGTTATAAGTTATTACTAATAATATAGTTAATACTATCTGCACTTTATGAGGATTTGAAAATGGGAGAATTCCTTAAATAGATATATAAACAAATTATATATTAATAACTATCTAATAAAATATATCTCCCACTGATTTATACCAAGTAAATTGATTGTGAAAAAATCTGATTTTTTTGTGGGAAAACTTCAAAACGGGGGAAAAACTAAAAAGCGAGTGGACAATTTCACTCAAAAACTTCTTGAAAGTGTCACTTTTATATACGGCATTGCGTAAAAATTCGAAATATAAACATATATGCAATAGGTATAGTTTACTCAATTCTGAGCAATATCATAGATTATTCTTTAACTTTTGTTTATATTCGCATATAAATACTTATATACATACTAACTAGCGACACCTGGTGTTTTAAATACCGATATAAACGTGAATTTGTTAACCAATCAAATTATAGTAATGTACTATGAAATATAGCCATTGAAATTTAAATTTAAATTTCGTACGTCGTATACCATGTATCTATAATAATATTATATCGTAAGTAATAACGGGAACGTACTTCCGGTAATAATATAACCTACATTTGATTATATAATATATGTCTACAAAAAATACAACGAATCAGTGTATAGATAATATATTATTATAAATATAATAATAGGATGTAAGTTAAAATAAATCGTTTTTAAATCGTGATAAATCTTTTTACCAATTCTAAACTTCAATCTATATTTAACTAAATCTAGTTACATTTGTATTATAAACCTTCGAACTATTTAATTTAAATGTTTTCAAAATAGATATACTATGTACAAGCGTGTGCGATATTAGCATTGTGTTGATACTATAGTATACTATGTTATATTAGTATACTATACTATATTATAGTATTAAATTATATCGGATTTAGGCATTTCCATATGGGAATACATTATAATACTACTGTTAAAAATTATAAAGAGTTTAATAGTAAAATATATAACATATATATATCTATATATATATATATATATATATATATATATTGTACAATTATATTAACAAAATTTAACATTTTTTTATTTTGATGGAGTCCTTTCATCCCATCTAGTAACTTAGATTACATTTTATATATAACCAAATAGCTATAATGTCCCTAGAAGCCGATCTCATATTAAGGCATCCATGGTTTTAACGAGAGCCGATCATTTATATACACAATTATATAAGATCACTTCTAAATATTATTCTAAGACTTTTTGTAAGGTCCGGACAGGGATTTAATCAGCGTCCTATTCCTTGTGTATCTGACACATTAGTTAACTGATCCACATAGGTATACCTATAACTATAGTTTCCGAAAATACATAATAGAGATCGAAGGTGTAATATTAATAAATACAGGAAGTAGTTTTAGATAAAGAATATATAATACACTTTATTCTAACTAATCCTTTAGAGGAAATAATAACATAACTAATTATATATTTCATACGAAAAAAAAATTGACAATTTAAAACTTCTAATAAATATTTATTATTATTATTATTATTATTAACCGGTAGGTGGGCTATATCCCTTTCCCGGCATACAGGTGCACAGGTCGAGGTCAAAGGTGAAGTATTGCTTGCAAGACTGGTAGTGCTCGTTGCTGCCGACGTGACGGAACTGAGAATGGTTGGACGGGTTCACTTCGAATGGGCAGTAGAACTTCACTGTGGGCGGGAGAGTGGGCGGTGAGTGGGCGGGGCGGGGGGGCGTTAGTTTACCGATGTAAGTAGTGTGATAGTCAGTCAGTAATATATACTAACTGACGCCTACACTTCGTCTAACTCGACCACCCCGCTAACTAGACTACTATTACTATAGACTATAGATATATATATATATATATATATATATATATATATATATATATATATATATATATATAGATTCTATATAGATATAGAGTCTATATAGTCTATATATAGACTATAGAAATCCAGCTGACTCAGAATCCCGATAAATCTGAAACCCCCCCCCCCCCCATATAACATGGATGTCCTCGTAGGACATAGCACGTGACATACTTGACCCCCATGACCCCTACGACGACCACTGACCATACTGATACGAACTAGTGGTGTGTTCCGTGGTGGTGGCTACAGTCCTAATGGTCCCTGCTTTGTTACACGCGGCCCCTTCTGGGATGTAGGTTCTGCACGTGCGAACCGTCTGTAAGAAGATAGCGATGATGATGTGATGTACCGTGACGTAATACTGACGTCATAGATAGGTAATATGTTATGTAATATATGTACGCTTTTAATAAGACTGAGTTTATCAACTTTTATAAACTTGTACATTTTATTTATAATTATAAATAGGTATATATAGTAGATTAAACCTACTTATATGACTGATTAAATTAATATATTAATATGTTCAAGCATCATATTATATATATATATATATATATATATATATATGTAAGTGTATGTGTATATTTTGAATTTAAAATATGCGTTTAAGTTGATTCCTGTACCAAACATGTTGACCGTCAATGTAAAATATATAACAACGTTCCAATGTTGTATATATTATAGGTCAAATAAACACTTTGGATATAATTATATATATATATATATATATATATATATATATATATATATATATATAGTACTGGTAGGGACTCCGGGGTGGTTGTCTGGTGTATAGTTCACCCCACTAATTAGTAAGTGGTTCCGGTATATACTGGACCCCTTTAAATTAAACGTCAATAAATGTCTAATGTATCATAGCACCTCGATTATATATGATATAATGTTGTTTACTTATTATATAATGTATTGTACTTATGACCATAGTTATCTTTAGTTTATAAATAATTCGTAGTCATCTAGGACTATTCATATTTCAAAACGTCCTCTTAAAAAGTACCGGCGATATATAATATATAGTACTAAATATACCGCCAGGCTAATATAATAGTATTATGAAGCTAAGTCAATACCGCCGACCTACATGCCCATATATGGTACTCTACCTACATGCCCATATATGGTACGCTACCTAAATTCCCCTATATGGTATGCTACCTACATGCCATATATGGTATTCTACATGCATGTCCATATATGGTATACCACCTACATACCCATATATGGTATGCTACCTACATGCCATATATGGTATTCTACCTAAACTATACGGCTATGTGCGTACTAACCTGGTCCCAGAACATGTGACCGCACGACATCGAGTACACGGTGAACCTGCCGTTACCAATGGCAACGCATCTCACGTATCTGTGTGTGCAGTGTTGTGTTACGTAAGGGTAGTGTTAATAAAGCCGCGGTTGTAGTTATAGTTATAGTGATAGTAGTATATATACTATATACTATATATATAGTTATATACATATAATAGTAGTACAAACAAAATAAACATTAAAACTATATAAATTATATTATATATTATAAATTATAATTTATATATTAGATAATAAATTCGATACAATGAAATTGTAATCACTTGCCGGTATAAATATATTTAAAATTGTATGTCTACTTTCAATATATATATATATATATATATATATATATATATATATTAAGCTCAACATTAGTTAAATTTGACTGATCAAAAAAGTTAAAATGGAAACATTTTAATATCAACATTATATCGTAATTATTTACATTATAAATATTCATAATAGTATTAATTAATTAACATATATTACTTCATATTATATTAATAATTTAACATTAATTTAACAAATTTAAATTGAATTTCAATTATAATAATACAAAATGTACATAACATATATGTTATATACATTTTTGATTTAAATATATAACAAATATATACGTACTTTGTTAAATTGAATATGTTATCAGATAAATGTACTGTACATACATACATACATACATACATACATACATACAACATACATTATGTACACATAAAAGTTAAAACTTATCGGCATAATTCCTTTATAATTAAATTGTAGTATATGTTCATAATAATGTAAGTTATATGTGTTATAGCTTAACACAGACATTTAAAATATATTGTAACAATCGGAAATTTATTTGAACTTACCACACATATTCCACGCGTTAACGGGTATACCTATGTGTATATATGTATTTATATCTAAACCTATATACGCCTATACCTATATTGCAAAACTTCACTGACCTTAAGTTACTTTAATGCACTCTTTTAGGTAATTAATTCAATAATAATTATTATTAAATTAAATATTCATTAAATATAAATTATAATTTATATATATATATTAATTTATCAATCTTATTTCAATTAATATTAATATATATAATATAACGCATCATCTATAATATTATCTATACTTTATATAGTCACAAGTATTACGTGTGTTGTTAGTGTTCATATATACTAACAGATGGCAGTTGTCGGGATCTGCAGCAAAACCCGCAACGTCTGCATTCTTACATACCGATTCTAAAGTGAAAGTGACGAGTATAGTATAGTGCAGTCTAGCTTAGTATACAGTATACTTTATATATAGTATAGTGTAGTATATTAAATTATAGCTTAGTATAAAGTATAGTATAGTATAGTATAGTGTATGATAATGTATCGTATAAATCTAACTTCAAATTAATTTAAATTATTAATAAAATAAAAGTATCATTAGAAAAATAGTGTGTTAGAGGAAACTTCAATATTATAATGATTACACTATACACATGTATTCTATTTAATACCTTCATTACATCAAATTACTTGTTTATTTGTATGTGAAAGTTAAACAGCAATAATATTAATAGTATACTATAAGTATTCATAAACCTATGAAATAATAGATGTATCATCTTAGATACCATGTCCACTGGACATAGTATCTAAGATG